>JACEFO010002056.1:0-1200000 GCA_015342445.1 Digitaria exilis | reverse complement strand
TAAGAGCCAGAATGACAAGGAGAAGCTTGCTGAAGCAAAGCGAATGACATATTTGAAAGGTTTCACTGATGGAACCATGATTGTAGGAGAGTTCAAGGGAAGAAAAGTTCAAGAGGCGAAGCCATTGATAAAGAACAAACTTCTCGAAGAAGGCACTGCAGTGTTATACAGTGAGCCTGAGAAGAAAGTGATGTCGAGATCTGGTGATGAGTGTGTAGTTGCTCTCACTGACCAGTGGTATATAACATATGGTGAGGCTGAATGGAAGCAGATGGCAGAGAAATGTTTGGAAAATATGAATACATTCTCAGCTGAGACCCGCAATGGCTTTGAGCACACTCTGGGCTGGCTAAACCAGTGGGCTTGTTCACGTTCTTTTGGTCTAGGGACTCATATTCCATGGGATGAGCAGTTCCTTGTGGAATCTCTTTCAGATTCGACCCTATACATGGCTTATTATACTGTCGCACATCTTTTGCAAAATGGGAATATGTATGGCAAAGAGATATCTGCTATCAGGCCAGAACAAATGACAGATGATATCTGGGAGTATGTGTTCTGCAATGGTCCAGCTCCCAAAAGTGACATCCCTCCGACCCTTTTGAGCAAAATGAAGCAGGAGTTTGAGTACTGGTATCCCTTTGACATCCGGGTATCTGGCAAGGATCTTATCCAGAACCACCTGACGTTCTGCATTTACAATCATTCAGCAATTCTACCGGAACACCACTGGCCCCGTGGCTTCCGTTGCAATGGGCATCTTATGCTCAATTCTGAGAAGATGTCCAAGTCGACAGGGAATTTCCGTACTCTCAAGCAGGCCATTGAAGAATTCTCATCTGATGCTACTAGGTTTGCGCTTGCTGATGCTGGTGATGGTATGGATGATGCAAACTTTGTCTTTGAAACCGCAAATGCTGCTATCTTGAGGCTTACGAAGGAAATTGCATGGATGGAAGAGGTCATATCTGCTGAATCTTCTCTGCGAGCTGGACCTCCAGCTAGTTATGCTGACCATGTTTTTGCCAACGAGATAAACATTGCTGTTAAGGAAACTGAGAAGAGCTACAATGCCTTCATGTTCAGAGATGCGCTAAAATCCGGGTTCTATGACCTGCAGCTGGCTAGAGATGAGTACAGACTGTCTTGTGGTGCGGCGGGCATGAACCGTGATTTACTGTGGCGGTTTATGGACGTCCAGACGAGGCTTATCACTCCCATCTGTCCGCATTATGCAGAGCATGTGTGGCAAAAGATCCTTAAGAAAAAAGGCTTCGCAATTAAAGCTGGGTGGCCATTGGCAGACACACCAGACCCTACTCTAAGAATCGCAAACAAGTACCTGCAAGATTCTATAGTTTTGATGAGGAAGCTGCTGCAGAAGCAAGAATCTGGTTCAAAGAAATCCAAGAAGGGAGCTGCTCCTGCTCCTCCACCATCGGAGAATAAGATGAGCATTGGTCTTATTTATGTGAACGAACACTACTATGGCTGGAAAGAGCAATGCTTGAGGGTGCTCCAGTCTAAATTTGACAGTCAAGCACGCTCCTTTGCACCAGACCAGGAGATTATAGAAGCGCTGAAGAACTGTTCTATTGGGCAGGAAGCAAACTTCAAACAAGTTCAGAAGCTTTGCATGCCCTTCATCAGGTTCAAGAAAGATGAGGCGAGGGAGGTTGGCCCTCAGGCCTTGGACTTGAAGCTTCCTTTTGGTGAAATGGATGTTCTGCGGGAGAACCTGGAGCTGATCACAAGGCAGTTGGGCCTTGAGCATGTAGAGGTGTTGTCGGCATCTGATGAAGCTGCCCGTGCTAAAGCTGGCAAGTTTGCGACTCTACTGAACCAGAACCCTCCGTCTCCTGGCGAACCAGTTGCAATCTTCATGAGCAAGCAGGATTTTGAAGCCCAAAACTAAGCATTTGAGTTGTCGTCACTGTTAACAGGAGTGATATATTCTCTGTTTTCTGGACATGTTACAGTTTGATTAGCTTGGAGCTTTTGCGGTGCAAGCAAGTTTTTCTTCTCTGTAAGACCAGTTTGTAAGCATAGACAATGTCAAACTGATGCTGCCTTATTTCTGCTCTTTCGTTCTCCATTAGGTTTTCCTTGCATGTGTGTTGGTGCTATGTTTTAAGTCTCTAGCTCACTACAATTGGAACGGAAAGGAATGTCCCAATGTTTGACGGTCTGCCGTCTGCATTACTGTTGCTGGACTTTTTCTCCCTAATTTTATACTACCTCTGATCCAACATTCCAAATGATGATAGAAACCTAGTTTAGAATTTTTTTTATTGTCTGCTCGTTTCAGATGCGATGAGAAAATTTTATCAAATACAAGAGCTAGATAACGACATCATTTGTAAAGAAAGTTCTCATTTGGCTCAAACCTTGTATCTGTATGTTTGTGTCCATGTGTGCTTGTGTAGGTTCCAGATGCAAGTGAGACATGACTTGCCACTTATCTATTTGAGCAGGTTACAGTTGGAGTGGTAAGATGGGTTGCTCTGGTTCATATTGTACTGAAGCAAACACTGTCCAAGCTTCTAGTACTCTTCTACTTCTATTCCATCAAGGATGGCTTGTGAAAATGACCTGTACTTCTGTAGTTTTTGGTTTCAGACACTTATCCTGCTGCAAATTAAACAATAAATAAATTGTATATAGGTAAATAAAGTATATCTCCGCTAGTTTGCAATTCAATACGAAGTATAAATGAAATTATATTTGCACTGTGCCCTTTTTTATATGCATATACTCTGTAGCATCCATGATGTAGCCAGAACTATTTGCATCCTTAGCCAATTACTGTCCAGGTTGGTTTGTGGAGAAATTGGCGTTCTTTCTATACATGATTAGCCATAAGCCCATAACCATGTCTATGGATTTTGCAAATAAACACATTTTTGTTATATGATCTGGGAACTGTCAATGTTGTCTCATAACCATGTCTGATATTTCTTGCACTTTGGTCATATTTTACCCCCATTTACTGCAGCTGTGTGTATAAATGCTGCCCAATATGGAGATCGAAGTCACCCAATTTTAACATGTTCGTGCATGCAGGCAGCAAGCCATCAACTGTTGCCCTTGATATTTATTTCTTTAACATTTTTACTAATGGAGTGTCTAATTATCAGCTACAACATTGAGCTAAGTGTGGTTCATTGTGTTGAAGACTATGGCTGGTCCTGCTAGCATACTCATAGTCATTGTAGTCACGGCAGTAGAGGTCCTATGGAGTGTAGTAATGCAGTTGGCTTATCGATATGGAAACAATTTGAGAAGATGTATTCTATGTTGCTTCATACTTTATCTCTGTTCTGAATCTTGCAGGCTCACTTTTGCCTCTATCTTACCTTTGAATGCCTCTGATCAACTGTTGCATCAGGTTCTCACGGTTCTTTGCCTCTTTGGTATCTTTGGCGAGCTAGAAATGATTTGAGGTTCAATAATATTTCTTGGTCTATTAGTAAAGTCCGTTTTGAGGTGGCTGCAGACTTGGCAGTTGGTTCCTCCTGTTTTGCTCTTGCTTCTAATATTTCAGTTTTGCAGCATCAATCTCGGCCCCTTTTCTGTTCTTCTCATGTGAAGGTTTCGCAGGACTTGGCTGCTGTCTCGCTTCCTATTTTGGGAGCTTCCGATGTCACCGTATCCCCTGATGGGCTTGGTAATCCTTTCACGGCTTGCAGGATTTGGAGTTCGCCTTGATCTCAGGTTGATTCCTCATGGTGGCTCTCGAAGTCATGGCTGCAGCCAAGGTGTCTTCAGTGCTCCAGGGCGAGCTTGAAGCTCTTCTTCTCCTGGGCGTTCAGTGAGCTGCGAATATCTTTCAGAGGCATTTTGCTTGGGCTTCTGAGTTCTGACAGTCAGTTGGTTGTCCAGTTAATTCATAGAAACCTGCAAGAGACTCCCTGGAAGATTCCTCCCATCCTATCCCGAATCAAGGATACTGTGAAGGTTTCAAGTTGCTAATAGTGTGGCACATGGTTTGGCAACTTTGGCCAAACATAGTTCCAGTTCTTCATCTGATCATCTCCTTCTGTTCTACTTTTTTTTTTTTTAGCGAACTCCTGTTCTACTAGTCTCTTGTGATGTGTGTCCAACGCGTGGGCTCGTCGTATCTGCTTTCTTTCATGGGCTTAGTCACACAGACAGTGCGAGATGGGCTTGGACAACGATAGACGGGCCTGGGCGTGTAGGCCGGAGCCCAGCTTGGAACAAAGCCCAAACCACCATCATCATCACAAGTCACAAACCCACCTCGCCTTATCCTTTTTGGAGACGTTGTTGGAGCAACGGCAGCGAGCGAGCCAGCAGGCAGCCATGGCTCCGCCGCCCACGACCACATCGCCGCTGTCCCGCCTCCTCCTCAGCCTCCCGAAGCCCAGCGCCGCGAGGCACCCGCGCGCCTCTGCCCCGGAGGCCACCGGCGTCGGGAGCCTCGTCCTCCGCCGGCGCGAGGCCGCGGCCGCCGTGCTGTCCGCCGGTGTGCTCTCCCGCTTCCTCCCCCTCCTCCCCGCGGCGGCGGCGGACGGAGGTGAGTGCCCGCTTGAGGTGGCCCCGTCCGGGCTCGCCTTCTGCGACCGCGTCATCGGCACCGGCGCCGCCGCCCAGCAGGGCCAGCTCATCAAGGTCAGTAATGCCGTTCATTCAGGGTTTCATTACATTTCCTTGTTCTCGTTCGTAGGCCTTGATCTCTACTGCTCCGATCGGTGCGTCGTCCATGCAGGCGCACTACACGGGGAGGCTTGAGGACGGCACCGTGTTCGACAGCAGCTACAAACGGGGGAAGCCGCTCACCTTCCGCGTCGGCGTCGGAGAGGTGCTGTGCGATCAAACCAAGTCGTTCGTCAGAGTCGAATTGTCACCTGCAGGATTAGTCTGCACTTGATCTGCAGGATTTACTGATCATCACAGGAATGTCTCTTTACTGAATAGTTGTTCTGATGGGAATTTTGTTTTGATTGTTCAGGTGATCAAAGGATGGGATCAAGGTATAGTAGGCGGCGAGGGGATCCCGCCGATGCTCGCAGGTTCCTTCTGTTCTGAACCTAAACAGACTGAATTTTAGCTCTCTCTGAAGCCTAAACAAACAAACTGAATCTGATGATCAATGGGTGTGGCAGGGGGCAAGCGGACGCTGAAGCTGCCGCCGGCGCTGGCCTACGGCGAGAAGGGGGCGGGGTGCAGAGGCTGGGAGCCCACCTCCTGCGTCATCCCGCCCAACTCCACGCTCCTCTTCGACGTCGAGTACGTCGGCAGAGCCATCAGCTGAGCTAAAGCTCTGCTCTGGAGAGTGATCGACGCAGCGAGCCGGCGATTGTTCCCTGATGCCTGATGCCTTGGCGTCACGAGAGGGGATCATTTCTTCTCAGCGCTGTTGATTTGCAGCCTGTCTGAGAGCGTGTCAACAGAGAGGCAGACACCACTCTTTTTTTCCCCCTCTTTTGTTTGTGTCATTGTGTATCTGTGTGTGCTTGGTGTATATTAGCAGTACTACATTCTCAACTTGTCATGACATAGAATGAAGGAGACGACTTACATGACACCAAAATACTTTACACCGTCAGGATCGGCACTCGCCCGTTCCCCAAGACTTCCGAGTTCCTACGTTCGTCGGCCAGGCAGCGATCTCAGCCCCAGGCGCTCAAAATCGAACGCCTGGGAGCGCTGCCTGGCCCAGGCAGCTTTGCCAGGTCTAAAACCAAATATGCCACTATTCTTTCCAATGAATCGAGGAGTATGAACATTACAGCTACACACCTTCCGTCTGTCATTAGCTATTTAATTTTCTTTACATACTACAATCATACGGAAAGCGTGCCACAACATTCTTTTACTTAAAAGGATCTATTAGCACAGGCAACCCAGGGGTTATTGGCATATGTCAATGTTTAAATAACTGCTAGCACGGGATGATAGTTTACTGCGACCAAGGTTGCCAAAATGCGTTTTTTTTTTCCCACAATGACATATACATTGCATCAGCATAGCACATAAACTTATTCAGAACTGAGCCACTATTATTGAGTACTTCATACAGTATATCTTTACAACCATCATGATATTTGACTAATTGATTCTTTCCCCTTGACATACTTGTTTCTGTTCATGTCTTCAGGAGGCTGTTTGGCTGAAGGAATTTAAAACTCTTGAGGACAAGGCAAGTCTACTTAATCATGACACTGGTGTCGCTGAAGATCTTGCGCGCATGATTAAGAATAGTCTCGATCCTGAACAGAAGCTTGTAGTTGGAAGGAAGAATATAAGATTAACATTGAAAAGAGCTTGGTTAGTGTTGCGCTCTTCCTTGTATGGTTATGTACGTGAATGTTTCTGAGCACTATTTTTTTCTCTCTGGTTTATAGGGTATCATCTGCATATATAATGATGCAGTGATGGAGTTGATGTGGGGCCTTCAGAATCAAATGCAGTATTTATTGCCTGCTGAAAAATCAAAGGTGACTGAAGAGGATCGGCTCCCCACGTGTAAAGGGATGAAAATTGTCCTAGATCGCTATGGATTTGATGTGCAGCCAGAGATGGTAAGCTCATTATTACCTCATTTCCTGACATAAACTGCTTTGTACCCGAGAGTCCCTTGTGCACTTTGGAGCCCATAATTTTTACTGGCTTAAGTTTATACAATTCTCTACTTTAAGAACCTTTTGCTAGCTAGTTTTTAAATTGATGATGTACAATGCTCTTATCCAGGTTAATCAAAATATCATTGAGACGGCTGGCCTAGTGTTTGAATGTGACTATAATGTTTACAAACATGCTGACAATATGCGCTATGCTGGTGAACACCTGACTAAGATATCTGGTATTCATGTTGAGGATTGGGATTTATTCAAACTGGCAACTGCGCTTATGATTGTAGCTTACCCTAACGGTGAACAAGTTGTAGCTGGCAATCCTGAGAAGGTAAATCGTAATGTTTTGCAAATATGCTGCCAGCTTGTTACCAGGTATCTTTTGGAAATTTATCATTCAATTAACGAAAAACCTTCGCTGCGCATAGCGGCAGCTGCCCACCCTTGACAGCGTTTGCATGTCCGTTGGATGGAGAGAGAGTATGGGTCCCACATTGCTGAAAGATGCACTTAAGTATAAAGATAAACTTCGTGATGTGGCTTGCTTTAGAGTCTACAGGGAGATGCTGCGGGCTCCTAAAATAAGGCATAAGGCGCTAAAGCAGTTGGTTCTTCTAACCAGACTGGCCCGTGAAGACTATGAGGCTCAGAAAGCGACGAATCATGAGTGATCCAAAGATCACTTTGCTAAGGTAGAGGCTTTCCAGCCGGCTGCCCAGTAGAAATTCAGAAAGCCGGCTGCAGTTATTCAGAAAGGTGTCTGGCCAGTATTCTTATTATGTGTGTTCTTCTGTACTCTCGTAACGACTGTATTTCAGACTTCATAATGGGTCTCTGCCAGTGGTTTGCTATGTCTGTCTTTTTAGTAGACGAATTTTACAAGTGACTGTACTCCCAAGTCCAATTGCAAATTGATCTCAGGTCATTGACAATGTGGTTTGCTATGTCTGTCTTTTTAGTAGACGAATTTTACAAGTGACTGTACTCCCAAGTCCAATTGCAAATTGATCTCATGCCATTGACAATGTGGTCGCCGATAGATGATACAGGTCTTGCAATCCCAGTGCATGAGACCAATTCAGCAACCGCAAAGGCCACCCACCGTTCGTTCGTGCTTGAATTTTTTTTTTTCAACACCGCACACGCAACAAAAAAACCTGGACAAGTACGGAGTGGGTATTTTTGGGCCAGATCACTCTCTCTGTGGACCTGTCAACGTCTCTTCCAGCCCAGCCCAGTAGCTTCGTCGTCTCGTCTCCACCCATAGACACGACGGCCGGCGGGGAGTCGTTGCTCGCCCAAGGCTCCGAAAGTACGGCGGCACGAGAGAGAAGAGGGAACTTTGCGCCGGCGTCGTCCGCCGACGCTGCATCAGGTAGGGATTGCATCGCCTTTCTCGCCAAATGCCTCCCCGCTTCCCTCTTTCCTGAATCACGCCACATCGAGATGTCGCGTCGTTAACATCCGTGGACGATCCTCCGAGAGTTAGTATAGCTCGGGTCTCTTCGAGACCCTGGTGGGGAACAAGCACATACCTGAGCTTATGTTCTTCGCAGGGCTATAATTCGTGGGGACTACTCTGGGGGAGGAAATTTCTTGGGGGGATATTTACGTTATTTGACATTTGGGGCGGCAGTGGGGCACCTGTCGTGTCAAAACCAGCGCTTGATTCTGTGCTGAGTGGCTACAGACAGAGCTAGTCACTGCATTGGGAGCGCGCCACCGATTGTTTGAAGTTTGAACATCAACTCACGAACTTTTTTTTTGGTCGAATACCCCAATTCCTCAGTTTTGTTAATTTGATGCAGGAGACGGCTAGATTTGTCAGTGTTTGTCATCCTCCCTGGAAGGTACAGGTACAGAGCTACCGATAAAATTTGCAGTCAGGAGTAAATTAGGAATGGATGATAGTCAAGGATACCAAGAAGAAGGAGATGACCATGATTTGGTGCTGCAGAAACAAGAATGGATCAAGTATGGCTTTCATCCCCTTTTACCACCTGTTTTCATCAGCTCTTCGATCTGTCAGGAGGAGTTGACCTCTTGTTGGTTGTTTGGTTTGTTAGAACACAAGACATGCTCAAGAGTAAACTTATTCTTGAAGATGATTTTGTTTGGAGTTTACCTTCGGTATGCTCAAGTTCAGGTGAAGATTCAAGTGAGAAGCTGAAGTATATTGGTGGGACTGACATTAGCTTCTTAAAGGAAGACCCATCCACAGCGTGCGCTGCAGTGGTAGTTCTAGACGCTGACACTTTAGAAGTTGTACATGAAGAGTTTAATGTTGTTCGACTACAAGTGCCGTATATTCCTGGTTTCCTTGCATTCAGAGAGGTATTGCGAAGTGTGGCATGCCCTGCTGCTAATTATTCATTCATGCTTCTAGAGCCAGGGAATCCTAGTATGATCAATCCAAACTCTACTTACAGAACGTGAGATAGTTGCTTGTCTTTCAAATTATGCTCGCTAATAAAAATGTTTAAGATTTATCAAGTATCCATTTATGTACCGGTTAATGTACCAACATGTGTCATGAACCAATAAACAAGTCTTTCTATCTTTACAGGCTCCGATTCTTCTTGGACTCTTGGAGAAGGTGAAGAACAATGCAAGTCATTTCTACCCTCAGGTAAAATTGTTTTGGTTGCTTGCAAAAGAATTAATGAAATAAAATTGCCTGTGTACTTCAATTGGAAGCCATGCCATGATCACATTCCCGTTCAGGTTGCAAAAGAGGCCAACCATATGTTTCACTCTCCTGTAGTTGGGATAACTGACTACTGAGGCTATACATTTTAGTTAATCATTTTATTTTAAGATATTTCTTGGTCATTTACCTTAAGATATTCTTGCATCTTCTAATTTAACATGTTAAAAATTGTTACATCAGTCATCTGTATTTGCTAGTTCCTTTTCTAAGGTTGACTATTGTTCCCTGGCAGTTGCTCATGGTTGATGGAAATGGATTACTCCATCCGCGAGGTAAAACACATTAACCACTTATGCTGACAGTCTAATTTTTCGCACCAATTGTTCAAATATCCACCTTGTTGCGTAGGTTGTAAAACTATCTATGCTGCGTGACTGCGTCCACCATGTTATTGGATTTTATAAGAACCTCAGTTGAGTCAGTTCATTACAGTAAGACATGTTCTTACGAGGATGCTGTATAATCACATCCACTCTGTGATCCCATTTTCTATTTTGAGGATAAAATGCCTTCATAGCCAGTCATATGAACCTTAGTAAAAAAGGACTTGGTGTAAGGGAGCATCTTGTTTGATTGCGTGTATAAAGCTATTAGTACCTATTGAAAATGGAGCGCATTTGTTTATTGTGTGTACAAGACATTAATACTAATAGAAAATGGAGCATCTACAGTTCCTTTTTTATGCTGTTTTGAGAAAAGAAAAAAGCCTCACATCCATGTGAAATTGTTTACAAAAAGACTTGACTTGTTGATATGGTACATTTTGTCTGATTATGAATATCATTGGCGATATTCATGAATTTAAAATCAACATGATATGTTCTTTATATTCTTCAAAACAGTAGTTGTTTCTGTATGCCCTTTAACTTTTGTATTCAGCAGGTTTTGGTTTAGCTTCTCATCTTGGCGTCCTTGCAGACCTTCCGACCATCGGAGTTGGAAAAAATGTAGGTTCTGTACTTTCTACTCGCAAGTACAGCTGTTTATTTTCCGCACAATCCAACTTCTCAGTGTTTCACTTCTTTCAGAGGAGACTAATGCAAATGTTTCAATCACCTAGCTCCATCATGTAGACGGCCTTAACCAATCTGAAGTCAGAAGAGAGCTTGAGGGAAAAGAAAAATGCAATAAGGAGTTCATTTCACTGACCGGCCTGTCTGGAACAACATGGGGCGTGGTAGGAGATTTTATATCATATCATGTCATGCTACTATATGTCTGCGGCCATTTCAGTCTAATGCTACTGCAAGTCTGCAATACTGCATAGCTAAGCTGGTGGAACTGAACTGTGAGCTTGCTTGTGCCAGGCAATGCGTTCCTCACCTAGTTCATCGAAACCAGTCTACATCTCAATTGGACATCGCATTTCGCTTGATTCAGCAACAGCGATAGTGAAGCTGTGTTGTAAATACCGTGTTCCTGAGCCAACGCGGCAGGTAGGAAGGATTCTGCTCAAGAAGGATGCCTTCAAACAGGTGAATGCTCATTCTGATTCTGTGGTTACTAACAAATTGATGTTCCTTTTTTTTTGGCCCCCGTTAGGCTGATATAAGATCGAAGGTGTTCCTACAGAAGCTCCAAAGACCAGAGCAGTAACAAGACTTGGCAGTTGGCCCATCTGGAGCCTGCCCGTTTACTGGCTGAGTTGAATCTTGAGGATGAAATTTGTTTGTGACTGCAACATGAAACGACCTGTACAGCTTCCTCTAACCAATTACGTCTTACACGATCTGTCACTTTGTGAAGGTTACCGTACAGTTTGTGAATCTGTTGGTTTGTACGCTTGCCACAAAGCACAGCAACGAGCAATACATGTACTTAGAAACAAAGCGGTATGAATGTATGCTGTATTCCTAAAAAAAAAATGTATGTTGTACACTAAAATTCTATGGACACTGCTATCTGAGAAGGAGATGTCCATAAGCTTTCCGGTACCGTGATGGGGCAATAAATTGTGCAAAAGCTCCTGAAATGCAGCACACACCCAATTCTAAAGCTACACAAAAGTGTCTGTTTCTACTCTCGGGATTGCAGACCACAAAACCGGGCACCCTGTCTTGTGCATCTAGTAGACTAGTAGTACATTGATAAGGAGTAAAAACGTTGAACAAACCCTTTGACAGATTTAGGCAGTAGTAACGGTAACAGAGACCAAACACAGCCTTGGGACTCGCCGGACGCTACAAATAAGCTCACATCGACTGCGATGTGCCATCACCCATTTTTTGGCAGACCAAATTGCAGAAGCACAGTAGCACTGACGCCGATGGCTGCATCATTTTTTTCTGCCTTCTGCAGAATCCTTGTCGTCGCTATGCTCATCGTTGCTACCTTGTCATCCTATGGTATGTTCTTTCCAAAAGCTCTATGCGCATGTTATACAATTTGTTCGAACTCTGAAGCTTCATTTTGGTCAGGGGCGTCGGCGAGGTTCGTTTGCCGGGGAAAGTGCGAGGACTTCCCGGACTGCGACAACTGGTGCCGGACCGCCGGTGGCTACCCCAAGGGCGGCCAGTGCGTGCCGCCGTTCGACCAGTACTGCTGCTGCATCGAATAGCTACTTAGCTAGATGAATAAGATCACTCGTCAGCATCTGGCTGATGATCTCCCGTGGCCTGCTGTTGTAACAAACAATAACATCGATTCAACGGCCGGCTGATTGTGCCGAGAATTTCGGAATAAAACACAATTGAATCGACAGAGGTAGTTTCAGTGGCTCTCGACAGGCAGCACAAGTGCTTTGACTCATGGTTTAACATGGAGGGTTATTAAGTATTTAGCAGTCCACGGCACAAGGCAGCTGAGCACTTTGCTTAGGCACATCAGTGCAGCGGCTTAGCAGTTTAGTGCGTCTCCTTGATGGCCTCCTTGACGTCCTCGCCGACCTCCTTGGCCTGGTTCTTGACGTGTCGCCCGGCTTCCTTCACCTCCTCCGCCGCGCCCTTCGCCTTCCGGCCGACGTCCTCCGCCGCGCGTCCCACCGGACCGCCATCGCCAGCAGCATCACCCGTCGTCGCCGTCGACCTCCCTAGCTGCTTGTCCTCCTCCGACCCCGTCGCCGGAGCCGGGTCGCCGTTGTTGACGGCGGAGGCAAACGCGGCGCGGCACACCTGAAACTCAAACACGTGGGACGTTTAGAGAAAGCGCGGAGTCATCGATCGATCAGCCGCGCATGCATGGGCCGGGCGAGAGGCGGAAATGATCGGCGCGATAGGGTGACGAGACGAACGCTCGTGGCGGCCTCCGCGTGGCTGGCCGGCGATGGGGATCTGACGGCGCCAAGGCCGCCGAGCACACGACGAGAAGCCATCATCGGCGGCGACCGTACGTCGAGAGATAGATGCCACGTGAGACGTGGCGTGCAGTGTCGTGTTGTTTAACGCTGCAATCCAAGTAGTGGGTCGCAGTGCAGAGGTGCAGCTCTGTGCTCGGCGGCGCCGTGCAGTGTGATACGGCACGTAGCAACAGGTAGGTGTTGGCGCGGCGCGCTGTGCAGTTCACACGTATTCCGGCGACTTGCGTGCGTGCGTGCGTGCGTGGCGGCCGCCGCTCAGAACTTCACTTCACTCACTCCGGCCGGCGGGGGCGGATAAGATTGGGCCGAGTGTTTGTGGAGTTTGGCTTGGGCCCTAATGTCGTACGGACTTTGGCTTCACGCTCAACTTCACTTCACTCAGGCCCGGTGGGCGCGGATAAGATTGGGCCGATAAGAGGCCTGTTTGGGGAGTTGGGCTTGGTCCCGAATCTCGGTGACGTGGGCCAGATGATGCTGGGCCTATAGCACCCGAACCGAACCGTCCGCCTGTTTTGAGAGTGGTAGTGACAGACTCTCAAAAGTCGTCGTCTGTCACTCCCGTTCCGTCGGTGCTGGCCTGCATGCATCGGGGGTCGCCGGCGACCTTCCTCCGCCCGTCTCCGACGGGGGCGCACGTTGCTCCCTCCCGGTCCCGCGCGACGGCCGCCGTGGGGAACCGACATGGCCGCGCCCGACCTGACGACGCCCATCGACGTGATCCCTGACGACGTGACACGAACCAAGCACATGATGGTTCCTATGGCATCCAGATCAGAGGATGTCGCTGACTGACCCCCAGGCCCCAGCACCCTTTCCCACCGGCACGTACGCACGCCGCCAGCCACCGAGCCACGTCCTCAGCAACGAGAGGACGAAGAGTCAACCGTGCATGGCGGGGAATAAACAAGTATACTCCGTACGCGCAGGGGCAGGGCGTTGACAGCGACGACGGAGCCGAGCGCTGACGACGGACAGGTTGGCACGACGGGCACCGTCCGCTGCTTCGCCGCTTGCATGACAGGTTGGGTTCGCATCGACGGCGGGCACGGTCGCACGCTCAGATTTCGTCGTCTTGTGCCTTAGTCAGCCGTGTACACCGAGCCACCCAGGGCACCAAAAAAAAAAAAAAAAAAAGCTGTAGCAGGACGTTGGGGAAAGCGACGAGCTGAACGACCAAACTCCATCCACGACCGAGGAAGGAATCATAGATGGAATGGAAAGCGCGTCCACCCTGCTCGCCGGGGCTGCCGCGCCGGCCGGACCACCGGCCGGAGCGTGACGCCAGCCGTGCCACCTACCGGGACGCGCACTCGGAGGCCGGCGACGACGAGGGAGGCCGGAGCGAAGAGGGATCCAACGAGACGCGGAGCGAAGCCGCGTCCCGCACAGCCGCAACTGAGCAGCGGTCGGGCGGCGCGCGGCCACAGAAAATTTTCTCGCGTTCGTTTCCCTGTCGTCCACCTGGGCCCCGATCCGACCTCGGCCAGCGTCTACTGACTACTACTTCCACCACTAGAGTCAAATCAAAAGCAAAAACAAAAGAGCGATCAAGATTAGGCTAGGCATTGCCACCAGCTTCTTCAGCCCTTACAACGTTCAATCCGGTGCCCGGCTCTTCCGGAGCCACCACAAGGTAACCGACGGAGCCCGATCACCCCTCTGCACCTCATCATCACCCGTTCGAAGCTTCCACGCCCAAGCATTTACAACAACACAAACACGCGCGCCCAAGACCACCACCACGGGGCATGCCCGATTCGGCCGCGGGCGCCCATGTGGCGTCTTGGATTTGATTCAGATTTTCCCGGTGCCCGAATCCACAACAATCAATCACGTTTTGGTTTGGTCGCGCCGGTAGAATAGATGAGATGAACCACTCCTCCGGCTACCAGGACGGGAGACGAATGCTCCTCGATTGATTGGTTATTCGGTAGAGAGATGGCACCTGGGATTCAGGGACATTGCCGGGCCTGCTTGCCCCTTGTTTTCGCGACCTCAAAGCTCTCTCAGCTGGGCACCTTGGCTGGCTGGCTAGCGTGTTATCTTTGTGGCCAGTTTGCATGCGCTGCCGCCATTGCAAGCGCTCGTTGTGCAGTACCCCCCAGGATTAGGTTAGGTCCAACAACTAGGAGACAACCCAACCTACCCGGGCGCTGCAATTGCAAGCGCTGCCAAGTGCTGAGCGGTGTGCCGGTAGTTGCTTGCTAGTAGCCCCCGATTGGCCGGCATGTACGTTGTACATGTCGTGGACGATTCTTTCCCCGGCCTGGTCGGTTTGTGCTTTTCTTCCTTGTGACTGACCGGCTAAACAAGGAACCCAAGCCTTTCTTTCTTTCTTTCTTTCTTTCTTTCTTTCTTTCTTTCTTTCTTTCTTTCTTTCTTTCTTTCCGTACATCAAGTTCTTGCCTACTTGTGTTCCAGCTCTTGGGCCTTGCTTTTGCTTATCCAATGCAGAAAACTGAAATAGCAAACAGATAGCCAGGCTTTTCGAAATCGGCTCCTGAGAAGCTCAGAAAAATTTGTTGCTGCTTCTGATGTTTTTTTTAAGCAAATCTTCTGATGTTTTGAGGAGTACAATAGTACTCACCTCGTTTTAAAACGTAGGCCAATTGGAATGTGTGGAAGGAAAGAGTTACTTCTACAACGACAACACTCATGGCCTTAGATCCAAGGAAGAACTGAACTTCACTTCCCATGCATTGAGGAATGAGGAGTTTACCCTGTTTTCATAATGTTAGCATGCTTGCTTTCCTCTCTTAAATGATGATGAGTTAATTCCTTATTTGGTCCTGGAAAAAGTTTTTGTTCCTTCCTTGGCTCTGAGAAAAATTTCGTTCCCTATAAAGGCCAAAAGTTTTTCATCTATACCTTTCGTGGCCCTTCCGTCCAATTCAAAGGGGTAACACTCTTAACTAGGGCGCAAAAAGATAGTTTTGCCCCTAAAAATGAAAGGTTATTGTTGGAGGCTCCATAATTATCTCTGATTTGTATGTTAAAAGCAATATGAAATGGCACAACAAAATAAATGATCAAAATAATTACTTGTCAAAATGCTCAATTACTTGCCCTACAAAATATGTTCCAGCAATAACTTTTCATGTTCAGGGGCAAAAATGTCTTTTTCGCCCTGGTTAACGGTGTTAACCCTTCAATTGGACGGCAAGGCCACGAAAGGAATGAATGAAAAACTTTTGGCCTAATAGGGAACGAAAACTTTTTCAGGGCCGAGGAAGGAACCAAATACGGAATTGTCTCAATGATAAAACAGTGCTCTTGCCGTTATAGCTTATAGATACATAAATATTGTTATGTACCTAGATGTACATTATATCTAAGTGTATAATAATGGATATGAATTTAGAAAAAGCCAAGACTATCTACTTTATTTTTTGACGGGATAGACGATCTACTTTATTTTTTGACGGGATAGACGATCTACATTTTGAAACGGGGGAATGCTTATTATATGATATAATTTAGGAAAAAGTCCAAATTACTCCCCTCAACTATAAGCAAAGTCTGCATAACCCCCTAAACTATTTTTTGGTTTATTTTAGGGTTTTACCCCCTATACTATGTCATTTGGCCTATTTACACCCTAATACAATTTGTCTTTATTTTTATCATGTAAGTGTCATACTACGTTCAAAATTTACGAGATGATAGTAGACATCATAATGCATGATAGAAAATATAAAATATTTTTTTATCAGTATTTTGATGGTGTAAGATATTTAATAACTAATTAATCCTTAGGATATGAAGTATACAAAAACTAATGACAAAAAAACACAATATATTTTTGACATATAGTATAATATTTAAAAATAAAATTCAACTTGTGCATGGAGAAATAAAAAAGACAAATTGTATTAGGGGGTAGAATAGACCAAGTGATATAGTTTAGGGGGTAAAATGAACCAAAAGATAGTTTAGGAGGTTATGTAGACTTTGCTTATAGTTCAGAAGAGCATTTTGGACTTTTTCCTATAATTTAATTTAATCTACACATAGGCTTTCTTAGATTTTTCATCAACAACTTCTACTAATCGGGATTTGAAAAACATCACTGAAAAACTTTACAAAAAAACCGAACCTATAACTCAAAATGTTAATAAGAGAAAATAAGAGAAAAAAACAATTTCATGGTTAACAATAGTTGTTTGATTCGAACTGGAATTATTGATAGAAAGCAAATGTGACAGAGACAATTGTTTACTGTTTGCTTTTTTAAAAAAGATAAATGACAAAAATGAAAGGTCAAATATAAAAATCAAAATTGTATCTTACATACATAACACTATAAGAATGCCAAAAAGTCTCACTTATTTCTGGACCATGAGTATATTATCTACGGAACCAAACCCCACCCAATTCTCACTGAAAAATGCCCGCCTAATTCCTGCCCAAATAACTGTTATTATCTAATCGCGCTATAATCATGTTCATCAACCAAAAGTGCCAACCACAGGAAGATCAAAGCAAAAATAAAAAAATCCCCCGCCTCAACCTCAACCCCCGGTTGCTCCGCGTTGTTGTTGTGGAGTACGCGGCATTTATTTATAATCCAAAGCAGCTTCCTTTTACTCATTCCAACCTCTGGCACAGCTAATCCGACTCCTTGCCTTTTTCTTCTCCATCTCCTCGCCTTCGCTGCTCCGTCCGACGCCTTCCCACGGAAAATAAAGGCCAAAGAAGTGGTGCTAGTGGAGTAAAACCACGCGCCCGAGAGGAGAGCGACAGGTTGGTGGAAGACGCGCATCCGGAAGGAGCGCAGCAGGAGCTGCTGCGGCGAATTCGGTCGGCGAGCGCGCCGGTTCTGGCGGCCGGCGGCGGCGGCGGAATTGTTGCTGACGAAGCGGCCGGTTGGTGCTGCGGGAGTTCGTGGGTAGGGCGTCCCCGGTTGCTGAGGGGGACAAAGGTGCTGTCGGGGGCGTGGATCTGGCCGCTGGTGGGCGATGTGGAGGAGGGAATAGGGCCGGATTGAAGGGAAAGGCGCGATCTTTGGTGTTCCCATGGGCTTATGCTTCTCGCAGGAGGAGCACCGGCTCCAGAGTAGACCAGGTTTGTGCGCTTCTGCTGTTGTATCTGATATAGTTTTACTATATTTGGGAGTTGTATAGAGGTCATGGTGTGAGGTTTCGCGTTGTTGGCTCTGTACTAATCGATTGTGAATTAAGCATTTTCTTATTAGTTTTTTTTTGTAAAATTACCTGAAGAAGTGACAAAGGAATGGATTTTTATTAGGATTTTAATTGATTTTAGTGTTTGGAAGATGGATTGACTGATTGTAGTTTGATGCCATCTCGTGCATGCGAGCTCATGTTAGGATGACGGGAAATGCCATGCATAGTCTTTCACTTCCCCTTCTATTCTGTTTGCACTAAATTTGCATGGTACAATTTTTGCCTGTTTGTATTCTGTTGAAAACATGATAAGATGCTTTCAAGATTGCATTCTGAGGCCAGGTCCTTCACAACTTGACAAGCTGTAGTTTAGGGGAAGCGCAAATCAAATTTAGGCATTTAGCTCATATTTGGTGTAGAACTTTTAAGGTAGAGCTTCAAGATAATCTACAACCTGCAAAAGCTGTGCTTGAACAATCTCGTAGATTGAGTTTTAATCGAATATCGATCCATGAGAAGTTAGCAGCCTAAATTAATCAGTTACTGTATAGAGTGAGATTTGATGGTGGACAGTTGTGCCGATATCTTCAAAGTCTTAGTAGAAGCCATTTTTATCCAGAAATGGAATTGAAGATATGGCATATAACATATTCTTTCCTGTTGATGGCAACTTGTTAGTTGTGACCACAGATGCTCCCTTATGACCATGCTGACTTGTGGCCGAAGAGCATTGTGACTGTAGAGTGCTTACGACTGCACAGTGGTTACAATGTGGTGTCTTCTTTTTTGTTTAATGTGCAACATAGTAAACTAGGCATTACCATTAACTTGAAAATAAGTAAAAGAAAACTCCTGGGATTAAGGTTCACATCATAACTCTCTTTCCAATTTAAGGTATGCATTGAGAATATGTCTATATGTACATAATTTATTCTCTCCTCATGAAGAAGCTTCTTAAAATTTCTGTCAGCAGAAACTACTGGACCAGATGGTCTGAGGAAGTCTAAATCTGATTCTAAAGCTATAGCAAGTGTTCTTGCCCCTCCAAAAGATGTCGTGGATTTGCAAGTGGAAGGATATGGAAATGTTAATATTTTCACTTATGATGAACTGAGAGCAGCCACAAAGAACTTCCGGCCAGACCAAATTCTTGGAGAAGGTGGATTTGGTGTTGTTTACAAAGGTGTAATTGATGAAAATGTTAGAGCAGGTTTTCCATCAAGACAGGTTGCTGTCAAAGAATTAAATCCAGAGGGCTTTCAAGGAGACAAGGAATGGTTGGTAAGTCACATTGCTGTCTTCCTGTTTCTAAACTAGGCTTTGGTCATATACAATTATTTCACCTTAGTTTGCTCATTATAGAAACCTTTGCAGTGACTTGACTAGTTGGCTTTTGAATATTCAAATTTTCAAACAAGTGAAAAGTACATTTTCTGTGTATTTTTATTGGAAAGATATTGTTCTTGATCTGCATGGCACTATAGGCAGACGAGTGTATTTCTATGTTGATTAATAGGTTGACATTAAATGATCTTCTGCTGGCGATAATTGCACTAATGGTTTTCTGATGTGTTTTCAGGCTGAAGTCAACTATCTTGGGCAACTTAGTCATCCGAATCTAGTTGAACTGATTGGCTATTGTTGTGAGGGTTCACATAGACTTCTTGTCTATGAATACATGGCTTGTGGCAGCCTTGAGAAGCACCTTTTTCGCCGTAAGCTCTAACCTTCTATTTTCACTACCATGTTTAGCAGTCATTGTTCTTAGTAGCTTAACCGGAATGGGATGTACCATTTTTTACTTTCAATCAAATCAGCAGAGAAGACATTTCTATTATATTTAAATCTAATTAATAATTACTAATGTGTATAATTCAGCTCAACCTGCCTACCTACCAGCCCCACACTAGAAACATAATCTCAATGTACTATATCACCTATCATACGAATATGTGATTATGTGTTTTGAAGTTTTCAGTTGGTGCTCTGGTAGCATAGTGTAACCTGCATCACATGGTAACCTGGTAAAAAAAAATGGAACTAATTGCTATAGTCATTGCACTGGCGTTATGGCAAATGCTATTCTTATATGTGCCAATCATATTTTTTTCTTCATTATTTGATCCATTGAGTATTGAAACAATGCACTTGATGTGATCCTCATAAGAGATATTCTTATTCAAGTGGTGGCAGGAAAATATGCCAAGCAATGTTTGGGCACCTTTTTTTAATTGTCTGGAAGATCAGTTATACGTATATTTCCAATTCTAAAGGGCATCCTTATTTATTTTATCCTTTTGCTTATATCATAACAGGGGTTTGCCTCAATATGCCATGGTCAACACGCATGAAGATTGCGCTGGGTGCTGCAAGGGGGCTTGAGTACCTTCATGGAGCTGAGAGATCCATCATCTATCGGGATTTCAAGACATCAAACATCTTGTTAGATGCGGTTCGTGTTTCATCTATTATTCTTGGACGTGTGTTTGATGTTATTCCCCTATTTCTAGTACTTGTTTTAAGGCTGTTTCTGTATCGAGCTTATCGCATGCTCAACTATTCAAATTGTATGGACGATATATTTCTACACCTGATCAATGCATTTATGATGATGACACATAATGTCTGTGTATCTAGATGCCTATATGGATATATATCAACATCTTGAGGAACTGCTTTGTACATACTATGTTTTTTTAGACCTGAAAGTATTGCATTTTCCACACCCCAAAATGTGTCCCCTATTTTTTTAACCATTGAAGAATACTTAATCATGTTTGCCATCCATCTTGTAGAATCTCAGAACTGCACACGGAATGCTGATGCAAATTTCTTACTGCCATCATGAGATATTAATACGTTGCCCTCTGATAGTATCTCAATGACATTCTTGCAGGATTACAATGCCAAGCTTTCAGACTTTGGTCTTGCAAGAACAGGACCTAGTGGGGACCAAACCCATGTGTCAACTCGGGTCATGGGAACTTATGGATATGCAGCTCCAGAATATGTCATGACTGGTAAGGAAGGAAGTCCCTATGTTATAGGAAAGCAATTCATTTTTATCATAAAGAGAAAAATGAACATGTGTTTGAGAATGAATAGACAATATGGTTTATTTGAAAGAGAAAAATAAACATATTCTCAAGAATGAATAGACACTGCATTACCTGACTTCAAATATGTCAATCATTAATTAACAATTAACTTGTGCAGGCCATCTGACTGCACGAAGTGATGTTTATGGCTTTGGCGTTGTGCTTCTAGAGATGATTATTGGGAGGAGGGCTGTGGACAAGAGCCGTCCAACCCGTGAACATAACCTAGTTGATTGGGCACGCCCACTCCTCGTACACAACCGGAAGCTATTCAGAATAATTGATCCAAGAATGGAAGGGCAGTATTCCACTAAGGCTGCCATTGAGGTGGCAAGCCTTGCATACCGTTGCCTGAGCCAGAACCCCAAAGGACGACCAACCATGAGCCAAGTTGTTGAGACCTTTGAGACAGTGCAGAACATGCCTGAATGCCAAGACATACTCCTCCAAAACAGCATCACAGGTGCTGTAACGCTCTACGAGGTCCCGAAGGAGCCTGTGGAGAGTGTTGAGAAGGAGAAGGCCAAGCTGGAGCCTGAAGTAAAGTCTGCCGCTGTGCCACCTGTGAATGGAAAGCCAGTCCCCCAGAGCAGACGAACACGACCTGGGAACGGCCGTAGCAAGAGCGAGCCGTCGTTGGAGTGTAAGATGTACATCCCGTCACCAGACTCCGATGGGCAGCAGCTCGGCTTGGAGGCGCTTGCATCCCCTTCCATTAACGGAAGTATACAGGACCCTCCTGACGAGGATTTGTACAAGATATAACATCAGAGCAGTTTTTTTCCCGACGATTTGAGCCATCGTTGGTTAATCTTTTGCGTCGCCATCTGTGTTCTCAAGAACAGTCAGCCAATGTTAAATTTTTTTCTATGATGGCCACGCTAGGGTTCTTGTTTTCCGATTAGCAATTGTATGTAGATGAGAGTTGTAATGGAAAGCATGTAATGTGAGTGCCTGCCATGACGACGATGTAAAAAACCTGAGACGGTTCTGTGGGAATTTCCACGCCATAAATGGAAGTGGAGAGATGTTTTCAGTTTTCTGACAGTCAGTGCCGTTGCCAGTGTTCGGGGCTTCGAGTTACTACTTGTAAAGATGCTTATCAGACATTCTAAACCTGCATAGTTCTACGGCAAATCCACACCGCCGTTGAAATTGAAAAATTAGTCATTGCCCATGTCCTGTCAGTTTTTTTAGTCCCCAGTTATTTCTGTGCATATATGCTCGCTGACATTTAACAAGTAGAATAAATACTCTTAACAATAATCGAAGTAACATGCTTATATCTTGTAAACTTTTTTCCCCTGGAGATTGTGAGCTGAGATTTGATTTGGACTATTTTCAAAATCTTGTTTAGACCCGAGTTAAACTTGGAGGGAAAAAGTAATTTTGGCTGGGCTGGAAAAGTGAAACACACTGACATATGGGCCTTCTTGCGCGAGAAAAACACATCGGCACAGCACATGCTCGCCAAGTTCCGACCCCTCATGGCAACGGCGGCGAAGGCGAGGTCGCCGCCGGCGGTGGCGGCTTCCACGGCGATGGACAGGGACGAGCACGTGCACTACAAGCACACCGACGGGTGCCACCATCTCCGGTGGACCGCCAAGTAACCTCCCCTTCCTTTCTCTTCCCTCCTCCGGTCGCCTCGCTTTCTCCTCTAGTTTTTTAGGGCTTTGGGCCTGAATCCTCGAGCTTTGTTGGTTATTGGGTTGTGCAGGGAGAGCTACGAGTACATGTACGCACGGCCGTGGAGCAGGGTGCTCGACTTCTATGCCGAGCTCGTGCGTACCGGCGCCGGCTCCGCGGGGCTCGCCAAGCTGTTTGCGAAAGATGAGGTGAGAAACAGTAAAACAGAGAAGGATAAGAAAACATTTGGGCTGGCCCTCCTGTGAATTGTGATAGCCAGATGTTAATTTATATTTTCTCTGTTGCAAGAGGATGAAATGTTGGTTTCTTCTGAATATTACTTAGATCGGATTGTAGTATCATCCAGTAAATAGATCTTCCTTTTAGGCAAACCGAGGATTTAATCAGGCCAGAAAAAGTATGGGACGATTAAAATTTGGATACATGGCCTGCTATTCGAGTTGTACCTAAACTGTAATGGCTAAATAAGGCTCTCCTGCAAAGATACACAGCTCTCTGCGTGTTTTTTTGAAAAAAAAAAGTGGCTATAAATAAGGATCCAGGATTGGGATACGCATGTGCTATATTTTTAAGAAAATGTTAGAGTAGGTCAATTGTTCACATATTTTGATTTTGAGAACTCATTTAGATTTTACTGCCACAGGCAGATTACAACCTTGACACTACTGGAGAGAATTACCTAACACTATCAGAAAAACAAACGGCAACTATTTCCTCCAAAGATCGTGGAGGAAGGTGGGAAAGAGTGACATTTAAAATTGTTCTTTCATACCATGGGGGGTCGTTCGATGGCTGGCAGAAGCAACCTGGCCTCAATACCGTTCAGGGGTAATTTTGTTTAGCAAATCACTGTTCCTTCCATTCACTTATGTTGTGGTAAAATATATTCACTGGTAATACGTTTTTTATTTTATTAATCGCAGGTTAGTGGAGAAACATCTTGGTCAATTTGTTGATGAGAGAAAAGCCAAACAGCTTGAAGCAAGATCTTTGCCAATAGAAGGCTGTGCCGTCGTTGCTGGTCGCACTGACAAAGGGGTGACTGCTCTTCAGCAAGTTTGCTCATTTTGTTAGTTATCCTTGAGAATATAATATGTTATTGCTTTTGTTGTCTTCACCCAAATTTAGCCACAATTTAAAATTTTTCATGCGGCATATCAACGTCTCTTAACTGACATTTCTTTATTTGGCACTTCTCCTGATGACTGACATCTTATATGTACTGTATATTGCCATAGATACATGGAGAAAGGATATGAAACCTGGAGATATAAAACAAGCAATAAATGAGGCTGCTCCTGATAAACTAAAACCTTTGCTTGTGTCAGAGGTATTTTTTTCATGCATTTGGCTGAATGTATCAATGCTCTTTATATTTATTCTGCTGCTGATGTCTGCGTTCCATTTCTTCATTAATAAGTCTGCATTCCATTTTGGCATGTCATTTAATCATACACAAGTATTACAGAAGTTTATTCTTTTTGGTGAAAGTTCTGAGAATGCCTGGACCTCAAATGATGTTACGCTGAGTATTAACTGGTGGCAATTGCAGGTCGCACGTGAGTTTCACCCCAATTTTGCAGCTAAGTGGAGGAGATACATGTATATTTTTCCTCTTGATGAGGATGCTAAATTGATATTTGGGGATGAACACTCATCTGAAGCACTAGAGAATTCTGAGCACAATATAAAACCTCAGAACTTTGATGTGGCCAAGGCTGATGAAATCCTTAGAAAACTTTCTGGAAAGACATTATCCTACAAAATGTTTGCACGTGATACACAAGCTTCACGAAGCGTGTAAGTTTCATCCACAATAAATTCATAATGTGTGGTGCATTTATAAGTACAAAAATGGTTTCTGGCTGAATAATTTCTAGCAGCTAGATTTTCTTAATGCATATCTTGTAGCTTTATTACCTGATCCTGACATAGATGTTCATCAGAACCTTCTGTAAATTATCTACCATACTCATGACCACCTGTCATCTGAAGAGGGCACTACACTCCTTTTATATGGAGTCCGTGTCTCTATGTTGGCATTTATTCTGAAGCTCAATAAACTCACTTATATCAATGTTCTATTATTGTTTCAGTGGCCCACCTACCGAATGTTTCATGTTCCATTCCCGAGCTGCAGTGGCAAAACTATTTTCTTCTAATGAGGTGAGAGCACAGAGCAGCATAGATTGTTTTGCCTTTATTATTGAATAGACTGCAGTCATCAACTTAGAACTATGCAGCTTTTACTTGTGAGTTACTCTGCACATGTGTGTGGCAGGATAATGCCCTTTCGGTGTAGTAATGCTGTGACAGTGTAACACATATTTTTGCTGACACCAGAATAAACGAAGATCTGAACTGAACCTGTGCCATCACCATCAGTTATAATTGCTGAATATATTTTTTTTTCCCTCAAACAAATTGTTGAATACTTTGATCCAATATTTTTCTGTCATCGAAGTTTCTGTATCCTTTCAACTGAAACCGCTATGTTTGATTTTGGTTTCCCCTTATTCCCCCAGGATTGCAAAGAGGGTATGAGGGTCATGTGCGTTGAGCTAGTTGCGAACAGGTTTCTACGGAAGGTAACACAACAAACTGTGATGCTTACCCTTGTTCATTCATATGGCTCCTGATTCTCACTATATTGGACTGCACAGATGGTTAGGGTTCTTGTTGCTACTGCCATAAGGGAGGCTGCCGCTGGCGCCAGAGAGGATGCTTTGTTGAACCTGATGGAAGCCACTGACAGGCGTGCCACAGCACCTCCGGCACCACCAGAGGGCCTCTGCCTCGTAGATGTTGGTTACAAAGATTTCGATAAACAGAGGTGCTTCATAGTTGATTAAAGGAAGTCATCTTGTTGGAGAAAAAACACAAGATGCACGATTTAACAATTGAAGATTTTGTTACTCCAGGTTCCCTAGAAGATGGCAGACCTTTTCCGTTTTGATTTTGGGGACTACAAATTCAATAGCACACACCCAGTGTTGGCATCGATTGCCTTCTATTTTTATTTATTTGTTTATCTTATTTGTACGAGATGAAGAGAAGTATAAACAGATAGATGAGATGTGCTGCATATTTTTGGATGCTTACCGCGCAGCATGAAAAGTGTGAGAACTTTTCGTGATGGCTTTGCTGTGTCAGTGTTCTGTCTGTTGTGAACGTGTCCTGCAAATGTTCGTGCCCACAAGCGCCTTCACCGTCCCCGGAGCCGTCGCCATGATGGGAAGAACCCTAGCGATGAGTTCACTCTGTTAAGGACTTAAAGGCTAAGAGCTAAGGCACATTGTAAGTTGAGACTTGAGATACCAATGTGTAGCTTTTGCACTCTCGCTGTCTCGCCCATGATCATGGCGTCTCAATGAAACAAGTAAAACGAGCACAAAATAGATTAATCGATGGAGATACGATCAAAAGATAGATCGAGGATAACACCGAATTATAATTCTTCTTAAGCGATCCACTAAACTAGATGAGACTCCTTTTGAGCATGCCCCGATGAACAAACAAACAAACTAAGCGAGATCCACTAAAAACTCCATGACAAAAGCGCGGCATTCGATTCATCGAGTTCTTGATATCCATGGCGCTCCGCACAGGAGCTCTTCTACTACTCCTCGAAGGCCCACTGGTTCTCCTTCTTGATCTCCTCCTGCTCCTCTGGCGAGAAGTCGTTCTTGATCCCGAACGTCTGCCTGATCTGCTCCGGCGTCTTCCCCTTGATCATGTCGGCCACCTTCTGGCACGCGAGGTCCAGCAGCTCCTTCACCTCGAGGTAGTTGGCAGCCAGCAAGAGGTCGTACAGCGTGTCCGTGTCGACCTCCAGAACGCCTTGTCGAAGCTCGCGAGTTCCTCCTTCTCCGCCGCGGTGGCAGCGGCGTTCGAGGAGGAGCTCCCGGCGGCGGCGGCGGCGACGGTGGCGGCGTGCTTGTTGCAGTACTCGAGGACCTTGGCGAGGATGCTGCCGGTGACGTTGTGGAGAGGGATGCCGCCGTCGGCGCAGCCGTCCTCGATCATGTGGCGGATCGTCTGCGACATGTTGGCCGCCGCCTCTGCCACCTCGAAGCGCTCGTCGTCAGAGCTGATGAGCGTGAACATCTTCGTCGCCGATGAAGCCATCGATCGATGGATGCCCTAGCTTCGCGATGAAGTGCGCCTCTCTCTCGCCACAGATTTGTTGGAACGAGGATCGAAGCAATTGGCGACCTGCGTGGCCAGGGGATAGATTAGATTGATTTATATAGGACGTGAATGAGTTGGTTTGGTCCTTTTGGAAGGGGCGTGAATTAAGTATGGAAATTAAAAATCAAGCCATAGTTTAAATTTTGATTTTGAACGATTAAATAACTTATTTATTTAGATGCTCCTTTTGTATTAATTAACGTTAATTAAGTAGCTAAAAAATTTGTAAAACCAAAAATCATAATATATCCCTACTTTAAAAATAAAATAAAAGGCATAGTATTTTTTATTCTAATAAATAAATTATTAATGAATTATTGATATAAGTTACTTATTTTTCAATAAGGAGTACTTGGTAAACTCTAATTTTGTTTTTTTCTTATCTAAAAATTAATTCACTTAAGGGATTAAATCTTTATTTGAATAATTTTTACATAATGTATAAACAAACTATTTCTTATATCCTACCGAAATGTATTTTCAAAAACTAAACAATATTTTTTGCACAAAACCCCTTCACTTTTAATCCCAATCATGCATGTATTCTAAGTCCCACATAGTCCACCATGGACTTGGTCAACCCTAGTGTTGACTTTATTTGACTTTCACTCTTTTCTATCCTTTCCTAAGGGCATGGCCAGTGTGGTTCAAAAACGAACCATGGTTCGTTTTTACCGAACCATCACCATAGTGGGTACCGAACCATTGATGTCTGACAGCAAAAGCGAACCGTGCAGACAAGCCGATTCGTGGGCGTTGCACATGAATTAAATAATACCACTTGTTGTGGCCGTGCGAAAGGCTGAATCTGCTCGGAACCACCGACGCTTGAACTGATCTGCTCGGATCTGTAGAGGATCGACTTGACCTGCTCTTGGACATGGCCTGATTTTGTGGATCATCGCTAGGTTTCGGGGGAGAGAAAGAGAAGGGGAAAGAGACGGGTCACGGGAGGGAAGGGGATCGGCAGCGACGGGAGGTTTCCGTCTATGCGTGCGGAGGAGCTGCCCATCAATTTATTTTATTCCCTTGCATAGGCCCACAATTCGGCGTTGACGTTGTGCGAGTCGAACGGTGGTTTGGTTCGACCTGTGCGCTCAGACGGAGTCGAACAAGGACTGGAGGTGCCCTAATACTCTTATCAATTCGTGTGACCTTGTCCCTTTGTTCTTTTAAATGTTTTCCTCATTAGTGCTCCCTATGCTATAACCTGTCATTTCGAAATAACATGCGCCCTTTATTATAGCCAACCCTTCTTCTTATAGTTAACCTAATATCCAAGCTTTTACGTAAGCTGGCTTAGTATATGCTATTACACATGCAAATATTTACTAGCAGAGTCTAAACAAATTATTTGCATTGCCTCACGCCACACGCCACCTTGTCTTGATCATCGCGGATGACAGCCTGCGCGCGCGCGAACCCAACCACGGAAACAAGAAAGATGCTGCCAAGTCTGCCATTCCCACGGCGACTCCCCCCCATCCCTAGTCCCAAACGCGGCCGGCCGGCCTCCTAGGTAACGCAGCCCCGGCGGCCGGCCGCCTATTCTTAGCTCGTCAAGAGCCCGCCGCGGGCGCTCGTGCCCGGCTGCACGCGCCACGCCACCTCCGGCGCACGTCGCCGCCGCCACTTCTAGTTCCCCATGGCCGGCGAGGTCTCCGGTGGCGGCGGGCGGGTCCTCCTGGCCACGGTGGCGCTCGTCGTCCTCACTGCGGCGGCGTCTGCCTCTGCCCAGACTTGTTCGCCGGAGGCCGACACGCTGCGGGTGTTCCGGAACTCGTTGCGGGGTCCAGGAGGGGACCCACCACGCTGGCTCGACGAGTGGGTGACGAACCCGTTCCCCTGCGGCGGCGGCGGCGACGCGCCGCAGTGGATCGGGATCCGGAGGTGCGCCGGCGGCCACGTGGTGGCCATCGACCTCGAGGGCCTCGGCCTGGAGGGCGCCGCGCCGGACCTGCGCATCCTCGCGCCGCTCCAGGGCCTGCGCTCGCTCAGCCTCGCCGGCAACAACCTCACCGGCGCGTTCCCCGACGTGTCCCCACTGCCGGCGCTCAAGTCCTTCTTCCTCGCACGGAACAACCTCTCCGGCGAGATCCCCGACGGTGCGTTCGCCGCGCTGAGAGGGCTCCAGAAGCTCGACCTGTCCGACAACGCCTTCACCGGGCGGATTCCGAGCTCCATGGCCACTTCTGGTAGGCTGATTGATGTTAACCTCTCTAACAACAACTTCTCTGGGCCCGTTCCGGATGGGCTCTTGCGCTTGGGCGCCAATCTCCATGTCCAAGGTGAGTTCGCTCGTCATGGCATATGTGGAACTAGGAAAGGGAAAATATGCAGCAAAGATTGATTAAGTGCTTAATGAATTTGTTGTGTCTCTTTTGTTACTGGTATATACTACCTTTAGTATATCTACAGTCTACTGCACTATATAATTAATGCAAAACAACTTAAACTGACAGTTATGCCCAAAAAAAACTTAAACTGACAGTTTTATACTTATCATGTTTGGGAATGAGGGTATATTGTATCTCAGTGTAGATCTTTGTGTAGTAACATTAATGATACCGCCAAATATGGGCATATATAGACGCATAGCTGTAGCAGCCAGTTCATGGATTGTGCATATATGATCCTTGCTGTACATACCCTTTGAATAACTGGGATCCAAACGTGTCTTGAAAATTGTCAGGAAACAAATTTCTCTGTGGCGGACCGGTCGGCCCCCCATGCCCTTCCTCGTCTCCGGCCCCTTCTCCGGCAGCATGAAGGTACTGCGATGATGATCGCCAAATAGAGTGCCCCGACGAAGGGAAAAAAAATTGCTTGCTTCAAGGCTGAAATCTTGATTTTTTCACATAATTTATTATAATATTATGGGGTTTCGAAAGACAACGCCAAGCTTTCGTTATGTACTGCTGTAATCATAAATCGACAAGAAATAGGATATAAGTCGCAATGGTAATAGTATCATCTAAAAAGGTTTGCAAGGGGTGCTTCACAAAGTCTGTTCCCATGAAGTTGCAGATCCAAACAAGAAACAAATATCCCTTACATTAATCAAAGACAACTGAAATCGGCGGATTTACAAATTAATTAGAAGCAGAATTCATAGACGAACTAGCAGAATCTTAAATGGCACAGCTAGATCGAATTCATGCACGCACAGGCACCTCCTCGGGCGTGATCCATGCCTGCTCTGCTACGGCGTCTTGCCCAGCCGCCTGACCATGTTGGCGACCGTCTGGCAGGCAAGGTGCAGCAGGCCCTTGACCTCGAGATAGTCGATCGGCGGCCGCGAAGAGGGCGTAGAACATGGGCATGCTTTGCTGACGCGCATGAAGTCCCTGTCGAACAACGTAACTCCAGCTCCTACGGCGTCTAGCAGAGCCTAAACTATTTGCATTGCCAGACGCCACCTCGTTCTGATCATCGCGGACGAGAGCCTGCGCGCGCGAACCTAACCACGGCAACAAGAAAAGATGCTGCCATCCCAGCGTCGACTCCCAAGTCCCAAACGCGTTGGCGCGCGCACACAAACGATACAACGGTCGTCCGCGTCCCATGGCCGGTGAGGTCGTCGGTGGCGGCGGGCGGGTGCTCCTGGCCGCGGTGGCGCTCGTCCTCGCTACGGCGGCGGCGTCAGCCCAGGCTCAGTCGTCAGAGGCCCACGCGCTGCGGGCGTTCCGGGCGGCGCTGCAGGGGCCAGGAGGGGCCCCACCGGGTGAGCTGAGCCAATGGGTGACGCCGACCGGTGGCGGGCCCTGCGCCGGCGACGCGCCGCAGTGGAACAGGGTGAAGAAGTGCGCCGGCGGCCGCGTGGCGGCCCTGAACCTCGAGGCCCTCAGCCTGCAGGGCGCCGCGCCGCGCCGGACCTGGGCCTCCTCACGCCGCTCCAGGGCCTTCGCTCTCTCAGCCTCGCCGACAACGACCTCGCCGGCGCGTTCCCCGACGTGTCCCCGCTCCCGGCGCTCAGGTCCTTGTTCTTGTCAAAGAACAGGCTCTCCGGCGAGATCTCCGACGGCGCGTTCGCGGCATTGAGGGGACACCGGAAGCTCGACCTGTCCAACAACGGCTTCACCGGGCCGATACCGAGCTCCATCGCCACATCCAGCAAACTTTTAGATGTCAACCTCTCCAACAACAACTTCTCTGGGCCCGTCCCGGAATGATGGGCTCTTGCGCTCGGGCGCCAATCTCCACCTCCAAGGTGAGCTACGTCATGGATTATGTACTGTCAGGAAAATTTTGCGTGCTACATGATCGTTCATGCATGAATGCGTCGGTGACATTTTGTCGGTGTTTCTTCTACTGTCTGGCAAATTTTGTGCAGTTTTAAAGCACTCTGTTTAATTTACTACTAAGATGTGAAGTTAATAACACTAGGGCTGCGTTCAGATTGGGAGTGAAAAGTACTTTTGCAGATGAATAGTGCATTGGAAAGCGTGTTCTGTGAGAGGGGTGAATAGTAAAAACTAGTTGGAGAAGTACTTTTCGGTGAATCTGAACACAGCCTAGGAATGAGAAGTGCCATGGTAATTATAACCTTGGGGTTAAGGAATGTTGCCACTTGTAGATGTTTAGTTATACTAATCTAAAGGATGCAAATTCATCTGCTGTGATTTGCTTGGCAAATGATACCACAAAATGCTTGTAGATGCATAGCTGTAGCAGCCAGTTCATGAATTGTGCATCTCTGATCCTTGTTGTATACACCCTTTGAAAAATTGTCAGGGAACAAATTTCTCTGTGGCAGACCGGTCGGCCCCCCATGTCCTTCCTCGTCCCCGGCACCATCTCCGGCAGCATGAAGGTACTGAACGATGATCATCGCCAAACAGAGGAGTGTCGAAGGAAAAAAGAATCCTTATCCCTTGCTTGAAGGCTGAAATCCTGATCTCGCTATTTTCCAATCTCCACAGCTTTTCTTTCACACCTATCATGGAAGTATGAAATAATTTCCATTTTTTTTTGTACCAAGCTATCGTTAGGTACTAATAATGTACTGTAATTATAGATCGACAAGTAAGGATACAGATTTGCGAATGGTATTATATATATAAAGAGATTTGGAAATGGTGCTTCACAAAGTCTGTTCCCATGAAGTTGCAGATCCAAACATACACCCCTTCAAAAGGTGGTCAGAACTGAAATCGACGGATTTACAAGCAGCATTCATAGACGAACTAGTAGAATCTTCAATTTCATCATAGAAATGGTCCAACTAGATCGAACAAACGTGGCATTGTGGGCATCCATGCACAGTACTAGTGGAAGGCCCAGGCGTTCTCGCGGCGCAGCTCCTCATCCTCCTCGGACGTGAAGTCGCTCTGGATCCCGAATATCTCCCTGATCTGCTCCGTCGTCTTGCCCACGATCATGCCGGCGACCGTCTTGCAGGCGAGGTCCAGCAGGCCCTGGATCTTGAGGTAGTCGGCGGCCATGACGAGGGCGTAGAGCGTGTCCCTGTCGACGCGTGTGAACTCCCCGTCGAACCGCTCCATCTCCGCGGAGGAGCTCTCCTCCTGGCCTGGCGCCGGGGCGTGCTTGTTGCAGTACTCGAGCACCATCGCGAGGGTCCTGCCGTCGACTTTGGGGAGCGGGATGCCACCGCCGCCGGTGCCGGGGTCGCCGACTCCGGCGGCCTCGCCCATCATGCCGCGCACGGTCCCCGACAGCGACGCCGCGGACTCGCCCACCTCGAAGCGCGCGCCGTCCGAGCTGACGAGCGTGACCATCTTCTCCACGCCGCCGCCGCCGCCGCCGTTGCCTGAATCCGCGGCGGCCATCGGCTCGGTGGACGGGGGAGGCCGCTCGGGAAAGTGGCTTGGTGGTGGTCGAGGGTTTTGGTAGTCCCTCCTCCTCAGATTAGATTGAAATTGGAAGTTGGAAACGCGCGCGCTGCGAGGAGAGGTAAATTGGCGGCGGCGGCGGATGATCAGCTCGGGATTGGAGGAAGCTGAACCGCACGGCAACCTGGGCGTTACCGAAGAAGAGGCCTCGGCAGCCCAGCCCACTAGGCCGTGACACACTCCACTCCAGCCAGCTCATGGGCGCCCCATTCGCTCTGCTCTTCATCGGCCCAGTCTGTTTTTTTTTTGAAACTTACAAAATGACAAAGACGTGATCGCGCGGTGAATTGCACGGTCTAAATTCATAAACTAGTTCTTCTGTAGTCTACGGATATGCTGGCACTGTTTGTTTGTACTCGTGGACGAACTGCTACTGTAGTTGGGCGTTAATGTATTAAATAGGCCTAGCTGAAATCAAAGGGCATTCATGGACCGGGGAGCGACCAAGATTCACATTACAGTATCTGTCCATGATCGACCGAGTATGAAACAGCTATAGATCAAATTTTACTGCTGATTGTGCCTGGAATGGATGACCCTTCCTACGCTGTACTGTACAGAAGCAGACGTTTGAGTTTGATCAGAATACTGCTTGGCAGAGTGTCAGTACTACACCGTAATCGAAACCGAGGCGCATTCGGCGTTTTCATTCAGAAAAGAGAATAAAACATTTGTATCGCAGACACGCGCATAGTGGCAGCTGGCAAGCCTTGATAGAAATGAGGGAACAAAGCATTCGACCATCGGCATATCCCCGGCAAGAACATCCGCTTAGCCTCCCTCGACCCTCGTTCTCATCGTGCCAATTCTTTTTCTTTTTCTTTTCTTTTCTTAAAGAAAAGCACACGCCACAACCTGCAGTTAACAACTCCACGGGACAATGCTGGCGTCGCCAGGGACCGACCGTGGCCGCGACTCGGGCGCACGAACCGGGACGTGCGCGGCGAACGCGAAGGCAGCCGAGCCGAGCTGTCGTGCTGCTGCCTGCTCGTCTACTACCTGCAGCTGCCGGCTTGCACGTCGGTACTCGGTTCGGTTGGTAGGCGATGGCCGGTGCTCGTACGTGTCGCGGTTGGGGAAAAAAAGCGTGCCTGCGCAAAGGACATCGAGTAAAAACGCCTGCAAAAGGTCGCACAAGCTCTTTATACCTCTCAGCAAGGACAGAACCTCTCTCAACTGTCGTGGCCATTGTTGGCTCTCCAACTCGATTCCATTTAGAAGAAGAAGAAAACGTTAAGTAAACTTAGAGAGTTGCTTGGGTCGCAATCTGACAATCTCAACGAACATCGATCGATGAGATCAGGAATTCAGAAGCTTCCAATATTATTCCAGTCTAGCTAATCATCATCGCGCAGGACACGACACACGGCTGCCAGTGCCAGACTGCCAGCCTGCTCGCGCGCGCCAACCAACCCAACGACGGCAACAAGAAAGACGTTGCGGTCGCAGCGGCGACTCCCAAACGCAACCACCTCGGTAACGCAGCCACACACACCTATTCTTAGCTCTCCACGACCCCACCGCCCTTCACCTTCTTGCCTTCGTCGACCATGCGCGCTCTCCTCCCCTCTACGACCTCCTCCTGCTCACGACGCCACCGTCACCACCACTGCTAGTGCGCCGCACGCACGCATTCACGCACGCACGCGAAAGCGACACCACCCCTCCTCTCCTTCCTGACCTCCCATGGCCGCCGGCGATGCCGCCGCCGCGTGGCAACTCCTAACCACGGTGGCGCTCGTCGTCCTCGCCGCGGCGGCGGCGGCGGCGGCTCAGGCGCAGACAGAGGCCGACGTGCTCAAGGCGTTCCGGGCGGCGCTGGTGGGGCCGGGCGGTGGGCCACCGGTGGAGCTGGACAAGTGGCTGGACCCACAAGCGGGCCCACCCTGCTCCGGCGACGGCACGCAGAAGTGGGTCATGGTGAAGAAATGCTCCGGTGGACGCGTGGTGAACCTGCAGCTGGAGGGGCTTCGTCTCCAGGGCGCCGCGCCGGACCTCCGCCTCGTCGCGCCGCTCCAGGGCCTGCGCGCTCTCAGCCTCGCCGGGAACGAGCTCACCGGCGCGTTCCCCGACGTGTCGCCGCTGCCGGCGCTCAGGTCCTTGTTCCTGGGAAAGAACAGGCTCTCCGGCGACATCCCCGACGGCGCGTTCGCGGCGCTGAAGGGGCTCATGAAGCTCGACCTGTCCAGCAATGGCTTCACCGGGCCGATTCCGAGCTCCATCGCCACGTCCGGCAAGCTTGTAGACGTCAACCTCGCCAACAACAACTTCTCTGGGCCCGTCCCGGACGGGCTTCAGAACTCGGGCGCCAAGCTCCATGTCGAAGGTGAGCTCGTCTTCGTCATGGCTCACTGTTGATGTTGTTACTGTGGATGGAGGTTACTTAGCGTGCTACCTGATTATTATTCATGCATACATGGATGTTTTTGTTAGATTTTTATTTGTGTTGAATTTCTACTACTGTCTGGTAAATCAACTGCTAATAACAAAGTTGCATAAAACATGGATTCTGTCTGGAAAATAACTACTATGCATCTCCTGTAGTCTTATATATATAATCAATTCATTTTGTTTATTTTGTCAAGCACTGCTTGATGTCTCCTAACCCAAGAACAAAGTTAGCAAAAACAGTACTCCAAGAAGTTGAGAAAAACAAAGCTGTCTCTAAACCAAGGTCGAGGTTTATGTTTATCTCTCCCAAAGTTGAACATAGTACTGCACTGCTTTGAGGTTAACAAAGAAAAGACGAAAATGAACACAGTGTATTGTTTAGTTAATTAAATGGAACCTTAGCTATCACAAAATTTACTATAACATCAAACTTAAAAGATGCATATTAGTGGAGCAAAACTTTGAAACAAAAAATAGCGCTGTTCTATGTACAATTATATATGTATCCAGCTTATCTATTAGTGTATCCGATGGTTTAAAACTTTAGATACTTGCCTATTCTTGTCCTAGTCTCAGCTAATCGTGCAATGGTAGTACAGAGCATTGATGTAGTAGCAATGCCAAGATTACACACTCCAAGCAATGTTTGGTGACACAACATGATTTCCCGTCAATTCCCTTAGAATAACTTAACTATTGTAAATCCTATAAGAGGGAGTACAAGTCTACGAGAGTCTACAACTAAGGCCTCCTTTGGAATGTAGGAATCCAAGAACATAGGAATAGGAAAAATAGTGGAATAGGATAGGAATAGATGTGCAAAACTAAGGAATCAAAACCAGAGGAATTGTGTAACATTAGCGTTTGGATGGCGTAGGAAGAACTCAGGAATTCCAAAGGAATATTAAGAGCACATTTGAGTTAATTACAATGTAGCATGCTTTGATTGGGCACATAAGATGAGTGTATGTTTTAATTAGCAACCAGCTGCAACCATCTGCCTTTGCTTGTCCTCGTTCCTTGTGCACAGGAAATTTACAAAGAGGTTTGAGTGGATTCTTTTTTTCCTGTGGTTTTCCTATGGAATCAAAGGGAAAGGATTTTTTCCTTTACTTTTCCTATGACTCATTCCTATGAACCAAAGGCTGCTACAGTACCAAACCCATAGGAAACTAGAATCCTATATTTTTCCTTTGTTTTTCCTCCATTCCAAAGGAGCCCTAACTGAATCTCCCAGTTATGGTATTGTTCATATATTGGTAATGAGGGCCTCGGTGCAGGTCATGCGTATTAACATCCTGACTGCTGTGATTTCCTCGACACAATCATGACATACGAGCGTAGAGAACATAGACGCATAGTTGTAGCAGCCAGTGTTGAATTCTGCATGCCTGATCCTTGGTGTGTGCATACCATTACCATGTGGAGAACTGTGATCCAAACGTGTCTTTGAAATCGTCAGGGAACAAATTTATCTGCGGCACGCAGGACGGCCCCCCGTGCCCTTCCTCGCCGCCGCCGGCAAAGTCGTCATCCGGCAGCATGAATGTACTAATCACCATCGCCATCGTGGTGGTCGCCATCGGCGCGCTCCTCGCCATCGCCGGCATCTTCGCCGCCATCCGGGCCCGCCGCAACGAGCCACGATACGCCGGAGGCACCGAAACACTCGGCGGCAGCCCCGACGCCGCCGCCGCCAAGGCCATCAAGATCACCTCCGCTCCGGCCGTCAAGATCGAGCAGGTAACTAATAAGCCAGCCAGTTCTTCACAGTGCTAACTCTTACGCAACACGATCGATCGATACAAAATACAAATACAGTAATAATAATACCACTAACGTTTGCGTGGCATCAGCAGAGTGGCATGGACGGCGGCTTGGTGACGCCGGCGTCGGCGAAGCGCGGCGGCGGCGGAGGGCGGCGAGAAGACCACGGGAAGCTGGTGTTCATCCAGGAGGGTCGTGCACGGTTCGGTCTTGAGGATTTACTGCGCGCCTCCGCCGAGGTCCTCGGCAGCGGGAACTTCGGCGCGTCCTACAAGGCGACCCTTCTCGACGGCCCGTCCCTGGTTGTGAAGCGGTTCAAGGAGATGAACAGCGTCGGGCGCGAGGACTTCGCCGAGCACATGCGCCGCCTCGGCCGCCTCGTCCACCCTAACCTCCTCCCCGTCGTCGCCTACCTCTACAAGAAAGACGAGAAGCTCCTCGTCACCGACTACATGGTCAATGGCAGCCTCGCTCACGTCCTCCATGGCGGTACGTCATGTCATTATATATATATGCACACATATACATGTATATGTATACATACATACATACATACATACATACATACATACATACATACATACATACATACATACATACATACATACATACATACATACATACATACATACATACATACATACATACATACATACATACATACATACATACATACATACATACATACATACATACATACATACATACATACATACATACATACATACATACATACATACATACATACATACATACATACATACACACATACATACATACATACATACATACATACATATACACACACACAAACGAAATCTACATCGTCTCTCAATCAATGTGATCCCTGATTTGCTTGCGATGCAATTATTGAAAATTGCAGGAGCGAGATCGACCCTGCCGCCATTGGACTGGCCAAAGCGGCTCAAGATCATAAAGGGCGTGGCGCGAGGGCTGGCACACCTATACGAGGAGTTGCCAATGCTGATGGTGCCTCACGGCCACCTCAAGTCCTCGAACGTGCTGCTCGACGCGACGTACGAGCCGGTGCTGAGCGACTACGCGCTGGCGCCGGTGGTGACCCCACAGCACGCGGCTCAGGTGATGGTAGCCTACAAGTCGCCGGAGTGCGCGGCGGCGCAGGGAGGAGGGAGGCCGGGGAGGAAGAGCGACGTGTGGAGCCTCGGGATCCTGATCCTGGAGGTGCTCACCGGCAAGTTCCCGGCGAACTACCTCCGGCAAGGGCGCGCCGGGAGGGACGACCTCGCCGGGTGGGTGAACTCGGTGGTGAGGGAGGAGTGGACTGGGGAGGTGTTCGATAAGGACATGCGTGGGACCCGGAGCGGCGAGGGGGAGATGGTGAAGATGCTGCAGGTCGGGCTTGGATGCTGTGAGCCTGACGTGTCGAGGCGGTGGGGCATCGAGGAGGCCCTCGCGCGCATCGAGGAGCTCCGGGAGCGTGACGGTGGCGGTGACGACAGCAGCACCGCCTCGTCGTTCGTCAGCGACGGCGAGCCGGCGATGGCGGCGCGGCACGGTGAGCCGCTGTCGCACTCCTCAGCGTAGTAGGGTCGACGATGAACAGTGTTGTCGATCGTGTCGATGGTTCGATGCAAAGCTCTGTGTGTTGATGGTTGATTTTCTTCGGAGGCGTGCGTGACGGCTGGAGATCGCTCGTCGGGGTGTGTGAGCGTGTGGGAACATTGTCAGTGTAAATTGACTGTTAGATTTTGTTCAACAACAAAAGAGGGGGAGGGGTTGTCGTGGTAGGAAAAATAAGGCCGTGTGATTTCTACGGTATTTGTTTTTGCGTGCAGGCGCCGTTGTTGCAGCTGGTTTACGAAAATGATTTCCAGAATAAAGGAGTGCAGCAAAATGCGTAGAATTGTAGAAAGGGCTTCAAATTGAAAATGGGATTCACGTGAAACAGGTCACTTGTGCCAGCGTGCCACATTTCAATTGATTTTGCTGTATGCTTCATTTGACCTTTTGTACACCTTTGATCCCTAATAGTCGATCAGATTTTTCCATATTACCAGTTTTGCAACGGGTGAAGTCGGGCTCGAATTTTGAGCTCAACAGCTGTACAGCTAATATTTTTGATAATAGGACATTTGTGTTGACTTCGTCAACTTCGATATTTGCGCTCTAATTTTATGGTTAAAAAAAAAACTGGACCGAGTTCAAAATGATTGTTTTTTTAGGCTTAGTTCAAATGACTGTTGTTTCTATAGATGACCATGCAGCCTATGGCCCGCTGGCACAGCCCACGACACGGGAATTTGGCTAGGCCCACGGCACGGCACGGCACAGTGGCAGCGGGCCTGTGCTGGCTCGGCACGAGGTGTCCTGCGGGCCATGGGCCGCCACCCTCGGCTCGTGGCACGGCACGGCACGGGTACGGCCGTGATGGCCCGATAACACCAACATTTCGGTTAAGCAGTTTCAATATTTATATTAAACAACTTCAACATTTTGGTTAAACATGTTCAACATTTACATAAATATGTTCAACTGTGAATGTTTGAAAATGTTGAAGCAAGAAAAATGAAAGTTGAAACAGGAAGAACGTAATGTTTAAAAAGTTATAACAGGATGTTGAAAAGGTGAAAATAAAGTGTTGAAAATCATGTACGTCTTCTCCATGGCCGGCAGCGGGGCTTACGGACCATGGGTTGGCACAGACGGCACGTCACGGAAAATCGGCCCATGGGCCGTGCCGTAGGCCGAGACCTTGGCATGAGGCACGGATACAGCACGGCACGGCCAGGCACCACGCCGTGTGGTACGGCACGCCACGGCCCGCTGGACATCTATAGCTGCTTCCCAAGTTTTTTTTTAGGAACTCCCAAGTTATTTAAGAGTCCCTGTGAATCTAGGTTTTTTAAGAGGCACTGTGAATCTAGTAGCTACTTCAGGGCTTCAGCTTGAGCCCATCGTGGCCCAAAGTGCCAACACGGCCCGTCTTTCCTAACTTTTTTTTTATTGCCCAAGAGGCTGAGCCGCTCGGTCAGCCCAGCTTGCAGCTAATACATAACATACCGAACGTTTCTTAAAAAACATAACATACCGAACAAGGAGGAAAAGCAAAACAAAACTAATCAGCTCAATAACACCGAATGTGTCGACAAAAATAAAAGAAACGTTGAACATTTAAACTACAGCATCCCCTAAAAAAAATTAAACTATAGCATTCCAATCGACATGAAACCGAGAGAGATTTTTCTTTGACTGCTTATACTTTATAGGTGCCAGCTCCTTCCATCTCCGTTGACATCGGAGATCCTAAATCTTCTGGGTTGCTTCAATACGACACATGAACTTCACAAATGAGAAAAGAGAAAATATTGCCGTCACCCGTACCTACCCACCAAACAAAACGAGGAAATTGCCGCCATATAAAATAATTTAGCTCACTAACACTGAACATTGTAACTAAAAAAAACACCAATATATAAAAGTAAAGAAATTCCATTGGACGACGCGAAACTGACAAATTTTTTTTTCCCTAGATTGCTTGTAGCTACACGAAGCGAGATCCTCCACACCCGCTGACAACTGGGAATCTTCTGGGCCGCTTGCTTGTACACGCCGCATGACTCATCTGATTTGTCCACTATCATAAACACCAAACTTTTTCGACGGAACACCATATGATCCGACTCGGAACGATGTCACCAACCGACCTCCATCCTCCCAGTCCAACGGTGTGTCATGTCACCCGTGTGTATCCCGTTGCAAATGGCCACGGCTTCACTGCCACTCAACACATACACACAGGTCGGTCACCCACGATTGGCCTTCGGATAACGAAAACAATCGAGGCACGCGTGCACCTTTCGGAAAGAACTTCCTCAAGAGTGGCACCTCATCTGAAGATCACAACTTCACCTTCACAGGGACGATGATGTCGACGATCACATGGGCCTTCGTTCCCTTCACTTCACTTCACCCTGTCGCCGACCGAGGCAGCCGCTGTCCCGTCCGACGCAGCTCCACGCGTGCCCACGGTCGAGCCACCCGGGTCAACCCCCCGCCACGTCACGGCCCACTCACCGGATCCCGGATCGTGTGGCCGCGCGTGCGCGGCCGCGGCGCCTGGGCCCGGATCCCCATGCTGACTCGGACGCGCCTCGCTTTCACCGCGGACACGCATGGTGCCGCCGCACCCGGCGGAGGCGAGTCTCCATCCGTGACGGCCACGGCCCACCGGACGCGGGGGCCCGCGTGTCGGCGGGGTGGGGCGCAACGCATCGGCGTCGCTGCCTCGCCATGGCCGACGCGGATCCGAGTCAGCCAGTGTCACCATCCATTTTTTTTGACGAGGTGGTTATCTCCCCAACACCACCCTTCCTCCTCCTTAACCATAAACCAAACCTTTCCACGTACGAGATTTGTGTCCGTGGCCGGCCTCCTTCAAAAGCCATCGGCCCGCCGGCGACACGAGAGGAAGACGACAGGCACCACCACCACGCCGGAACAGGAGGCAGCAGGGCCGCCTGTCCACTGGCACGCCGGAACCGGACGGAGATGAAGAAGTGCCCGTCGGAGCTGCAGCTGGAGGCGTTCATCCGGGAGAGCGGCGAGGGCGCCGGCGGCGCCGCGCGGAGCATGCTCGGCCGTGGAGAAGACAGCAGCGGTGGGCTCGACGAGCTAGGAGGGAGCGGCGTGTTCTCGCCTGGCATCGGCTTCGGAGACTCGGTGAGCACTGCCAACCACGAGCAATGTGCTGTTAATTGCAGCGCCTGTGACTGAAATATCATCTCCTTCTAGTCTCAGTTTGGTTATACTACTTGCCTGTGATTTGATTAACCGAAGCTCTGCTTGTGCCCGAGCAGAACACCATGGATGGAAACAGTTGGTGGTTCGGGAGCATCCGCCCGGCGAACCCAGTCGTGTCGCAGACGGCGTCAATCTCAGGTAAGGGACTCCTGCAATCTATAAATTTTGGTTTTTTAACCTTGTGGAATGTGGTCAGCTAGTGTAGACCAATCGTGATTAATTGTTAACTGGACATGAATTTATGGGATTTTACAAAAGGTCATGTTATACATTTCCCCTAAATTATAAGGAAAATCTACAATTTTCCAAACAGTACTAATTGTTACTATGCTACTAACACTTAATGGAACTGATTTGGAGTACAGTCACATCGAAATTAAGCTATGGCAAGTATTGCTCACCTGCGGTGTTTGTTCTGGTCACAGCTAGCCCCGGGGCAACCACTTCAGCAAATCATGCTGTTGAGAGCGAGTCAGACTCCGAAAGCGAATCATTGTATGAGGTTGAGGGAGGTTCATCTGAGCAAGGCGCCAAATCCATAGATACAAAGCGAGTAAGAAGGTATGACGAGATCAAGCTTGATAAAATTACGCAAGCTTATAACGATTTCTGAACAGCGAGCTTACGCATTTTCCCTTCTGCATTGACACGTTGCTCTTGTGATTTCAGGATGGTGTCCAACAGGGAGTCTGCTCGACGATCCAGGCGGAGAAAGCAGGCACAATTAGCTGAACTCGAGTCTCAGGTACCTCAACCACTTTGCCCAGTGAGATCTTCCAATTAAACATACGATGATGCTAGTTTATGGCAAGGTTGTGAGTTGTGACCATTGATGTCTTACCTCACAATCAGGTCGAGCAACTAAAAGGTGAAAATGCAACTCTGTTCAAGCAACTTTCAGAGGCCAACCAGCAGTTTACCACTGCAGTCACAGACAACAGAATCCTCAAATCAGATGTAGAAGCCTTAAGAGTCAAGGTAACTAGTTCACTTCTCACAGAAACAGTTGGCCCGGCTACTGAATGATCACACATATCTTTCAGTTCTCTAACAGCCGTTTGAATTGCAGGTAAAGATGGCAGAGGATATGGTAGCGAGAAGCGCAATGTCCTGTGGCCTAGGTGACCTTGGTCTGGCACCATATCTGAATTCAAGAAAGATGTGCCAAGCTTTGAATATGCTCACAGTCACAGGGTTGGATTTGCTAGGGAGTGATGCATTCAGAGGCCCAACCACAGCCCGACAAGTTCAGAACTCACCAGTACAAAGCACGGCAAGCTTAGAGAGTCTGGATAACCGGAAGTCCAGTGAGGTGACCAGCTGTGCGGCAGATTTGTGGCATTGAGATTCAGGACACTGATCAGATTCAAACTTGCTAGGCAGAAAAAACAGTTCATCACCTCAACTGGTGCCTCTGGAGCATAGATTCTGGCAAATTTCCTTGAACCATATCTGTACAGAAGGCTTTACACTATGCATCGGCCGTTTGCTGTAGCGACGGGGTGCTTCTCTGGTGGGAACGATACCATTTACTGGCAGTTGCCATGGTAAACAGGGAAGGTGGCAAACCTCGAGTATAGTCTCAAGTAGAAAATGAAATTGTCATTGTACAAATCTGCACAAGCAAAAAATGATATATTGTTTAGAAACTATTAGAATCCACAATAATGTTTGATCCAGTACAGGTCATCTAGTGGGTTTGCAGAACTAGCTCTAGTGGATTCAGGCATGTTTTCATCACTTTATGTAGGCACTACAACTGTATAGGATGATGGTAAAAATTAGTGCTGTTCTTTTGTGATTCGAAACCTTCAGGAGTGGTCACTGCTACTTACATTTTGTAAAGGCTCCAGGCATCTGGAAAGCCGAAAGGTGAGGAGGATTTCATACACATTACGATGTTTTATAGAAAAGGAACATTTCTAAATCGAGCATCTTTTCTCCATATTCAAAACATATTCTGGGACCTCTAAAAATCCAAGACGATAATGGAAGAATGAGAGTGACAGGAATCATACAAAAAGGGTTGACCGAATAATATTTATTATCAAAAGGAAAGTGAACTTGCCTCTAGAGAAACAAAGGGTCACCAGCCACAACACCTTTCTCCTAACCACAACACCTTTTCGGCCACCAAAAGGGCATGCTGATATTATTATCCCTCGCCTTGTAGACAAGGTACATCATTACTGACAAATGTCAAATTGCTGTTCCAGGCTGCAGAATTTGATTGCCCATCTTGCAACTACCATACCTTTCATCATTGGACAACATTTAGCACAGCAAGTCAACGTTGTGCCCTGTTGTCTGAAGTAGGTCAAAGACCTCTTGCATATTGTATGCTCTAAAAGGCATACAACTATACATATGCAAATCTTATAAATTCAAAAAATAAAAGCAATGATCAGCATCTAAAATTTAATGAGCAAGCGGAAAGGCTATATGCAATGATTTTCCCCACCAAATCACGGATGGTGAATCCAGGGATGAAGGAATGTTCTCTCCAGGAGAGAGATTAATTCAAAGTTGGAAAGGGAAAAGGATATGAAATCTCATAGCCGCTCAGCCAACCACTTGGTGACACAAATACCCACTCATAAATCATAAATTCCTGAACAAAAAAATAGGGATATCTATTAGAAACTATTGACCAATCAGGAAAAGACACACTGTGGAAGGAAGAGCGCATCAAATCTTATTATATCCTGCCGATTCTTTTGGTCAGGTAATGTAGATGGAGGTAAGAACATTCCGATCATATTGACTTCCGATTATACTATTAAATTTTTCAATGATATTTCTTTGATTATATGGCTCCAAACTTCAACAGAGACCTTAAGGAGTGGAATATTTCCAAGGAGGTAGCTTTCGATAGGAGCGCTTGGAGACTAGCTATCAACGTTCCTGAGCCTTGAGCTTTGTTTCTTGGGTTTCATCTCTAGCCTACCCCAACTCGCTTGGGACTAAAGGCTATGTTGTTGTTGTTGTTGTTGTATATGGCTCCAAACTTCCTATTGCTTATAAACTATTTATATTTCAAATTTCTAGTAACTCTAGGAAATCATAAAAAAATCCATTTGTTTATAAACTCTCTTAGGTTCTCCTGTACCTGCACATATGGTTTACATGAAACAACGTCATAACCTAGGCAAACAATCAGGAGAAAATTCAAGCGACATTAACTTGTGCTGTTGTGCACACCTAAAGCATGATACCAGTACAAGTACAACTTCACGGATCTGTGTGCAAGTGGTCAAAGATCTATCCATATCAGACCTAACACATCAATCCAAAAGAATCAGGCATGAGGCATCTACTTTGACAAAGTAGGCAAACCAGATCTCCACTGTATACTTTCGGAAGTCTATATATAGCAAAGCTAGAAGGCTCAAGAAGTCAGATACAGAAAACAAGGATAGATCATAGACATAGAGTATTAGAGTCATATAAATGACCGAACCTCATATGGGGCAAGTAGCAGCCAATGACTAGGCATACATCATAGAGTCATAGAGAAGTTTAGTTTGGTGTTTGTTGTGAGTTTTGACTGATGACTGTCAATAGCCCTACGTGAAACGAGATTGAGAGCAGAATGCAGCCAAGGATGACTTGCCGGATATGTGCATGCATGTTACAAGGGAGCTCATGCGACCTGTTTCGCATCCATGCTGTGGTGTCCTCCGGCAAGTTGTCCTTGGCTACATCTTGTTCGTTTTCTCTCACGTAAGGCTGTTGCAGGGTTTAATTACATGGTTTACATTCCAGCTTATAGGTCATGCACACATAGTGTTTTGCACATTTTGTGTGGATGAGACAGATTATGTCGATATCTTATTTTACTCTGGACGTGGTGTGCATATGTTGGCTCGTACATCATCATATATAGCTGATTCAACTTATTAATCATGTTTTACTTATGTTGGCCATGGCAAGTGGTAGATGTGCTCATAAGGTCGTGAGGTCCTGCATAACAATAGAATATACTCATCTTGAGCTAGTTCACACGGAAATCGAAGAACGTTGGCTACAAGATTTGCAGGGTCACCATGTAACTATGTAACTAGGTAACTAGCAGACGTAATAATTTGAATGGAATTGGTTGAGCAAACTAATTTTGAGGAACAACATAACAATACATTCACTGCTTGACCTTCTGTGCTCTCAGTTTTAGGCGATGCACAAAACAACTAATTCATTTCTGTTTTCCATATACTCCCTCCGTACCTACTAGATCATCAAGCCTCCTGGTTACTTAAAGTGCAATGTAATGCATGCCAAGATACATCGATAACATTAATATACATCTGTTGTTGTCTGATATCATGCTGTACCATCATTGTTCTAACTTCTAACCTCTAAGTTGGAACAAAAATTGAGCTGAGCATCAACAGTTTGCAGAGAGAAACAGGTTGCTTGTTCTCAATCTACAGGAGGACACACAATGCCACGAAACAAATGGAGAGATGGGAGCAGAGACAGGAAGAATAGGCATGCGACTCAGAAGCCAAAACTTGCAACAAGACTCTGGTAAAGTCCACAAAATATAGAAGTGAAAGCTCTATGTATTGCTAAAGTCTCCATTTAATCATGAGCCCCAATTAGTAAGCAACAACTTAATTGTCAATAATACAGGGCTATAAAGTGTAAACTGTAGAGGGCCTGAACTTTGTGGAATTTGCTGAAATAAGCACTGGACTTATTCTTGGGTGCGAAATTGAGCAAAACTTTGCAGCTATTATCTCAGTAAAATTGCTGCTCGATGTTACCTTACCAGTATATAAGGTCCGATAGCTCACAGCTGTATCCGCAGGGCTAATCATGAGGAATGTACAGGGCAAAGTAGCACCATGTTGATGCCAATGAACAACTGAATTCAATCATGGTGACTCCAGCAATTAGCTGTATACCCCTATCTTGTCCTGACCAAATTGTCACATTTTTTCATGTACAGTTACCTAGACCATTCCCTGACTGTCAAAGTTATCATTAGTAACTTCGACCAAATACAATCAGAATTCGCCGGAGTTAGCAGGACTGCCGCCAACCTTCCTAAAACAGGCCTTGCCGCGAGACTAATCACAAGTTTACAGTCACAGTACGCCAGCACAAGGAATGTAACATCCTGTGTCATTCTTATTCCTTGACAGTCAACAGACCCTCCCCATTCCCATATCACTGCCAGAAAGTTCTACTATAGACTCGCATAATCGAAGAAAATTAACCCAGATGCAGGGATGCGTTGATTTATGTTGTTCCATCAACAGGAAAGTTCGTTCAAGAGCACTAGCAAATTTGAGAGCATGGAGTAGCGGACCTGCCTACCTGGTACCTCCATTGACCGCTCATCGCACCCACTTCTCCGCGGTCGACCGGCGCGCGCTAGCCCTCCCCGCCGCGGAGCTTCCCCCGAGCCCGGGAGGCCGGGACCACCGGCGCCGCCGCGCTCAAGGCTCGTTGAGAACATCGTTCAGCTTTCTCTCCGAGGTGCCCGTCTGCCCGATATGTTTTATTTATTTTTTTTTAGAAAAAGAGGCGCCCTTTGCGGCTCTTTCAATGGGCTACGCTTGCATACGTACATGGGCCTTTGTACCAAAGCCACGGGCCCACGAAAGATTATTTTTTCAGAATTAGGGGCTTAGTGCTCTGGTTTATTTGTAATCAAAATAGAAGCTGTTAAGTTAGATTTTAAACTATCATCAAATTGTACTCAAAAGCCCTACCTACTTCCTTCGTTTTCAAAATTGGAATTAAGTTTTTTTTTTTGTCAACGGGGGGAGAGCATCCCCACCTAAATTTCATTCATGGGCTTTGAGGAAGCCAAATGCCAGTACATTTAGGGTTTTACAGCATAAGAAAACAGGGGTTGAAACAACAATAAACTAGCTCTAATCTTGGACAAGTTGAAGATAACCACCAATGATCGACAAAGTGTCATCACCAAACAGCATGCTTGCCTTCACCACAATGACCACTGAACCGCTACACCACTCCTTGTAGCTACGCCGTCGTGTTGTCATCCTCCACCTTCCAACAAGAGGAGGAATCTTTAAAGGATGAAAGGGCGCCCAACAAGATGGGGACTAAGAGTAGGGGAAGCACGCTGACCACAGTGAGGTGGACAACATCGATCTCCCTTGAAGCTGAAACAGACACCTCTAAGAGCACATCCGGTCTCCATGAACCGCCATCCAACGCCCTTTGTGGGGAGGAATCCACATAGGAGGAATGACCAGAAGCATAGACGCACACGGCATTTGATTTGATGGCTGCATCAACAAGGATCTCAATGACGAAACAGAGGCGCCAACGATGAACACTTGTCAAACCAAAATGGAAATCAACACCAAGTTCAGAAACCAGAGGCCAAATTCGTTGAGTGCACAGGAAGAACTATCACCAGAAACTTCTGCGCCAATAGACTTCTCCAAAGCGATGCCTCTAGGGAGGTCACGACGTCGAGGACCTCGACGTTGCCATCGCTCGTCCGTAAACGGACCAGGTTTTCACCCGGATAAGACAATGACGGAGGGGGTGGAAATCACAACAACGCCTCCAAGAAGGAAACGTCGCCCGTAGCTGTCGCCGTCGTTAGCGCCGACAACAACCAGCTACGCAGGGCTTTCGCCCAAATCCACCCCCACACTACCAACCTAGGCAGACCACCAGGTCGCCGACGACGTGGAGGTCAAGCTCCATGAGGCCGATGAGCCCTCCGCCGCCAAACGCAGAAGAGGGTCGACGATGACGTGACTTACGCAGGTGTTGACGGTCGTTAAAACCATTCGGTGACCGTCAACATTTCGAGAGAAACAAGGGTTTCATGCCATGTTCCATACATAAAATGTTTATTACTAACAAATTCCATAAGTTTTGGATGATTTGTGCCTGCAGGGACCTAGTGGTGAAATTTCACGCAAATTGGGCTCAGACCCAGGCCGACCGGTCTCCCCTAGGCCGGCCGGCCTGGCCCTGGCACATTTGGGTGTCAAACTTCGTCCATGCAGAGGAAACACAATGAAGATGATTAGGGACGTTGATTCCAACGTCGGTTTAATCAATGGACCCGAAAGGCCTAGGATGCTTTGTACAAGGATTGAAGGGCCCACCTACCTAACTTACCAGTCGTAATCGCCAGAGAAGCACACTTAACCGTCATTGGGACGTGATCATGGCCGTCCAGAGCGAAGGCGGTGGCCAGAGGCGCCAGGTGGAGGCCGGTCGGCCTCCCCTAGGCCGGCCGGCCTCCCCTCGGCTCCAATGGCCCACCTCCTTCTCTCAAGGGACGGTTATGAAGGTTAGGAGGTGGGGCCAGCTGCAACCGACGTCCAAAGGCTATATAAATGCCCCTCCTCTACACACACTACACACCACTACACATTACTCCACTTGAAGTTTAGGAGCTCTTCCATTTTTTCCTTTTCTTAGTCTATGATTAGAGTTGGGAGTAGAGTCGAGTCGAGCTAGTTCCGGAGTTCCTCGGAGTTCTGGTAAAGCTCTTGTATCCTTTCCTTCGTTTGAAGAGTTTAATATATATATATCTTCTATCTTCAGAGCATTTATATGCTTATCTTTATTTACCTTCCTTTTTGGGTTGTTTCCTATAGTTTTAGGTCTAGAGTGTAGTTTAGCTCTGTCGGGATTTATCTTGCGGGTTTTCTAGTCTCGACCAAGGCCATAAGATGCCTTGGAAGGACGGGGTTTTCTTCTAAAGGTACCCAGAGGAAATCCTAACATTAAGTGCAGACGTGGTGTCTGACTAGTGTTAGCTAGGAAGTGTGTTGCACCCCACGGAACTGATGTGGTAGGCGGCAGGTGGTGACAGCCCTATCCGTCCTTTGTAGTCCACCACGTTCGGGTGTATTCATTACAGTAGTTGCTGGGCTTGGGGGAACCCCTCTCTCATCCCACTCTGAGTTCCCCCCGCTGCAGTCGTCGAAGCAAGCTCTGTTCCCGATATCTAAGCTAGGTTCTGGGTTTAAGGTTATAGTGGCTTAGCTCTGAGCAGAAAGCCTAGTAAGTCCGGTCTCTCCCAGCGTCTTTCCTTTTCTATAGATTTGAGGCTCCTGTGTGTGTCGCTGGTCGTTCAGACCTTCTATTCGGTCATTCATTTGACCATTATCCTACACTTAGGTGTATTTATCCCCCTGAGATTAATGAGTGTTTATTTCTAGAAAGATCTATCTCATTATTCATCAATTCTCTTTAACCAAGGCTTCCCTGCGGAAATATAAATACGATACCCTGGGTTTCTCCAAGGTGAAATGCTACACCGATATATTTTGTGCGCTTGCAGAATCTCTTTCTAAGAGCGACATTATAAATCGAGTATCTTCTTACGTTGATTTAAGAATTGACGTTAAGAAGTGCCAACAGCAGGGGACACCGCGAAGTCATGCTTGACGAGGCCGACTGGGCCAGTGACGATGACGACCGCGGGAGAGGAGCCCGTCCCCGCACAGGTCGTGCTCGACGGGCTCGCGGCAGCGTGCCGCCCACCGCTGGACCGGAAAGGCCCCGACCTTGAGGAGGGCACGACACCACGGCATGCCCACGAGGTCGTGGGTGAGCCAGATCAGGGGTAGTAGAGCCCGGATCTACGTCGAGGCAGCCACACGGGGAGGATTTGTCGTCGGATTTTTGAACTTCATGGATCTGGATCGAGCAAACAGGGAGAAAAAAGAGAGGAACTTCGAGAGGAGATGATGCTGCAGTGGGAGGCCGACTTCGACGCCGCTGCGGACCGCCGCTGCTACCGTTGGTGGCGGCGGCGGCGGCAGCGGCCGGGGGTGGCTGGGCGTGGGGCCCTTTGGGGCGGCGGCGGAGTCGCCCCTCCGGTCGCCCGAGGGAGCGACGCGAAGGGGACCGAAGCTGCCTTAGGCCTTGTTCGTTTTGACATGGAATGGTATGGAATGAACTCTAAACCACATGGAATATCTTAGCATGGAATCAATCCCATCTCAAAATGTTTGTTCGATTAGGTATGGAAGGGTTTGAAACCCAGCATGGTTTGGTCCCGTTCCATGACAAAAAGGCCTATTTCATTCCATGAGTATGACCTCATGGAACCAAACCCCATGATTTGAGTGACATGCATAGAACCACCCAAACCATACATGGAACCATTCCAGGTTGGGAGGCAATTCCTGGGTTGTCAGGAATTGCCGAACAAGCCCTTATTGACGTGTCGTGCGACAAGGTCATATCAAATTGGAATTAAGTTTCACTTGCATATGTAAACCGATATGGATTTTGAGTCGTTTCGTCACGTGTGACATACTCCAATGGTATTGTCATCACCTTGGCGGTATGAACGTAGAATTCAAACCGCATCACTTGGATAAAAGAGATATTAACAAAGATACACAATCGCATCACTGTGTACAAATTGCCGAAGTGCTGAAAGGGAGAAAATACCATTTCCTTCTGTCCCACAAAAAACTTATATGATTGAATTAATCACCTCACATTTAACGGTTCAACAGACAACAATGGTTCTATAAGAAAAATTGAGGACCCAAAGCAAACAATCCATGAGGCCGTGTTTAGTTGAGGTTAGAAAAAAATACTTTTTTTTCTAGAATGCGTGTTATGTGAGAGAGATGAATAGGAAAAGTAAAAAATAAATTTTTAGGATACGTGTTATGTGAAAGGATGAATAGGAAGTAAAAAGGACTTCTGAAACTAAACACGGCCTGAGGCCTAGCGTGCCGTACTCGGTCACTCAGAAATCCAGGAAGGCCGCCTTGTTTTTGTGGATGGGGCGGCGGTGGGATGCCAAATTGGCAGCCCAAACGGCCCAAGTAACCAAACAGATGATGCGATGTGCTATTCGCTTGAGCGATGCTGCGCCTGTGCGCTTATGCGGTGCTTCAGTTTAGTCCCACCTCGGCAGTTTTGAGCGAGCGAAGCCGGAGAACGACTACAAAAGAAGACCCAGGGCACCGTAGCAACTCATACCTTTCTCGGCCTTTTGGCTAAGATCAAGTGTAGTATCTGTTCTTATCAGTTTAATATCTGATATGTGGGCCATGTGCCCACTTTGATATTAAATTTATTTTTTGTGGGGGAGAACCCACCACAGTGGCTTGCCACTGGGGCCTCACGCGTCGCTTGGGCGTTGCACTACAGCCCAAGCCTGGCGCACCCCAACCAATTCGCAATTAAAAATTATTAATGGGCCTCTGATAGCCATATCTCTTTTGTTTCGGGCTACTGGACACTTCTTTGCTCTGAGAGCCCAATATGTTTTTGTGATGGGCTAGGTCCCGAAGACAGTTTCGTTTATTATAATAACAAAAATACGAGCAAGGTTTAGATATTGCTAGTGAAGATGAGTTTGTGACCCGGAGGCAAATTACTGAAGTTCAACGATCTGGTTTCCATACTTCGTAGAATTCTGCACAGACCGTAGCCTACAGGCCACAGCTATTCCAAATATTCCACAACCCCACATGTCAGTGAGCGACCAAACTACTCCAGCTGCACCAGAGTACTCGTAGCAAAATCCATGTTCCCAATCATTGCGATGTTGTTTATTTTGTGAACAACAGAGAAACAATAATGCACCAATTCCAATTTTAACTCGGAAAAAGGAAAAAAGAAGAAAAATCCGTTCTGCAATCGTGGCCCCCTTCCCGTCGCTTCACCCGCGCCCACAGTCCAGCCTAGATCGAGCGCGACCCTTCTCTTCTCTGCCTCACCCCCCAACGATCCGACGCCGGCCGACGATCCCTCAGCCGGCGGCGACCATGGCGTTCGGCGAGCGCATCACGACATTCGAGGACAGCGAGAAGGAGAGCGAGTACGGATACGTCCGCAAGGTTCGTCCTCCTGCACCCCTTCTCCTCCTCCCGCTGTTGCCGGATCACTAGACCCTACCGCTCGTCTCGCACCGTCGCACGATATCTGCTACGCGGGTACGATAGGCTATCGGATCGTCTCTGGATCACGCAACCTTAACGCTCCTGTCTGTGGGTTTAGGGTGTTGTCCCGATCATTGGGGTATTGAGTGCATGTACTGCCCGCAGCTTTCATGCAGCTTTGCTGGGATTCCAGAGATATTCGAGTCAAAGCTGAATTTGACAGGGGATTTGTTGAATTGGGCGGACCAATTTAGGATTCTGATGGTGTATGGATTGCAAGGTGCTTGTCATCAGTGTGGATTACCGGCATTTTGAGTGTGAACTGCTGCAGTGTGTATTCGCTTAGCCTGGATATGCAGGAAATTAGTCTGGTCGTGCAATTTAGATCATGAACTTGTGCTCTGTTGTGTGGATCATTCAAACTAGCAATTGTAGTCGCTTTAGAAAATAGTTTAATCATTGCTCCGGACTGCAGTATCCTATGATGTATTTGTAATTTGTATCTTGTGTCTTCTTCTAGGTCTCTGGACCTGTGGTTGTGGCTGATGGAATGGGTGGTGCTGCCATGTACGAGCTTGTTCGTGTTGGTCATGACAACCTCATCGGGGAAATTATTCGTCTTGAGGGCGACTCTGCTACGATTCAAGGTATTGTACAGTGAAGTTCCAGGTCACATGGTCATATTGATTATATGATCTGAAAAAATTTATGTTGAATTCTTTACTCTTCAGCAAATTTACTACTTGGTTTATAGTTTATACTAAAGATATGCGACTGTTTTGCAGTTTATGAGGAAACAGCTGGGCTGATGGTTAATGACCCAGTGTTGAGAACAAGAAAGGTATTGTTTCTGTTGGTTTCTGTGTCCATTTTGGTAGGTTTCTTATTTTCTTTCCTTATACGTGCATGCTGGTTTTTTCATGCAGCCTCTCTCAGTTGAATTGGGGCCTGGCATTCTTGGCAACATTTTTGATGGAATTCAGGTAAATAAATGTAACAAACGCTCATTTAATAGGGTCTACTCAGGTACCATTGTCTGATGATATGGTCCTATCAACCTATTGCAGCGCCCTTTAAAAACCATTGCAATTAAATCTGGGGATGTGTACATACCACGTGGTGTATCAGTCCCTGCCCTTGACAAAGATCAGCTATGGGAATTTCAACCAAAGAAGCTAGGTAATGTGTTATATAAAACGAAATGTGGTGATTAGTATCTCTTTTCAAGTTTAATATTGTAAAGAATGGGAACTAATATTATTCATTTGTATCAGGCGTTGGGGATGCCATCACGGGTGGAGATCTATATGCTGTGAGTTACAGAAATAACAGCTTTTCTTTTAATTTACTAGCTTTCTAAAGGTTTCTGATCGTTCCATCCATTGATGCCTGCTGCTGTTAACATGCTCAATTTAATGTTGGTGATTATGTTGCAGACTGTATTTGAGAACACACTGATGCAACATCATGTTGCCCTTCCTCCTGGTTCTATGGGGAAAATTAGCTACATTGCCCCTGCTGGTCAATACAGTATACAGGTTACTAGATATTACGCAAAGGCCTACTGCTTCTCTATTTCATTTCCTGTTCATTTTGCTCAATTTTACTTGGTTCCCTCATCGTTACTGATATAAATGCAGGACACTGTGCTGGAACTGGAATTTCAAGGGATAAAAAAGCAATTTACTATGCTCCAGGTAAAAGCATATCCCTTTTCCCTTCACCATGTGTGAGCATACCAAAGTTATGAATGTCCGAATAATCATCATATTTGTGCTCCACAGACATGGCCTGTGCGCTCACCAAGACCTGTTGCATCAAAGGTTGCTGCTGATACACCTCTCTTAACAGGACAGGTATTTGGAGCTACCCAAGAACATGTGTTTGTGTCAAGATTTATTGCTGCATGCCCTAAACACAACAAAGGAATCTTTTTCCTTCTTCACTCTATTGAATCTTTGTATATCTCACATGTACTGTGAATTGGTTTCAGCGTGTGCTCGATGCATTGTTTCCCTCGGTGCTTGGGGGGACATGTGCTATTCCTGGAGCATTTGGCTGTGGAAAAACTGTCATTAGTCAAGCACTCTCAAAGGTCTTGCTGCTATTCTACTTCTGTTTCATAGCTGCCAGTTTTTTCCGTATTGTATACACTAGCCTTTTATGTGTCTCGAACCCACTCCTTTTGCTGATCGAAATTTTCTTATACAGTATTCCAATTCAGAAGCTGTGGTTTACGTGGGCTGTGGGGAAAGAGGGAATGAGATGGCTGAGGTCCTTATGGACTTCCCTCAATTGACAATGACATTGGAGGATGGACGTGAAGAATCAGTCATGAAAAGAACAACTCTTGTGGCTAACACCTCCAACATGCCTGTTGCTGCTCGTGAAGCATCCATTTATACAGGTAGACAGATACACTTATGTTTCATTCCACTTTTATATGCATGAGTTCTGCCTGCAGATAGTTTTCTTAAATCTTGATTAGACTACTTTCCAACAAACAAAACTTCTCTAAGTATTGTTCTGAGATGGCATTGTTGCAAGCTTTGACTCGCTACTTACGAAATATCATATATCTGATCTGCGACTCTATACCATACCGCTCAGTTTTATTAGTACAAATTTTCTAGTGCGTCAGGCACATATGGGAACAACACAATATATGGAAAAGTAAAAGAACTTGCGAAGGCAGATATATGCATATGCTGACAACTTGATACTAAGTATTCTTGCTATTCAGTTCATGTTCGGAAGTCGGAACTACCTAGAGCCCTAAATCTTGTATTGAGTTAATTCCGTTGAAGTGATTGGCCATGTCTATGTTCCTGCTAACATGCTAAAAGAAGTTAATCAGTGTTTTCCTTACCAACAGAACAATGATATGCGGTTTTATCCTTGTCCCCAGGAATTACGATTGCTGAATACTTCCGTGATATGGGCTATAATGTTAGTATGATGGCTGATTCTACTTCCAGGTGGGCTGAAGCATTGCGTGAAATTTCAGGACGTCTGGTATGGCGCTTTTCTTTCTCCCATTTATCGTTTGCCTTTTGTTCCGTGTATGGATAGTACGATAACAGACACCATGGTTCACCACTGTTCACTGAAAAAAAAACACGATTCTCCACTGGGGCTTCATTTCTGCAATGTTGCCCTTAATCCAGATTATGGTTGATGATGTTTTACTTGATGCTTTACTACATTGCATTGCGATTTTCCTTTTCTAATGGTCTATGTGCTCTAGGCCGAAATGCCTGCAGATAGTGGTTACCCTGCGTATTTGGCTGCGCGTTTGGCATCGTTTTATGAACGTGCTGGGAAGGTCAAATGTCTTGGCAGTCCAGATCGGAATGGCAGTGTCACAATTGTTGGTGCTGTCTCTCCTCCTGGTGGTGATTTCTCTGATCCTGTTACCTCTGCAACCCTTAGTATTGTGCAGGTAAGAAAACTGGCCGACTACTTACAACCTACTTACAACACCTTCATTTCCTTTGATATTATTGTTAATTGCTCTTGGTTGCAGGTCTTCTGGGGATTGGATAAGAAACTAGCTCAAAGAAAGCACTTCCCATCTGTGAATTGGCTCATTTCGTATTCAAAATACTCCCAGGTTATCCCTTACCTGCCATTACAGCCCTCTGGATTCTCTACAATAATAGCACAAACATGATTCGAAGGAACAAACTAAGAACTGCTCTAACTGACTCTCTATACAACATGAGTTCCTTGTGATTTCTAACAATAGTCTTCGACTTATCTGAAGTCACACCAATAATTAATTAGGTTCACTTGAATTGTCATGATTAATAACAAATATTGATAATGTGAATTAACATTTGAAACCTTTGCGATTTGAAGTTGTGCCTATGAATTGGCTGCTCAAAACATATATGCAGAAATAGGCAACAGTAACTGACTTTCCTTTGATGTTTGTGTTCTGACTTTCTTCTGCTCTGGAAGGCTCTGGAATCCTTCTATGAAAAGGTTGATCCAGACTTCATTGATATTAGGACAAAAGCACGTGAAGTGCTACAGAGAGAGGATGATCTAAATGAAATTGTCCAGGTATCCTTTTTTCTCCATGTGCATCAGTTGACAAATATCCTGTTCTGAGATTTTTTTTTTGTCAGCAATAATTTATTAATCGGCAACGACAGTCCTATGGATTTTCTGAATCCGGTGACGGTGAAATGTGATTGTAGAGGCACATGTCAGGATAGAGCCGAATTGGACGTTATTTTCCAATTTAGTAATTGTGCAATCCTATTTGTTAGCTCCTGATCTCTGGATGGTATTTCCCATCACAGTAGTACTTTTCAGTTCATTGACTTTTTTAATTAGAATTTTAGATTTTGTCATAGATGCTATAATTGAAACAGTCAAACAAGTGCTTTTGTTTACCTTGTTCCTTTTCTGGAGACTTTCATGGTTTTTTGTTGCAATAGAATTTGAATAAACAAATTTCATTTGCATAGAAGTTTTCTGGAAGTTATGAAAGGCTCCATTTAAGTTTGAATTATCACTTGTGTTGTGTCTTGTGTATTGCAACTGCTGACTTTGACTGGACTTCTGTTTTCGCCAAACAGCTTGTTGGCAAAGATGCACTGGCAGAAACTGACAAGATTACTCTGGAGACAGCAAAGCTCCTTAGGGAAGATTACTTAGCGCAGAATGCATTTACACCGTGAGTGTTACTCTAGTTAAGTTGATATGTATGGATTTCCTGTCTGTGAATGCATTCTGACCATGGTTCCGCTTATCAAAACAGATATGACAAGTATTGCCCATTCTACAAATCTGTTTGGATGATGCGCAACATTATTCACTTCAACACATTAGCCAACCAGGTAAACCCACTGATTATTACCTTTAATCCTTCAGTCTTGTATTACTCCAGATTAAATGTTTGATCATCTTAAAGGATGTGAGTTTTCTCAATGAAACTGGAAAGGCTGCACATTTATCCATCAGTGATTGTTCTTGCTTAATAGCAGCCATGGGCTCGTGACAGGAAATGGTTAACTTGCATCTATTGGAACTTTTTTTTCCTACTAGCATTGATATGTGAAGATAGTATATCCAAATTCATCGCACCCTGAAAGAGAACAAGGTTGAAATCCCCTAATTTATGATCTTTGCAGGCTGTGGAACGAGCCGCTGGTGCTGATGGACAAAAGATAACCTACAGCGTTATAAAGCATCGGCTCGGTGACCTTTTCTACCGCCTAGTGTAAGTCATCAATTACATACTCGAAAAGTTAAAATGATACTTAGTGGTCATTGAGGGTTTTTTTTTTTGGGTACCAATAGTATATTGATAGTCATTGGGGTTAAAAAAAAGGGTATATTGATAGTCTTAAGTCTTAACTGCTGAATACTATCCCATTGTATGACAGTTCCCAGAAATTTGAGGATCCTGCAGAAGGTGAAGACGCCCTTGTCGCAAAATTCAAGAAATTGTATGATGACCTTGCCGCCGGGTTCCGCAACCTAGAGGACGAAGTACGGTGAATATTGTACATGCCGCATAAACAATAAGACTGGGGGCAGTTTGTTTTGCACATCCTGAGGTTGTAGATGTAAATTACGTATCAGATTTCCCCTATCAACACTGTCATTTTGTTAATTTCCTTCTTTGCCCATCGGTGCTTGATGGGCACACTGTTTTGATGTACCATTATATATTGTAAGACACTGCTGCACATGTTCATAGTTGAATAAACACGATGCCCCTCTGCTTGAACACCAACATACTATATCTTGCATGTAAACCTTTTTATCTTAAGCGTACAAAAGCTTTTTTTATGCCTGCCTGTGAATATGATCTTTAGAAAGCTTACATTAATTGATCCTCCTTAAGAACTGGAGGACAGTAAATTATAGGTATGTAACCTCTTCAATTTATAATTTCGACATGGAAGGCCGGCGATGATGGGGTAGATCGTACATAAATCATACACAAGACAAGGCGATATCTGGCGCATCATCATCTGAGACTTTTGGAAGCATGCTGATGCATGGCATCCTCTTGGAATCTGCTGGGGGCAGAATGGAAGCAGCAACAGGCATGGCCATGGCCAGCCCACCTAATTTTGTCTCTAGCACAGATCCATCACCCGGATGCGTGTGCTCGCAAGTGGAACACCCGGAGACCCCTTTCGTTTTCTGTTAGGGCCCGGATGCTCCGCAGATCCAAAATGGGCGAGCACTAGCAGTGAGGATGTTTCTTTTTTCCCACCCTTTTCAGAAGTTATTCTTGCTACTACTAGGTAGATCCAAGTATTTTCCCCTTTTATTATACTGGTCAAAGGTTCGTTCCTTGGCGGCGTGCGAATATTCTCCGGTCTGCAATTTTTTCGTTAGTCATAAACACATGTACTTGCTTTTGTACCCAGCTAACAGCAAAGACGAGTATTCAAGCAAAGGTATTCCTCTTTTGGATCCCGGGAAAGTTTTCAGGTACAATTTGAGGATGTCATTTTTGTGGAAAATATAAGATATTTAGAGTGAGGATGTTACCAGGAGTAACCATAGGAAAAAAAAAAGAATATTCAGCCTCTCAAACAGAATGTCAGAAAATCGTCTTATCCTATGATTGTGATGCTATCAGGTTGAATAAATTTACAACCCCGTTGGAAGCACGTAAATAACTCTTGTCCTATGGCAATTTATATAATGTTTTTACAACGAAAAAATTCTACGGCACGTCTCGGGGTTTAATGCACTGATTGAAACATGTTCCATTCGCTGCCTGCATAAACAATCTCAAATCTAGAAGCCCTGAATCATCCAGGAGGATTATTCTAATCCCAAGGGATCTCAAAGGAAGTGAAAGTTTACGGGGTCCCAAGCGCAAAAGGACACGCCCGGGAGTTACCTAATCCAAAGTTTCCCAACCCCCACACTTCCCCCCTCATCTCTTCTTCCTACCCAGCCTCCAATTTGGAAAACCCAGTTTACCCATCACGACTTCACGAGCAAAGCAAGCAGCAAGAGCCAGCCAGCTTCCACCTCTAACCCAGCCAACCCGTTGAGCATAACAGCTAGTGCCAATTCTAGCTTAATTAATCCTTTTCTTTATACCACCTCCCTCGTGGCCTCGGTCGCCTCAGCTCCGCCTCCACGGGCGCCTTTAAACCCGATCGATCTCCGCAAGCTCCAGATCCCCGGCGGCCGGAGGCAGCGAGCTCCCGGCGTTGGACCCCAAGCGGCTGCTCTCTCCAATCAGGTATCGATTCTGTGCCATTCGTGCTGTGGTTCTATCTGTTGTCCTGCTCGGCCGCTCTCGGCATTGAGCTCCGTTTCTGGAAAGATGGCGGCTTCCGTGCTGTTTGGCATTTCGTCTTGCTGTTCTGGGCGCAAAGCTTAGATTTTTACGTGAATTTACGAGCGAATTCATGTGCTGGTGCTGTGATTTGGTTTGCTTTGGTTGGCATAGGTGGGGGCGGCCGGGGCGCTGACTAGATCGAGCCGATAATGCGATTGAGATGCGGTGGTTGGTTTGGTCAGAGCTTGACTTTTCGCCAGCCGCCGCCATGGACTCTTCGCTGGTTGTGTAAATAGCCTGATTTGGACTTCGTAGCTCACCTAACTGGACACAATTGCGGAATTGCTCGACCAACTTGGAAAGCCTGTATCTTTCAGGGTTGTGAATTAGTGGTGCTCATTCAATTTTAGTACTAGCTCGCATCTCAATTTTAGAACAGATCACGACCGAAGCCATACTAGTAAAACATTGGAAATTGTACTAGAACAAGCATCAGGCTACTTGGGTGGAGTGCTTGTTTGTAGAATTGTAGGGGCAAATCTTGGTTGTTTACATGTTTTTGAATAATTTGGATGGATTACTGTATTAATGCTGTGCTTGCCGTGTATTGCAACTGCAGAAAAGATCCTTCACCGGAAATTTCATCAGGCCCTGTAGTAGTTTCTGAATTACCGGGAGTTTGATGGTGACAAAAGAGCTTCAGATGAACTGAAGATGGAGAGGAGATAGAAGATCCACAGGTTTACAGTGGAGTGGCAAGGATATGACTGTCATGATGCCTCAGCGTCATCGGGCGGGGGCCAAGAAGCCCATGTGGATAATCGTACTCCTGTCCATGGTTTGTGTTGTGTTGATTGGGGCTTATGTCTTCCCACCACGGCGCTACTCCAAGTGCTACCTCTTTGCTTCAAGTGTATGTACGCCTTTCAAGGATTGGCTCCCTTCTATGGGCCGACGGGAGCGGACTGATGAGGAGATTATTTCATCTGTAGTTATTAGGGATATCCTTTCAATGCCCATGCCTGTGTCAAAAAATCCGAAGATTGCCCTTATGTTCTTGACACCCGGTTCATTGCCCTTCGAGAAATTGTGGGAGAAGTTTTTACAGGTTGGTCCAAATGCACTTGCTGTTTCTGTGCCACTTCAGGAGTATAATTCTTACAAGGATCTTTGTGCTTCCTTTAACTGGAAGGCATCATAAGCCTTTCAAATTTAGACATAGACACCCAGGTTGGTTCCATAGAAACAATTTGGTGGCCTACTTGTTTTTTAGTGTGCATTATTGAAATATGAGTATAGACTGCGGTATTTTTGAGATATTGGTTCCATAGGAATGCTTTTATTTGTTTTTCTGGAGAGGAGGTAGAGATCATTGTGTCTGATTTAGATAGCTATGCTGAATATTGAACCTCTCTTTGTAAGTTCGGTGTCCACGGCAGACATATTCTTGCAAGGCCAAATATTTTGATTCCCGTATTAACCGATGTTAGATTTGCCTAGTTGTGCTACTAGTCACACTCGACTGATAGTTGTTGCTTGGATTTATTTTTTATGCTTATGCTGACAGCATAGGTTTCTCATGCATCTTTGAGCATTGTAGTGTTGAAGAATCTATTTATTTTATCTGTATAGATAGGTTAAGCATGTTTTCGCCTTATAGGTGCCAAGCTGGTAATATTTTATTGCTAGTAAGTATGAATCTGTAGTGATAATTCCTATCTCTTATATAATTTATTTCAGCTTCATAGAAAATTTAATCACTCTGACTTCTCTAAACAGGGACACGAGGGGAGATACTCCATCTATGTGCATGCATCACGTGAAAAGCCTGTTCATACTAGTTCGTTGTTTGCTGGTCGGGATATTCACAGTGACGCGGTAATATTTTTGTCTGTGTTTCATATGTTTTGGATCTAACTGTCTTAAGATATATCCTTTATCAATGATGAACGAAGAATATAACGATAATGACTTCTTTTGAATTTGAACAGTTTTTTTACTCCACCTAGCAGAAATCAGCAATAGCCAAAATTAGTTGCACGCTTCAGGGCATAGGAGTCAACTCATAAAAGAGTTACACTAATTATCTTATGATAAAACAGTTTAAATCTCACAACCCAGAACAAGAGGTCCAGTCCTGTTGTGGATGCCTTCCTTAGCTGATCCTACCACTGTCAGCGTTGCTACTTGCTAGAGGGAGGAGAGTCTGCTGCTTCAAAATTAGTTGTTTTGGTTTAGAGATAAAGTTTGTTGGACAAGTTTAGTATTTGGTTAGGATTGCTTCGCTCAGTGTGTTAGGAGATTAAGTTAGGATGAGTTGTAAGTTTGAAGGATTTGTAATCTGTACCGTCCCTATATATATGAGGGGATGCTGATCAAGAAATCAAACAAGTACGTTTATCCTTGCTCTCTCTCGCCTACTTCTCTCCCAAATTCAAATCCCACATATCAGGTAGCAGAGATATTCAAGATCCTGTGCCGACCTCCCACCACCGCCATACCCAGCCATCAGTCCTCCCTAAACCCTTGCCACAGTCCTGGGAATGGGCAACCACAAGAACAACATCAAGGCCCTCGGCGACAGGCTCGACAAGCTATCATTGAGGCCAACACGGCGGAGATGCACACATCAAGACCCAGTACTCCATGGTTCTTAAGGCAAAAAGCCGTCCTGTGAAATCTTGGGTATGTTGCCTAGGAAACAAGGCTAAGCCCTTCTGGTACCCTGTGTTTGCCTTGTCACATAGGCGTGGCCTTTAGAACACTGCAGTGCTCTTCAGTCTCCCCTCAGCTGTCACCCATCTCCAGTCCAAGTAGATTGACGAGACGGTACATCCGGCTCCAAGGAAGGCATCCACAACAAGTCCTAATAAGATTGCCACAATCATTTTTGTATTAGAATACTACTGTTAACTGTTGAATCCATCGCTTGCAAATTGAAGGGATTGTTCTCCTTGTCGTTGAGTATTTTTAGTTGGATTTTTTTTCCACTAATGGACTGTGGTACTGCTTTATGTTATAGTTTTATATGGCTGTTAAATTTGAGCATAGTATGTGCTTTCTATGCAGGTAGTATGGGGATTGATTTCAATGGTTGATGCTGAGAGGAGACTACTAGCGAATGCTCTGGAAGATGTTGATAATCAATTTTTTGTCTTGCTCTCTGATAGGTCTGTCTGTTATTATGGTAATTACCTTTTTTTATCCTTTATTATTTATTATTGAGCCAACTTTGCTTTGTTCCACAGCTGTGTTCCACTTCATTCATTTGATTATGTGTATAATTACCTGATGGGAACGAACATTAGCTTCGTTGATTGGTAAGAACCCTGGAACTTATATCTCAAAATCAATTTGAAAAATATTATATGAGAACGTTTTTTTTTTACTTTCTTTTTCTTTTCTTTTGAAGGTGTTCATATATATCCACTCACTTTGGTTTTTGTCTGCCTTCGTTTTCAACTTTTCAGTTTCAAGGATCCAGGTCCACATGGCACTGGAAGGTATTCTATTGAGATGTATCCTGAAATTGACGAGAGGGACTTTAGAAAGGGTGCCCAGGTACAGTTATTCTCCATAGTAGTTTGTTAGGATATAGAATACTTGCTGCTACCAAATTCATTCATTTAGCAGTATGTTATTTATCAAAAAAATTTATATGATATAAAGCTGACATGTGGGGACTTAAGAATTTGGTTCCTGACTACCGAAATATAATCTTAAATGCTTTCTTGCTGTAGTGGTTTGCAGTTACGCGTAGACACGCTTTAATGATTCTGGCAGACAATCTGTACTACAAGAAGTTCAAGCTATATTGCAAGGTATATTATGGATTTATTATTTTTAGTCAATAGAATGGAACTAGATACCAAGTAATAAGTTAGAAAACATGCATACAAAGCAAACATATCTTAATTTACAATATGTATTTTTCAATGAAGTCCAGTGTTGTTTTAGTGTCAGCAAGAAATTTGACCAACTACTCTGTTTGGATAAGCTACTAACATTTTAAAAAAAAAAACCCCGAACTCACCAAACTCCTTGATTTATAAAAGAAAACGAAATGCACCTCAATCAATCCATACAACTGCTAAGGCTGAAGAAACTGGAGCAGATAATTGAATATGCACTGGGACATAGATAAATGTGTAAAGTTCATTGCAAAGTTCCTCATAATAATCTAAAGGGGTACATACATTCGAGTCACTGTTTATCAACTCTGCACCAATTGCCATTATTTTCATCGTTTTCAGTTTCACAAATATTTTTCTAGTAAACCCAATTATTTATGCTAAGGGAATTACCTTTCTCCTGTAATCTGCAGCCAGCGGAGGGGCGCAACTGTATTGCAGATGAACATTATTTGCCAACCCTGTTTAATGTCAGTATTCACTATCTATAGAAGCGCCATTTAGCTTTTGTTTCTTTAAGTTGCTTGCTTAATTCATGACCATAACTTCAGATGGTAGATCCTGGTGGAATCTCTAATTGGTCAGTTACACATGTGGATTGGTCTGAGGGAAAATGGCATCCAAGGTCATATAGTGCTGCAGATGTCACCTATGATCTCTTAAAGAATATAACGGTATATTTTCCTAGCTGTATGGGTCTTTCTCATCTAACACATGATACTAATGTCCATACTCTTACGTTTCATTACTGTTATACAGGCAATTGATGAGAACTTCCATGTAACAAGTGATGACAAGGTAAGCACAACAACGTATAGCAAATTTTGTTTTTGAGTTTTGAAGAACAATAAATAAATCGTTCATGAACTTCATTATGGATTATAAGCCAGCTCCTGAATTGTATTTCACACCCATGAAACAATGAAATTTCCAGCTTGAATGCATCATTGTTGAATGCTGTTTGTTTTTTTTTTTTCTATTGCAGAAACTTATGATGCAGAAGCCGTGTTTGTGGAATGGATCAAAGAGACCATGTTATCTTTTTGCTAGAAAGTTTAATCCTGAAGCACTTGACAACCTACTGAAGCAATTCACCAGTTATACATCCGTTTAAGTCCAACCTAAATATCTAATTCTTTGCCTTGGGCATATTGTCTGATTAGAGCCTCAAATTCCACAAACTTTTTACATGTTTATGTAAATTGTGAGGTCCATAAGTATTAACAAGGATCTGGGCCGAAAGAGACGGAATACCACGGAAACAACTGCGACGGCTTGAAGGTTCAAAGTTCCAGGGAAGGGCCAAACAACATGTTTATAGAATGACACTGCCCTCATAGTAATTTATTGTGTTATATGTATTTTTCCATTAGTCTTCCCCTCCCTCATTCGTTCCTGTCTCTTGGAGGAGATTTTTGTCATACTCGTTATATGATCCATTCTTTGTAGACACAAAGTGATAGCTAGAGAATTACCACATAACTTTATATTTTGTAATTTTTTTTTTGTTTCCAAAAAGCTTAGACTACTACTATGGATTGAGTGTACGTAGTTACTACTTTGCTATGAGATTTTCACATGTAAATTCAAAATTATATTTCCTAAAGCCATTTGGTTATGTCACTGCTGGTGCCATCGAATCTATTGAAGCTCTGATCAGTATGAACCACACGCCCGTGGAAGGAACAGCAATGTCGCAGCTAACACTATTCTTCATTGCCCAGGGAATACCATTTCGTCCGACAAATATAACCAAGCGATTTCAAGTGCTTATAAGCTTGGAAAGCGTCCCAGGGGTTTCATCCTTGTCATTGAGAAGAATCTCCATGACTCTTCAACCAAGAGTCCAAGAACCTCCATGGCTCCATGGTTTCATCAGACAATAACAAGCCTTCACTAGAAAACTTATTCCAAAGGAAAACAATGCCATGAACAAAGCAAAGAAAAGCACTGGCCCACATCCAACCACGTAGCACCACTCAGTCCCGAACACGTGGCACCAGTCCTCACTCTTCCCTCCACCTTCCCCTTCCATTTCGCAAACCTCCCCCTACCTTCCCAAAACTTTCAAATCCCCTGTCCAAGAAATGCTTCTTCTCCACTTCCTTTCCTCCTCCCCCGCTTCCTCCCCTCTCTGCCCTCGATTCCTCCTCCACCCCAATCCACCAGCCAGCCTCCGTTTCCTCGCCATGAGCGCCGCCGCCTCGACCTCCTCGTCCCGCCCGGTGCGCGGCGCGACGGTGCCGGTGCCTTCCCTCGGCGCCGACGAGGCCAGCGAGGTGGCTGACGAGGCCTTCCAGAGGCATACGTCGCCGAGCTTGAGGAGAGGCGGCGCCGGAGTGGCCGTCGTGTGGTTCCGGAATGACCTCCGGGTCCTTGACAACGAAGCGCTTGTGCGCGCGTGGGCGGCGTCCGAGGCCGTCCTGCCTGTGTTCTGCGTCGATCCTCGTGTCCTCGAGGGGACCACGCACTACTTCGGGTTCCCCAAGACTGGAGGTGAGGACAGATCAATCCTGCATTTTGTTGGTTGCTGCTGCATTTGATATTCGAGATTGATAAGGTCTATTAATTGGCATTGTAGAGCCAAATGCAAGCAGTTCCTTTTTTTTACGGGTAAAATGCAAGCAGTTCCTGATCGGAAATCTTGCTGATTTATGTGTTTTTGTCTGTGTTTCTGGTGAAATTTGACCAACTATTCAGCATTGAGAGCACAGTTCTTGATAGAGTGTTTGGGAGACCTGAAGCAGAATCTGAGGAAAAAGGGTCTCGATTTACTGGTTCGACATGGCAAGCCTGAAGAGATCCTTCCTTCAATTGCAAAGGCTGTTAGTGCACACACAGTATGTCCTTCTGCACAATTCTGTCACTGAATTAATTAACTCTAGCACAGCTTGATATTGAATTTTGGATTGTGAGGTAGTGGATTCATGCTCGGAGCCTAAGAATAAGTCAGTAGTGTTGTATCTCCAGATTTATGCACATAAGGAAACCTGCAGCGAGGAGCTCCTCGTTGAACGCCTAGTGCGCAAAGGCCTGGAGCAAGTTCAGATTACTCAAGGAGGAGCACCTGGCCAAAAGAAACCTCTGAACCCCAGGTTGCAGCTCATCTGGGGAGCAACAATGTATCATATCGATGACCTCCCGTTCACCGTGAATAACTTGCCAGACGTGTACACACAGTTCAGAAAGGCAGGGACTTTCTTTGCAAACTCTAGCCTATTTTCCAGATGTGATGGGTTGATGTTGAACCAACGCTTTTCACCAGGCGGTTGAATCGAAGTCCTCGGTTAGGAACTGCAGCAAGTTGCCGCCATCGCTTGGGCCGACCCCTAGTTCTGGCCTAGGTGAGATTGGAGGGTGGGGTACAATACCAACTCTGGAGTCACTAGGCCTCAGTGCCACAAAGGCAGGTTTAGCTGCAGCTAGTTGTGCTTTCGTCAGAAGCTTTACTGGTTCTGATTTTTTATCAGTACTGTTTTCTCCTCTCTGCAGTCTGAGAAGGGGATGCATTTCACAGGAGGAGAGAATGCAGCGCTTGGGCGAGTCCATGAGTACTTCTGGAAGAAGGATCAGTTGAGAGTCTACAAGGAGACTAGGAATGGCATGTTAGGTCCAGACTACTCCACCAAATTCTCTCCTTGGCTTGCTTCAGGCAGCCTTTCGCCACGTTATGTTTGCGAAGAGGTAAATAATTAGTGATTGAATGCAGAGATCTTTAGCTTTGCATAATGCAATAAGTTGTTTCTCCTTTCATGATGCAGGTGAAGAGATATGAGAAGCAAAGAGTAGCAAATGATTCTACATACTGGTTAGTGTGGGTTATAAATTTTACTGCTACCAGGCCTAAGTTCCTGCTAAACTGCCCATGGAATATAATTTATGATGTTTCTATCCTAGTTTCATGCTTAACTTGTTTGACAGGCACATTCTTATTCATATAGATTAACTCGTTTTCCTGATATGTCAATGGCTTCAGGGTTTTGTTTGAGCTTATATGGAGAGACTACTTCAGATTTCTATCAGCAAAGTACGGGAATTCCATTTTTCACCTAGGTAAGGACTAAAGATGATGCAATTTCTCTCTTGCCCTTGGATTTTGTATAAATGGATACTCTTAAATGCATTCCTATCCTGATGCAAATTATATTTTGTAGGAGGTCCAAGGAAAGTAGTATCCAAGTGGAGTCAGGACCAAGCGCTGTTTGAATCTTGGAGAGATGGTCGAACCGGGTACGGTATTAATTACCACACTGTGTTCGATATTTCAACATCTGAAGTTATCGTTAGTCATGCCTACTGATTCAGCCATGGTAAGAAATTTCCAGGTACCCTCTTATTGATGCCAACATGAGGGAGCTTTCATCCACTGGTTTCATGTCTAACCGTGGCCGTCAGGTGACCTTCAACATCAGACCACACAAACAGAACAACTGCAGAGGACTTCAATTCTGCAGTCCACACGTTCCCTACTATTCATATCTCTATTATTGCCTATCTGTAGATTGTCTGCTCATTCCTTGTCCGAGATATGGGTATCGATTGGAGAATGGGAGCAGAATGGTTCGAAACATCTTTATTGGATTATGATCCAGCCTCAAATTACGGTAACTGGACATATGGAGCAGGTTGGTCCCGTCTTCTACTAGTATCCCAATGTTACTCAATTCTGATAGAACAGTACGAACAAATAAATTTATTCTAATGAACCGGAACTGACTGAAATTTTATTGCTGCACTCTTGACAGGAGTTGGCAATGATCCACGAGAAGACCGATACTCCAGCATCCCGAAGCAAGTAAGTAACAAATCTGAATACTTATTTGACCAGACGGAACTCTTTACCTGAAAAAAAAACAGACGACTGTAAAGAATCGTTGCTGACATGGCAGCAAATATCGCCACACCAGTATTTGCTTGTAGGTTTTCTTCATCCAAATTCTTCTGGTCACTTCAAAATACATTATGTGAATTTTACATCGTCTTTGTTTATAATCACAACAGTACTAGATATACCTCAACAGTCAATGACCGTGCGTTAACGTCCTTCTGCAGGCCAAAACGTATGATCCTGAAGGTGAGTACGTTGCGTACTGGTTGCCAGAACTCCGGTCGCTTGCAAAGGAAAGGAGAAACTTCCCAGGGACCTCATACATCAGGCAGATCGTCCCACTTAAGTTCGATGGTGGAAATCAGAAAAACAATCAACAGTTCAATCGGCAGAGAAGGTCAAACAACATGTACAGAAGACAAGTAAAATAGGAGGGCACATGTTCATTCAAATCAAACCATCCATGTATCACAGTATCAGTTGGAGATCAAGTAGAAATTTAATAGCAGATTATAGAGTAAACACGCACTAATTTCTCTGTTCTTTTGCAATGTCGATTAAAGGATTCATCTGTGTTTTGCAAAGTTTGTCAGCACATCTAACATCCAGAACAGAGAATCAGAAGGTGTAACAATCCACTAGCACATCCAGCAAATTTACCTCAGAGACCAGAAACTGAAGATTAACAAAATTTTCACTCAGGTTAACCTCATTTCTCAACAACATAGTTTACCATTACTTATTCACCAAAACTAGCTCCACTAACTAAAGTCGAGCAAGAAAAATATCTACAACACTTCCGATGACATACTCTAAACACTCAAATAAGACACCTCACACCTACAAAAGGCAGTAAGGCACGAGACTCTATGTACAAGTTAAGCCTTTCTGAGAGAAGCAGAGTTACAACTAAGCTGAGCGGCTATGAAACAGACAAACGTAGCATCAAGCCTTCGTAAAAGATCCTTTCCTTGAACAGTACCGAGTGTTGTAGCCCTTGGTTGGTATAGGAATTCCTAGTGACTGATCAACACTTTGCACCTTCCTCGCACAAAATTGTGCATCATGAACAAGAGGATTAGTTGCGCGAACTGGCGGTGACCCCACAAAGTACGGAGGTGAAGCCTGCAGATTATGAAACCTTCTAGATTAGATAAGCAATATTAGTTTGATTCCTTGCAAAGGGTGACACTTTATGTTTACCGTGCTGAAAATCTACTCTTAAATTACCAACTAAAAAAAAGACAAGAAAAAAAGGAACAAAATACAATAAAAAGATCTTGTAGTATGACGAACTGTACGGAAACGGACCTTGCTCAGAATGAAATCAGAAAGATCTTGTGCGGCTCTCAGCTCACGTTCGCTATACGACCTAAGCCAGACAAAAAAATAATGACCCCAATATCATCAGAACACCGAAATGTAATTATTTGAATGATAGATTATATATATTTCGATGTTCGGTAGTAATATAACTTCCAAATGGACCAGATCATACAGCTGGACCATACCTGCTGCTTTTGCACGGAATTGGACATCTGATAGCTCCATCTCTACTTTCTGTGCTTTGGCAGGTTTCCATCGGTGTTTCTGCTCTCAGACCCTGTAGCCTTTTCATTTCCTCCGCTGCTTGGTTTCCATACAACGCAAAACCTTTTTTATAAGATGTAACCTCAGTTACAGTTTCAAGATTTTCTCATATGCCGAAACTATATTATTTATGCATAATAAAGAATCACAGGTCGAACCTGATGAAGCATTAGCAGAACTCATCAACTGTTCCATACCCATGTCAGGAACAAAAATTAAGCTCCTTCAGAAAACAAGGGCCCTGCACAATTAAGTAATTCCAATGGTTAAAACTTTAGAGCAAATAAACAGTAAAAAAGTAACTTGGCATAATGGTGCCAATAGCAATTCTGTCTCCTTTAACTTCCACAACTAGAGTACAGCTTAAGTATTTCCAGTACAAATGGCAGAGTTTGTACTTGGCCAACTTTCAACGAGAGTCGGAATCATTACTACTGCTGCAACTTCTTGTGGGCACACAAATAAAAAAAAAGGGTACATTTTGAACACATCACGCATTGTAACCCCAGGGGAAAAGAAAGTACTACTCCCTCCGTCCCAAATTAAGAGGAGTTTGAAATCCGTATTTGTCTCCCTTGTTTTGGGACGGAGGGAGTACGTGTGCAAATTTCTGTCGTCCCCCACCCACCCAACCCCACAACAATTCCCAACTTGTCATCAAGAAACCCAATAGACAACAATCAAATCAATTGGCACTCATCCGGCAATTTCGATTATGCTATCCTGTTGTTCAAGGAGTTACATCTCCTGTTGTCAGAGGCCAGAAGCACATAAAAGGCAATAAAAAAGCTTATATTTTTTTTAACCCCAAGATTACACAAATGAATAAATGCTCCTGAATTGACACCGCGAAAACTCCCACTTTTTTTATCCAAGATTCCAATCCACACGGCCCTTGGTCGAAACGCCTCGATCTTTGGTCAATACATCGATTAATCTACAGCCAACGAACGGCAAACAGCGCACGGAGAAAGCACGGCGCTAGCGACCTCCGCTCCGCCATCCGGGCGCTAGTTCTCCAGATTGGTGGTTCATGAACGTAATCCTAGCCTAGCCTTACGAGGAGGAAACGCAGAGGAACTCGCCTGAACAACCGGGAGAGGGAGCGCCGAAGCGCGCGGAGAATGATGGTTGGTGGGGCGCCCCGCCAGGCGTGGAGAAGCCGCTCCGCCGTGCCGCGCGCGCGCTCTCCCCGGACGGCCGCCTTTCCTCTCGAAGAGCGTGAAGGGAAAGCGAAGCGAGAGAGCGGGGGCCGTTTGCCCCTGGGTATTTATCCGAGACCGAGAGGAGGCGGGCGACCGGGGGCTAGGGCGCTAGGCTCACGAGGGCTGCGATGCGATGCGACGCGCCGACACGACGCCCGGCCGAGGGAAAGCGATAGGATAAACAAGAGGCGTTGCGTGCTTGCGTTGCGCGGCTGTTGCGAGACGGCGCGACGGGTCGTAGTCGTAGCGAAGCGGAGGAAGCGAGAGGCGGGCGGGGGATGAACTGATGGCGCGCGCGTTCGTGACCGTGTCATGTGCAGTTGTGCAGCGCCCTTCCCGTGGGCCGTGTGGTACCGGTGGGGTAGACACGGTAGTTTTATTTCTGGTTTACACGGAATAAGACGAGCTATCAAAATTAAAATTTTAAAAAGTTAAACTATCTAAAGTCATACTTAGCTAGATTTAAAAAAAATCTCATTCCATTCGTTTTTACATGTGATATATTTTGCTTCGGTCTAAGTCCCCGTCGATTGCGATGCGTTTTTGGTGACTTCGTCAGTCTCGAGAGATCAGCCGGCCCAATCTCTTGGAGGCCGGCACCTAATAAACAATGTCCATCGGTGTTGGGTACCAATAGTAGGGGTACCCTAACTTGGACCCTAAACTACTTGGCAACAAGGCCCACAACGACGTCGGCCTGGCTCTGCATCCCAGCAAAGGCACACCACAACAACTCCTCCTCAGCGTCCGTCCCGCTCGAGGTGGACGACCACCCTCGAACGGGAATGTCCGTGACATTCGAGGCTCGGCAGCCAGGCTCGAGGGAGACGTTCACCCTCGAGCCAGCGTTTCCGTCACGTTCGAGGCTCGGCAAGCTCGAGCTTGCGGGCCAAGCTCGAGCCTGCCACGCCGAGAGCAACGCCCGAGACTCTGCGACCATCACCACCGATCATAATGACTCTCCTCTGCGGTCAAAAAGAAGGATTCACTGCGCCACGCCACCGCCCATACTGCGGAGAAGACATCGGTCAAATCCACCTGGCACGGTGGATTCTAATCTGACACTGCACAGGTCGGTCCTGGCAGTGATACTGTGCCAACTACTCCTTTGACTTTGCTTTCCTCGGATGCGTTATCATCCTCGATGGCAACCCTCGAAGGAAACTACGGAGCTTCGATCCGGGCGCCGTAATCAAGTTGCCACCCTCGAAGTCCTGATCTGTCGCAAGAAGAACATCACGTCAACCACTGCCATGTCGTCAACCGGAGTTGGAAGGCGCGATTTCCGCTCGCATCGTGCGCGGCATGGGCAGCACAGTACACTTATCACGTCTGCGCCACGAACGGATGTACTCTCATGCCCTCCCCCTTATGCTTATAAAAGGAGAAGGGAAGCCCATACAAAAGGGCAAGTGACAGCAGGTTGACACCACAGAACACATACAAACACACTTAGCCACCAAAAAGCTCAGGGACTTAGGAGCTCACCTCCTTCTCCCATCTTGCTTGTAAATCCCTACTACGAGCAATACGAAACTGGTGCTCGGCACCACTGCTGGACGTACGGCCCCGTGGCCGGAACCAGGATAAAAACCCCCGTCTCTTCACCCGCCATCGGGGCAACGAGTGGATTAGCACCGCAATCACTTGTTTGTGCCGGTGTGACCAAATCAGGCACCGACAGTTGGCGCGCCAGGTAGGGGCCAGCGCTGCGCAATTCTCGTTCCCGATGGCGAACTTCAACCAAGGACGACCCCCGCTGGGCGAAAGCAATCTGCTCCCAGCGGGGCAAGAGATCCGGTTCGGGAGCGTACGGTTCCAGGCATGTGGCGACGGTTACCATATGCGCATCCTCCGGGAGGAACCGAGCAACCAGCTGGAGCCACCTCAACTGCCACTAGCAGCACCGCGATGACGGAGTCGTCCCGGACCTCGCGTACGACGAGCGCGCGCTGCAAGGCGCGCCGCCGACGTCAGCATCCCTTCCTCCCGGGACCCATTTCTGCACCACGTGCTACGACGGCACGTCCCTATCCCTATGGGCTACGCGGCCCTACGACCACGTACGCCTCGCTAGTTCGCACCGCCATGAGTACGTGTGATGGCCAGCCAGGTCGTCATCCGGCCTCGGGACGCGACCTCGCCGCTCTGACGCCCGACGATTCCCGCACGGAATCGGAAGATGGATATGCCTTTGAGCATGAGCACCCTGGTTGGGACTACTCGGGTCTCCGCGACCCAGAGGCCTTTCTGGCCTTCCAAACAGTAGTGGATTATTGCTTCGGCTATTCCGATGATGAGTATGGTCCGACCAGGGAGTGTTTCGTCATCAGCGACGGGCGGGTCAGCGATGGATCGACGTCGGACTACGATGGCGAGGATGACGTTCAGGGAGGCAACGGTGGCGCGGATCCAGTAGGCGCGCAGCCACCGGACCTGTCGGATCAGTTGCCTTCCGAGGACGAGCGCCATCCACGCCGCCTGCCACGAGTTGCTCGCCCCCACGACTTGGGAGGTGGCGACGTCTCACCACCAGCGCGCTCCGACCACGAGCCGCCCAAACAAGGCCACGAACGGAGCACGGACGCGCGGCGTGCGGGGCGAGTAGCTCAGGCCCGCATCCTTGCCGAGGGCAGAGATGACGACCTCGCTCCCAGGACGAGCCAAAAGCTCATCGCGGCGGCCGCGCTGCTCCGAGCCATGCCGGAGCCAGCTACCCCCGAGGGGCAGAAGCTGCATCTGGAGGCCCAAAAGCTGGTTGAGAACGCCGCACGACAGCAGGCCGAGAGCTCAGCCTCCCGCCTTCGACGCTCACCGGTCTCGAAGGGCGAACGAGGAGGGGAGTCATCGGTGCGCTCACCCCGGCCTAACGGCAGGGCACGAGCGCAATCCCGGGGCAACTCCCACCGGGACGTTGCGCGACGTCGCACCAACGAACCACGTGCACCCGAAGCAGGAACACTTCCCGCGCAGGTGCCCGCGAGATCGCGCCTCCGGGACACCCGAGGCACGATCAACGATGGCGACGCTCGCAACACGCTGAACCAAATGAGGCAGCGAGAGGGAGCCTGGACCCACCAACGCGGGCGCACCGACGTTGGGTGGAACCGGGATGCGGCCCCGGAGTCAGCGGGAACGTGGGTGTTTAGTCGCAACATCCGCACCACTCCGATTCCCCCTCGCTTCCGACAGCCTACTACCATCACCAAATACTCTGGGGAAACGGACCCCAGGGTATGGTTGAACGACTACCGCCTAGCGTGCCAGCTCGGCGGCGCTACAGATGACGACATGATCATCCGCAATCTGCCACTCCACCTAGCAGATTCCGCACGGACATGGCTCGAGCATCTGCCCCCAACCGGATCCGCGACTAGAACGACCTGGTCGAGACCTTCGTGGGGAATTTCCAGGGCACCTACGTGCGCCCCGGGAACACGTGGGACCTTCGAGGGTGCAAACAAAAACCCAGCGAATCCTTGAGGGACTTCATCCGGCGCTTCTCCAAGCGCTGCACCGAGCTTCCCAACATCACCGACCATCAGATCATCCACTCCTTCCTCGAGAGCACCACATGCTATAGCTTGGTGTGCAAGTTGGGGAGGAACCCTCCCCACGACGCGAACCGGCTATTCGAGGTAGCCTCCAAGTACGCTTCGGGGGAGGAGGCGACCAACGCCATCTTCAACGGCAAGAAGGGAAAACGCCCCGAGGAGACGCCCGCGGAGGGCAGCAAGCCAAGGTACCCCTCGAAGAAGTAAAATCAAGGCAAGAAGGAGAAGAAGTCTCGAGCCCCTAGCGAGAAGGGCAACAACGACAAACGAAGTCTCCGCAGTGGACTCTAACTACAAGGGGCCTCGAGACCCTCCATGTGGAGGGGTGTCTTTGATGCCGACGGGTACCCCAAGGTGGAACAAGTGTTCTTCATCGTGGGAGGATCCGTCGCCGACGGAAATCCTCGCGGACGCCTGGAACATCCAACAGCTAAGTCGCTTCTACCCCTAGAGCGGCTTCAGACCCTCGAACCTTTTTTATACATACTTTCGATTGTACAAACTCTTGATTAAGTATTTGGCTTAGCTCCCGCAAGTTGTGAACGAATCAAGTGGACTCGAGTCCACTAATACTTGAATGGGGTTTGGTCCTACCCTCGCTAGGACCATCCCCCCTCGGGGGCTACAACGGGGACGAACCCCCGAAAAAATCAATGCTTTTTCAACATTCTTGTGATATCTCGAGCGTATCGCCAAGTGCTCTTTTGCAACCCTCGAAAGGAGGACACTAGGCGTGAAACGGACAAGGGCAGGGTCGCCTGAGCCGAGTGCCCGCCTACGCCTCGAGGCTACGGTAGCACCTCACTTCCCTCCGTCTAAGTCATTCACGTACGATCGATCCTAGTGGCGACTTCCTTTCGAGGCGCATGCATTGGACACAACGTGCATCATAGAGATACCGCTTGAAAATAAACCTCGTTTAACAATACAAATGATGTTTAACGAAAACAAGTAGGATGTATGAAAACAAACGAACTGTTCTTACATCAGGAAACGCAAGTCTCTAAGCTACTATTTACACTCGGGCTCGATGTCCCGAGGCTTTCAGGTTCCACTCCCACCGTCAAGGTCGTCCCAGCCGCCGTCATCTTCGCCCGGGAAGAGGACGCTCTTCCGCCGACCGAGCAGTCGTGCGGTCACTTCGCCAAGGCCACACCACGCCTGAAAAGGCGCACCCACTCCCCCATGAAGTCGCAGTAACTGCCCTAATGGTCATCATGACCCCGCACGAAGCGGTGGAAGGCACGTGGAGGGAACGCTCAAGGCATCCCCCTCAAAGGGAGGAAGTCATCGTTCTACTGATCAGGGGTTCGAGACCTGGCCCATCGAGGGTTCCACAGGCACCCCAGATCGATCGAGTCAGGGACGCTCGGCGGTACCCACGAATAAGAGCATCGAGCCCATGTGTTCGAGGAGATCCGTCAAGCGCGTTCGAGGCTGGTCGAAAGTGCCTAGATCGAGGGACCCCACGAGGGGGAGCATCGAGCCCTCGACCTCTATCGAACGAGGTCGAGTCCCGTCTAGCATACTTTTGCGAAAAGTTTTCACGGGCGTGTCCTAAGACCACGAGCCTACCCTCATCGAATAGGGCATGGACGTCCGCTCGAACTACCCGCTACCAGCTCACCCAGGCATCCTTGGTACGATCCCAATCGTGGGAAGCACGGATCGCCTCATCCTCGACCCCTCGAAAGAGACCACGAGGTACGAAGAAAGCTCGAGATTTCCTCGAACCACGTCAAACAAGGCTAGGTTCGAGGACCCACCCCTGGGGAAGCAACAAAAACCCCTCACATCGAGCTGAGACCTTGAGAGAGTGTCAACCACTCTCTCAAGGCCTCGAGGGCTACACCCGCGGGTGCGCTAGCGCGCCCCCACGGATTCCCAGAACCCGCGAAGGGACGAAGGCCTCGAAAGCCTCGACGAACACCAACCTCCGTAGGATTGAACCTCACTCCTGCGGAGGCTCGGGGGCTACTGTTGGGTACCAATAGTAGGGGTACCCTAACTTGGACCCTAAACTACTTGGCAACAAGACCCACAACGACGTCGGCCTGGCTCTGCATCCCAGCAACGGCACACCACAACAACTCCTCCTCAGCGTCCGTCCCGCTCGAGGTGGACGACCACCCTCGAGCGGGAATGTCCGTGACGTTCGAGGCTCGGCAGCCAGGCTCGAGGGAGATGTTCACCCTCGAGCCGGCGTTTCCGTCACGTTCGAGGCTCGGTAAGCTCGAGCTTGCGGGCCAAGCTCGAGCCTGCCACGCCGAGAGCAACGCCCGAGACTCTGCGACCATCACCACCGATCATAATGACTCTCCTCTGCGGTCAAAAAGAAGGATTCACTGCGCCACGCCACCGCCCATACTGCGGAGAAGACATCGGTCAAATCCACCTGGCACGGTGGATTCTGATGTGACACTGCACAGGTCGGTCCTGGCAGTGATACTGTGCCAACTAGTCCTTTGACTTTGCTTTCCTCGGATGCGTTATCATCCTCGATGGCAACCCTCGAAGGAAACTACGGAGCTTCGATTCGGGCGCCATACTCAAGTTGCCACCCTCGAAGTCCTGATCTGTCGCAAGAAGAACATCACGTCAACCACTGCCATGTCGTCAGCTAGAGTTGGAAGGCGCGATTCCCGCTCGCATCGTGCGCGGCATGGGCAGCACAGTACACTTAGCACGTCTGCGCCACGAACGCATGTACTCTCACGCCCTCCCCCTTATGCCTATAAAAGGGGAATGGAAGCCCATGCAAAAGGGCAAGTGACAGCAGGTTGACACCACAGAACACATACAAACGCACTTAGCCACCAAAAAGCTCAGGAACTTAGGAGCTCACCTCCTTCTCCCATCTTGCTTGTAAACCCCTACTACGAGCAATACGAAACTGGTGCTCGGTACCACTGCTGGACGTACGGCCCCGTGGCCGGAACCAGGATAAAAATCCCCGTCTCTTCACCCGCCATCGGGGCAATGAGTGGATTAGCACCGCAATCACTTGTTTGTGCCGGTGCGACCAAATCAGGCACCGACAATCGGTGAGGAGGATATGGAGAGTGGCGAGGAGGAGGAGTCCATGCTTGCATGTATGTTCATCACTATGCCTTAGACGAGGGAGTCCGTCGTAGGTAAAAGTTGAAAATTGAACGAGGGTCTAAAATGAACTTTTATTACAAATCCACCTTCAAAATAGAAGAAGGTTGAAAACGAACAATTTTGATAGTTTAAGGTTGTAAGATTTCTGGTTTTGAACATCAATATTGAAAAACGAAGAAGCACAGTAGTTGAAGGCTGTAAAAAGAACATTTTCCTACTACAAAATATATACACTACCTAAATATTTAATAATGGATTTGACGAAACAAACTTGATATTTTAAATGATTTTATTTTTCTATGAACTGGTCAAAATTGCATGGCTTTAACTTAGAACAACTCAAATATGACATGTAAAAGAAAAACAAAAATAACAAGTTGTTTAACATATCGCCAACCATGTGACTATATGAATACTACATTTTTATTTTTGAGGAAAGATTATATGAATACATTGTTAATGGCTAGTCAACCTAACTTATTTTATATACCACAGTATGTTAGAATCATTGGCTTCACGACAGGGGCGGATCCAGGGGTATCCCCGTATTCCTGGGAATACCCAACATATTTTTGTCAAAGAGCAAGTATTTATAAGATATGTACATACATATAGTTGATGTTAGGTTAAATTTTATTGTTTGTAAGTCCCTTAGCATACTATATACTCTAGATTAATGAGATAACTATATCGTAAATTTACAGCGTTTCATATATTTTGTGTCTAAATATTTTATATGAGGAATTCTTAACCTCAAAATCCTAAGTCTGCCACGCTATTGTGCACATAATAACTTATTCTTTTCATTCTCTTTTGTTAGAAAAAAATTTCTTGAAGAAATATAAAGCACCGTATAAAACCGTTATTAAGTATAAAACATTGATTTAACTCATCATAGACGTTTGTGGTGCATGTGAGTGCCTGTGGTGCTTTAGCTATATATCCAGACATCTAATCCAATACATCACTACATTTGTTGTGCATATACCTAGAAATTTAATGGTATAGAAGTTTAATGGCATCCTAAATGCACCATCGAAGCTCGAATTGCCATGTTCCACTGTGACATTAACATTTGGCCGCAAGAACACGGAAGAATGATGACGACCTCATGTCTCAGTTTTTCTTATAGGAGTAAATACTTTATAAACAGTCTAGTACTAGTAGAATAGAATAGCAGTAGACTTTAATTCTTGATGGGGATGCCACAGCTCACCTGTAATCTAATTTTCACAATTAGTACGAGAACGCAATTTTCATTAGAAAAATGAATAGAAAAAATTGATGCCACAGCTCACCTTGCAGCATCGACCGAAGAAACAGGCTGGGCGGTGCAAGTCACCGGGAGCGGGGCCTCGTTCCTCCCTCGCTTTCCCCTGTTCCTCCCTTCCCTTTCCCACGACAAGAAACCACGCTGCCATCGCCCCCTCCTCGATCCCAATCCCTCCCTCTCACGATCACGAACCGGAATCAACCCGTCTTGGTCGGCCCCGCATCGCCAATCAGCACCAGAATTCTCCTTTTCCTGCTGCGGGGTGTCTGGTAATCTTGTTCGTGCTCCGTATCCAAGGCTGGAGCCGGAATGACAATGCCGGGGTCTCCGTCGAGGCCGAGCTTTTCGGCCCTCCGCGGCGCCCGGTGGCGCGCCGATCTCGGCGTCCTCCCCTGCTCCACTGCCGTATCCACCGATGAGCTCCGCCGCGCTGCCGCGGACTCCCGCCGGAGGTCTGGTTTTATCTCGGGGGATTCCGTTTTATGTTGCGTTCGAGCAAATAGTGAAATGATTAACCACTCGACAAATATTTAGCGCGTTTCTGTCCTATTTTTGCTGGATCAAGATTATAATCCTTTAGTGTCAATTTAGTGCTTTGTTTGATCTTACTTGCAATTTAGTGTTTTGTTGGATTCAGTGTTAACAAACTATCAGTCAATTGGAAACATTGGATTCGCTTGCAATTGAACGAAGATTATGGCTTGGACTAATCAAAATGCAAAATTTCAGGACTCAGACGATCTTTCTTGTTAGTTGTTACCAATTGATATTATTGGGTAAAAGATGCAAATTTTGTTGAGTCTAGGGCTCTGACTCTTGAATTTTGTTGCTGCTTGCTGCAGATATGCTAATCTACGGCGAAGGCTGTTAATAGATCCCCATCTTTCCAAGGATGAAGAAGGTGCCCCTGATTTGGTTGTGGAGAATCCACTATCACAGAACCCAGGTATATACTGGCTCGTCTTTAAACTGTATTCTCTGAGTTGTTATTGCTTTCATTACCGGACATTTGCTTGATAGACTCACATTTTAAATAACACATATAGATTAGACTATTCAAGTACACTTTGCCAGTACGACTGTTGCATAAGATATGTAAGGGAACTCTGCCAGCCTCGTAATAGTTAATTAATTGAAATTTTGTTAGAAATTTGTTATGCACTTTTTTTTTTGGAAACTAAGAGTGCTTGGAGAAGGAATGGTTTGTGCTAGAATAACATATGAGTTCCAATGCGCATGGAAGGAAGTGAGATCTTAAATAAGCTTTTATTTTTTACATAAAGGAAAATGGAGGAGATGCAGGCAGAAACGTTTTTTGGTGCACTGTTATCTCAGCTGATAGTAAACTAGTTACAACCAACAGAAACATGCTATTATTTTCTCATCGGTCAGACATTTTCTTGATTCAGCTCTCAATCCTATATCAATGTAAGGTGACACTTCTTCAAACTCTCTATTACTGACAATAATGTGTTTCTATTAAATTTGTACACCGTAAATGCAGATAGCACTTGGGGCAAATATTTCAGAAATGCGGAACTTGAGAAAATGCTTAACCAAGATCTGTCCCGGCTGTATCCTGAATTAGGGGACTTCTTCCAGACAAGCTCATGTCAGTCTATGCTTGGACGCATATTGTTAGTATGGAGCCTTAGATACCCAGAATTTGGTTATAGACAAGGTAAAGCATTGGCATCTTCAATCACTGTGAACTTTTCTTCTCATGAAAAAAATGGTTGGTATTAGTCAAAGACATATATATCTACAACTTGATAAGCCTAAGCGAAATCGCAGCATACCAGCGGTCCCCTGGAGTTGGCTTCTAGATCTTGTATTTATTCAATTTTTGTCATGGAGTTACTATGCACTTCAAAAGTAGCTGCCTAGTGCTTATGTCAATTGTTAATCTCACTTTGGTTGAATATATCTCATTTGAATTATTAATCTTACACTGGTTGAAATGTTGAATACATCTAGCACATTGAAAAAAGTTTCTTTGACCTATTTAAGATGACCAAACATTATTTCTGCCAAAGTTGAAAACAATCAAAAGCTTGTGTTTTATGATGAAATAATCATTCATCTCTCCTTATTGTATGAATTTGTCAACATAAAAATCACTTTCCTTCTACAGGAATGCATGAACTCTTAGCTCCTCTTCTCTATGTCCTTCATGCTGATGTGCAGCACTTCAAGCAAGTCAGGGACCTTCATGAAGAGCTTTTGGACGATGATTTTGATGGCAAAACTTTTCCAGATCGGTCAAAGCTGAACAGAAGTGACAGGAAAAATAATGTTGAGTGCAAAACTGCTAAAATCAGAAGTTTGGCTGACCTTGACCCTGATACTAAGGATCTTTTCTTGATAAACGATGCATATGGAGCAGAGGGTGAGCTGGGAATTATTTTATCAGAAAAGTTTATGGAGCATGATGCATACTCAATGTTTGAGAATTTGATGAATGGTGCCGAAGGGGTGGTTGCTATCACTGACTTCTATTCTCTCAGTCCTGCACCAGAATCAAGCACTGGTTTAACACCTATAAGGGAGGCATCATCTGCAATATATCACTTGCTTGCTAGTGTGGATTCTTCTCTTCATAGTCACCTCGTGGAATTGGGTGTGGAACCTCAGTACTTTGCATTGCGATGGCTCCGTGTCCTATTTGGTCGTGAATTTTCACTTGACAATCTTCTATTTATTTGGGATGAGATCTTCTCTTCTCCTAATCATTCATATTGTGATGACATAAGGAGTACAGCAGATTATCAGTTTAAAGTCTTATGTTCTCCTCGTGGTGCACTAATTTTGTCAATGGCAGTGTCAATGATGCTTCATCTCAGATCCTCCTTGTTAGGGAGTGAACACGCAACTTCTTGCCTAGTGAGGTTGCTGAATTTTCCAGAAGATATTGACTTAAAGAGCTTAATTGAGAAAGCCTCGTTACTGCAATCTTTTGCCCTTGAGGCAAATATTCCTTCATCTCCTGTGAGAGGAAAATCTCTCTTAACTACACCCAATTATTGGGAAGAGACATGGAAGATTCTCCAGTCATCTATAGACCAAAAGAAGGGTGGTGGTGTCTTCAAGAAAAAGGGAAGATACTTCTTGAGAAGAAGCTTGTCTAACACTGAATCAAATGTTTCCAGAAGCAAGGCTGCTAATTTTGAAAACAACAATTTGGCTTCAACTAGGCAGTCTACTATTGATGAACTTCACAATACTGATGTAGTTCCTGTGAAGCTGATAAATAGTGTGCCACACATGCCTATAGAAGAACGGAATGACCATTTTGGTCAAAGTACTTCAGAGCCTATTGGGAGTAATCCAAAGAATGCACGGGAGACAGGCCAGCATGATGGTTCGTGCTCAACTTCAGGTGAAATTGGGGATCCTCTTGGAGCTGCTTGTGGGTATTTATCAAGGAGCAGCAGTACCTCTTTGTCATGTGGTACTGAATACGATCATGGTACCCATCATGTGGAAGAACCATGTGCTCCCTGTGATGACCATGTGGTTAATAAGGCTGATCCACTCTCTGTGGATGGAGGTAGAGCTGATGAAGCAGCAACCACAACGGATCAAACATCTGGAATAGTGGATACTCATCCAGTTCAACAGAGTAAACTTGGTTCTATTGATGGGAAGTTGAAAATGGAAGATGGCCAAAATCCCACTATGGCTGAAGGTGGCCAAAGGGAAATATTGGCAATAGGTTTGATATCAACAGTGGCTGATAAAGAATTAACTAGGACGTTAAGATCTCTAGGTGAATCAATGGTTGAGAACATTCAGGTAACTTTGCTTAATGCATGCAAAAGCTAAAACAGATGGCACACACATATTTCTTACCTGATTTATCTTTTTCTTAAATCTCTTATTAAATCAGTACTTGTTGGTAGCCAAAGTTTAATTATTGTTGTAGGACTCATATGGTTACATTCTGGTAATCATTGACGGTAGACAGGTCTATCAAATTGTGAAGTCTGTACTTCCCACTCCCCAGCTTTTGTCTGAGTAAGAAAATAGGAAAGAACATGCAGATAATGCGCCTGTTGTTGGATTTATAAACCTTAAGCTCAGATCATGCAACACCTTTTATTTGTCTCTTTGCCCTGGGTTAATTCATTTGTTTATATCACAGGTTATCGAGTTGCTGTTTCAACCAAATTCACTCTCTACTTCGGTGGAGCAACTTGAGAAATATTTTCCTAGAAGCTCAGAGCAAGCTAAGGCGGTAGCAGCTCTAAAAGAACTGAGGAAGATCAGTGACCTCCTACGTCAAATCTAACTGGTACAGCTAGTACATATATTTGTTTTTCCTTCTTCCATATGATTTTGTAGTTTCTATACATATCTACTCGAGGAAAAAAAAATATTCGAGTTTCTATACATATCTCCATTTGACGATGGGTTTGGTGTAACTGGCAACAGCGCATAACCATCTGATTGATTGGTATAGTGTCGGAACGTGATGATAAATTGTAACTGTATATCTGAACAGCTGTTTGCTGGTTGTGAAGTGAAAATGGAATGCATTTTTTTTTTCTGGGTTCACCCAACAATAAATCTGCAAGGTTTCTTATGCCCCCTTTTCCATTTTCTATTTCGAGCGACAACCAAAGTTTGCTATGGTTGCTCCTGTCTATGAGACTTGTATTTCTAGTAATTAAGAAGTATCAGCTATCTACAAATTTTCACCATAAAAGGGCCAAAAGCTGCGGCTACCATTTGTTGATCTATGAGGAGGCCAATAACTGTATTCAGTGTTGATCCGATCATATGCCATGTTTCTTTTACCATCCGCAACTTCGCTTCCAACATTTATCACCATTACTAAGTTGGTATCGAAGCTTCGCACTGTGGTGATCCAAAAGGAACAGAAAAAACACCCATTCGAAAATGAGCATTGGATATGAATCTTACAGCATGATACAAAGTTCTACAGAGCAAGTAGATGCAGAAGCAGCGTCTATACGACTCAAGGCCTTAGCTTCATTAAGAATTCACAAGGTGGATGGATATGAAGATGAACTGGAATTGTAACTTAGCAATGAGAGACCGAGGCAAGAAAATTCACGAACAAAATTTTCGAAGCGCGAGTTGTTCATGTCACCTTACAACAGTGGGGTCGCCCATACAAACAAGATAATTTAACAACCTAAGCTTTCGTATTATGCCTCTAATCCCACTCAACTCAGTAGTAGTAGAACAAATGCTCCATGTATGTCAAACATCAATTCACATTCCTTCTCTTGAGATAGATTCAACGGATCCTGCAAGCAAAATACAATAACATCAACATGATCCAAATGCGCATCATCTGTGGCGCTTTCTAAAAAACATGATAACGCTGAAAGACTACAGACGCAGTAAAGATTGTCAATTGCACTATGGTGTGAACCAAACTGCTTGAAAAGAGTTCCATGGAATGAGCCAAGCTTTAAGGTTTATACATATACTGATCTTGGAAATTTTTATGGCAAGTATATAAAGGTTAACAACATGATCTCCCTGTCCTGTTGTACTAAATCAAATTTAAACTTGTAATGGTAATAACTAGATAAGGGGGGCACAGAAGCTTCCAGCCAGATGGGGCAAGGAAACAAATTACCAAGTCTCAGAATGGGCAAAATATGACCATGCACACCTCAAAAAGGTGAACCACATGAGATTACTAAGATTATAGTAAGATAACAAATTTGCAGACTACCAATCGGCACCACTTACACTAAACAAATCTATAAATTCACAAGCCTCGTCATCATATACAAACTAAATGTTGTGGGCTTGCATAGATTATTTCAATTCTTAACATATCTGCCTTGGCAGGTAAACAGGCATTGAAATGATGCATGCATAACCCAGCAGGAAAATCAATTAGCTACACCACCTCAATCAGTAGACTTTGTATGTCAGGCAAGTAAAACCATGAACCCCAAAGCTCACATCAGCCACTCAGCTGGTGGATTTCTGCAGCCCCCATGGCCATCTAATTTATTGTCCTACTAAATCCAGAGTCCTAGTTAGCAACAAAGTATTTAAAACGTGATATCTGTTTAACCCAAAGCAACAAAGCTTGAACACAAAGATAACTCTCCACAGCAAGATGTGGCTGCCTAGGCATGTTCGGTCTTTGTCCCAATCAACCTTCCCAGACTTTAGTAATTCCCCAAGGATAAAGGATTTAGCATTTATTTGGATGGATGTCAAATTTTGGCATGCCGATAGCAAATCAAATTCTATGTGTATCTTCTTGAAAGTCCATGGCTAAATACAGCTCAAGACCTTGGCTTCGGTTGAGAGGGAAATTAATGATACAAAGAACTAAACTTGCATATTTTGTACTCAATTGATAGAATAAATATTCCTAACAGCAATGAATAGTCCGTATTTGTACTCATTTGAAAGAACAATATTCCTTAACAGCAATAAATAGTCCACCATTCCACTGTGGGTGATAATCCAACCACATAGAAGGGTGATAATTCAACCACATAACTATAGCGCTACACTGCCCACCAAATCTCCAAGCTGAATTCTAATCCCCTAATCTTAGGGCATCAAAATCCAAAGGGGACGATCTCAAAAGCTAAAATTTCACCACAACCACAAAAAACCGCAACAAAATTGAGGCCTTACCATCTCGGCGTGCACGGGGGCCGCCGCCTCAGGCGACGGCGACTGGGGTCGGGCCCGGCTTTTGGGGCGGCTCCTTTGCTTCCGCGAAGTCCTCGGCGTTGTAGACGACGGTGAGGAAGAGGGAGCACGAGGGGCACCGCGCAATCTCCTCCCCGAGGCGGAGGTCCTCGAGCGTGATCTGGAACAGGTCGCCGCACGGGCACGGGTACGTGTACGCCTTCAGCTCCGCGTTCCACTCCATATCCTCGATCTCCACCTCATCGTACGCCGACATCTCGCCCCCAAACCCTAGCTCCGACCGCGCCTCGCAACCAGAGATAGAGAACGGAGGAAGACGCGTTGGTGTTGTTTCGCGCCGCCGCCAGGAGGAGGCAGTTGCGTGAGGGTTAAGGCGGTGGCGGCGCTAATTTTCGGATTAGCCCCTCTTTAACATTTAATCATCACAAAAATACCCCTGGGAGAAACCGCGGAAGGCTACCTGCGGTTTCCATCCAAAACGGACACGGAATAGTGGAACACGCATTCGATTCGAACCGACCAGGCGACCACCGACAATTTTGCGGAAAAGCCCCTCTACTGGCTTCTATATTTACCAGACGCTCCTCCACTTCTCTCCCCACCAGCCCACCTCCCAGACCTTCGCGACACCGCCAAGCTCGCCGTCGCCCGCCGCACGCGCAGCTCGGTCGCCCAGGCTGCGAGCCCCTACTCTAATCGCGTGAAGTGAAGGCGTCCATGGCGCGCGTGCTCTCCTCCCGGGCGGCGACCCTGGCGCGCCGCCTGGGGGCCCAGGCCCAGCCCCAGCCCGTCGTGGTCCTGAGCCGGCGGCACAGTCACACCCGCCGGCGAACGGCGGAGGTTCTCGAAGCGGAAGCCGCGGGGCCGTCGGCCACGCCAGCGGACGCCGCGGCGGTGGCCCAGCGGCTGGAGGACGCGATCGACGGCGCCATGGCGCGGATGGCCGAGCCCGACTGGGCGCCGTTCCGGCCCGGGACGTCCTACTTTGTGCCGCCCCGGCCCGCCGGTGCGGGCCTGGGGATTCTTGCGCTCATCCGTCAGGGTGGTGGGTTCGTAGAGGCACCGGCACCGCGGCGGGGGCTCTCCGCCGACGAGGCCCGCGCCGTTGCCGCCGCCTCCCGCGGGTACCCTTGCTCGACCTACTTCATCGATGGTAAGAAATCGGGCTATTTGCGGTTTCCATTTCGCTACTACTGTGTTGCTCACAATTCTGAACTGAAACACATTGCTTGAAACGGCTAGAATCACAATCGTTTTTGCTAGGTTCTTCCGCCCTCACCAAATGTAGCTTCTGTTGAAGTTCTTACATGGATTGTTGACGATGTGCAGGCCACTTTCCAGATGAAGTGGAGAGCTCAAGTCTGGATGCCACCGATCAAGCTCAGGAGGAATGAATGCAAGGACCTCTGGATGAAATTGGGGGTCAAGAAAAGGTCTCCTATCACTTACCGCTGTTGTACAGAAGTTTGGAATGATGATTCGTGAGCTACTTTATTAGAAAATAAAAGTGTGACGAATTCATGTGATCTTCCTAGTTTTGTGTAAGACTCGTCAATAAATAAAATTATGGTTTATTTTTGTTGTCTCATACTGTCTGACTTATGTGACATGATGGTAAACCTGCCCCTCCATTAGTTGACATTCATGTACAAGTCAAAACTGTGTATATTGACATTTCAATGGTTACAATGGTTTCCAAATTTGAGTACTACTGTAGTACAGAGCAGTATTCAAATTTTTTTCAACTATACAAGTTGCTCCTCAGAATTGTCAGTGTTGCGTATCATGGATTAAAGGGAGCTTTAGGAACAAAATATGCAATTCAGACTAAATTTGAATTGCTTTGCTTTGGGGGATTAGCCATTGCAACGAGGCTACTGAATGGATCACCAAAGGGATTGGATAGTGCAGCTTGAGAAGAAGGGGCAGGATACTGAGACTGCTGCTGGTATGTTTGAGGTGGCAATATCACCATCTGTTGTTGCTGCTGTATCTGAAAGTACTGTTGCTGCTGTGCATGGTAATATTGCTGCTGCTCTGCCATCATAGCTAACTGCACATTTGACGGCGGCGCAAAGCTGTTTGACATGGCAAATGGATCGTTGGAGTCAAATGGGTTTGCTGCAAGACTTCCGGTGTAGGTCACACTGGCTATTTGCTGCCTCCTTGCCTCATCTTCATAAAGGCTGTCTAGCAATAGTTTGTCAAAACCCCCAGCCTGTTGAGAAAATGGTAAGTTATTAGCTCTGACTTGTTTTTACTTAAATTCGATATTAACATGTGACCACATCTTCTACTGTTAATAATATGTCCTATGGTCATGTTTTCTCTGGAGATAACAAACTTATACAGTTATACGTACCAATTGATTGTCCATTTGTTGATTTGTGTGGTTACTTGGAGCAGTAACCAGGGCCAATTCCCATCCAGACTTGTCAAGGGCAAACAAGTCTCGAGAAGTTGACATCTTGTTTTCATTTCCTACATTTAAGAGACAGATTGCTTATGATAGTGCACTATGCATAGCACATATGAGCTTTCTAAAGTGAAAGCATTCTCCGCACAAGATACGTCAATTTTAAACAGCTGATAGTCCAGTTGCGCTTATTAGAATTTGCTAATGGGCCTTGCGTCATAAGAAGTTCTGAACCTGGTGTCACGATAGCAAGAGCCAGTGCATTGCTTTCTTCAATGTCTGCAATCAAGGGGTTTATTTCTGCATCCAAATTCTGCAAGTAATACAGTAGCAATAACATGAGGCTTCAAAGAAACTGACACCGAACTGGACAGTATATTGTTCAAGGAACATAGAGGAAATACTAATAGATCCCCTGTGGTCGCCAGTGGTTGAGTTTCCACTGCTTCTTCGGCAGGTTCAGCAACGGGTTCAGGTTCTTCTTCAGGCTCTGGTTCTTGTTTTTCCTCTTCCACCAGTTTCTCGGTTTCCTGTGGAGCTGCTTCTTCATTATCACAAGAATGATTCTCCTCATTTTCCTGGATAATCAAATAGAAAGAATAATCATCATTATCATTTTGTCCTCCAGGTTCTGGTTTTTGCAGTGTTCCTGATACTGAACGCACTCACCAAACTCTTACTCTCAATATTGGCTCGGGGTGCTTCTCTTATGTACTCTTCCATTGTCACAAGAAACGAAGGAGGCGGCTGCATAGTGATAGCCGGTAAGCAGTAGCATTGTCACTATCAATAAATGACTAATAGTACAATCCAGGGTGCAGGGGCACAAGTTTATGTCATTTCCAAACAGGATTTAAATTACTGGAACTTTTTTGCACTTGATGTGGTATAGTCAGTGTTGTAAATATTATCTTCCCGTAAGTCATGGAGATTTATTGTTAAAATCAGTAATTAATGACTGATGGAACATACCTGCCTCAGAGTAGGAAATTGGAAGGTCCTGGCCAGATCAAGATGCTTGCAGTGGTCATAGAAATTGGAAAGCCTTTCTGCCTGTGAAATTGACGAATCCACACCATAAGATTCTCAGTGCCTGTTCACCTGAATATGCTATATGTACACTGCACAGTTTCTATACCTGCTGGCCAGCTCGTTTATAGATTTCAAGGGCCTTGATTGCTTCATATTTTGGCATCTCAAAATACTGCATCACATAAGAGACAAGGAATTCGGCCTATGTTCAGATGATGGACATATGCATACACGTAAAAGGTATGTCAGCGAGAACTGTTAGCGTACCATATCAACAAGATTGATGATGCCATCATTGATTGAACAGTATATTTTGAAACTTTCCTTCAATACCTAGGGACCATAAGGCATCTGTAAGACTTGAGAGTACAAGGGAATGGACACTATTCTGAGCCAAAAGGATTTGTCAGAACGAGTTTCAGACTCACAAGGGCTAATGCATACTGTACAAGGTAATTTGTGCAGGCTGTACCTTCAGGCTGCAAAGTGACAATGAAAATTGAAATGGTGTACCAATATCAGAATTGCTTGCGCATATAAATTTTTATTTTCAAGCTTAGTAGTGTTTCTTATTCCTCAAACCTGGCAGTAAATAAGCCTGAGAAGCAGTTTCTGTAATGCAGGCAACTGATCCAAAAGATCAGCAAGTGGAAGGGTTCTTGTTCTGCTGTGTGCCTGGAATTCGTCAAGGTTGAGCACAGCACTAACCATGGGGCAAACAAAGTCACAATGATGCCACGCTGCGATGTCGGTTCAAAAGCATGTCAAGCTGACCTTGCCAGAAGCCTGGGGTAATTTCAGCAGACGATCAGCTTCAACATCATACTTGAGGACCCTGAAACATTCCACCCGTTCGTCTAGGTAGAGTGCATACGTGCGAACCCAAGCAGAGCTATCCCAAGCTGGAGAAAGGAGTGAGCAGAGAACCTGTTCAGTGTTCAAATATGGGAGTTGAACACTGGGAGGCTATATTGTTTCGTCCATGGACTTCTGTTACAATCGGCAGATATAAGATTATGTAGTCAAGAGGCTACAATTATGTAATCCAGGGACGAGATCCCTAATCCCTGTACTCTGAATCTCTGATCAATATAAATATACAGAGTAGATCATAAAAAAAACAACGCAGAATGAACCCAACCCACCTAATGGGCTGGAGTCATCTTTAAATTGCGGGATCTGCAGAATGTTTCCTCTGTATGAATATGTCAGGAAATCCTCCCTGAATGTGCCATCGCCTTCTCTGAGTAACCTATGTACCACTATCAACGTCTTCAGTGCAACCTGTAACCAACAAATGAGTGGACACAAAATGCCACAAACGTGCAATCTCAATTCTCAAATGCTATTCGTCTCTCAAGGTTGCAAACACATAAATAATTAGGGAAACCAAAGACAAGAAAATATCTGAATCAAACAAGGATCATCATCGATTCATGAACAATCAATTAAGCAAAAGAAATGATTGAACCGAGGACCATCAAATGAATCATAAACAAGGAGAAGGAGCAAGACCCACTATCCAGCTCTTGGTCTTGGCCAGTCTCCTCGCCAGCGTGCAGATCGAGTAGGCGACATCAGCCCTTGGGCGATGCGCAGAGGTCGCGTAGAGTATCCCTGCAAGGGAGCACATGAGGAACCCAGCCATGAACAACACCTACCAGTGCAACAGGGCTCGATCGATCCGCATTTTGGACCAGGATTAGGAACAGACTCACTCCTGATGTGGCGCTCCTTGGGCGGGCACTCGACGTGGTTCGTCGCCTTCACGATGGCGATGTCCAATTCCTGCGAGGAACGAACTCAAGAAATTTACTGGCGAATTGGGAAGGGAAGGTCGCGATCAAGAGCAGGAGGGGAAGCAATGGATGGTCGGTCACCTTGTACTCGCTGTTGAAATTGGCGAGGCCGACCTTGGTGGAATCCTTGAGCGCGCCGACGGCCTTGCGCCACGTCCCGGAACCCATGCCCGCCCGCTCGCCGGCCGGTCGCCGTGCGCCCCCCACGGGCCACGATCGCCGCTCACCGCAACGCCCCGACCTCCCCGTTTGCCAGCCAACTCTCTCTCTCTCTCCTCTCTTCCCCCCAAGTTTAGCGCGCGACGGACGGAGAGGCCCCACCCAAGGGAGGACGGCGACGGGAGGCGCGGGCTCGTGTCGTTTTGGAGGGAAGGAGCGGGCAGGGCGCGCGTGCTCGCCCCGGGCCGCCGGGACTGTGCTTTTGGACTCTGCCAGCCCATGAGGCCCGGACCGGCCCAATAGCCAGCACCAACTTGTAATTCTAAAAAAAACAACACATCTTGTTGCCTTGTGCTACTAGATAATCCCTGTTTAGCTAAAAAAACCTAGACAATCCCTGTGCTAGGCAATATATGACGGGAAAGTGGGCAAGCACCTCGAGTTGATTCCAGTGAAGCCATCTGGGGCTTGTACGAGCCTAAGTCACATCAAACGTGGTACGATTAATCATTGTTTATATCACAAACTTTCGTTCAAACATGTCACGGGAACAAAAATATATGCAGGCGTCTGCATATATATATCCTGGAATTTAGATATTCTTTTTATTTAATTGTCTGCGAAGGAGAAAAAAAGCATGATTTCTTTATAGTACTCGGCAAATTTGAGCGTTTTGCATTGTATGCTGGCATATTCGATGCTATCGTGGTGTCAGTGTCATATATCAAATTTTGCCTAGTCAGACAGGATGAGACTCGACTAGCCAAATCAATCCCCATGAAATCACCTTTAGTCACCAGAAAGCATATTTCGGTCACATGACCTGCCATGGCTGTGAACAATGAACGATGCTGTTCCACTCTAGAACTATATACATGGATTATCAAAAAAAAAAAAACTATATACATGGTGATTCAGATATCTTACTAAAAGTACACATTGTGGCTCACTATTCCAAACAAGCCAGCTTACACCTCATACTAAACAAAATTGATCGGTGCTTCAGGCCTGTATGATACGAAACATCCTTGATTTTTTTTTTATCTTTGTAACTCTCTTCTTCTACTTAATGAACACTGACACACACAAAAAAAAACTTAATCCATCAAGTAATCCTCCAGCTTTATCGGTCTTTTACTCTTCTTTTCTTTGCATTTTGCCATGCTTTTTGTCCTTGAATTGTCTCTGTTTTGCTTTACAAGACCGAAACTCGTATAATGGTGCGTTGGCTGTTGGAAGAAACTTTTCAATCTGTGAAGGCCTGATGCATATGGATACATAGTACATATCTTCTGGTTCTAACTTCCATTTTACAAAAACCGAACCTCTGAATCGATGCCTTGTTCGGTTTACAGGGAATTGGAGGGGTTGGGAACGATTAAATCTCCTACAAGTCAAAATCCTTTGTAATCCCCTTACGGAGATGATTAACCGAACACAAGACCTCAGTATGTTGATAAATCCTGCTAGAAAGAACAAGACTGTAGTGATCAGGTCTCACACACAACATTAGGGTAGACAGTTTGTTGACTTAGAGACTTACCTTACTACCTTACAACATGCACAACTCACAAATGATGGATGTACGTCTTTCAGCGTTTCTGACCGCTACCGCCCAGACGATTCTTCAGCTACAAAGATAAAAACCAATTAGACGCATGTAGTCCTTTATTTTCTTTACAAGAAGCAGTGAAGACTGAAATGCGTGTTGTAGAATGCTTGCTTCTAGATATCTTGCAAGCAAAACTAAATAGAGGTGACTCAACTACTCTGCAACTTATTGAGCTTAAGTCAAAGCACAAGAACAGATAATTCCTAGCCTACAGCCTTCTTTACTTTTTATGAAACTATGTTGTGTTCAGGTAATCCACCTTGCACGCAAAGGAGCACATAATTAGATGATGCTCCACATTCGACTGGCTAGATCCTTCAAAGATTATTGTTCTCTGTCGCTAAGAGATTGTTTTTTTGAACCAAAAAACAGCGAGGGAGGCCCCCGCTGTCAAATTTCGCTAAGAGATGATTGGTGTTAGATCTGCCTCTGTGGGTATTCAACCATCTTGCAAATTTGGTTTCTTACGGCGCAACTAAAGATCAAATTTCAACAGCTTCAGTAAAAAAAAGATCAAACTTCACTAGTTAACCAATACTTCTATATTAACTGAGTGAAGTGCAATGAATGTAATGTGATAAAAAAAATCTATTACTCCCTCTGTTCTTAAATATACGATGTTCATGACAAGCAAAATTAGTTCTTTTTGGTGATAAAAATAAATCCATTACTCACTCCGTTCTTAAATATACGATGTTTAGGACAAGCAAATTGGTTCTTTTTTTAACTAAGTAGCTCATCCTAAACAGCTAAATGTCATATATTTAAAGATGGATGTATAGTATGCTACGTTTCCGTAGTTTTAGCAAGTGGTCAGAGTTGTCCCCCCAGATCATTATGAGCTATCCCAAAAAACAAAGATCATTTCCATAAAGAGGACGTGCTCAAACTTGATTTAAGAAAGCACAACACATTATCATGTCAAAAAAAAAGAAAGAGAAACAGTAGTAAGTTCCCTGTTTATCCTGTTCAAATGTTGAGCCCAAGCAGTGGCTTGAGTTAATAACGTGTACGGGCATGATTCAAAGAATGTGCTAATCATAACCAATTTCTGTATCAAACATACCTTATTTATGTACTTCAGTTGCTCAAGAACTTCACCAGTCTCCAATTCCTACAATGGAAAAAATAATCTAGAAATCAATTTCTGAAAAGATGGTAGCATTTCTAATTACTCAAGTAAAATTAATTTAAAGTGGCAATGCTGATATTATCACTCATTACATAGAAGTTCAACAGCTAATTCAGATTTTTAAAGAGCGTGGATGAAAATATACTTGCAGTTGCACATGAATAAAACAAGAAGGGAACATATCTGGTGGAAACCAACTTCCCATAGAAACTATGGAAACTTCAATCTGGACCACACGATGTTGATCCAAGGGCTCGCCTAGATCAGGTGGAAGGGGTGATACGTTTTTGCAAATCACCCCTCCCACCTGATCTGGTCGCACCCTTGGATCAACATCGTGTGGCCCAGATTTTAGTTTCCATAGTTTCCACGGAGAGGTTGGTTTCCATAGGATACGTTGCCAAACAAGAAGGGATGGCAATAGATAATATAGGCACAACCGCACAACCAACCCACTTATGATACCATTAATTATGAATAGACTGCCTAAATCTTAATGCAGTTAGCAGCTGACGTAAGACAAGCGAGCTCCTTCCCACAAAGGTTAAAAAATGCAAGCAAAGGAAAGTATAATAGGACTGTACTTGTGGAACAGCACAATCAGCATGGATGGGATCCCAAACAACTGAACATGAACAGTCCCAGTCGCTTGATTGAACATGAAACAACGGTGCCCTGCAAAAAGTCCATGCAGCAAAAAAAAAAGGCATTAACAAATTAATTCAATATGTTAACATGACTACGCATGCATAAATATAGAGGCAAGAAAATTAGTAATTTGGAATGGTGTGTATACCTCCTCCATTTACCACAAACAATTCCTGTATCTAGAACTTCTCGGCACTGGATCCAGTTGCCAACACGTGTTTTCATATCCTTAAACAGTTGTAAGCACTGCAAGTAGAACGCAGAACGTTAGGAAGGTACCTGGTAATATGAATTAGGGCAATTTTCTGTCGATTACGGAATTATCAGGTTCAAAGATGGCAGAGACATACACCCACCATCGTTATTTCACTAGGATCAAGTTCAGTGGGTTCAGTAAACTGATCTTTGTTGCTGCACAAAGAATCCGACACTAATATTAGAGATAATATCAATTGCAATAAACATAACGCAAAGAAAGTTGTCGCATGTTTAGGTACACACATAACCTTAGAGGACTTGGTATATTTAGCATTTAATTTGTACTTTGCAAAGGAAATCTGGTGGCTAAAGTTATATGAGGTGAAATGTTACATTTTTCAAGAACACATAGTTAAATTTTTCAAGCACAAAAACCGCGTGTTGTTGAAGTTGACTCTCCCATTCCATTGACAACAGAAATGGAATAAACTTTACCAAGAGTAAGCCAGCATACCTCAAAATAGGACCAGACCATTCTGGAACATCTGCTTGAAACTTACTACCAATCCTCACCTCACTTTCATATGATTCAGCATCCACCAACATATCTCTAATAGGACCAAGACCTCGGCGAGGCCTTTGACTATACTTGGGTAATTCACCTTTGGTGGTCCTGAACTTTGCACGCTGCCTCTTAGGTTTCTTTTTTTTGCATACCAGGCAATACCACTCTTCCTCTGGTATTTTCTTGACACGTGGGTTGCAGCACAATAAATGAAATGCTCCCTCACAACAATCACAAATTAACATTTTGGATGGATATTCCATCGACCCACATGTCATGCATTCAAATAAAGGACTGCTTTGATTATCATCATGATCTATGGTACTCGATGTTCTGCAAAGTTCTGAACCTTTTGAGGGGAATATCTGTCCTTTGAGGATGGAGATGCAAAGGTCCCTCACTGATGTTAATTCTGTTACTGGTTTTCCAGCACTTGTATCAGGCAATGAACACTCCCAAGTATCTTTAATACTCTGACCGACATAAGGTGGCACACGTGATGCAGATGGTGGTGTTCCAATATTGATATTAGAATGTGATCCTGGAATTTCAACCCTAGATGAAACCATACATGATTTGCCATCTAAGTTATCTTTTGGAGATGGGATATATCCAGTAGTTGTGAAGTTGTCTTTCGTAGTACACTCATTCATATTTCCAATTGTTAGAAGGGGATCACATTCCTCATCCATCTTCCTTCGCTTTTTCAAATAGGAACCATCTTCTGAAACAGGAATTGAACAAACACTGTCGGCAGGCAGCAAACTTGAGTTCAAGGATGAATCAACAATTTTTATTACAGATGATCTGAATTCCTTCTTCCGGCATAGAAGAGGTTCTTTGTAGTTCTCATCTGAGCATCTACTAGATTTAATAGTCATGTCTTCAATCGAGAACAACTCTGACCGCTCCCAACAAAGTTTCTGGCACAAAAGATGGCTTGCTTTGGCGAGGATAGATATTAGATAGACAATGAAATGGATCTGGTCCTGTATTTATTTTAAAAAAAGAAAGTCAAAATACATAGCAACCAAAGATGTTGAGATGACTAAGGATCAATATGTAAGGGCTGGAACAGACAAGATAAAATAAAATTATTCAAAATGGTTAAATTAAGATAGACAAATAGTTGCCCATCTATTTAATTAAATGTTGTGTGTCTTTGCTATGAAAAAGATGCTTTCACCACCGACACGTCAGAATTGACGAATTGGATGCTCCAGCAGTAGTTGCAGTTACAAAAATACTCAAAATAATATAATGTAAAGGTCATAATATTTAAGGAAAACCAAATATCGAACCTCAAAATATTATAATGTATAGTTATAGCATAAGAGAGTTTAAATCATAATTTTTAAGGAATGCCCACTTTGTGGCTTGTGGTTGGTTAAACGTGTAGCGAGGTTTCAAACTAAAAGTAAACGAAGTGAATCTAGTTTTAGTGGAATTTTCTCATTATACGCATACATATTATGATATAAAACTCAATATCAATTTACTAAGACATACCAAATGTGTTGTCTAGTCACTGTAGACCTATCTTTTCTCTATCACGATTCTCATGGAAGTTGTTAAATCAAAACTTCTAGTCCTAGAACTATGCTGTGAATCTCTTCTACCTAGCCACTCCCATGGAAGTTATATCAGCTATTAATTTCAAACATCACTCTCATGGAAGTTGATAGATTATACTAGTCAAAAACATCACCGAGAATGTCTTCTACTAGTCGTAAACATCACTCTCTGCTAGACCTAGTCATTGGTCAGGCCAGGTCGGGTCACTTCGGGTCATCGGGTCAAAATTGTTGGCCCCTACCCGCCCGTCACATGGTCGGGTCAAGTTGGGTCGGGTCAGGTTGCGTTGAGTTTTGGATTTTTAGTGTAAATTTTTGGGTTGGGTTGGGTTTTTTGGGGTTCTAGGTAAAAAAATAGCCCGCGTTCGACCCGTCACATGATTGAATCAGGTTGGGTTGGGCTTTTTCAGGTGGGTCGAATCGGGTTCATTGGGTCGGGTGGCCCAAGATCAGGCCTACTCTCCGCCACTCTCATGGAAGTTGATAGATCGAACTGCTAGTTGGAAACAACACTAAGAATGGTTTCTACCTTCAGAGTAGAGAAGGGTGAAAACAGTATCCTTTGTCACACAATTATAATAGGGCTCTAATAGATCTCTTGACCTAATGTGAGTAGTTAACAGAAATAATAGTAACAGATTGGCAATCCTATCAGAGCTCGACTCATTGTCGATTTGATGGTGTCAATATACAAAGTTAGATATCTAGAGGAAACAATCAATTGAGTCTATGCAATTCTGAAGAAAAACAAATCAATCAATCATACTTTTGCGGATAAAAATAGAAGATGATAGCAATCTCATTGTGGATTGAAATTATCAAAGTCTGAGTGAGATTTATAGAGAAAATAATGAATTGAGGTTTACAATGAAAAGAAAGTGAAAGAAATAAATCAAATAATAATTGTGTAGATAAAAAGGCAAATTGATGATACATGGTCATATGTATCTAAACACATAGGGGAAAGAATATTAACCCAAAAGAAGATGGTAGTTTATTTGTTCTTAAAAACAAATTGTTTAACCTAAAAGACCCACCGTCAATTCAGAATTGCAAAAGTCTCTTTCAGAAGGAATTTGTTCTTCTAAGAGCAAAGAAGAACCTGCCCACTCTTATGACTTCATGTATAGACACAATGTTGTAACATATTTTATTTTCTTTATTCCTTCTTTGTTTCTTGAACATAGTTGTAAATTTATTACCTTTATATAATATATAATATATAACCAGTAGGGGTAACCACTCCTTTTTCATAAAAAAACGAATGGTTTATTACGACACTCATGCATGGATAATCTACATTGTTAAAATTGGACAAAAAAAAATGTCAAGTAGAACCATCTAATTTTAAGAAGGCCAAGCATATAACCATTGGGGCTAGATAGATCTAAAATATTGCAAAACAACATGTCTGATGAAGGAGATGATGCATGGCAAAGAGAATTCATGCATACCTATAGATTGGATCTAGATCAATAAATTTTAGATCAGATCTAGTTGGGATGGGATGCGTTCTTCCTCCACGACACCGGGATATGATGTTTCTCCAACTCTAGCGGGATGTGTTCCTCCTCCACGGCGCCGGGAAGGATGTCTCTCCAGCTCCTAACCAGATGATCGCTAAGGCTCGCCTTGTATTTATAGATAAATTTTGAGAGGTGGATTTTTCGCTTAAGTCCATTGTTGAAACAAATTCGAATTCTAGCCTCCATATACATAAATAGAAATAAATCGTATTTTAGGAAATAGATGTGTATTTCTTGCACCCTAAGACATATACAATATTTGCACCCCTTTGATTCCAAATATTATCTAGGATACCAACATAAAAACATCAAATTATTTAATTGATTGATGAGAAATATTTTTTGAATAAAAATATTTTAGAAATTGTTCTCGGTCCAGAACCAGGACTCTATCCACAATTGACATGCATATGGAGTCCTTTATTTTCTTTTTAGGAAAGATAATATATAAAGCAGCTGGCCAGCTGGATTCGTAGGTATTTCTTTATACGTCAGTTTCCGGAGTTTGCTCAAGACCAAAGAATTTCATGCGCTTTGTGGCCATTGTGGGTCTGCAAGCTTCCGATCAGATTGCTCGCCCTCCAGCCGGCCGGTCGCAACAATGCCAATGGCGCAAAGGGGTGTGCGCCGGTGGGACAACCAGGCCACCAGCGAGCACGCGCCATGGTCCAGCGGATCGGAGATAAACGTGCCACGCTGCAACTACAATGGGGCGACAGACCGTACGACGACCCGTGGGTTTTGGACGGTCCGCTCACCGCCAACTTGTGGGCGAGCCGGCACCGGCGAACCCTTTGCCGCTGCACCAGCAAAAACCGGTACGCTATCCTATCTATAACAATTACACCGTACAATATATCATATTCACCTAAAAAACTTGTGAGCAAAAGATGTGAATTATTATCACTAAACGCATAATATGGTGGAAGAATAGTTGGAGCAGTTCTGATACAACGTAGTCGCACGTTGATTTAGAGAAAGTAGGTGATCTTGTCCATGAACTAATCTCAACTTCCGTAGAGGCATAGCAGCAAGGCCTCTACTGAATCCACGCGTACAGTAGTAGAACATCGTGTGCCTAGCTAGGGTTTCAAGAAGACCTAGCAAAGGCGATAACTAGGATTGCGGCGTGTGGAATAACTCGCCTTTAGCCTCTCCCTGTGTTTATAGAGCGTACTTATGGGCTTGTATCTTGTGGACCCATTAGTACTCGTGGAGCAATATCATTTGGGCCTTTAATCCGAGTTATTATGATTGCCTCTTGAGCATATCATCAACAATCATGTAGGGTTTCATAGGAGGCTACGCTATCACAAATCAAATTTCTACCCATAAACTAGGAACTACTGCTGTTATAGATCGTGATTACCACTAGACGCGCGGATGTCGTGGAACTGTCTCGATGTAGGAGAACACGTCTTGGTAGCAGTGTGGTTCGACTTGTTCTTGTGCTCCAAACGTAGCACCTCCGAGGTATCCACACGTACGAGGAGGAAGTGTCACGATCCGGACTACTAGGCCTGCGGAGGCAACGAGAGCACGGGCATGGGGAGGGTGGTTGGCGGCGGCGGCGTATCGGCTAGGGACACTGCTCCTAGTCCCTCCCACATGTATAAGGGTGTTAATGGGCTTCAATCTTATAGGTCCACTAGGAACCCTAAATCCTCATGGATCAATATCTCTTAAGAGCACATATCCAACAAATCCCTTGTTTGCACTAAAGACAATCCTATAGGCAAGCTTTTCGATACTCCAATCCCATAAATGTGTGACCGTAAGATTCATGTGTAAATATTGAGGACGAAAACGGTTTCCGAACCAAAGTCAGTAGCAACACCTAGGCCTACCAGGACATACTGACTCTCGAATACACGTAGAGACCATATCAGCTAAACCTTTATACACTCATTCACTAACCCCTTTGTCAAGTGACACCAATCAAGCTCAGGGAGAGATACGTGTCACCATTGTGATAGCTAGACCATTCACTCGATCAAAAGATAAATTCGATTCTAATCTTTAGGAGGGACAAATATCATCTTAATTTGGATACATCTCATTCCATGATACACCCAAAGGCCATTTTTATAACTACTCATTTATGAAGTAGTGTTCGGTAGACCTAAAATATACCACCACAAACAATGAGAAACAATAGCAATCTCTCTGGACGAGTGTGCCGGACTCTCCGGAAACTCTATTTTTGTAGCCGAGGAAGGTACGTACGGTGACGATCGAATCCGTTTCAAATTCAACTGTTACCGAGAAGGGTCTCGTAAACTTCACGAGTAAATCTTTACCTATTTCTAAAGTACATAAGGTTTATGTCTATTTTTTTTCGTCCGTCGTACGGATGGTAGGACCCACCTGTCATGTACCTTCCCCCACCTCTGTCCATATGACCGCGCTCGCCTGCGAGAACCGACGGGAAGCCCGCCTCCTGCATCTCCTTCCCTCGGTGATCCCTCCCTATTGCGCCTCTCCTCCGGTCCTCCCCCACGGTGCTCCATGATTCAATCAATCGATTTACATGCATAAGTCTCATAGACAGGGAGGATTCGGATCCACAAATTGACTGCAATGAATCCACAAAGAAACAAAGCTTTGCCCCTGGTGACGCGGTGATCCACAAGGATTCGGCCGCTGCTAGCAGCTGCTGCCGACTTGACATGGGGCTGGTGGAGACCATCCACCCGGTAGCTGCTCTTCGACTGCACAGTCCGGCCCCGTGGGGCGTGCCGCCGCGGCCGCTGTGCAAGAATGCGGCCCCGATGAGTTGCCCGAGGCTGCAGCGCCGGGCGCCGCGCGCTGTGCGGGAGGAACTCGGAGGGCACCTGCATTGATGGATTTGAGCTCTGATTAGAAAGAGAGAAATTAGAGAGAAAGGAGAGACGGATTTGATGTTGGGGAGCAGGTGTTGTAGGCGAGCTGCTCAGCACTTCGACAAAAAAAAGAGCGGGGATCCAACTGAGAAGATAGGAGATCCAATTGATGGATTTGAGCTCTGCACTGCACGCCATCAGGATCCAATTAGCAGAGTCAGCCATCCGCAGCGGAACTCCTGATGGCGTGCTCGGCTTCAGGCGACGTCACTTCGCAATAATAGAGCGGGAACCTTCACACAGGTCACGACATTAACCTGAAATTCGTTCGTTCTGAAGGGTGTACGATTCGCCGGCATCCATGGCCGCGGGCGGCAGTTGGGAGAGTGGAGCATGGGTGGGAGGTGGAAGACAGGTGGGGCCCGCTGGTAAGTGAGAGGGAGTGAGAGAAAGAAGAGACAAGGGAACGGGCGTCAATTCCTGTAGACTGTAGTGGATGGATCAGGCAAGCACCGTGTGTGCCCTTAGACGTGCGCTGCTGTCAAGTAGCTATTCTTTTGGGCCTCATTTTTAGTCTTGGACATTTAACTTGTATTGCCTCCATCTTAATTTATAAGTCGTTTGACTTTTTTACCTCAACTTTGACTACTCATCTTATTCAAAAAACTTATGTAAATATAGTCAAATTTAAGCCATTCTTCAAAATTATTCATTAATAAAGCAAGTCATAACAAAAAATTTGATATTTCGCATAATGTTTTGAATAAAACGAGTGGTCAAAGTTGGAGAAAAAAAAGTCAAACGACTTATAAATTAGATGGAGGGAGTACATCCCCTAATAAAAATTAACTAGTACATATTAAATATCGCTCAAAAAAACTTCTAGATATTAAATTATTTTTTTAAACAAACATATTAAATTAACTTATGTATGTGTGCTATATAGAAAAACGTATGTGTATACAATTATAAGGATACCGATATGAAAGATGATAAACTGTTTACTGTCTTTTATACTTTTGAGCATGTTTGAACTGAGGAGCTAAATCAAACAGACACATCATAGAAGAACAAACAGAGTATATTTCTTGGTTGGGTTCAGTTGCAAAAAGTACTTTTTACTTTCTATTCATCCTCCTCATATAACATGTTTTTCAGAAAATTTCTTTTCCGTCTTTCTTATTCATTCCCCTCACATAACACGTTTTTCAGAAAAAAATATTTTTTCTCTCCTCTAACTAAATACAGCTGGGTAAATGATTATATCATTATAGCATGCACGTCGGAGCCCTCTTCCGTGGTGCCGCCATGCTAATGAGTCTGGTTTGCACGCATATTTTTAGAAGGATTAATATGACCATAAATTAAGTTGTTGAAGGAATTTGTGCCATGCATATGTATTGAGCTATAATCATGCTGTGTTTTTCTTTCAAAAAAATATTCATTTGAATATATAGAGAACTAGAATAATCTTTTATAAAACAAATTTATGTCATTTATTGTTAGCATTCACCCGTAGCAAAGCACGGGCATGTTTACTAGTACGAGAAGAAACCAGCCAAGTTTGTCAATTGCAACACACTTTAAACCAGAGTTTTCTCGAAAAATATACACCGTGATGAATCATTGCAGTTTTGCAAACACTGTCCCTACCTAAAGTACCACACTTGAGCAGCAATCAGCTCACGAGTCTAATCAAGCAACCTACAACAAGAGCCCACCGTGGCACCGTGTGCTCTCTCCCTCTGCTGCTGATCCTAAACCACAAGATCTAGGCTTTGCTTAGCACCAGGGCAAACGAGAACGAACGAAGCTCCACAGATTGTGTGTCGTCTGTTTGATCGTGTTGGACGTGTTCACACCAAACAAGGAAAACAGGACGCTACAGAGAAATCATGAACGGGCCGGGTTGGACTTGGGCCCAGCCCACGCGCACTCATCCCAGCCTTCCTCCACGGCGGCTCGCCTACGGGCTCGAACACGCGCCATCGACGTGGCCACGGCCACCACCACCCTCGCCGGCACGTGCGCGCACGCCTCCAGCCGCCGCAGCAGCACGTCGTCATCGTCTCCGCCGCCGCCTCCTCCCGCCGCCGCCACCTCCGACCAGAGCGCGGCGGCCATGGCGACGCGCGGCGGGACGCGCGCGGCTGCGGCGGCGAGGTCAGCGCCGCAGGCGCGTAGCGCGCGCGACGCCGCCGCGGCCCGGCGGCGCGCCGCCCCCGGTGAGAGGCCCATCCTCTTCGCCCACCCCTCGAGCACCGCCTCGGCCCGCGCCCGCGCCGGCGTCCTCCCGGCTGCCCGCGCTCGCCCCCGGTCGACGCCGTGTCTTCTCCGCCTCGCGGCCGCCGCCGTCGACGCCGAGTCGGCCGTGGACACGCACGAGCTCGCCGCCGACGCGTACCCGTCGTCGTCCTCCTCCGGATCCGCCTCGGGAGCGGCGGCCGGCGAGAGGATGCGGGTGCGGAGGTGGCGCGAGGCGAGGAAGTTGGCGCCGTGGACCTTGGCGTCGCAGGCGGCGCAGAGGAACGCCGCGTCCGCCTCGCAGTGCACGGCCGCCGGCGCGCCGCAGAGCTCGCAGCGACACCCCGCGCCCGCCTCTACTCTCCCTCCGCCGCCGCCGCCGCGCCCCATCCTCTCCTCTCCCACCACCGCCGCCGCGAGCTCCTCCTCTGCTTTATTCAGTCCTGCACCGACTCGATCTCGCCGACCTCGCCTTTGTGTCGCAACAACCTTCGAAGCAAATCCTCCCTTCCAGAGAACAAGGAAAATGATCGACGGAGGTACTGACGGGGGCTCGGCGCGGCGCGTATTTAAGGACGGAGGCCGGGTGGCTGGGGTGGCGGTGACGTCATCGCCTGGTTCTTTCTTTACACGTGCAGAACGGAGGAGCCACGCGACGCCGGAAGAGGGGGGGGGGGGGACCGTCCCTCTCGCGAGGACGACGTGGAGGCAAGCGGGGTCGCTCGATCGCTGGCTGGCCTCGGCGCACGGAACCGAGGCGCCCACACAGCGACGACGACGCAGACGCGGCGTCTTCTCCGCGCCGTGCCCACCGGTCTCGTTCGTGTGTGATCGGCGCGCGCCCGCGGGACACTTGGGCACCTGGCGTCGTGGGATTATATTCTTTGTCAACAACAAGTGGTTATAGTTAACCGAGAGGGAAAATGATTGGGGAGTCAGCTCCACACCACCACGTCCGTGTCCATGGGCGCCTCTCGTTGGACGGAAGCTTCGTAGGTGGCCGTACGTAGAGCCATCCCGGGCCACAAAACCTCGTCGCACTCGAAACTAATGGCCAATGGGTTTGCCATCGCCAGCCAGCAACCCACCGCCGTGGGAAAGGCCAGGCGGGCGTTCCCGTTTGTGTTCCTTGTCGTCTCGGGACTCTCTCTGATGAACGAACCAACGAACGAACGAGATCCCCCCTCGCTTTCCGGCCACGGGAATCTGGCATTCTGGCCCCCGGCCTCTCGCCGGTCGATCGCGTGCGCCACCGGCTTGTCGCCGTCGGGACAGCGGCGGTATTCGCCACACCATCTGAGTGTACGACAAATCGACAACACCACACGCACAGTCTCACACACACCGTGAGTCCACGACGCGTCGACGCCGTATTGGGGTACGCAAGTACACCTGACTTGACCTAATACCTAACGCCATACGTACGTGACCTCTGGTGGTGTGGTTACGTTGCGGCAAAGGAACGCTCGCCCGCTGGCTGCCCGGGAAAATATCCGAGGCGAGGCGGATCGGGTGACACGGTGCCGCGTCCAGGGCCAGGAGATCTCGATCCCCCCCGGCTCGGGGGGTGTTAGGCACGGGTGCGCGCGCGTGTCGACCTGTGCGGCTGTGCCCGGCGGTGAGGGTCGCATCGGCCAGGAACTCGTGGGCTCGTGGCGTGGCTCGCCTGAGCTCGTTCGTGGTGACGTGCCACTGACCAATTTTTTTCTTTTATTCTGAGTTTCTAACCAGGCATTATTATGTGTCCATTGTTTGTGTGGAGGATGGATCTTACGAGCGGCCCGGCGACGTTCCAGCGCCGCGCGGGGCCCACCGGAAGCTAAGCTAGCCCCCAGAAATAAAAGGAGTGACGCCGACATCGGCCAAGCCGCGCGTCGCCGGCCATGAGTTCCCCCCCCCCCCCCCCCCCCCCCGAGTCCGAGCCAGGCAGAGGCCAGCGCGCTCGGGTCGCGCCACGTCTTTGGCGTGCGCGCCGGGTTCTTGTGGACGGACGTCGGACGGGCTCCGCCTCGGAGGTCCGAGCCAATCAGCCAACGGCCAACGCATTCCGGCCGTCGCGTGAGGAATTTACTCTAGGAAGAAGCTCATACACGATGCACGTGAAAAAGGCGAGAGAACCAAGTGGAGAGCAATGGTAGCGAGTGGTTGGTTCATGGGGGAGAAAGCTCGTACACCTGGACGGTGGTGTCCTCATGTTAGAGCCGCGAGCCTGCGGTGCACAATGACAGATGACCCAGGAAGAGCCGCGGTTTCTAGCGGCAAACGGACACTAGGCAGCACCGTCCACGGGATTCAGGTTGATGACAGCAGCCACATAAATAACCATGTGGTGTCTGGCAGCCTGTGAGTATACACCATCACCAATTCACCATGAGAGATGTGGTTCATGCCACAATGCATCTTAGCGCATATTCGATCAAGTCATGTAACAATGCCTTTCGATCAAACAAGGAGAACCGCAGGAACGGGGGCCTGAAACGTTCTAGGAAAAGCGACGATGGGGGGCATTGGCGCGGGCCAAACAATCCTATTTTATATTTTTTGGAGAACAAAATGAAAACGCCGTGGGCCCAGTGTGTCCGGGCCTCAGAAAAGAATACACGCAACTTGTGCCAACTACATGGCCAGAACCGACGTCGCAGTTCGCGTCGCGGACCTATGTGCGTGCGCGTGTGCCCCACCGCACCAGGCAGTGCATCTTGTGGCTGCGCAGACGCCGGCTCGTCACTGTCCTGACGCAGTTCGCAGCTCTCACGATGGACAAGTTTTGTGAATACGTAACATTACTGTGCTTAGGATTTCAGTTTCTCAAGGCAGCAAATTGGTCCTACCGAAAATTTTTAAATGAAATCAGGCAGGAAATAGGACTCGAATTTGTGAAATTAAGAGTTTGAGACTTTTTGTATAAAAAAAAATAAGAGTTTAAGATTTTTTTTTTAAAAAAACGCACTTGATTTTTGTACTGTAATTAGGCAGGGTGCAAGTACAGAACGCAGCTAGAAATGGACAACTGACGCGAGGAGTCCCAATCTGACAGTACAAGGACAAACAGAGTCCACGAGTTTCTATCAGACCAGGTAGTCAGGTAGGGCTAGCGTCAACCAGAAAATGCCGTGCAACATTCAAGAACGGACCGAACGGGAAGCACAACCTCTGGCACCTGCCGGCCCATACCAACCACGGCGACCCGGACGCACGCACCAGCGTCCGTCTATGGCGTACTTCGTTCACGACGTGACACGGTGTACCCCGTGTATTCGTGGAAACTAGCTGAGCGATTCGGGCTCACGATGATTGATTCATGCCTGATTGTGTCCACAAGGGCATTTGCGGCGAGGAGAACCTGAGGCAGAGCCACTGCCTGATTGGGCCTTCGTCAATTTTCGCTAACTTATTTTGTCAACTTGTTACATCGAATGTTTGACACTAATTAAAATATTAAATATAGGTGTAAAAAAAACTAATTACATAGATGGACTCTACATCGTGAGATGAATATATGAAGTATAATTAATTATCATTAAATACTGTTATACTACAGTAATCGGTCATTAAAAATACGCTAATGAAGGCCTATATTAGGCTTAATAGATTCGTCTTGCGATGTAGAGTCCAACTGTGTAATTAGTTTTATAATTAGTCTATATTTAATACTCCTAATTAGTGTCAAAAGGATAGATGTGACCTTTCACCAACTTTACACCTCTAACTGGGTGAGTTTAGATTGGGAGAAAAAACACTGTAGATCCAGAAAAAACACTGTAGATCGTGTTGAGAAGCGTGTTCTGTGAGTGGAAGGGATGGGATGAATAGAAAAAAGTTGGATAAATAGTGTTTTTTTGGGAGAAGTTGGGTGAACTAAAACTCACCGGCGTTCAGGTGCCTCCAGAGACAGGCCTAGCAAATTTACATCTTCGTACACATGCACTATGAACAAAACTCACACATAGTTCTCTTTCTCAACGTAGAGCCCCAACGGATTGACTCTCAGGTCTCAGCCCGGCAGCTTGCCAACAGCCAACACTGTACGGATAACACCAGTGGGTTTTACAGCAGTAGCATATCAGCCCTACACGGCTATAAGCTGTAAAAGACTGAGCTGTTTTTCTTCGATTGCTCAGAAGACGCATAAACACAGGACAACGGAATAACTAGTAGCTTTAGAGCGACCAACTTAACGAATTCCTGAGTATTAGTTACAAGAATTCAGGATCCGGCTATAGTATCAAGTCTGCAAAAGTTACATGGGCTTTATCATCAACAGTCAGGTGCACAAATGGTTGCACCTCCACCCTCCTTTCACGTGTAAATGAAGCTCCATTTGACATGAGTTAGTGTGGAATGCTCTTCGGGGAAAATAAATCTTCACAAGATTCTCCTCAGAATGTGTAGAATGCTTGAGGAAATTAAATCTTCACAATATTTTCCTCAGTATGCGGAGTGCAGAATGATCTCTGACGAAATAAATCTTCACAACATTCTCCTCAGAATGTGGCAAAACAATTACCTTCCCAAAATTTGTACAACACGCAACTTGGTCGCGAGGTTTGTATTTGTATGTCCTCCATGATTTGTTTCTTTACTCACTCTGATTCCTCACCAGCAGCATTTACAAGTCTAGCTAGATCTTGGACAATTTCAGACATTGGTGGCCTGAACTCTGGCTGCCGCTGAAATACAAAAGATTTTCAGATCACAGATCAGATATATGAACCCTTCTTCAGAACACTTGCAAAGAATGAGAAGTTCAGATATGCACTGCTTAAAAATTGCAGATTAGTATGAAAGAATATTGTAGAAGTGACTACCTGAATACAGCGGCTGATTATGTCAACAAATCGTGACAATGCTTTCTCAGAACATTGTCCACGTATAGATGGGTCCACCATCTTGGACAGGGATTCAATGTCATGAAGTTGAGAACTGGCCCATCTCACAAGATGTTGCTCATGACGTGGGCGTGAACTGCGTATTTTCAAATAAAATAGTCATGTGAACCAGAAAGCAATTTTCCCCCTTCTTTGTACTGAACAAAAATTATCTGAAACAACTGGGTAAAGATACTGGTCAAGCATGAGGTTTGCTTTTAATAACCCCTTACCTATCATATGGTTTACGCCCAGTAAGAAGTTCTAGCATCACTACACCAAAGCTGTACACATCACCCCGTGCTGAAATGTCCCCAGAATCCAGGAACTCAGGTGCTTCGTAATGCAGTAATGCACGCATCCGACCTGACAGCTGTAATGAATAGACAATAGACAGCAGCAGTGAGTACCCTTTGGGGTGTTCTAAAAACATGAAACATATAGATCATATTCCCTCCGTTCCAAATTTATTAGTCATCCTGGCTTTTTACCAGACTCATTGAAAATTATATGAATTTAGACAGGTATAGATCTAGGTTAATAGAAGATGCCATGAATTTAGACCCTCAAAATGGCACCTAGGATGACTAATAATTTGGAATAGAGGGAGTATATTATAGCTTACCTGAGTGACAGAACCTGATGGCATCATTTCTGCCAGTCCACATTCAGCAACACGTACTGAGAACTTTTCATCAAGGAGCACATTAGCTGGTTCAAAATTCTGGTGCACAGTTGGAGGTTGGAGCCTTTCATGGAGATACCTGCGCCGAAAAAGGAGTTTGAAAATAAATTGAGGGAAAGATCAAATGTTTTAAAGAAGAACACGACATGTGGAATATTATATTGATAACCGAACAATGATTTCACTTACTCTAAGGCTTTCCCTGATCCAAGAGCAACCTGAAGGCGAGCATTCCATGACAGGGCACTTTCAGTGTCCTCTCTATCATGAAGTGCGTCATCTAGTGTTCTTCTGCTAAAGTGATTGTACACGAGTAACCTCTGCCCATATTCAGCACAATATCCAACTAGCTCAAGAATGTTAGGATGCTTAATCCCTGAGATAAATTCAACCTCCTCTAGGAAGTCGTCTACAGATATTCTTCCATTAGCATTGTCAATCTTCATAACCTCCAATAACTACACAAAATACAATAATAGCTTAATAATTGAACTCAATGCTGGGCATAATGACTTCTCTTTTTATAAAACCAAGTAATATTTAGTTCATACCTTGCCATCAGGAAGCTCTGCTAGGTATACCTTTCCTATTCTACTCTCTCTTATCACATTCTCCTCTCTGAAACTATCTGTATATTGCTGAAGAGATGCAACAGAGAATGGTGTGGCAGAAGTCGGGGTATTTGTTCTAGGCGGAGGACTGTATCTCTTTTCTGGAGGAACAATGGGATTTGCAACAACTCTTTCGATTGGGGGTAATGGTGGTGGAGGAGGGGGTGGTGGTAGATTAACCGAAAAAAGATCTGAATCTGTTCGATCCAAATTAATTATGTGCTCCTTTTGGTTGTCAGGCGACTTCTTAGGGAGAACTGTAAACAATTGCACGCAAACTTTCAGACATTTAAGTTGGTGAAATAAAACTTAGATTATGCTTCATTCCAAGGACTTTATACCTGCTGCTGATGAACTTAGCTCACGGCTCCTCCTATCAAGTGCCTCACTTTGCCCTGTCAAAGAAACCATCTTACATGAACGGTAAAATAAAAAAACTACTCCATATCACGCCAGGATGAAAGGTTTACCTTTTTTAACATCATCTCTCTGTTGAACTGGAGGTGGCTTGATTTGAGGTTCAACCCTATGATGCACCCTTGCCAGCTGACTTCTATTATGGTCATATCTTGACTGCCTCTCTTGGTACTGGGATAGACAAAATAATACTAGAAGGACCATAATTATGAACAGCGCTACTCCAAGAAAAACAAAACCAACAATCTTAAGGGTCGAGGTATTGTGTTTCCTAGATGATGAAGTGCTATCTCGGGTAGTTGATCCTTCAGAAGTGTTTGAGGTGGGTTTAGATGGTGGAGGAGCTCTTGAAGGAGGCGATGGAGGTGCTGATGCGGGTGTTGAATTTGAGCTAGCAGGTGGCGATGCTGGTGTCGGAGCTGGTTTTGGTCCTGCTGGTGTTGGTGCCGGTCCTGTTGGTGCTGAAGGCGGTGATGCAGATGGGGCTATGCTGGTATTGAATGGATTCCCGTCCTTTCTGCAATGGTATACTTTAGTCACTAACAAATCATAATGAACTACAGAAGGGATATAATTAATTATCTGATTTTTATGAGGCTTCTTAAGGCAAAGGTAGGAAGAAGGTTTCTCACTTGAAGTTCGGAATGTTCAGTAAACTTGCAGGCACCGGTCCAGAAAACTGATTATTCTCTATATTCCTGTTCAGTGTCAGAAAATTAGCAAACAACTAATGATGGGAGCAATATTTTCAATACAAGATCTAAATATGGTTTTAGTATCCAAGGCTGAACTTCTGAACACTTCCTCAGTGCCCAAAAAGTGCTCATTTGTAAGATCACAATAAGTGAAGCATTGCCGGAAGATATTAGTGCACGGCAGATGAGAGAAGCGCAAGTGCAACATAATACAGTAAGGGAAGAATGAGGGATAGTTTGTTAAGTTTTTTTAACTCCTTATACAATTGAACAAAATCTTTGAAACGCACAAGTTTTGGAGTGTTGGTAATCAGACAATCACAATCCACTAAACTATTGTCTCAAGTCAAACATGTAGTGACTGGAGACCATAAGAAATGTTACACCCTTTGTAAAATCTGTGATGAAAATTGAGGTCACTTCATTTGCAATGCCATAATCTAAACGAGGAGATAATGGCATGCATTCAATTATTTGTACAAACATAACAGAATAAATTACAGGATAATAGCTCTGAGATTGAGGGATTACAAGTCTTTCAGTGGGAGATCCTGCAAGACATTAAGGGTCCCAGACAATTGATTGTCCTGCATGTGCCTATCACAGTTCAGGTGATCCAGAAAGGAAATCAGTTTGGGAAAACAGGATTAGGAAAATAACTTATCAAAGGCCACATAAGACGGAAACTTACAATGTGGTCAAAGATGCCAAACTTTTCATTGAAGAGGGCAACACACCAGTCATGTTGTTAGAAGAAATATCCCTGTAAAGCAGGTGCAAATATTATAATCAGTCAATCAAGGACTTCATCTTGACCTACAAGCGTACATACATAAATTACAAATTTACATGTCTGAAACTGAGTGTAGGAAACTAGATGATATCTTACAAGTTTACAAGTCTATTGAGTGAATCAAAAGCATCTGGTAGGTCCCCGTTTAGATGGTTGCCATTGACTGACCTGGGAAAATAAGGATCATACAATATGCATAGGTTACACACCAACCAAACAAGCATGAATATGATCTTGATGGTAAAAGAGAACGGGGGGGGGGGGGCATTACATGGCAGTTAAATTTTCTAGTTTTGACAGCGAACTTGGGATGCTTCCAGTGAGTTGATTAGCGGAGAGGAAACTGTAGCAAGAGAAAACATAGGTCATTCCATAGAAAGAACAATGCCATACTAAAGGGATTGAAGAAATTGTTGATGAGACGATGATACATACAAACTCTGCAGTGTAACAGGTAGGTCTTCCGGGATGGCTCCACCGATATTATTGTTACTAAGATCTCTACAGATAAAATAGAGTTATTGGTCAGACACCCTGATAGGAAAAGAGACCGGTAGAAAATATTATAATGCCGTCATGGCACAAGGATATAATGTTGAAATTCAAACAATGAACAAGATATTCAGTGCAAACGCCCTTACATGGTGATGATCGAAGTGAAGTTCCCTAAACTGCCCAGCTGTCCTCCCAAGTTCGCAGCATTCATGGTTCTAGAAATCAGTGAGTTGATAAGGGTGAAATAAACAAATCTACCAGATGAAAGGAAATGCAATGAAGAACCTGACATACATTCCGGTAATAGTAGAGCCGGTACACACAACACCCTGCCATAGTTCACCGCAGGGGTCTCCGCCATTTCCAGTCCATCCAGGAAGAGTTGGTGATCCTAGTGAGACGTACAACCCATTTATCGCAGAGACTACACATGGTAAAATAAGAAGTATGAATCAACAATTAGCATTGAGTAACCCTTAGAAAATCTCCAAACTGCCTGCAATGTATGATACAATAACTGAAAACAGCGTATGCAAAAAGATGTTTGCACTTCAAAAGCATCTTTGGACTCAATAATATCAGGAACATGATCGCACATTAATACTGAATCGACTGATGAACAGCCGACAACACTAATCAATATTATTGTCACTACCATCCTGGCATCCTAGGATCCCGAATTAAGTACGCCCCTCACTACGTGCACTATTTGCAGTACAATTAATGTGACAATCAAAACAAATTTGATTAAAGCTCCCGTGCTGTTTATACTGCTAAGAGCGTCTTTAGTGGGAGCTCCTAAATGGGCTCCTACTCTAAGATGTAGGAGCTCAAGCAAAAAAACATTCTCCAGTGGGTTCCTAAACTCCCTCCTATTTTACATGCCCTCCCAAATTTCTCCTCCAAGCCCCTAGATTTGGGAGCCTCTCATCCTCCCTCTCAAACCATTATCAACCATGGATCCCACCATTTTCTATGCCTCACTAGTGTATGGATGCATGCCCCACTGGAGTTGGATGCAAATTTAGACCCCTAAATTTTACACGTAGGCATATAAAATAGGATTTGAGAGCCCAAATTTGCATGCCCCACTGGAGATGCTCTGCAATTAACAAACCATCCTGCTATTGGTAGTTTAGTACTGGTAACATAATTGGTAAACCATCCATCCTTTTCTTCCCCCGCATGCTATCCACTTCAGACAGATCCAACATGCGAGCAGCGCATCCGTTTCTGTCATTGCTGTCACGAGAGATATAAGACACGGGCAAAGGACAGCGCGTTCCGATAACGCCTCAAAAGTTGCTTTCGTTATCCCTGCTGACAGCGACGGCCCGATCGAGCGGCACGAAATCGACTGAAAAAAAAAAACACCCAAGTGATCGAAACCATCACGCTAAAAAAGCTCTGCGGTCGCGGGCACGAGCTCTGCAGTAGCACTCGCTCACGGGGCCGAAATGAACGAACGAAGCAATCCGCGGCGGAAGCAGAGGCCCTCGCTCGTCGAGGCTTTAGCGACGACGCCGACATGATCTCGCCCCGCACCGCATAAACAACAGGCTGGCGGAAAGGGAAAAAAAAAAGTGAGAGCAACAGGGAACTGCCGCTCCACATCAGCGCAGCGCAGCACAGCACAGCACAGGACTTGCACAGCTCACGGAACCAATCCGATCCCCTGCTCCCCCACTACCGCCGACAAAACCGGAGCAACCCGCCCGCCCGCCCGCGCATGCAAGGTGCGCAACCCCAAACCAAACCAGCGCGCCATCGAGCAAGTTGAGCAGAGCACGACGACGGAAGAAGATAAGAGGGGGAGGAGGAGCAGTGGAGCACAAACGAACGAACGTACCGTCGGCCGCGTCGGTGACCGCGCCCACGAGCGTCGGCGCGGCGTCCAATGCGAGCAGCGCCACCAGCACCACCAGCAGCGGCGAGGGCGCGCCGCCCCCGCCGCGGCGCTCCGCAGCCCGCCGCATCGCCACTCCCTCGCTCCCAATTCCCCGCGCCGACCGAGACTGATCACACCATTCGCTTCGCCCTTGAGCAGACAGCCGAGAGCGCACGCACGCACGCCCCCCGGGGTAGTAGTAGATCGCAACCGCCCGGAAGCGCGCGGCGAGGCCTCCCAGATCCGAGAATGTGCGCGGTGGAGGCGAGGAGGTGGGTGTCGGACGGAGGCGACCGACGAGGCGGAGACAGAGGAGAAGAGGCTCTCGGATGGGGAGGGATGGGAGGAATGGGACGAGACGAGCCGAGCCGAGCAGCGACGCAACTGGCAAAGGCAACTAGCAGCGGGAGCACGCAACGGCGGGTGTAAAAAAAGGGGAGAAAAGGGTCGGGGGCCGAGCCGACGAAGGAAGAAAAAAAACGCGAGGGGGGGCAGCCGCCTCGCTGGGGGCTTTGGTTTTATTTACTGCGTGGGGATGATTGGGGATTTGATCACGTTGGCGTGGGGTGGGGTGGGGGTTTCCGTGGCCGCCGCGGCGGCTGCCTGGCTGTATAGGCTGGCTGTGGCTGGTCCGCGGCGGCAAACAGAAACAGTAGACATGAAAACGGACGGAAACGGATGGGAAAACCTCTTTTCCATTTTTGTTGCCGTATTATTTCATCGGGAACGGGAACGGGAACGGGACAGCCGGGTAACGGACGGGAACCGGGATAAACGGGAATACGAAAACGAACAAATACGGACGGAAATACAACGGAAACGGTCGGGAACCGGGATGATACACCGGGATGACACATTCCAAAACACTACAACAAAACAACAATAAGGCAAGCCTCACAGACCACATGCCAGAAGAACATAAGTTCACTAAATAAGACCGCAAGATGACCAAGTTCACTAGTTCACAGCCACATCACACATTCACACAACTGTTGTTCACAAGTAATAGACAGCAAGTAGCAGCATGGTGCACGGCCGCACGCCAGCACCACCACCAATCCACCACGCCGGCACAGACCAGACAATGAGACAAGTGAGAAGTCCACAACATATTGGCATATTGCTGCCTTACTAAAAACTCAGAATAAAATACTTGACTTTCAGTCTTCCACCATCACAACTAGGCAACTCGCCAATTGATAAGTTTCTTCCATCAGACATTCACAGTTGTGTCTCCCTTCGTCTCATCTTGATCACTTTCCATTCCTTCCTCCTAAATGGACATGTTGTCAAGTTAGTTATTTTAAACACAAAACTGCATCCCTGCAGCTGCTATAACCAACAAGAAAAGCTACTGAAGCATTCAACCGTGCATGTACTAGCCATTGAGACCAAGGAAAGCATACCTCATCCTTCAATGGGTTATCAGGTGAGACAGGAATAGGCTCTGGAGGTTGCAGGTCAGCCACAATAGAAGGAATATATTTGGAATCTGAAAAGACATACAATTGACAAACATGTATTAATGTTCAGGACATCAAAATATGTAAACAAGGCAATTTTTTTTTGCACAACTGTAGCTGTACAGCTATCTAAATTAGTACCTTTTCTCGTTGCATTCATCCAATCTTTTGTGCATATCAGTGCTTGTACCACCTCAGGGTCGAGACGATTACGATAAGGATCAACGACTCGACCAGCAGCACTGAACGCAGATTCTGAAGCAACTGTCGACCTTGTATGGCCATCATGTCACGAGCAATTTTTGAGAGAATAGGGTATTTGTTTGTTTCATTCTTCCAATATCCTAAAATATCAAATGGATTTTGCTTCAAAAGTGACTCTGACATGTATTTATCCAACTCATTTGTCTCATTTCTACCAACCTCATTATCAGCATATAAGAAACTCTCAAGTTCAGCATCATGATTTTCAACTAGTGATTCAGTTGGGCTGCTAGGATTATTCTCATTCATAGTACTCTTTGAAGTAGATTTGCTGCTAGCATAAAACTGAAACAAGTTCTTGACAACACTGATAAACTCATCAAGTTTAACCTGATAGTAGTTGCCATAGAATTTCCTCATGTAGTACTCTACAAGTTTATGCTTATATCTAGGATCAAGGAAGCAAGCAACAGCAAGACTTGTACTAGAACAGTTTCCAATATTTCTCAAATTTTTCACTCATAGATATTGCCATGTGTCTAATAGTCAAATCATCACCGACACACCATTTGTCAAGCAAGTCCCTTATTTCACAAAAACCTTTGTAGAACAAATTTGCCGTAGGGTATGAAGTACCATACAACAACTCAGTAAGATCATAAAATTTTTTCAAGCACTGGAAAACTTTTGCAGCCATGGCCCACTCACTTTCAGAAGGAGAAATAGGCTTGTACTTTCGTCGATTTGAGGTCTTGAGCCTCATGAAAGCAAGCCTGTAGTACAGGACATCCCTTAACATCATGTAGGTTGAGTTCCACCTAGTAGAAACATCAAGCTGAATGCCCTTTGATGTATCTAACCCACACTCGCTAGCACTCTTCATCAATGCCTCCCATTGCAAGGGTGATCCCTTCACAGTCAACGCAAGTGCTTTTATCTTCCCAAGTGCACGAGAAATAACTTCTAGGCCATCTCTTGCAACCAAATTCAGAATATGACATGCACATCTAACATGAAAAAATATGCCATCACAAACCAGAGAAGCATTTCCATTCTCCTTAAGATCCTTAATGATATCAGTCACTGCCACCTTGTTAGCTGCAGCATTGTCTAGGGTTAATGCAAATAACCTCTTTTCAACGAACCAATTGACCATAACTTCAGTAAATGACTCTGCCAATTTTTCACCAGTGTGCCTTCCTTCTACATGAAAAAAACCCACTATTCTCTTTTGAATATGCCACTCATCATCTATCCAGTGTAAGGTAACACACATGTACCCTTTGTTCTGACATGAGGTCCACATATCCATTGTTGTACTAAATCGGCCAGAAATAGTTTTCAGATATGCATACAATTTATCCTTTTCTTCTACATATATGTCCATAATCTCATTCCTAACAGTAACCCTAGACTTGAATGGGAAACTAGGGCGCATGGACATGATGAAATCAACAAAATAGTCATGCTCAACAATATTGAAAGGATACTCATGCATGATTATTGCCAAATATAATTTCTTGACACTAGCCTCTTGATCATACCTGTAAGGCTGAACATTAGTAACATCTTTCCCATGATCCTTTTCTGTCTTCAGCTGCAACTGTCCTTTGACAACACTATGTGATGACTTCAAATGATTCCGAAATCCATTTGTTCCATAGTTGCACTCAGCTCTGTACTTCTTCTTGCAATTTGGGAAGTTGCAGTGCCCCCACAACTGCTCATACTTCTTTCCATTCATCTCTACTATCTCTTTTTTCACGGTAAAATATTTCCACACAACAGATGTGCGTGTCTTCGACCTCTTTGTTCTACCTGTCTCAGGTAATTCTGCTCCCTCATCATCATCATCAAGAGCAACTACATTTGCAGCCGCCACAACACCATCACCAACATCAGGTTGAGGTATTTGAGTAGGTCCTCCAACAACATCCTCATCCTGTGTGCCACTGCCACTGTCAAAACCATCACTTGGTATAGAAGGTGCTGAATGTGGTGTTGAGGATGATCCCGGTGACACAACAGGAGGTGCAGTACCACCACCTTCACATGTTTTTCTCTTAGATCCTGTCAAAGAATCAATTGTGTGAACCAATCTGCTAATCTCTAGTGAAACAAGTGACATTTCTTCAACTCTTTTCCTAAACTCTAGTGATCACCTACTTTTCTACTAGTAGTACACATGCTTCTAGTTGAAGTGCATACCTGAAATTGTCCCGCTAGTGCTGCCTTTGACAGAAGAATGAGAAGGTGGGATTGGTGGTTTCTGCGCCGGCGGTGCTGGCAGCATCCAACCCAAGCCCAAGTGCTTCTCTGGCACCGGCGGCGTGGAGGCAGAAGGTTGGGACCGGGAAGGTCGGGAACGGCCTCCTCCTTGGCCTTGTCCTCCATCTCCGCTGGGCGAGGGCGACGACATCAGGTCGGAGACGGAGAGGAGACGCAGGGGCCGACGACCGCCGACCGGGCAGGGGGGGCGATGCGCGCAGGGGGCCCCGACGAGGGACGGGGCGATGGCCGACGGTGGCGTCGGTGGGCGCCTGGGCGGCTGGTGGCTGCGTGGGGGGTGGGAGGAGATGTGAGGATTTAGGGTTTGTTGTTGGGCTGGTTGGTCAGTTGGGCTCATGGGCCATTTTCAACGCTGCCAGGGTCGCTGGGATTATGGGCTTTCCCGGGGATTAAAAACGGGATACAATCCGGGTCTTTCCCGGGCTAATACGGGATTCCGCAAAAACGGGCGGGAAATGCCCTCTCCCGTTTCCCGTCCCGTAAGTATTCCCGTTTCTGGGAACTCCCGCCCGGTTTCCTGGGTTTTCCCGTCCCGTTTCCGCGAAGCCCAAAATATGGAACAAACATGGAAAAACAGGCGGACGAAAACGGGGTTTTTCCCGTCCGTTTTCAACCCTAGCAAACAGTGGGGTACAGTGGCGGAGAGTGCCCGGGGCGTGGACCGCGGGGTGGCGCATGTGCGCGGGGACGGCTGTCGCGGTCGCGGCCTGCGGCGGCCGGCTGCGGCCGCTTCCGATCCCCCTCGTCCTCGTGGGCATAGCTGTTCTTGCCGGGGGTTTTCGTTTTCTACTGGTGGTTGCCTCGTGGTCCTCGACGCGTTCCATCCATATATGGTCGAACTCTGACGGACGCTGCACACAGTCTCGCTTCACCAGCGACTACCTCGGCCCGCATCGTGCTCACTGTCTCAGGTAACTGCGCCTGTCTTCTGCCGGGGATCGGAGCGGCGGCGAGGCGATGGGGGGTGCTTCCAAAACCGAGTGATCCGGACGTCGACACGACAGCGACGATCGACGACGATCCCTTTCGAGAGCGGAAGGGAACCACCTCGGAAGCGCTTGATGACTGCGTCGACGGGAGCTCGCGTTTAGACTGACGAGTGACGACCATTTTGCTGCATTAGGAATAATTGTCAACTGCAATCCATCCACACGTCAATCTCGGTGTCCAAATACTACAGTAGTACAGTGTATGACCTCGCAGGACTTGAAAAATTTAAAACCGGCCGGAGTCTTCGTTCTAATGGGACAGCGTTTTCTACGTCGATGGCGCCACGTCAGGATCTCGCGGGAAAAGGGAAGGGATGAAATTGCCGGGGAGCATCGGGGGGTGACTTCGGTACCCAACAAATTGATACCGCCACTTGATGGAGCTATATGGGATCCAGGGTCAAAACCGTGGAAGCATTCCAAGCTAGCCTCAGCGTTGATGTCACACTACGTGCCTCATCACGGATGTAACACCATGGAAATTGCAACCATGAGGCAATTGTGGTAAGCTATCGTCATACGAAAAAAAAAACACCATGGAAATTGCATTGCTAGCAGGGTCAACTGTTTCCGAGTCCTGACTCGGGTGTCTAAAAAATGACGAGACGCAGCTTGTGCACCGAGAAAACCCCAGCATGTCGCTTCCGTTCAGTTTTTTTTTTTTGGCAAAAAGAAGAGGAGGATGAAAGAAGAAATAGCATGTCGCCATCCTAGTCTACAAGATATATAACAAGAATATGATCGCATATAGTACTGTGTATATGATATGAACACTCGGGTGGCACTTATTTTGGAGGCAACGGAATTCCACTACCCTCTATCATTTTTTTTTCTTGCAAGGAGACAAGCGATCGATCCTTATCAGTTATCCCTGCGTGACGACGAGTTGACTAATCAAACCAACACGTCAGATCAGATAAAAAAAACTCAGTACTAGAGCGCTGTGGTTGGGTGCTTAGTTAAGGGTGATTAGGTGCCTGATCAGCTCAGACAACGGCACAGCTCTCACATGCGCGGACATTCGCCTGTGGCATTGAACATTTTAGCACTTCCTTGCTTGATTATACTATACTGATATTAGGAGCGAGCGAGTACGTGGCGAAGTGGGTTAATGTGCCTATGTTTATGTTAATATTGGTGTGGGTGGAGAGGTCCACTTGGGAACGGAGGAATCTTTGGGCACACGGACACCAGCCGCGTTGCTGTGGTCACGCCCCTGACGCTCTTAGCGCCAAGTGCCATTTTCTTAAGCCCGTTGCTGCGGACGGAATTGGTTCTTGAAATCGTTTTGAAAAGGTCATGCGTACCAAATCGTTATACAGAGCAGGTATACTAATGAGCGAGTAGCCGGCGAGATCCTACGTGTGAGAGAGAAACGAAGAGAGAGAACAGAGCTGACGTCTCGCGACGCGCCCAGGCAATGCAGGCGAAAACCAATCAGAAGTTGCTGCCCGCTGCTGCCTTTTCTGCTATTGGCTCGGATTATTGTTGTGTATTAAATGCTTGCGGGCTCCACCATTGCTGCATGCCAGATAAGACGCCGGCGAGTGGGCGTGACCATTAAACCTGCTCTTAGTGAGACGATGACACGGGGGGGCTACTAACGCCATTGTCAGATTCCCAACTATTCACTGTTCATTCCAACTTTTCACTATTCATTCTAACTTTTCACTATTTCCCCCTCACAAAACACGTTTCCCAACGAATGCTACAGTGTTTTTCTTATGCTACAGTGTTTTTTCCTACAATCTAAACACACCCTAAACTGAGATGAGTGAGTCCTTAGTAGGTGGGAAGTCAGAGTCTTGTCGGCAGGATCCAGTACTAGTGTTTTAGGCCATGTTCAGATTCCCAACTATTCACTATTTATTCCAACTTTTCACTATTCATTCCAACTTTTCACTATTCCTCCCTCACAAAACACGTTTCCCAGCGAATGCTACAGTGTTTTTCTTATGCTACAGTGTTTTTTCCTACAATCTAAACACACCCTTACTGGCATGGATCCTCTGCAGTTTCATTTTACTGGCAGCTGGGTTGTATTAGGCTCGTTTCCCTGTCCGTGACATTAGAGAAAGAGATTCATGCTTCTTTTGCTGCACGAGAACATCTCAGCAATCCAGAACTTTTGACCATCTGGATATAGCCTAAAAACATGAGGACGATGCTGATGGCACCAAAAATCGCCGCAGCTTTATGCCGAGCTTACCGAGCTCTCCGCACCAGGATTGGCTTGGCAGGCTTGACAAGCAAGCAGCGTATCTCCGTTGCGTCCGGGGAGGTACGGTGGCATCGAGATTGTCACCTTTTCCGAGCCAAGCGGCCATGCCAGGCGTACGTACGTCACCGGCCATCGGAGAATTCTCCGAGAGCTAGCGCTGTCGTCCACGCTTTATCCTCTCCTCTCCTTCCATGACGCCTCCCGGGAGGGATCCATTGCTTTGGACTTTTCACTCTCTCTCTCTCCTCCTGTCAAAAACTCTCAAAGTAACCCAACGCCGGGAGGCGGATGGATGAAAAGAGAAGGGGGAGCAAAAGCGAAAGCGCGGGTGAGAGAAAGGGCACAAAGCATATGCATGGCCAGGGCAGCAAGCCTAGCTAGTGGTTGCAGCGCAGCTGCCGGTGAAAGTTCCTGAATCCTCTTTGGGTCGCGAGACCTTTGGGGGCGTGGTGGAATGGAAGAGCGAGTGGATGGATGGATCATCATGCCCCTCATGGACAATTAGGGCGTAGGCGTAGCACATCACGGCAGCTTGAAAGTTGAAAGTGTCCGAGTTAAACATGGGTTTGCCATCTGGAAGCCTTTCTTGGATCTTGACTGCTCCTCATCATGGCAGTTTGAAGATTAGTTACTGGTTACATTTGTGCTAGATGAATTGAGAAGAACATTGTCGATGCAGCTGACCAAGCAAGTTTAGGCGAAACCGAGATGAAAACAAAAAATCATTCAAGAAAGAAATCGTATCTGGAAAAAGGAAACTCGACATGACCTAGTGCTTGAACAAGAGAGTGCTGGAGTGATGTGCTGCTAGTGGGGAGGGGCATGGTGGTAGGGGGGATTAGTGTTGGTGTAAAAGGCCTTTCCATACCTGAAGGATCGAGGTGGCACGGGCGAGATTACGGCTTCAAAGTGGGCGAAGACAAAAGGAAGTGGGCTGAGAATCAGTCCGAAAGAAAGTCCCATCATGGTCTCCCAATTTAGGGCCCAGACCTACTGCTAACCAACGGAAACAGATTTTGCGTGATCATTGTGGTGGGGAGAAAAAGGATTTGTGGTTTTCTTGTGTCCACTGTTTATTGGTTTCAGGATGAGAATCCACTGCCTTTTTTACACTTTAGCAAGCACGCAGCTCTTCGTCAAAGAAGGCTTCAGGCTCACTGAACTCGCTGCTGCATGAAGCATCTATCCAGACACAGACACACAGAAACAAAAACTAAACAAAGCGATAGTGGGAATCAGCAGAAAAGTCGAGTATTCTTCCAAATAAATGAAGGAATTGTAATTGCACCGAGAGTTTGTTCCAACAGAGTACAACACACCACCAGCCCATGAGATGCTTCTCGCGCTGGTTTTTTTTTTTTTTCTCTTCCCACTTTTCAGTCCTACCCGGCATCTGTTGAATCTAGCACTAATGAAGAGATCATTATCTTATATCTACCACTAAGCACCCCTCGTCATCCACGATTATTCGATTACAATCTCTTCAAGCTCTTCTTCCTTGCATCCAGCTTCTTCTTATCAACTGGAACTTTGGTGGTATGTGCTGCATCCTTCTTGGGTGCCGTGGATGCTCCTACAACAGGATCAGACGTAGCAGCATTCTGATCCTGTGAGTTCTTACCTAATGTTTTGGCCGCGGCAGAGGTAGATATCGCTGCAGATGCCAAATGTGTGTTCTCGCCGAGAACAGTATTGGATTGGCCCACATTTAGAGCTGTGGTTGACTCTGAAATAGCTCCAGTCTTAGATTTGTTCTTAGGCTTAAGAGCATGGATGCCAGTGTATAGCCTGCACAAAGATAAGATAACCAGGAGCTGGTTACGGCTTCAAAAGACGCTTCAGTAACAGATATGGTCTGGCATTGTCAACAATGCTGGCATACAATGCCCCTAACAAAGATGCTAGTCAAAGCTGATAAAATGAAATGGAAGGCTGACCTTGCATGCCGTGCATACTCCTCATAGTTTTCAAGCAGCATCTTTCCAGCTTGTTCATTGAGTGCAGATTCAGGAAATGGTTCAATCAGAAGGCATCTCACTACCTGCCATACAGGTGAAAAAGAAACTGATTACAAGTCCCCCACACGTCGTGACAATAGCTTGGCCTCTGAGGCAAATCAGACAGCTATTGCTTACAGATTTACAGCACGTCATGCAATTAGAAGCAAAATAGAACTAGGATTTCACGCTTTCAGCTTACCAGCAGAACATGTCTTAATCCAAGACCAGGATTCCAATCTTTCTTCAGGGTGTTGACACATATCTCACCGCTAGTTGCTATGTTTGGATGGAAAATTTTTGTCAAAAAGAATCCTGCAAGGAAGTAGAAACACAAAGACTTTCAGTTAATGACTTTACTAAAAGAAAAAAGAATTGCCAAGAAGCTTCTCAAAGTTGCAAAAGGTAATAACCTTTTGGAGGAGATTGAGGGAAGTCACGAGATAATAACAGCTTCATCCTGAATACTCCATTCTCATATGGAGTTCCAGCTGCACCATGTTGCAATTCACATTTCAGATCATAATATATCAAGTAGTACAAGATAAAAAAAAAAAGGAATTTAGAAACTTCAAAGGATTTTAAGTTCTGACATATGCACTGTCAAAAGGACAAAAACTTTGTAATACTTAGCTCAAAATAAACAGTTTGCTAAACGCTCATACAAGTACAGCAGCACGACCAGCAAAAAATATCTTGACAATATCTTACCTGGGCCATCAATATCAGCAAAAATAGTGGTGAAATCATCATCATTAACACTAACTTTGATTCCTTCTGGAGGAGAGTCATCAAGATTCTTCAATTCTTTAGCCAACTGCCTGATTACATTTGGCGGGAGATTCTCGTTGGTTGCCTTTATTGATATACATATACATGCCATTAGAATCATGAAAAAACCATGGGATGCTCACACCCAAAAAAGTAATCCTGAAATGTCAAGTTTTCAGATGCTAACCATGGGATAGTGGCAGACACTTTAAGTCGCTTCTTCAGCAACTTCACTTAGAAATCCCAACCCTTTGGCCACAAATTCGGCACTGTGTAGTTGCAAAAAGTATTTATGGTATTAGATATGATTGGGTGAATATATACGAGCATCACAAAATCAGGCAAGCATTTATAAAAACTAAGGAAAAACAACAAGATGCATCAAGTGCATAGAAACAAGGTCTTCTAGAAGGAATAGAATGAAGGTCTGTGGAAGTTTGAATTGGTTGCTTTAGAGAAGCTCTAGTGTGTGCCAAATCAAACCTTGGCGAACAAAGAGCCAACATTACACATGACTTACGAGCAGCTGAATACTTATTTCAGAATCCACAATCAAATTCCAAACTCTGTTTTCAACTGCAGCAGAACAAAATAGTTGCCTCGCATGCCCGTTGCTCTTTCCCGTTGGGCTAACCGTCACATGCATACTGCATGTAACCAGAGACAGTGTGCGGCAACCATCAGAGAGGCCCTGCGGCATCACGAGCCCCTGATTTGGAGGTCTATCCCCTGGTGCTGTAGGCAGTGAGTAGTGGTCCAGCGTGAAGGGATCTCTGCTGGTAGCGTGCGAGTTCTGTGGACTCCAGTGACAACAGGATGCAGAAACTCACGAGAAGGAAATGACGGAAATTGGAGAGGAAGAGGAGGAAATCTGGTCTGGTTTGTGCGCCAATGACCTACTCTTCTCCAAGGCCAATTTCGTGGATCCATGGCTGGAATATTTTGGGAGGGTGGAGCAACCAAATGAAACAGATAGAAGCTTCGTCGAAGTCGCGTGAAGGATAGGAAGAGAGGATTTTTTTTTTTAAAGTTGTCTGTGGGAGTCACGCATGTTGAAGCAGCCAAACCACCAATACAAACACACACTAGGGGTGCTCTTAGTAAACAATTACACCACTAATTCTTCCTACAACACGTTGTATATCACTAATTCTTGTAGAGATATAGACACGCCAGGAAAATGATCTCTGATACAAATATCAAGAACCATTTTATATGTCAAGCAGTAACTTTAATGATGATGCCCGATAAAGAATATTGTCATATGAGTGATGTCTAAAGAGTATACCGGATACCGACACAAGTGACATGGAAGCAGAAAAGGAAAAAAGAAAAGAGTACTTCAGCTTACATACAGACCGCTTAATTGAGATGGATATGGAATGTTCCATAACCCAAGTAATTGCAACTTTCTAAATCTATAAAGGAGCCATTTCCACAGCCTATCCTGGCTATCCAAAAATCAATAGCAACCAATTCCTAATAAATATACCAACATCTATAACCGATTGTCCCCTCATACACGTGTTCAACCACATAAAGCACAGCTAAGAGCTACAATAGTAATTTAATGCTGCTAATGAACTATGCCAGCAATGCACCAAGAACTGCAATCTAGCAACATACAAAACATGACCGAACTAGTAAATACGTAGATCATTAATTGCCATTGTGACGGTAAGTCACCGGACGCTGCAATCCTTTGCTGCCCCATGCTACCGTATCCGGGTTATATCTACCAAAGGGACATTTCCACACGCTATTCATTATGACAAACAACAAGATTAGAGAGCAATGCCTACTAGTACTAAGCATATCAAATTACATCAGATTCCTCAGATGCGTGTGGGTGTGGTGCGTGTCACTACATCCAGGATCGGATGACGTGACTTTACACAACAGCGGCACAATGGCATCCACATAACAGAACTAGGATGCACCCCGGGTCTCCACCCCATAATTCAGATTTCGGAAATACACGCCTCTGTTCAGAAATGATATATACTGGGTAAATGGAAATGCGAGATCCATCAATTCACGAATCAATTGCCCCGAGGTGCATATGTGCACGAGATTGACTGAGATCGCATCTGGGACACCTCCCTCCAACATAAGAAATCGGCTGCTTACCCCCGAGACGCACGGCAGGATCGCAGGAATCGTAGGACACCTCCTGCTCTCCCTCCTCTCCTTTTTGCCTCCGCTTCCCGCGGTACGCCGGTGCGTTCAGAGACCAACGCCGCCGCGGCTGCTCGATGCACGCGCGACCGATCGGGGAAGCGCGGGCGCAGCCTGGAGCGAACGAAGATGCAATTCAGGCGCACGGCGGAGGGAAGGGGCGGCCGCCGTGGCGCTGTCCGGTGCCGATTGGGACGGTGTGGGCCTGGGCTGTGGGGAGGAGGAGGAAACCCTAGGCGCGGGGAGTGAAGGGCACGCCGCGGAAGGGGGAAGAGGAGACAGGAACTGAGATTTGAGTCGAGTTGCCGAAACGGGAACCCGTTGCCAGAGCGATCCGACCGTTGACGTCGGGTGGGACCCACTGATCCGGAGAAGGAGCACGGCCTGGCGAGTGGGCCAAGGAGACTTGTGGGTCCCACCTGCCGACACCTTCGTTACGGAGTCCTCCGTCCCCGTGGTAGACTGGTAGCCGTTGGTGCATGACCAGCCCACGGATTCGAAAGCCTCCGGTGAAGGCGGTGAGGATCACCGGCGACTTCTGCGAGTGCGACGAGTAGTGACGGAAAAAAAATTTAAGGTATGATGAAGTCATATCGACCATAAAATCATCCATTACTAGGAACACAATCTGGATTGAACGGTTATGATACCTTCAATTTGTGCATCTCTCCTTCAACTTCTTCCCTCTCTAATATCTGCTGTATTGTGTGATTCGTAAAAAAAATTATTAATCAAAATGGCAAGCGCTGTAACCTTGCACTTGACCAGTTAGGAGACGGTCTTTTTAGATGGTCAGGAGACGGAGATGAACAGGATACTTAGTTAGCCCATCACGAGTTCTCAACAAAAACGATTCGTGTGCTTCTTCTCCCTCGCGCTCAGGTCTAATGGCAGCCAGCGGACGAAATTTAAGACTAGAGGGTTTTGATGGAAAAATCTTGCCATACCGGGTCCTCCGTTGCGACGTGAGAATTGATTTGGGTCTTGGCTCCTAATCCCTCTAGTATGATGTCTGCGAGTGCATGTATAAATATTGACTTGACTTACTAGCTTTTTCCCTGACGAAATGACCTCGTTTGGGTTTTCTTTTTTTTTTTTGAGAGAGAGAGAGAACAGGAGGGGTTGCCCCCTACTGAAGTATTATATAATGCCTTGCCAATGGCGAGAATTACCCGCTGGAGAGTCCTTTTAGCTTATGGGCAACGCTCTGTCAGCAACTAACGCCTTCAACCAACAACTAGCTTACTAAGCTACGCCAAGGATCAATCGCTGCCACCACAGCAAATCCACGGCAAATATTATCCACAGAGTATTTGGTGAAGGCAGCAAACCCAAGTATACATACATACTCCATGCACTCAGCCACTCACAGTCACCGAGTTATGCAGACGGTACTGGAAGCATGAATCTTACGCACAAGTGGTCAGGTAGAGGACCCTGGTAGGTAGGAAGGACATGTACGCCCCCTGCCAGTTGCCAATGCCATGCTACGGCAAGTAGTAGGCGTGCTGGTTGATTGCATCAGACAAATGAAAAGCAACAGACGAAAAATAGGCAGGTGTTGTTCCAAATGATTGGACATTGCACATAATACAGTTGTCCCAAAGGACCCAGTTCACATTATTCCCCATTCCCTCCTGCTGTCCCGAAAGCCAGATCATCAGATGCCTCTCCACTTATTTTTGTTCCCTCCCAGTTTCACTAAGCATCTGCTAAACTTGGCGGATGCGAACAAATCTGAATTCCGGCAGCGTCCCTTTTCCGAGGACGTTTTCGCCTATAATCTCTTCAAGCTCTTCTTCCGCGCATCCATCTTCTTCTTGTCAAGAGGAGCTTTGGAAGCCATCGGGCCATCCTTCTTTCGTGATCCTGCAGCGACCGCAGGATCAGAAACTGTTGGGTTCTGGTCCTGCAAGTTCGTGCCAAATGCTCTGGATGCAGTTGAGGTGGATACTGCTGGTGGCATCGATGGAGTGTTCTCGCTGGAAGCAGTACTTGACTTGTCCACATTCAGAGCTGTCGTTGACTCAGAAATTGCTCCAGTCTTGGACTTATTCTTAGGTTTAAGGGCATGGATGCCAGTGTATAGCCTGCATTATGGAATAATCAGTAACTAGATCTGGTATCAGAAAATGGTGTAGACTTCACATTTGTGTCTGCTGACATAAAGAATCTTCAACTTCCTAATATTGTAGGTTTGAGCATTAAAAAAATATCTGAGATCTCAACCCAAGTTATTAAAGACGTTGAAGGGCTGACCTTGCATGCCGTGCATATTCCTCGTAGTTTTCAAGTAACATCTTCCCCGCTTGTTCATTCAGCGCAGATTCAGGGAATGGTTCAATCAGAAGGCATCTCACTACCTGTCAGACATGCCAACAATACATTAAGTCTCAACCATGTTGTGACAGCAGCTTGGAACTTATGCTAGCTGTTGAACTATATCAAATCTTAGAAATTGCTTACAAAGAACTTGTGCAGTGGTACAAACAAAACAAGGGATGATTTGTGCTAAACTTCAAGCTTACCAGAAGAACATGTCTTAATCCAAGGCCAGGATTCCAATCCTTCTTCAGTGTGTTTACACATATTTCGCCACTAGTAGCTATGTTTGGATGGAAAATTTTTGTCAAGAAGAACCCTGCAAATCAAAGGAACATGTCAAGGACTAATAGATTTCCAAATAAGGCTTCATTTCAAGAACTAAACGAAATATGAATAACATTGGAAATCTCAGAAGATAACTACCTTTTGGGGGAGATTGAGGGAAGTCACGGGACAATAATAGCTTCATCCTAAATACTCCGTTCTCATACGGTGTTCCAGCTGCATAGTATCCATATTAAAATTAAGAATCAATATTAGAAAGTAGCGAAATAGAAAAAAAAAAGTAACTGTCTTCAGGTTCATAATATGCAGTTATGTGCACCCCAAAAAAGAAAAAGGCTTCGTCAATACTTAGCCCTAAATATAGAAACAAGGAAATTATGGAATGACAAAATACATCATTATACTTATACGTAAAGTAGGTAGACGACAACACGATCAACACAGTTGCATAGGCATGTAAATCAATAGAGCAAGGCCGAAAAAACTGGCAGAGGCAAAACAGTCTGGAAAGAATGTTACCAGGGCCTTCAATATCAGCAAAAATAGTAGTGAAGTCATCATCATTGACAATCACATTAATCCCTTCTGGAGGTGACTCGTCAAGATTCTTCAATTCTTTGGCCAATTGCCTGATGACATTTGGTGGGAGGTTCTCGTTGGTTGCCTTCAAGGTATACACATGCCATTAGAATTATGGGATATGCGCCACAGAAAATCGTAAGAAGAATTGATAATTTTCAATGCTCACCATGTAAACAAGAATAGCTTGGAACCCGCCTTATTAACAATTTCACTTGGAAGTTTCTTTGTGGCACAATAGCAGTATTTAGGGCCACAAAGCCTTGGCACTCTGCAAACAGAGTAATGCCTTCAAGTTGCAACTCTTTGTCACCACGAGTAACCTAGAGAAACAAATATATTGCAATTTAGTATTTCGTATAGAAAACTTAATTGATGTAAGCTACATTAATATTTACTTAACCGGCACCATCCCTATTTGTCTCCTACATGGCTTTGGCCACATTAAATTAATATCTAAACGGCCGAACACTGAAAAGGAAAATCCCGCAAGATAACAACCTTTATCGCCTCCCTGTGCCCCCTTCATACAGCAAGCGTGTGCACATATCAATGCCAAGCACATACAGAAGTGCCACGTTAGCAATTCAATACTGCTAAGATTAAAAAGGTGTATCCAGTTACGCCAAGCAACAATTATTGCCACATATCAACACCTTCCATAAATTACTACGACAAAGCATTTTGGCAGGAACACGTAACAGCGATTTCGCTCTAAATACAGTACATTCCTAGTCCCATGCAACCACAATCACGTTAGTCTGGTGCGGGGACCACTTGTACAAGCTAATTTTATGAACAATGTCATGAGCATAACAACCATAACAGGAGAAACCACCACTATTGGTACCGGAAGTAGTACTAGTTGCTTCCTCCCTCCTTACATTCCACAAGCACGGGTGGGCAGTGGGCACATGCACCAGCCTCAGATGGCGAACCGTGAACCCCTGCCTGCCCGTCTAGGCCTGTGCAGCGTGCTAGAACAAGGGCACACCCCAGTGCCACTGCATCCAGGGAGTCACCTTGTCAGGATTCAGAAATGTCTGTGCCCACAAATTAGGCTTGGGGGAATGCGAGACCAGATTATCGATCAATCAACCAATCAACGCTTGTTCACAGTAGTGAAACATCGGTGCGGATGGATCTAAGGCCAGCCGGCATCATCCCTGCTCCCCAGCTTGAGAAATCGACCACCCACTCGCATGCTCCGCCGCTCTGCTCGCCCTACCGCAAACCCACGTCTACTCGTCTACGCCCTCCGCTGGTCCAGGGACGAGACACGAGACCCACGCGGCACAGGCGCCAGGCGAGTACGCACTAGCGATGGCAACGATCGATCGGGAAACTGAAAGTGCAGGCGCTTACCTCAGGTCAGGACGAGGCCGGCAGGGGAGCGGCCGAACAGGCAACCGAGCTAGACGGGCGTCGGTAGCGAAGCCTCGGGGTGATAAGAGGAGGGGATGTGGCGGCGGCCGCAGGCCCGCAGCCGCCGGTTGATGAGGGCAGGATGCTCGACCGGTGGGGGAGGAAGCGAAACCCTAGGCGGGGAGCCGAGGAGGATTTCAATTTGTGGAGAGGGAGGCGAAATGGGGTGAGAGGCCTGGTCGGAAAGGGAAGGAGGAGAGGAGGGAGGGACCTGGGAGGAAGTGGTTGGGGAGCTTTGATGATGAGAACCTACTGCTTGGGTTGGGGCTTGCTGTCTGAAACGGGAGCGGTGGATGAAAGGGACGAGAGATCCGACCGTTGAGTCCGGGCGGGACCCATGGGGCAGGAGCGGTGCGGATGGCGCGGGCCCACGTGGGCCGTGGGGGCGCGGCGCCGCGCACCGACGCGTCCCGTTTGGACGTTTGGTCCGTGCCGTGTCGAGCGCGGCGGCCGCAGTAGCCGTTGGGGTACGAATCAATCGGGTCAAAGGGATAATTTTGGAGTGGCGCGCGACGAGCCGAAGAGCGTCGCCGTCTCCCGATCACCGAGGGAAATTTGGAAAACAGAAAGTTGACACGGTTTTCTTTTTCTATTTCTCGCATGAGTCATTGGATAGGAGAACAATAACAGAATGCTAAGATGGACAGACACAATACAAGACGCCCGTTCCACACAAACTCAACAGTGAGATTGTGTGAAAGGGTCAACACCATTACATTTACAGCACGATGCCTTTTCATTTAGGAATGATATGCAATGACCGGTGAACTTAACGTATATAAGAATGTAACTATGTAAGTCACATTTCGTTCTCTCTATAGAAGTCGAACGCGCGCACATCCTCTGCTGAGAACCTGGTGATTCACGTAACAGCGTCATTGGTCGTTTAACCAAACTCATTGATCTGTTGGCCTGAGATGACATGCGTGAGCTAACGTTTTTTATAGATTAGGGAATGTGAGCATGGCTGCATGGGCATGGTCAGTGGCGGAGCTACGTGTAATCGACGTTGTCAGCTGACAACGACGATTTAGCTGGAAACTCTCGTACCCCCAGTATTGTTTACGTGCACATTTTAACCCTGGTAAAAAATCAGCTGACGCCGGCAGCCCAGCAGGCAGCAGCTAGACGCCTAGGCCTGTATGTACACGTAGCCCATACACTCACAAATACATGCCACAAAGTACAGCCCAGAGTCCCAAACGCCTAGGCCTGTACAAAGGCTCTTATCCCATCGACATCTTCTCCCCTTGCGTCAGCGGGCACGGTGGCACCATGGCAACCGGCTGCAAAGCCTGTGCCAATCCTAAAACCAACGTATAGCAGGTATAGATTGCCCCAAGGCCCCAAAGCCCTTGATATGTGGAATTGATTAAAGATTTGACCTAGGGTTTATTATTCCTGGAAGGTTTAATTTTTGAAGTATGGAATTTTATTGTTTCAATGTATTAGCTTTGTGAAGTAAAAAAAAAACAAGTCAAACGCGAAAGTGCCTTGCTGCTTGCCTGCTTTGTGTGATTGATTGTTTCAGTGTAATGGTTGTTGCACATCAGATTTTTGCACGATTCCTTTTTTTCTTGTTTTTATTATGATTCCTTTTTAAATAGTTACTCAAAGTATGTCTTAGAAATTGAAATAATCGATCCTAGGTAATCCCTATTGTAAAATCTCTATTGTAAAATGTTGTCGTCTTCTAGTTTTTATTGTATTATCACAAGTATGAGGCTATGAGCTGGTACTCTCCACGGACATCGATGACAATATTTCCTGGCTTCGCCCCTGGGCATGGCTTTGATTTCAAGAAGGAAAAAAAAAACTAAACTTCGTCAAGGGCCAGCCCTAAAGTAGTAAAATGCCCATCCAGGATCGGCCCTAAACTCTCCCCTCCGGTCATGGGCGGTGGGCCAAAGGCCGAGGCTTGGGCTCGAGCTACCCACTTCAGGCAGCCCGTTAGCCCTTCGCATTGTGAGCTGATAAGGCAGTTAGATTTTTCGTTTTTCGGGTTGGCGACCCGCTGTAAATCCGTCTTGCATCAAGAGTCCAGACTCTGCAAATGCCCACATACTACCAAGCGAAAATCAAAGGATGAAAAGTAGCGAAGGTTTTGGTTTTCTTCAAGAAAAAAAAAGGTGTTCTGAGGTTTGTCGCCATGGGGTGCAGACAAGGCATGGGCGGAAGCCAGTTGAGCATCAGGACAAGGTTTTCTGTTACCTCTGGACGCTGGCAGCCAGAGCTTCCTCATCGGCACGCGCATGCACGCGGGCGCATGCATGGCACACGAGTTCGTCGTTCCGGGCCGGCGTCGGCACGCACGGCGCGGCATGCACGAACCAAAAGACAAAAGAGAGGTTGCCAATAAAGCTCGCACGGATTGGACACACCGAGCGTGACAAGCGGCATCATCAGGTTGGAGACGAACGCAGAGATGATGATGATGATCCGTGGGGCTGACACCACACACGATGAACGATCACTCGATCAGTGGAGCGTGGGGCACGCACTACTACTCACTGCCCACCAAGTCACCAACCTGCCGTCCTCTTGTCCAGTTGTCCCCTCCTCAACTCCACCGGAGAGGGCGAGAGGCGGAGAGCCAACCAAGCCAACTCGCGCCAATGCCAGGCGGCCGGCCGCCATGCAAAGGCAGCTAGCTCTGCCCTGTCGTCCTTGCCCTCACGTCGGACCGCACTCGATCAACGACTCGCCGCCCTGTCCGCTCCGGTGACGAACAGCCTCGGATAGTCGGATAGCTGACGAGGCCCGCACAAAAACGATCCCCAGAGAGAGAGGTGCCGATCGAGCTCGCGCCGCCGTACAGTACAACGCCACGCGCGTGCGTGCGTGACCACGGCGACCGGCGCCAACCACAATGGCAGGGTGGGTATTGATTGCGCGAGCCCCACCGTCGTTAACGCGAACGAGCCCCACCGGGGTCCGGGGGGCACGCACGGCTCCATCCATCGCCGCCGCGCGCCGGCCACAGCTAGCTTAGTGCGCGCTTCATCAACTCATTCGCGTGCGCGCGCGCGCGCACACACACACACACATGACACACCCTGCGCGTGACATCCACAGGCCACTGACCAACAGCGTCACACACGCCGAAGCCCAGAGCCTCTCCTCGGGTCGAGACTCGAGAGCAGCGGCAGATAGCGGGCGCTCTGTCGGTAGCTATAGGCTTATAGGTGCTGGCCTGGCCTGCGCCGGTGTCCTACGATAGCCACTACTATATACCTGCTTCTGTTGCTTCCTCTCGTGATAGCTAGCTCGTGGAGCGACCGTCCGTCCCGATGGCGGGGGCGATGCTGCTGTGCGGGAAAGAGGAGAAGGTGGTGGGAGAGCAGACGAAGGCGCCGGGGAGCTGCCCGTACTGCGGCGGCGGGGTGGCGGCGACGGACGTGGAGGCCAAGTGGGTGCTCTGCTGCCTCCCGCTCTGCCGCAGGGCCAAGCGGAGGTTCGCCTGCACCGCCTGCCACAGGCGCCTCGTCACCTACCCGCCCATCCTCCACGACTAGCTTGCTAGCTAGTTGTTGTTTGTTTCCTCTCAGTCTTCTTCTTCCTCATCTCCGGCCGGACGACCTCCAGATGAATGAAAGCCAAGACGCATGAACAAGTCACAGTTATTGGCCTGCTCGATCGACCGTTTTGTGGTAAGGGCTCCAGCTCTTCCTTTTGGCGACATTGTTCGTTAGCTAGAGATTCGGTTTTCAGGGGCGGATCGATATGATGGTGCTTTTGGTGGTGTAGTTGTAGTTCGTTCGTTATTGGAGACGAGATCGACATTTGTTGCCTAAATTTTTTTTTTCCAAATGATCTTTGCATCATTATTCATTTGTTCTTGCGTATGTTCTTCTATCGATCATTCGAATTCGCCACCGATGGATCGTCGTTTTGTTCGTTCGTTTGTTCGGAACAAATAGCCTACTCCTCCTCCTCCTCCTTCCGACTGGATCGATCCTACGTGTGCGGTGGCGGATTAGCGCTGGATTTGCGTGGCGACCACCCCCGTCGCGGCCGTGTGCCGCGCGCGGTGGTAGGTCAGGCGAAGAGGAGGACGTGGCCTCCGACGTGTGTGATGGCTGACGATTTGGCTCTTGCGGACGCACGGGTGCCATGGATCGATCAATCGAGGTCCAAGGGCTGATGCGCACGTACACCTACCTGCTGGTGCTCGTAGAGACAGACCAAACGCCCGTGCACTCCCCATCATTCATCAATCAAAAGTGTGTACGTGACAGTTGGAAAAATGTTGTGTGGGCCTCTACGTACGGGCCCGCTCGTCGTTATTCTGCTTCCCTTCCCATTCATGAGGCCATAACCCATCCGGCCCACACCACCCACCACAAGAACGCGATTCATTTCTGGCCCACATAGAGCACGCGGTCCATCTCTGGCCCAGGAAAGCAAACACCCCACCCTTGACTGGACCGCCCTGCTCCTCTCCCCCTCCATGCGCCACCGACGTTTTGGTTGCTGCCGGCCTGCCGTCGCCGACTTGCCGTGCCGCCTGGTGCCTCCGTCCGCGACGCGCCCTCCCGGCGACGTACTGACTACTGCTTACATACACCACCGCCCCTGTCATCTGAAAACGTTCCTGCACGGTGCCCGGTGTTGCGTCGTGCAACCTGCTACCTGCAGGTACGCCTCCGCCCCAGAAATTTCGTGTTTATGTGACATCAATCTGTCGGCCGGCGCTAAGTTTTGATCTGACACTAAGTCAAACTGAAGCAACCAGGAGCTTATGCATTCGTTGCGCGTATACACCTGGGGTGGGGTAGATTAGATTACATCAGTTCAGGGTTCAGAGTAAACTAAACTTGCCGTTTTCAGGCTTCAGAGTAAGCTTGCCGTTCAGGCGATGAACTGAAGATGCATATCTTTCTTGAGATTCCAAAGACCGATGTGGAGTGCTTGACTAACCGGGGCAGCAGTATAGTATCAATTATCACCCCCCATCAGACAGCCTGAGCTGGTCGAAGTGGTTGATTATTGCCACTGCTTCCTTCGATTGGATTCCATTGACTGTTGGCCTCTACCAACTGATAACTTCTGCTGACATTTGGAGTCCAGCTCCAATCAACGAAGCACCCAGCTTCCAAACCTTTACCCCCTCTGCTCCACTAGTGCTCGTGCACACTGAATAATGTCTGAATTCGGCATGATCGCCAACCCGGTCACTGACGGCGCAATCGAAGACGTTCTCTTTTTCACATCAGGTGTTCAGATTATGTGCTAACTTTTGACAACAGTTCTCACCAATGGTCCAGGCTCTGAAGGCGGCCTTCTTGAGGTGATAAAGGATCACGGTTAAAATAACCAGGGTGAAGACTAATGGTGGTGTGGTTAGTCATTAAAATAAGTTCATGGCTTGGTTGATCTAGACCATATATCATTGCATGCTCCATGCGGCAAAGGACAGTCCACTAGCAGGCAGCAGCAAAAACAAAACAGAGGTTTCACATGCGTGTGAGAGCGGACCATCTGCTGCTAGCTGACATTTGACCCTAATCACAGTTAATCACCACGGATTGGGTTGGGCAGACAGGAAAAAAAATGGCAAGAACATTAACAATCACAAGAAGATGCTTCCTCATGTGGTCCACTGCTGAATCCCTAGGAGGAGATGCCTGCATCGCTTTGGACTCTTCAATGCAAGCTGCATAACGCCTTTACAAAATCAACAAATAAACAACACTGTAAGTCTGTAAGAGCAGCAGCTTGCTAAGCATAATCCATGGCAGATGCAGCATCAGAGTTTGGCGTTCAGAGTTACTACTTACTACTAGTATCTGAAAAGATCTTTGCACGCAGGCAGGGACTGAATCGAAGCAAGCTCGATGCTCCAGGCTCCAGCTCTTTCCCCAAAATCGTCAGGCTGGATTGGTCTGACGATCTTGCCATGCAATTTGGGAACCGCTTCTATTACTTTATCCCAATTTGTGTGTGAGATCAGGCAGAAATTTGCAGATCATGTGTCTCTGGACAAAGGAATCAACCGGTGGGAATCTTTAGTACCAAGTTGCCCAATGAACGGTTCAATCCTTCATACTCAAAGCTCTAACCTTTACTTTGGATCTAAAACAGTAACAAAAAATATAAAAAATGGAATCAAGGATTTTTTTTCCCTCGTCTGAATTTCTCTCTTCTAGGGTCCTACTTAGTTTCTCCTATGTCTCTGCTCTCAGGATCTTCAAGATAGACAATGTTTATCCTCTTCTCATGCATTCATCGCTAGATTCCTAGAGTCCTACTTATCCCTACCCAGTAATCTAAATTCCAAGAAGAACATAGTAGAGTATCGTGATCGGAAGCGCGATGAGCATCCCGAAAATAACCCTGAAAATTCACAATTCAAACATGGAAGGTGTTAGCCCTCTGCAGTGTGTACATATATGACAGAACAACAGCTAACCATGAGATGTATATCTTGCAAACTTTGAGGCTTTGAGAATGGAATTGCTTACGCTGTGCTAAGTATTTGAGGATGGCAGTTGTACTCCTTGGCAAACACAAAGGGCACGATGCCTTGTGGAAGTGCAGCCTGTTCATCAATCACATACCCCAATTTTCAGTCATCGTGATGATTATTATTTTTTCTTGAAAGTTTTGAAGAAGAAAAAATAAAACACGGTATATATGGTGATGCCAACCTGAACAATTGCAACGTGCAGGAGCACTCCCCGGAGTCCAATGGCGATGGAGGTGGCGGCGATCACCGCCGGGCCTGTCAAGAACCTCACCGCCATTGCGAATGTCGCCACCCTCTTACCGCAAGAGATGATCTTTGGTTGCAGAGCCATGAATAGACCTAGGTCACATGGTCACCGTCAGAATTTCTCGGTTCATGTAAAGAACAAAATATCAGTTTTAATGAACAGATATCAAATAGCCAATGCTTGTACCTAAGCTGAACATAGCCATTCCTAGCCCTGCATCAGACAATATAGATATCGATCCCTTTATAATTGAGGGCATCTGGATGTTCCACCTGAGAATTCAGAAACAAAAATGTGTTAATACAACCATGTTAATTAACTAACTAACAAATCAATGCATGATAATAGAATCAATAATCTATTACAGATGCTGGCCTAGCATGCATGTGCTTCTCTCCCCTAGAAATGCCTGCTGTTCTTCAGCTCTCTCCTCTAGATGTGCCATGCCATGCATCTATGATCTATCTCGTGCTGTAAAATAGTACAAGGATGCGTGCATATGATTGTACTCTTTCTAGGCACGAAGCATCCTGCATTTTAGTCGCCATGGATGAGCTTGCCGATCGGTCATGTCTGTGCCAGAACTCCGGATGGATGGGGACAAACACGGCAGTCGCAGCTGATTTGGTAGATTTGGTCTGCTGCAAAGCTCCAGGGCTCACACATAGGACCTGCATCTGCGTGCATCCCTGCATGTGCCAGATCCGAGACCGACGTACCTCTCATGTGCTCTCACATGCAAACTCTAGCTAATCCGGCAGCTGTTACAAGCAACCTAGTAATGGACGACATCAAGACCTAGATTCAATTTGCATTGTATCGGACCCACTCAATTCACATGGAGTTCAATTGACCTAGAGATTCAACCTACTCCGTTTGGATTCGCTGAATCTTTCATGAATTGAAATGCTCTATGTGGAATTCATGTGTTTCGAACTTTCGATAAGGCGGTACAAACAAGTTTGTTGAAATTGCCTCAAGAAGGGTAGTAAGAGCGCAATTGCTCAGGATACCCTCTTTTAGCTGCTAGGTCTATTTCTTAGTTCAAGATCCTTCTTACTAACTGGAATACTACTCATGAATGAATCTATAGACATATCGGTGTATGATCAGCAAGTGTTTAGAGGTTAATTTAATTTAGTTTGCACCTGAATGAGACGAGGGCCCAGACGAGGCCGACGAGGCTGGAGTAGGTGTTGGGGTTCCTGATGAGCTTCCTCCACACCATGATGAGGATGAGCCGCGTCATCACGCTCGCCGGCGGCATCGGGTGCGCCGCCTCCTCCAGCCCCGGCGGCGCGTCGCCGCCCTTCTTGCGTGGCGCCACGTACGGCGACCCCGACACCGGGAACTTGGCTGCCAGCCCAGTCGCCGGGCTCTTCAGGCCGTCCTCGATCTCCACGTCGCCACCGTTCGCCGCCGCCATGTCCACCTTCTTGCTCGGCGTGACAGTGCCACTCATGCCTGATCGAAGTGCAAACATGACACGCACGCAGTGATAAGAAACGAGTCTTCGCGCAACGTTCTGCAGGTGTGCCACGACAGTTTGGAAGGAGGAATATAATCGTTGCTGTATTAATTAGTTACCTTTTGGAGTGGCGCCGTCGATCGGCACGGGTGGTATGCCGGCGAAGTCGGTGGAGGCGGCGTGGTTGACGGCGTTGCGGAGGTTGGCCTCCGACACCGGCGACGCGCTGGAGCTCCACACGAACATGTGCAGCTCCTTGTTCGAGTTGGAGTTCGACCCCCCGAGCTCCTTCTTCCTAGTATCATTGCCAGATGCAAATAAATGACAAAAGTAACTTCAGTGAGATACATTCAGCAAATTTCAGGTATATTTTCCCATCAAAATCAGCCAGTACTAGTGAACAAAAAACTCGTTACACTTACCGTGGCGGTGGCATCATGCTGGGGTTGGGCGCGGGATACGCCGGGGCATCACCGCCACCTTTCCCAGACGCGAACTTATTGGCCACCTGCTCGTCAAGCCCCGGCGCTCTGGCACCAGCGCCGCCGGGCTGCGCCAAGGGGCTAGCCATCTTGCTCCCATTAAACATAGCATAAAAATCAGACTGGTTAAAGCTAGAGCCACGTGGCGTGGGCTCCCTCGACGTCTGCAGCGAGTAGATCTCGACGCCGGTGAGGTTCGACGCCCTCGGCGTCATCGCCGACGACATGCCGCCGTACGGCCGTCCGTACCCAACGCCGGAGCGCGCAGCGCCATGGCCGGTGGTGGACGCCGAGGCGGATCGCCGGATGACGACGTGGACACGCCCGTCACTCCCAACCTCGGCGTCGGCCTGCAACGCCTCGCGCCCGTTGAGCGAGACCACGTCGGAGTCGACACGGAAGGAGGCGATGCTGGCGCCAACGTCCGGCGGGAACTGCTCGGAGATGAGCACCTTGGCGCCACGGTACTCGAAGAGGAAGAGCATGAGCGTGTACCAGATGACGCTCTGGAGCACGACGATCTGGACCATGAGGTTGCCGGAGAAGTCCCCGTACATGGCGCGGAGGAGCGGGATGCCCATGACGAGCGTGTTGGGCAGCGTCGAGAGGGAGAAGAGCGTGATGGTCCAGTCGAGCGACGCTCCGGCGGCGGACCCGGCGGCGCCGCCGTGGCGGCGGTGGTAGTACGGGGAGAGGAGGTTGTGCCAGACGGCGAGGGCGGCGAGGATGACGAGCTTCTGGAGGGAGTCGGCGGCGAGGAAGCGGTACTGCATGGCGTAAGGGTCGTTGGAGGAGATGAAGTGGAAGGAGAGGAGAGGGACGGCGAAGACGGCGACGAAGCGGTTGATGCCGGAGCATTGGTCTGGGGTGAAGATGCCCCACCAACGGACGGAGCCGTAGGCGAGGAACATGGCCACGTACAGCGGCACGATCGCCGCCAGCACGTCGTAGATGTCCCGCCCGGTGATCATGGCGGCGACGGTGACGGCCGCGGCGGCGATCAGTTCGGGCCCGGCTACGCTAGCTAGCTTGTTTCTGGTGGTTTCTATAAAGGTAGAACTAGCTAAAAAGAAAGTGTGAGAAGAGAAGGTCTAAGAGATGGTTATATAGGAGCGAGGTGATGATAGATCGATGCTCTCTCGCTGCAGTCACTGGTTGCTAATAAGATAATCCGGTGTTAGTAGTACACTAGTACTCCACTAATTGAGCTGTGTTGAATATATATAAGCAAGGTGATGTGCGTGCAGCGGATGGTGTGTAGAAAACGATCGAATCCAAGGGGCGGGTGGCGTAAACAGTTGCAGGTCGTAGTAGCTATACGACTACCTCTCCTGCAGCCTGCAGGCTATACGGCGACGTGTTCTTGCGTGGCGACGGCTACCTGTACACGGCCTAAACCCTAGCTTGCTATTAGGTACTAGAACGGCGTAAATGCTTGCAAGCTGGAGGATGCTCGAACCGAGAGCAAAGCTCCATGGATGCGAGCATCAAATGGTCAGTTAGCTAGCCTAGGCACGAAGGACGATGGCAACTGATCGATGAAAGAATTGCATGCATGCATGCGCGCGCGCACGGCAGCAGTACGGGTGTGTGTCGTACTGCCGGAGATGGGCTCCGGTTGGGTTGCTGCAGTCTCGTCGCAAAGCTGCACGACGCGACGCAGAACATATGGCGACATGCCGACATGGGCGGCGTCCGTGCGAACTGTTGGGAACGCAGGCAGTTACGGAGTTACCGTTAGATCTTTAGGATCGGCCACTGGAGCAAGCAAGATTTTGACTGCTCTTTACTAGTTTCGACGGCCGGCCACGCCTATGGCGACTCATGAGTGAACATGCATACAGCACTGTAGTACATCCAACTGGACTCAACAGGAGCCAACATGTAAAACCAGCTACATCTGTCCTAATTCCTTTTAGCTTTGTTATAAATCCAAACATTTTTCAGTGTCCACCAATAGATAAAAAGTACTAACATGGATCTGATGTTATTGCTAGATTGGCCATTTTTTTAACGAACAACACTTGACGAATGTGTTTCTATTGATATAGCAAAAAAGCAAGATTATGTCAAGAAAAAGAAAATACATGATAACAACACCGGCGGGTTGGATTGTGGTCTCAATGCACGCTGAACTCAACTTTGTCTAGTCGAATTGGGATGTCGATGCAAGTTATTGCTAGATTGGTCATGGTATATATACTTTTTCATACTATGTACTAACTCTGCATTTGAAGTATAATAGCATGGAGTTGATGTTACTAGGTTATTCGTGGTGGACTGGCGGTACGTAATTTCGTACTCAGCAATCTTTCTATTATAGTGTTGGATATTATTGGTCAAAGCACAATGCTGGGGCCATGTCGATCTCTCTCAACGGACTTGCATCTAGGAACAGAGGGGGTGTAGCGGATTTGCGGTGGCAGAATGACGGTGGACTAATTCCAAAGAGGAAAAAAGGAACGTTGCCCATAGCTACAAATATCAGCAGTCATTAGTCAACTGCCCTGTTTTTTTATATATAAAAAGAAGGTCAAAGCATGGCGATAGTAGCCGTTAGTTTCGTATACACTTGGTACGTACCAGCACAGAATAATACCGCGCGCGTATGTAATGTTGAGCTATTCTCATGCTGTATCCGCGTGCGTATAATATACTAAACTCTCGCGGTGGAATAGCAGTTTCACTCCCACAAGATCCCCGACACGCTGCGCTGTTGGCGAGGTGGCGCATGCAGCATGAGAGCAGTGTCAACACATGTCATGGCCAACGGCCGGATATATCATATGTACGTTCAACGGAACTGAAGAAGAACCTTTCGAGCAGGACACTCAAAGGCATTCACATCCACCTTCCTCAGTCCTCACGGGCGGACCAAGACACTGTTAGTTTAATGATTTAACCCCAAGGCTTGCCGCGGTTGACTTCTGAAGCCAAACAAGGCCTTCTAGATTACTAGCTGCTGTCTCTTTGATGCTCCCCCTTCTAGATTATTACTAACTGCATCTTGCTAGTTTTGCCCCTTTACTCGACGGCGGAGATCGATCGATGCGCCACGCCCTCCATTCTCGCCGACGTCGACGCGCCGTCCGTTTACATCACAAAGCTTAAGCACCAAGCCAAGAGCGGTCTCTCGGGGCGAGCGGCCAGGCAGGCAGGCAGACTGGCAGAGGGCAGGCCGTGCCTGTCCTTGCCGCGGCAGACAGCAACCCGCAGCTGCAGCCACCGCCGGCGACGAACGCGGCGGAGCGAGCGGTGGCAGCAGCTCGACCAGCCGACCTCACTGCTTGCAACGTTTGCTTGTCTGGAGCAGCGTGGAGACTACGAAAGGTTGAAGCAATCCCATCTGTTGCTCCTGAAAGTACAGTACTTGGTCGACTTGAATAATCTCAATGTCAAACTTATGGATCACTAACTGCAATTTGCAAGCGTGTTTGTGTAATCTGTCGTAGTTTAACAATGTTTGTCATTTGCTTTGTTCTGCCTAGTCTGGACGGATCGATATGAGTCCAACACCCAATTCTTCTTCCCTACTGAAGCCCAAGAGCTACATGCAGCTTCGGATGAGCCCACTGATGCTGGGGGCTGATTGGTTGGTTGAATTATGCACAACCAGGCTCCCGTGATGCAAGCGCCAATGATTGGTTTCCCGGAGAAGCAAGGCTGTGTTCAGATAAAGTGAGGGAAAAGTTCTTTTTTTTTCTGATATGCGTGTTATGTGAGAGAGATGAATAAAAAAGATGAAAAGAGAATTTTTAGGGATACGTGTTCTGTAAGGGGATGAATAGAAAGTAAAAAGTATTTTATAATCTGGCCATCCGGTGCAAAATGGCCACCGCAGCCTGGCTGCACAAATTTTCTTCGTTTCTAACCAATCGCTGACTCGGTCTCGCCTGGACGCATGCGAACAAGAACCAATCAAGGAGACATGCATGTGCAGAGCCTGGACCGTGGGAGCCTGAGTGGAGACGAGCCAGGCTCTACTCAGAAGAGAACCAATCATACCCCAAAAGACCAAAACTCCAAAAGGAGGAAATACAGCAAAAATGGAGTTAAAACGATATATCAAAGGTTCAGAGCCTCAAACTGGACATTCAAGTTACGGAGTATGCGGTGAATAACATTATCATCTCTACCAGTAGCATGCAGCGACTTTTATATCACAACTGAAAAAAAAAAACATAACTGAACTGAACATCCAAATGATTTACTTGCATCTAAAGAATGTGTTCACACTGGTACAGCATAATTCCTATAGAACACTGCTTTAAACAGCATTTACAAACAAAGACAACTTACATAAAATCAGAGAATACAAACTGAACGAAATACACTGGAAAAAAAATCGATCACTGTTGTGGCACGACTAAGACAGGTCTATCCTTAAAAGCCAATGAAAAAGAAAAACAACTCATTCCAACCGTAAGAAATACACTGCAAGCCTACTAAACGCTTACGTAAATACTCATTGGTTCATATACTCGTCAAAAAAACACTGCATCCAACAGAAATCTCACTATTGTCAAGCTCCTGAAATGTACAAACTGGAGAGCCAGTAACAATAATAATAAATAAAAAAACTCCCCTAAATTCTTATTGTCAGCTACAGCAATGAAGCTAACTAAAGCTATATATGATACATTGCTCACTATGGCAGGAAGCACCTATGCTCACTGTTGGATGTTTCCCACGAAAGAACTGAATGGGTGACATGGTCAGCCTATCCTGTTTGGGCAGGGCAAACGGCATCACAAGAGGTGCAAGCAACACCAGCATTATATATGCCAGCAGGCACCAGCAATCTAGCCTATCTTACATGTTCGGTTGTACATGCTACAAAAGCTATGTTACATTACCGACTGAACCAACATGGTTTTCTAACAAAAATTAGTAAGCAGCGAAAGCAGTTTGAACTAGATGTGTGCGGACACAAGCTTCAACATAATGCTTCATATATAGATAGGTTTCACGTCATTAACACCGAAGCTTAGACCACAAGATGGACACCGCTTCTGACGGCTACCAAGTGACTTCTGTATGCACTGATTGCAGAAGAGATGGTAGCACTTGGCAATCACAACCTACAATCAGAAATTTATGTCATTCAATTAAATGTTCGTTTTTATTGTCGGAGTATGACAGGAACGAGTAAAGATCCCTACCTCTTTCTGCCTATCATGACAAATACCACACTTCAATATACCCCTATACTCCTTGACCTCATGGCGAAGCTTTTGCAGGATTGCTGAATTATCTGCCTTCTCTCTAAGAGAATTAGCTTTACTTGACATTATATCCAAGTCATCCTCTATTCTCTTCTTAATAAACCTGGAAGAAAACTGATATTGTTAGACTAAATATTAAGAAACGAACAGCTCAAATAAAACTAAATGTTTGTATAAACCACCTCTCCTTCTCTAGTTCTATAAGCAGCTTGGCAACTTCCAGTCGATTGCTCCCAACCTTAGCTTGTAGTTCATCCATTGACTGCCTAAGCTTTGGAGCCTCTACACGCATACTAGCCAGCTTTTTTTGAGAATTGACCAATGAAATAGATTGCTGCATTCCATCCTCTGACAGTCTCCTTGCCCGCTCTGACCAAACTCTTAGCTGGAAATTGGTAAGGAAAAATATTCAGCACTCCAGCCAGATTAATATAGCTTCTCAGAATGATGTGACACCAACCTGGTCCTCTAGGCGAAAAATTTTCTGCTTGTACAGCTCCATCAAAGTGTTTGAATGCTGCAAATTTCTTTGCAAGGAGCACACTTCCGTATGCAAAGCATCATGTGATTGTTTTGCTTTAACACCCTCCATGAAAAGCTGCAGTTGCAATTGAGTAAGTAATTTCACCAACTATTTAAGCTCTATACATTCAAAAACACCAAGGTCTAATCCTCCCATTAATTAAATATTCAATATAATATCTTCTCAGTTGCCCCACAATAAATCATAAGTAACCAAGTTTCCCTACCAGTAAAACCTCAATAAAATCAAAGTGAATTTAAGATCACAACAAAATTAACTCAAAGAACCAATTATGATGCTTGACCACATCATGCTGATTATATGCTAAGACATCTTAGATTTTTTTTAAAAAAAATAATAAATCAAGTAATAATCTACACTAGTTTTCTCAGGGCCCTTGGTAACGCTAAGTACAAAAGAACTAGCACAAGTCACAAACAAGGAAAAATAAGAAAAAGGAAAGGAAAGTAAAAGACCTTGCCTACGTTCCTACTTCAACACAATGGCATGAAGTCCTGCGCATTCGATAAAAAAAAGGCCAGCATGGAGCCCAACACATTGATTGCACAATGCTAAGTGTTACAATATGTTAAATCACAAAACATGGTAACCACAGTGACCAGACGCATCCCCATAGCCTGGCTTTTTCTACCAACTCGGCCTTTGCTGTTATTCAAGCACATATGAACACAGGTTGCCAGTCCAACAGACCACCATGGTTACCATATCTGCTGGAAATTACTCGCCAAGGTGAAGCCTCGTGTAACCAGTTTTGCTTCCTAGTTTGGTTTAAACTAACAGCAGGTCCATAGAGCATTTCAGTCAGTCAGTCAGTCAGTCCGGAAAAGCAGAAATTCTGCCAACTTGGATTCTATTACTTGTCTAATTATATATTTATTTTAATATACGCAGATTTTTCTATTCATTGCCCAGATCGGAGCAGGGTCTCACCTCTCTTCCTAATAGTCTGACAGTGCTCCCAGCCTATGGCTTCCTTGCCACACATGCCATTTTATGTATTTATTTTAAGGCATCAACTAAAACAAAGACACTCCTTAACCATTGCCCCACGACTTGACCCTGCTATAAAGCCACAGAAAATCCACCAATGCCATCCCTGAATAAGCAGAAAAAATCCAACTCCAAAAGCTGCACAACAAGCACAATTATAAATTTCAAAAGCCATTGATAACAATCCAATGCACGGGCTTGTCACCAAAATGCCGACCACTTGTCATGGTGCAATTTCTGTATGAGAGGTAATAGACACGGTCCATACATACGAATGTTCCACTACCAGTCATAGTCCACTCTGATACTAATTAATGAGCCAAAAGTCCTGCATGAGCCTTCACTTAAGCCTAGGAATCAGGGGCAACCCGCAGCTCTTCACTCACCCAGACATAACACCAACTCCAGATAAACTGCCTTTTTCAACTGAACTCACCTCACCGGTGACTCTCCACCCCAGCGACCTATCGTACCATGGGTCCCCCCAACCATGCTGATCAGTGACCCCTTCTCCAGATCCTTTACTTATTCTTCCTCTAAAATCATCTTATTCCTCAAAATCAATTTCTAACATTCTCTCACTATTTTAGGAGGAAATAGGAAATAAACTAGACACCAGAACAGACATAGTGATGTGAGTTGATGCAGAAAAAACAAAATGGATCCACTAGTCAGAGTAACACTGAAGAAACAATTTGTACTAAATTGGTGGGTTGGAAAATAGAACCTTTTCTTAATCAGTTAAGCATTCAAGTAAAATAACACAATAAGCTGAGATGAAGAGACATGAAGACGAAGTAACTGCTTGAATCAGTTATTTGAACAATTACCTTTGTATTATGATCATCTCTTTCGATAATCTGCTGTAGCAGTTGTTGGTTTTGTGTCATTATGTCTTCATATGCATGACCAATGCTCTGTAAACGAAAATAAAAATGTGAGACCTGAAAATATAATGCTGAGAACCATGCCCGAATGGTATACACAGAAGATTGTCCATACCTCGATCTCCACAACGTACGCTTCACATTCTTCATGTTTAGACTTCAGCATATCAGACAGTCTCACTAGATCTCTGAACCATAGAAATCCAGCACTTGATATCACTCTACTTGAAAATTTTATAAAAGAAAATATGCCTTCCGCACTATTTCAACAGCCTTGAGCCCACCCATTGTAAAAGGTAGAAATGAATTCTCTTTTCTAATTACATTTCTAAGTACTAAAGAAAGAGTGAATATGAATGAAATACCTCCTAGAAGTTTCCAGCTTCTGCCTAAGTTCAGCAATCTCAGCTTCAGCAGTTGCTAGTCTCTGCTGAGACATTGCTTCAGCTTCATTGGCTGCAATTACACGTTGCTCTAATTTACTTTCATTAAGAGAATATTTTAGGACATGGACTCGAGCCCATTCAGAGAGTTCCCTATCTCTGGATTCCATAAGCTGTCTGCCACAAAAAAGTAAAACATATGTAAATATAAAGAAGAAACGGCTATCCATGAAATAAATGAACTGAACAGTATATAATGTTCAAACAATGTGTAGGTATTTCATCACTATAGACAGTAGAGTTGTTAAATTAAAGGATGACAGATTACAATAGTTAATGTGACTGAAATTGGCCAGTGAGACTCAGGAATCAACTACAGGAGCTAATATACCATAAACAAGTAACTTAAAACAATACCATTAACTCAATTTTCATACAAAAGAAGTGAAAAGTACCCTACTCCAGAAATGCCACTCTTAGAATTTAAACAATTTTGATTTCAAAACAAGATGAACCTACTTGGAATCAGTGGACTCATGCTTATACAATTCCACAAACAGCTTAAGTTCCTGTGTATTTTCCCTCAGATCACGAACCTACAATATGTAAGATATGTTAACAAACAATGGTGTGCACAAATGCTGCTGTAGGTATAGCATTGAACCTTTAACCAGTGCAGAAAATGTACACATCTGAAAAAACAACAGCAGGAAAAAAAAACTTACCAGATATTGAAGTTGGGTTATATCAGATCCAGCATGGTCAGATCTACTTGATATTTCTTCAATTTCTTGTTCCTACAAAACAGAAAATAAAAAATGACACATTGGCAAATCAATGCCACAACACCTGCCCACTGATTCTGCACAAATAGAATAGAATATACCTTTCTGGTTAGGATACTAGAAAGTGAATGAACTTCTGCTCGCAAAGAATGCAATTTTAAGGAAGCATCCTTGTGTTTGGACAATTCCCTTTGAACAGCACCCATTTCTGTCGGTAGAGATGACACCAGAGCTCTAAATTTAGAAATAACTTGGTTTCGACCTGAAAGTTGCAAAAATTTAATTATTTCCTGCTTTAGACAGAGATCAGATGGATAGATATTCCAAGCATGTTGTGTTGTAATTACAGCACCAGGTTCTCTTGAAGCCTCTTCAAGTTTCAGCACCAGCATATTCTTTTCATTACATAATTTCTGAACATCACTTTCAAGATCAGCAATTCTAGACACACAGTATGCAGAAACCTTCTGAGGGATTTCAGCCAGATCAACTTTTTGATTAAATTCCCTTTCTTGCCAGACAAAGCTATCCATATCAACCTGAAACATAGAAAGTGAAGTTTAACAAAATATCAAACCTTTTAGGGCAACACATCTGCTATACAGACATGTAAATTTACTGACCAGTAACCACCTGTAATTTCTCTAACAATGTTTGGTGATCATCCAACTCTGCTTGAGATTTCTGAAGTTGGTCATGAACAAGCTGAAAAGCTTTGGAAGAACGAATACTTTTGAAATCTGTCAGTATATTCTGGGAACATCCAAAAAAAAAAAGGCAAAGAGGTCATATAGGATTAACCTTCAGCCACATAACAAAAAATTTAAATTAGGCATAGGTGTACAAAACTATAAAGCAATTGTGCATTCTGTGCTTGATCAAATATATTTGGTTCAACAAACCTGAAAAGTCGCTAACTTGTTCAAAATGTCAATTCTATCTTTGTGCAGTCTTCTGATTTCCTCCAAGCGTTTTGAAATCAATTCCTGTTTATATTAGCATGCGTCAAGCTCAAAGTTCATACATGTCTAGACAATACTTTGGAGCTCTGAACATACCATTAACTCCTTGTGGGTAGCTTCAAGATCTTGCAGTTCTCTTTGTTTATCTCTAACCTTCTCTGCAGCCGCATTTTTGTTTCCTAGTGTAGGAACAAGGATCGGAGTCCCTTGCTTATTGTCTCCCTGTGCTTTCAGTGCAGCCAGTTTGTGCTTCGTTTCTTCCAACTTGGAAACAGCACTGGTCAACTCCTCTGGAAAAAAACATAAAATGCCTGGGTTAGTTTTATCATTAACAGCAGCAATTAAGTACCAGCTGTTGGCAGTGGCAGTACAAGCAAAAATGAATATATAATTTCACAATTAATATTATTGCCACAAGCTTAGTAATTGCCACAGGGCTTTCAACAATTTTGAGATAAGTATTAACTTGTTTGATGATTTAAGGTTCAGAATGGAACTTTGCTAATGTAATTTGAATTAAGGACATAAATACTATTCAAGAGTGGAACCCCTTCAAAAGATCATCATCCACAAAACAAATACAAAATACCTTTCAGACGTTTCTGTTGAGCTTTGTTCCAAGCATTAGAATCTCTTTGTTTTTGACAGTCCCCTGCTAACTGCCTGTGTTTCAAGTGAAGATTATTGACTGCTTGTATCATCTTATTAAGCTTGGATAACATGTCACTGGTAGCACTGTGCAATTGACTGCTGTGATCTGGAAAATATGCACAGATTAAGGAATTTTAGCATAACACAAAAACATGAAAGATATATTGCAACAGAAAATATAGAGCAGAACGAACCATTTTCTGGCAATTTAGTAAGAGCAGCAGAAACAAGCTCGTTATTCGCATGCCACAGGTCACTCGATGGAAGGAAAACCTTCTGCAGAACATTAACTGTTGATAATTGTTCTGGAGGGATATCATTTCCCGGATGGCAACTGGGAGAACCACCTGAACTTTCTGTGGCACCAGCCTCCAAAAGTCTATTTAAAAAGTCCCTTTCTAGGGCCATGCATATACCATCTGATAAATAGGTTTTGCATACATATGAAGTACAAGATGTTAAAAAAGAAACATCTAAAGTAGACAACATAAAATAGCAAAGGTACATGCTACTCAAATCACTTTAGTCATGAACTGGTTATTTGAGAAAATTTGATAACAGCCAGTTCTGCAGATAAGTACCAAAACTTTTCACATTTTTTTTCGAAAGAGGAAAGAACCACAAACACTTCAAATAAAAAGGTTCCACAATACTGATAGTTCACTGCTTCATTTGTAGAAAGTATATAAGCCAACAAAAATATAATTCTTAGCTGCTCCATGGATGATTCTAGAACAATGCAAGGTCTGATATAATCATACTGCATAAAGTACAGCTTCATACCCTTTCGTACATTGTTGAGGCCTGCACCGCAGCTCGAATGTGAAGATTCACTTTTGCAAACAGAAACTGATTCAAGGTCTCTTATAAGCTGTTTAGATAAAGGAATTTCAGCGGAAAGCCTATATGTAGGTATGTATGTTATGGTAAATTGCACAAGGCTAGAATAACTTACGTGATCCCAATAGTTTCTGACCATTACAAGTGTCTCATTATGTGTCCTCTGTTTTTCTTTTAAATCGTTGAATCTACTCTCTAGAGCACGAAACTCAAATCTGTGAACTTCCAATTGTTCCGCAAGCTTTTGATTTTTGTATTTAAGCACAGCAAAATCAAGCTGCAAAATAAGAAAGCATAAGATGGCAGTAGAGCACAACACACAAACTAAAAAATAGCATGGGATTGAAAAATATCATAGTAATTCCAGTGTAAACAGAATCGCATAGGCCAACAGTACACATGAGCATCTTCATGTTCAAACCTCAGAAAGATGGAATGATATAAAATGATAATAGTGGTATTATATGATGACAGGTGGGATAGGGGTGGGGTTATCATTTGGAAGAGATGCATATGTGTTCAGCCCGCAAGCAATTAAGAATGGGCTGTTAACGTCAGAGCAATACATTCTCACATACAACCCAGCAATTGTGCGCTGAACATGAATAGATAAAGTGCACCAGGACTACGGATTTAATTGTTTGTGAATAAGCAATATCTAATAAGTTATTCCAATTTGTTGTCTACAAGTTTGATTTTACTTGTAGATTCCAACTCAAAATGCTAAGAAATAAGTTAATCTTGCTGGCAGGAGCATAGTAACCAGGCTACCAGGTCGATGGGAACGAGGTACAGTACAGGGCAAGGGACGTGGGATGCTACTTAGGAATAATATGGTACGATAGCGGTATTACCTCTTCTGGACAATTGTTTGGGACGGGGAAGAACACGATCCCAACAAATCCAGAATGATCAAGTGGAACGATGACATAATTAATATCCATTTCCACTGATAATTTAGACACTCAATGTAGAATATTTGTATTGCAAGTATATAAACAATAATTAGCTGGGCTGACTGTGTGCTCAGCCAACCTCACGAGACAAATGAGCTGGGACATACAAACTTTGCATTGCTAGTTTCTGTCATTTATATGGTGTTTACCAAACCGCCAAAAGGAAATAAACGTAAAGTCCTAAGTGTCCTCGGCTCCTCACATATCGGTTTCCCCACCCCCAATCAGCATGCACTCCCCTCTCGCGATTTCCTCTATCCAATTCACACCGCCGCCTGGATGGTCCAGACCCATGGTCTTGCTGCGCACTCGTTGGATCACGTCCCAGGCATGATTCTGGCAGCAACCAATGTCAACCCCAATCCGCGTTCTGGAACATCATCCCCCGGAACATGGATCGCTGTGGCGTTCCCAATGACTGTGGGCAGGAGCTCTCGCATTCACTATAGAAGAAAATGGACATGGGGCATAGGCTAGGTCTTTTGGGAAGTTAAATAGCCATTTATACCAGACAACTGGCATGCAGTGTTACATGGACACGGGTGCGGGTATCGGAATCCGACTCGGGTGCGGGTGTCTGATTCGGCAAATCCTAAAAAATAGGATTCGTGGATTCGTCTATTTTTTTTAAAAAAAATGCAAATATTCAAGTTTACATCCAGCAGATTAGCAGTATAAAGATGAAAAGAAATGAGAAAAGAGGAAAGGCAAAAGAAAAAAGAAAAGAAAAGAAAAGGCAAAGGAGGCCCAACCCAACCCAGTTAGCCCAACTCCCAACCGGCCAACCCTACCTGCGCTGTCCACTCCCATCCGCATCTGCGTGCGCTTTCCGCTCCGCCTCCGCCTCCTCTTCCAACCGCGCCGCCACCCGCCCGCATTTGCCTTCTCCTCCTCAGCCGCAGTCACCGTCCTCCTCCGCTTCCGTCATCGCCACCCACCCCTGCCTCCTCTGCGCGCGCCGCCTTTGCCTACTCCGCTCGCCCGCCCCTGCCTCCTCTGCGCGCGCCGCCTCCGCCTCCGCGCGCCCGCCCCTGCCTCCCCCGGCGGCGCAGCACTGCAATGACGGACCTCGACGCGGCTACAGGGTGTCTGATACATGTCGTATCGCGTCCGACGCGAATCGACGCGCTGATACGCGTCAACGCGGCAAATTTTTTTCGGACGCGCGTGTCCATGTAACACTGCTGGCATGTTCCCGAGCCGTCTCATATGTGCACCATTTAAGCAAAAGAATGCTAGCCAGATATGTCAAGTTATTATAAGAGTTCTTGTTACCAAGTTGTATTTCAAAAGCGACATGGAGATAGTTTAAGTCCTCTCTTTCTATGGATTAAGAAGGAACAGGTGAAGTGATATTCTTTTTAGCAGTCACAGTGTATAATGATTGCCCAACTGACAGTTTTGTTTAACAAGACAGGAAAGTTGGATGAAGGTTATAATGGTATGCCTTTATTACCACACTACCACGGCTACGTGCTACGCCATTCCTTTGTTATGAATTCCATTTATCATAACTTTATTAACATGGTAAGAACATGGAAACTCATTGCACTCCCTAAGGATTTGCATATGGTAAGTGCTAAGCCTTTACATCTAAGGAAACTTCTCTCGATCTGTGTATATCGAATATTATTTATAAAGTTATCAGAAGCTAAACAATGCTTTGGAAGTCAATGTAATCCATCAAGATGTGCAACAGGGAGTGCACATCAGAAAAATTTATGTCATAGTATCATTTTTCCCAGCAACTGGGAATCCAATAAGATGCAGCAAGCAACCAAGTGAAAGATAAAAGGTGCAGACGGCTGTCCAATACACAGCTCTTTTGTTCCTTTTTTCAGTAAAAAAGTACAATGATTAAATTTCTTGAAGAACACAGAAATTGATTACTTATTTGTACTCACCGGACGAGACATAGCACTTTTCCTGGGATCTTGGATGTGGAGGCAAGTTGACATGCTACTGGTACTGGTGTTCACTCAATCAGCATGAGGTCCTGAAGCACACACAGTATTCATTGCCCAAGCTAATACACCATCTGCATCGGGCGAACCGAGCATAGGACATGGGTGTACACATGCCCGCCCAATAACAAAATCGAGGTCAGTCATTGCCCAAGCTAATTCTTGCAAATAAAAATCTAATTTTTGCAAATAAAATCAAAGTTAAGAGATATGAAATACATGTATATGTTGTAACTGGTCAGATCCGAATACAAATAGCTTATAGCCTTACATTAGGGTTTTGGGGGCGCTCTGTTTCGCAAGGACGGGAAGGGAAAATAAGGGGCGAACATACCTGGTGAGTTCTCGTCGCCGGTAAGCGGCAAAGGGCCCCGCGAAGACGCGCCGCCGTTCGCCCAATCGGCGCCGCCAGGAAAGGAAGGCCGCGAGAGAGGGCAGAGAGGGACTGAGAGCGAAGGGAACACGGGGGAGGAAAGAAAGATGAGGAGGGAGCCGCCAGCAGCTGGGGGAGGGGTGGACGACTAGCAAGCCGCGACGAGCTCGGCCCGTCTGACCGTCTCGATGGCAGGTATGGGCGTGTTGCTGATTCTCTAAACCGGTTTATTTTTTATTTATTCTTTTTTGTTACCGAAGTCATCCTCAATCATAAATATTTAATACCGAAAATCCAATAATTTTGAAAAGAGATGGCAAAATCCAAACATGTTTTATTTTCTCTTTCTAAGATTGCTTAGTTAGATAGCACTCGTATTTCTTAATTCTTCCCGACCTATTATTATGTTTTAATTATTGTTTTATGGAGGGCGTTAAAAGGGAGAGGGGTCTCGTGTTAAGAGTACGTACATAGAAAGCCTCCTCTTGCTCGCCCAAACAAATCCCCACAGCACAGCCTGCTTTATCCTGTTATCCACTCACCCCGTATCTTCCTCCTGGTGTCGTCTTCTCCATGTGACTAGAGCGTCGTTATCCATCCTCCACGAAGCCATCGAGGACCTCTTGCTTCGCGGCCCTCTCATCTTCTCCTCCTTGCGCTTGCTCCGCCTTCTGCTCGGACATCTCTTCCCTCCCCCCCCTCCAACCCATGACACACCCTCGTCCTGCCCTCGTGCTCCATCTCCAGCAGCTCTCATCGCCGCAATAACCCAACTTCGGCGGTGAGAGGCGCCGCCTTTGCTCCGTTGCCAGGCTGGTTGCCGCTGCCAACCATCCCTCCTATCGTCCATGGATCCCTCCCCCACACCCTCAACCTTAGAAACCCTAAAACCCTAAATCATGTCGACCTCCCGCGCCACCAACGGCCAACAACGACCCTATCGCCGGCCGCCCCGCCCACAACCCACCGGAGATGTAAGTTACTTCCTGTTGCGTGTACTTCGTGTTGAGGGAAGTGATTTTGGACCCAAGAAAGTAACTTAGGAGGGCTCTCTATTTAGCCTAAATGGAGAGGCCATTTAGATTTTTTATTGTTTTATTGACTGTTTTATAAACCAAGTCACTTCTTTGTCTTAAGTGATCCAGTAAGATATTTTTTGAACACCAATGGACATATGATTTAACATAAAAAAATATTAAGCATTTCTACATCCTATACATGACATGAAAACACAACATGCCCAATTATTTATTCTAGAGTGCTATAAATAGATCCAACAGAAATCGTGTTCTCGTCTTATTTCTATATTTCAGACACATAAACCGCATTGGAACGTAACTATATTGTGGAGTCTCATATGGTAATCTAATAAATACAGTATCGAACTATTATTTTAGGATTCCATTAAATGCTTGGCATACTCAACACTTATTGCGGCTAAGAATGCATCTAAAACGAGTCATAAGCCATTTTAGGGAGGAAAGAGAAGTTGTACAAGATAGCTCTTGTAAATAACCTAGAAGCGAGTTCATACTCCATATAGATTCCCACACCGAAGGTTCTTTTTTTCTCTATCCAATCTCCTGTTTCTGCCGTTGTAAGGATCTAGAGTAGGTTTCTGATCGCTCGCCTCTCCAATTGTTACCTATCCTTAAATAATCGACTTCGCTTCTAGATCATATGCAAGTCTAGCCCAGGGTTCGTAAAACCGGTGGAAACCGGTCGGTTCCCGCGGGAACTGCCCAAACCGCCCCGGTCCGGTAGCGGTTCGGGGCGGTTTCAAACCGGTTACATTTAAAATATTCAAATTTAAATTTAAAATAGAAAAATATAAAAAAATTCCTAAAAATACTTCAAGGTATATGTAATCTATTGGTGTCAAAAATTTTCAAATATGCTCATTTGATATTTTTTGCAGGCATTAGAAGTTCAACAAAAAAAAGGAAAAGAAAAAAATCAGCTCATTGAACTTCTAATGCACACAAAAAAATACTAAATACACTAATATTTGAAAAATTTTGACACCATTAAATTCTACACACCTTGAAATATTTTTAGGATTTTTTTCTTTTATTTTTTTAAATTTTTAGTTAAATTTGAAAACATGACAAATTATGTATTGAGCCGGCTTACCGTCCAAACCGGTCGGTTACCAGTCCAAACCGACCGGTTACCGACCAAACCGGTCGGTTAGCCGTTCAAAACCGAGTACACGGGGGATTTGAATTCAAAATTTGAATTTAACCGGTTTCCACCGGTTCCCACGGTAACCGGACCGGTTAGCCGCTACCGCCGGCCGGCGGTTCGGCCAACCGGTTCGGTTTTTTGAACCCTGGTCTAGCCAAGTGGTTGTGGCTTCTAGTAATGGCTCTGGCTTGATCGACATTCAAGGAATGCCATAATTCCACAAGTTGGTGTTGACTTCTGACTTAGAGGTATATAGATTTAATACTCCTAGTACATTGAAATAGACTTATAATATCATCTCTGAGGCATGGATTTAGATCTTTTTGGTTAGTTACGACATGAAGATAGTCCTAATGTTATATTTAGTATAACAACTACTGAGTCCCACTTTCATATTATCATTTTATGAGACGGATTGCACCAGAAAGTATTTAAAACCAGACCACACTTAAGAAAATGCTAAAATATTAGGAAATATATCCGTATGAGGATTTTATTTTGGTACAAGAAGCATAAAGGTTCAAAAGGGTTCAGAAAACAAATTAACGGCTTTGGAGAAAAACAAACGTGAATTTCGAAGGAACGAAAAACGCATATAATACTGGGCTAGAAATGGCTAGTATGGCCCAAAAACATGGGCACCAAAACGCCCCTTATTTTCCTCCGCAGCCCACGACAGGCCCATCAAGACCAGAACACGTTAAAACTTGTTGATATGCAAACCGCTCAAGGTTGCAGCGAGGAGTTTGACCTGATCCAAGTTTCGAATTTATTACAGCAAAAAACTCTTCGAAGCTAGTACTCTGCTTACGCATACAATCCAATGTGCTTATTATTAACGACGAAGTGATCGAGAAGGTTGGCAGAATTTGCCAACAGCTAGCTAGGTAGCTCAAGCATCTGCGCAGCACCATGCAAGTCCGGCCAACCGAGCCGAGCGTGAGCCGTGAGCTAAGCGCTCGTAGCAGCTACTACCCGGCACCATTGCCACGACGCAACGCATATGCTACGCCTAGCCAGCCAGAGCCATGTGCCACAGTGCAAGTGCAGCTAAGCTACCAGCCTACCCTGCCGCGCCGGCCGTGTGGTGCGACCGGCCAGGACGGGACATGGCCGGTCGGGCATCCCCACAGGCCAAAGCCCAAAGGGATGGCTGGCGACACTGTTCGTGAACGGCAGCTAGCGCCATGCCTGCAGTCCTTTGAGTCCTCGCCGCCGTCGCTTTTCAGGCTGCGTTTAGTTGGTGGGGGACTGGAAAACGTGGTATGTGAGAGGGATGAATCGAAAAGTTGAAGAGAATTGAATAAATTTTTTTCTAAAAAACATGTTTTTTTAGAGAGATAAATAGTAAAATAAAAAAACTTCTAAAACTAACCACGACAACAGCATCAATTCTGCTCACGACACAGTGTCAGAAGCGGGAGACGAGCGGCCGAGAAGCTCTCTCCCTTTCCCGGCGCAGGCAGGCTGCTCCGCGCCGGCTTTTGTAGCCTTCCGGTGGTGGCCACCTGGCCGGCGTGCTCAGGCAAAAGGCCTGAGGAGGCCGTTGCCCTTGCGCAGGGATGATCTCATCTGATCTCTATCCATTCGGGCACTGAAAACCATGGCGATTCAGGAGGACGGTGGCTGGATCCGTGCCGCTGTCAGGCGTGTTCGTGGCGGCTGCAGCCTGCAGCACACCATGCATGTTGCTGCGTCCTGACGCTAGCTAGGCTGTGTTCACTTTTTTTTACTAAAAACTACTTCTCACTTTCTATTCATCCTATCTCCAAAAATTCTTTTTTCAACTTTTCTATTCATCTTACTCACATAACACGCATCCCAAAAAAGTATTTTTTTCCCACTTTATCTAAACACAGCATAGCTCGAGGCCTCGAGCTAGCTGCCTCTGTCCAGTGTGGCAGTGTCCACTGACCGCCGTTCCGTTCCGTTCCGTTCCGTTTGCTGCTTGATGCAGAAACAGAACAGAGAACACGGGTGGATGATGCATTGATGCTTTGGACGCAAACTTGGGTGATCCACGACGACACCACGACATGATTGCCGAGCTGATTAGGCTCGCTCGACCGCCAGTTTAGGTCGCCGGTGTCGTTTTCCAATTAAGAAGCAAAAAGAGGGTACGGCCATGGCCTAATTTCATGGAAATGGCCTTTTTAGGGACTCAAAATTCGCCTTTGTGATTTGAAAGAAAAAAAGTCCCTTTAGTGGTTACTAATTCGAGAGAGAAATAGTGGTGATGGTTGGTTAGTTGACCAATGCACTAAAGCAGCTAGCAGAGATTGTTGCGGTCTTTGTGGTTTGTCATCTTGTTCCTGATCTTATTTGGTTTGTTAATAATGTCAGTGGCCGGCCTGCTGCAGTGGGGTTATATATCTGCTCAATATAGAATTGGTGGATTTTCCATCCATCAGAAAATCTGCCTGCCGTGAGCACGTCTATATATCTATCTAGATCTCTCCCGGCCCTTTTTCTTCTTTTTGAAACATTGCTTGTCCATGCATATGTCATATCAGTGGTTAAATTATCGAAGCAGCTTTTCCATGAATTATGCATATCAATAGTTTTGTAATCTAATGGAGATCCTCTGCCAACTTTGTGAACCATGACAATATGAAAAGGATAATCATTTTTCTCATATCATCTGACAGATGTTGCCCTTACTTTCCAACTAGGACATTATTATCCTTTGACACTGAGCGCATAAACATTAAACTAAGGGGATGCTACTCATTCATACATAATTTTTAAACTTTTTTAAAGAGACGTTTGCAAAACCTTCTGAGCTAAAATACGCCTCCGAGGTCGACCTATATGTAATATTAACCTTTCTTGTTCCTCTCGCCAATGCTTGACCCCATTCCCATATATATAATCGTTGCTTCATGTGCCGCGCAGTGATGGCCTACACTTCTCTGCCTCGTTCTCCCGAGAAATTCGGCACTCCCTTAATATGTGTCCTTACATTTTACGCATGTTAAACTATAAAGTGGATTGTAAAAATCCAATCAACCCAACAAAGTTATCAAAAAAATCATGTATAACATATACGGCCTTTGTAAGAAAAACAGAGAGAGAGAGGGTGAAAACAACACATAGACATCATCACACATCACCCAGTATTTACGTATACATTACTTCAAAATTGCCCTTTAATAAGTCTGCTGAAGATACAGGAGGGCACACAACAACGTTTGCCATTGCCACGCAAATCAGTGCCATCCGGGCCCCACTCATGCCACATGGAGTTCATCAATCTACACGTTACCGTTGCACAAAAAATAGCCGGCCTGATCGATCTCACCTATGGATTGGAGAGGAGATCTTGGATAAGACTGGATTATTTCAGGGTTTGATTCACCATATAACAGTGGAATAAACCTTAGGGCATGTACGGCGCGCCCGCCTCGGATCTCGCACCCTTCAATCTCGCATGTGCGTGCCTCCTAGTGCCGAGACATGGCGCTACTACGGTAACAATTTTTAATCGCCCGATCAGAGAGAACAGCTGCACAGATCTTACTCGGAGGTTCTTTTCGCTAAAGAGTAACACTAAACCCCTTGAGCCCAATGATAGCCTCACACTGTTCTAGATCTACTCCGGCTAATCACCTTCTGCCAAAGCAGGCCAGCAGCAGTTAGCTAGCTCAGCTCGCAGCTGATCGATCTGCAAAACAGTAATTCGAACTCTGTAATCTTTTTGCCAACTAAACAACGTCAATAATTGTCCTTGGAGAGACAAAGATGCTCCTTGTGACGCATTTAGGTTGGTAGGTATATCCTAGATTAGGTCCGGTCTGCTAGCTCATCGAATAAACTGAAAGAATTGAAGGAAAACATACATATACTGCAGGTTATTTTTGTAAGACTAGCTGGACACGCCTAGTCGAATTAGGTTAACCACTGTGTTGGATGGATCCCGCTATCCATGCATGCAGGCATGCATCTACAAGGATAGATCATAGATCATAGATGCAGGCAGGCAGGCAGGCACTGAGCTGAGAACAAACTAGCACACGTACCAACATGATACTCATCTTTGCAGCATGTTGTTGTGTGGTGATGGCAGCTGGTGGTTGTTAAGTTGCCACAGAGCTGAGAGACCAGGGAGGGCAGTTGCTCTCGCAGAAGACAACACATGGAAGCGGCAGGACACAGGAGTAGTGGGGGTTAGTTGTCCGGTTGCGGTGGCGGGGGCCGCCGCCCATCGCCATCGATCGATCGGCCGGGCATGAGAGGATCGGATTAGAGGGTATCCGATGTTTGGATGGTAGCTGCTACCGCTTGGAGCATACTGCACGCAGAGAGATACCGTCCATCTCTAGAGATCACCCTAGCTAACAATAACGACATGGATGGATTAGCAGGTAATTAATAGCTGTGCTAGGGTAGTAACTTTGTCGTCGCTGTTGCTATAAGTAGACCGGCGGCATCTCAGTGTTAACTCTTAAGCATGCTCGTGAGTGCTCTAGTGGGACTGTGCGAGTTATACTAGAGAGCAAATATTTTGGGAGTCAAATGGGGTTGTTTTTTTGTTTGTTTGTTCTGACTTGAAGCATGCATGGTAACTGTACTATACTTTTTATGTTCAGCGTGTACGTACAGCGCGTCTCCTTTACTTCTGACAGACGACTGATAGAGGTCCACGTTTCGGAACACGCTCGACGCTGACATGTTTCAAAACCGCATGTGTATTCCGTGCCAACTGTGAGTGGAGTAGTACGTACGTATTTACCCCCGCCCCCCCATTTTTTTTTGATAGGGATCATCATGGTTTGTTTTTTTTAAAAAAAAACTTGCAACCATGAACAGTAAAAAACTTTCAGGTGGCATAGGGTGCTCCCTCCGTTTCAAATTCTAAGGTTGTGTTCAGATTAGGGTAAAAAACACTGTACCTGAAGAAAAACACTGTAGCACTTGCTGGGAAGCGTGTTTTGTGAGAGGGGTGAATAGTAAAAAGTTGACAAATAGTGAAAAGTTGGAATAAATAGTGTTTTCTTAGGAAATCTGAACAGAGCCTTAAGTCATTTTAATTTTCTTGGACAATCAAACTATTTTATGTTTGACTAAATTTATAGAGATCTCAAAGGTTTATGTATGTCACATGATAAATATACTATGAAAATATATTTGATATCATTTATGTTTGTACTTCACTGTACAAACTTGATAAAATTTGAGATACTTTAACTCTGCAATAAAGTTGGAATAACTTATAGTTTAAAACATAAGAAGTAGTAAATTTGTCGTTGTTGCTGCTGTAAGTAGACCCACCAGCCGGCCGTATCTCAGTCTTAAGCAGGCTCGTGAGTGCTCTAGTGGGGGTTAATTAAACTCGATATCAATAATGTTTTGGGAGTCAAATGGAGTCTGTTTTTTCGTTTGTTTGTTCTGACTCGAAGCATGCATGTAACTGTACGGCATTTTATATGCTCAGCGTATCAGCGCGTCTCCTTTGCTTCTGACTGACGATTGACCCAGTTCCCGGTTCTGTAACACACTTGACGCTGACATGTTTGGAAAGCACGTGTGTATTCCATACGGATTACCCCCCCACCACCCCCACCCCCACCCCCACCCCCCCCACACACACTTTTGCTAGCGAGAGTATCATTTTTTAAAAAAAATTCAACCATGAATAGTAAAAAAATAGTTTTTTTCGCGCAACAGGTGACATATATTCATCCACGAGCAGTCAATATAAAACTTATTTCGGTGCAAGTAGGAGGGGGTAAAAAAATACAAAGATCATTGCAGTAAAAACAGATGTGTCGTCCACACTGTTTCACTTTTTTTTAGCTTAGCTAAAGGCCGGAAAGATGTATCCCCTGTTGATCACGACGTGTAACGACACGCACGCACCTACTAGCAGTGATTGTGACGGCAAGTGGGCGGGTACAATCAGCGCCAACAGTGCCGTACGTACGTACCATGTGCCCCCGTATTTTTCAATTATTTCCAACCCAATCGGCCGGCGACGTAGCCACCCGGTGGGGCCCCCCCCCCCCCCCCGGGCCTCCGGCCACCACCAGCACCACCACCCGCCATGAATCGCCGCATAAATAAACAAGAAACAAAAGCGGTTGTTGGGTGGCACGGCATGCACTAAGCTGCACGTACGACAGTAACTAGGGCTAATTGTACGAGCGAAAGCTTGCACTTTGCATGGGGGGCTCCGTGCTTATTTTAGTGTGGCTAGCTAGCTAGCTATAGAGACGTGTTTCCTGATCTCTACCAATACAAGTTTGTGTGGTCCTAGGCGATGCATGTGTGCTCGATGGTGCGTTATTGCAAAAACAAGTTGTGTACCATCCATCTTCCACACGTTGTAGTGTCGTACCATGCATGTGTCTCGTAAATCCCTTAGGTTAAGGTAGATGTACTGATGTACATGTACAAATATGAGTCCCGGCCCGCGGCCCACGCCATATATGACTTGTCCCCAGGATCCCATATAGTTTAGTTGCGAGGTTTAGTTTGTTTATATACGGCCTGCTTTGATGTTATTGGGCACACTTTAAAGGTGTCATTAGTTTATACAGTAGTTGCTTTTGTGTGATTCAGTGATGGATTCATCGTACCTTTATTATAGTCCATAGAAGATGCTCGATCTGTGTGATCTTTGGTGGAAACAGATCGATCAGTACAGTATGTACTAGGATATATCGTCTGTCGGCGCGCACCTTTCATCAATAAAATGTACATTGTCAGGATTTGAGAGGTTCTTCGTTGTTGTCAACCGTCCAATTGATGGTCGTTCATGCATGCGAGCGGCATCCCCTGTGTGGTTGACAAGAACATGCTAGCCATGCAAATGATTCCAAGAAAATGATAATATATCAACACAGAAGAGAACATGCATGCATGTATCTAAAACGTTTCTCAGGCTCTTTGAGTCCCTTGCAAATGAGCCAAACAATCCGATGCAATTTTGACATGATACAAAACTCCATTGTGGTTAACGTTCATGTATGGAGTGAAATTGTAATTTATAAGTAGTAACCATTCCTATTGAACGCAGAAGACCAAAGCAAAATATGTCTGGCCAATAGCCGTGCTTGACCATAATATAGGGCTGTGAGTGTGTCACTTAATTTCCTATATGACCCCAAAACAATCAGAAGCAGGTATGGAATAATCCATTCATTTGTTTTCATTGAAAAATAATAGGCGGCCCAGGTCCAATTGGGTTCGAATTTGTATGCCTGATAAAGTTTGGACACTAATTTTAGATAAGAAATAACTCCCCGGGTTCACGTCAAATTGGGTTTGAATTTGTTGGCATGATAAAAGTTGGGCGCTAATTGTAGATCCAAAATAGATGGTTTTTTTTTTCTCAACCCGGTCTGCAAAATGCTCGAATATAAATCTTCATACTCAAATATACTCTAATATAAAGGAACTTTCAGCTTGGTGCTACAGTGTTCATGATTCACTCGTGATCGATACACTACTACTATGTGGTGACTAGTCACTAGCATGCGGTACTTGAGATTCATAGCTCCAAACTCTAAGCCTCTAATTGCCGGATGAAAGGTCCCGTCCCTACCATTACTAGCTAGTATCACTGTATTAGGCTAAGGTAGCTGCTGCCGCTGCCGCTGCCGTCTACTCCCACGTGAATTTCAGGTATCAACTGTACATCGAGACGCGCTCATTTTGTGTCTTGGCTATGTTGGATAGACAAATAATGCTGACTTGGTGAGTGCTTCTGAAGCTAGCGTTGCTAGCTGGAGTAGTACGTAGCTCGCTGATCACTCTCGCATATATGTGGTCTCAACTCTCAACTCAAAGGGAAACATTTTTTGTTTCTAACCGCCGATAAGTATATTGACCACACCACATGCATGGTTCAACAAAAGGAAAATGGGTACAAAATGATATTTGTCGCTGTTGACCGTTTATCATAACATTTGACCATTCATCTTATTCAAAATTTTATTATAAATATATGAAAAGATAAACCACGATTAATATACCTTTAGTAATAATGTAAGTTATAAATAAAGTTAATGATGCATACATAACTTTTAATTATGACGGATATTCAAACATCATAGTTAAAGTCAACAACGATAAATATTTTGATGTGGATAGAGTAATATATAAATTGTACAGAAATATGTAGAAAATATAATAAATCTCGAGCAACTTAACAGGTCTGGCAACAAAGTAGTCGTCCTAAAGAAATGCGAGATTGGGTCGGCTTCATCTTCACGCATGCATGTATGGATTGGTTGGCAAGACCTGCAGGCCCTGTGTAGACACAGTTGCTACGTCCAGGGATCAAATTGATTTGGTCCCTCCCTCCCAGCAAAGATGGGCAACAGATTTATGGGGACTAGACCCACAGAAGCATCACAATCAGTACCATTCATAGCACAGTTGACCAAGCTGGTTGTACACTGCTACTGTACAATTTCAGAAGGCCATCTAAACTTTTGTCTGCTCTTCTTCGTACTCAAAGAGAGAGAGAGAAAAACCTTTAGGCCCCTTCTTAAAGGCCTCCTCCAACGGGCTAACTCAAAGCTAGCTCTTAAGTTTTTTAATCAATAAACAGTAGTTGAACTGTGCACGCTAGCGCCGCGCTGATCGTGAACACTTTCCAACGCGCCTCTCTCTTGTTGCTCTGCTATTGTGATCTACTATTTTTACTGTATCATCAGATTTAACTGTACCAACGAGACAACTACTGCCTCCTGAGGAGGCCTGAAACACATTCCTCGACACAAATATGTTGAAATGGAAGCAATTTTAGTGAAAATTTCTGCAACATTCCAAAGAGACATGTATGGATTGGTTTCGACCCAATGCAAAGATGGTCCAAAGGAAGAGTCAGAACTATGCACTATTGGAGAATCTCACATCCATCCACCTTAATTTAGTCTCGTAGGAATAGAACCGGTACTACGGTTGGTAAGACCAGTGCAAACAGGATTTAAAGATGCACATTAGTCCTGATTGGTGTTATTACCCAGTACAAAAGCCAATTTTGGCTTTAGTTCTGATTGGTAAACACCAAACCGGACTAAGGCGCCGTTTAGTTCCCAAAAGATTCTCCAAAAATACACTATCCATCCAACTTTTCACTATTCACCACATCTCTCCTACTCATAGAACACTATTTATCTATAGTGTTTTTTGTGAACAGTGCATTTTTGAGGAATCTTTACCCAATCTAAACGCACCCTAAAAGAATTTGTTTCTGTGTGGCTCCTCTCTCGTGTTGTGGTTCCTGCTGCCCCCCTCCCCTAGTTATATATATTGGGGCTTCCCCGGCTACAGGGACAGAGACAGACCAGTACTGCTGCAGGTCCATGTTCTAGTAATAATAACTAGTTAAGAGTAGTTAATCCTTATCTAACCCCTCGTCCTGTTAAATAAATTTATGCCGCCGGCACTAACCTTGTAATATATAGGTATTATTTTCACGATCGACACAGAACATGTTTGCAAGATCTTTGTGCTGGCAGTACTCAAAACAGACATGTTTGCAAATCGTGTACAATGTCTGAAGAGATATTTTCCTACCCTTTGATTTTATTTTTCTCGAAACAAGATCCATGATAACGTAACTTATCATCACCATATGGACCTGGCACTAGCAGTGACCAAGCAGTGTTACGAGGAAGTTAAATTACCATGTGCTGCAGATGAAAGAATGAAGCCATGGCGGTAGTAGGTAAGACGGCACTGAATCCTAGAAGGTTAGTTTCAGCGCAGCCGATAGTGGTGCAATTCTTCTCTGAGACCGCTCGCTCCTGCCTGTCGCCTGCACGTCTGACGAAGACGATCCACACATTTAAAATAGCCTGCTGCTGGAGCTGGACGACGACGCCGCTGCAGCCTGCAGGCGATAGACGATTCCCGTTGCAGGTTCCTGCGTCCCCTAAGCTCTCCATTCCATGTGTAGTTTACGCACACGCCTCGCCAGCCAAGCCAAACACGCCGTCGTGGCGTCCATGTACGCCATTAATGGACTCTTGCAGTTGCAGGGAAGCTTGAATGCCTAAATCGCTGGGGGGAGACGACGGGTGAATATGCATGGGATCATTGGGATGTGCCATGTGGTCCGTACAGCATCCGGCAGCCTACGTGCCTGGCTGCATGCAAGAGTGGCCAAAAATACACGCTGCCAACGTCCCCCCGGAGACATATCCTGTTCGGGGGCGTAATGGCTACCATATACAGTATGCTACCCACGTTATGAGGTGCTTTAAGTTGCCATAATTCAGAGTTGTTCTTGCTTTGAATTCGCCTCTTTAATCCGTCTTCAGAAAAACCATGTATTGCGTTCGTAACATGGTATGTTGTTATGGTCAGAATTTTGGAGAATTTCACCTGAATAAAAACTAGAATTACTGGTATGAGGATTTTATTTAGTGCATATCGGTTGGGATCGACCGCCGGTTTCAGTACTGAATTTTGGCCAAAATTCTGAACCTTGATTTCAGATAGCCGAGTTTGTAAATATTACAGGATTGTTATTATTCTTAAAAAATAATTACAAGATTCTTAAAAAAAGTAGGTTATATACATACTTCAAAATCTCGCGATAAGCCACGGTGTAACTTGTAAGTATCTCATGTGGCACACCAAGTTGACATCCTACATCCACGAGAAAAATGTGCCAAGTCGAAATCAAGAAAAGGCTGGCCGTGTCAGCACGTTCACAGCAAATAATTTCATGAAGGCGACACTGGCCAAGTGATATGCATGGTAATAACGAGTGAAATTAAGCCAGAATAAACGAATGTTCAGTTCGGCTCACCAAGGATTGGACAAGGGTACTGAAACACCATAAGCTAGCTAGCATTTCTTGAAAAACAAACAGAATAATTGCTCCGATATGATGCGGATCGATGGGATGCCACTGGACGGCCAGGATGGACCCATAATTGGCGCAGGCCGGAAATTACCAGGGTCCTGCCCCACCGTGCCGGTGTGCAGCCCACTACCGCTACAGTATGCGGGACCCACCTAGGCTAAAGCGGGAGAGAGAAATTAAAGCACCGCCTGTTACTAGCCATGACACGGCCACATGAGCCAGCTAAAGGAGCGTTAAAGCTTCCCTAAAAACTCCTATTTGCCTGCTACAGTTTTCACCACCACCTGCATGCAACTTCTTCTACCCTCTTCTCTCTTCTGACACTGAAACACTTTCCAATTTTCTTGCTACGAGAACTGAACTGGAAATTGTTTAAACTGTTCATTCCATTTTCTTGCTGTAAGAACTGAAATGGAAATGGTTAACACTGTTCATTCCATTTTCTTGCTGTAAGAACGGAAATGGAAATTGTTAAAACTGTTCATCCCCATTTTCTTGCTGTAAGAACTGAAATGGATATTGTTAAAACTGTCCATTCCATTTACTGGCTGTAAGTCTGAAATGGAAATTGTTAAAACTTTCATTCCATTTTCTTGCTGAAACAGAAATGGGAATTGTTAAAACTGTCCATTCCATTTTTCATGCTGTAAAATAGAAATTGCTAAAACTGTCTATAGTAAAGTAGTAAACGAGTTAAAGCATGAATGATAAACGGGCAAGGAATTAACAGACGACAACAGTAAACAGCTGGTCACTGAAGAGAATTGAAGGAAAGAAATTACTATAGCATTATTAGTTATATTAATATATGTAGAAAAATAAAGGAGGAGCAGTTAGATGGATGCACATAATGCACACCCAGCCAGGGAGGAAGGCGATCGAAATTGATGAGATCCATCCAACCTCTTGGAATCTAGCAGCACTACTGATTATACCGGTCCTAGACGAGTACCCTACACAGTAGAGAGCAGGGATTAGCATTGGCTGCGTACATTTGCATGACTGCAAGTGCTACAGCAGCATGCATTGAAAATCCTCACTGTGATGTAACAATTAACATACCCAAGCGTGAACAGCTGGGGGCATTCTTGCCGCTGTTAGCAAGTTCGCTATGGATCTAGGTACCTTTTAGTTACTCTTACAGTGACCTTGGCAACTGCATGGTGTTCTAGCTGCATTGTACTAGAATATATAGCTCAACGGCCAGCGGCGCAGACGGCGGCCGCCGGCGCAGTAAGAATTAGGGTGTGTTTAGATTGGGGAAAGATTATCCAAAAATACACTGTTCACCAAAAAATCACTGTAGATGAATAGTGTTATGTGAGTGGAAGAGGTAAGATGAATAGGAAAAAATTAGATGAACAGTGGTTTTTTAGGAAATCTTTGTGAATCTAAACGTGGCCTTATTCCGGCCGGCGCGCCGCCGGCATCCCTTCCACCTGTGGCTGCGGCCTGCCTGCTCTGGCGCCGCTGATCCGTGGCATCTGATCTGTATTATTAAAACCCAATTTTGTGGTGCACAGTGAGCGAGTGATGAGAGTGATGGAAGAAGGTGCGATCTACTCGATCCAAAAGTTTCACCGCTCTCTCTCCATCTCATTCCCCCCACAATCATTTGCACCACCCCTCTCTCTCTCTCTCCTCTTCATCTCACTCTTCTTCTCTCTCTAATGACTATTTAACATGCAGGCTTTTGTTTTGCAGCTACCTGCCTGCATATAATTCTGTTGCCTTCTCTCTCCCTTTAGCTTGGCTCCCATTGCCATCATCATCACCTCCATCTCCTCACCATCACGCCTGCCTCCTCTCCCTCTTCTTCTTCCTCCTCCTTTTACACCGCTACAAAAGAGCACGAGCACACCGCTTGCGAGCTAGCTGCTGTTCATCGCAATTCACACACAACCCCTGAGCCTGACCTAGGTTGCTTGTTCTTCAATTCGTGGCGAGAGAGCTCTCAGAGCAAGAGCTAGATTGCATCCCATGGGCGTCGAGCTCGACCTCTCCGAATTGGCCGTGCTCCGGCCAATCCAGACCGCCGCAACGGCTAGGCGGGGCAACGACGACGACGACCCGGTGGACGCCGCCGACGACACCGGCTGCGTCACTCCGACGGCCACGAGCTCCTTGTTGCCGCGGAAAGTCGACGTCGGCGTCGCTGACGTTGACCTCATCGTCGACGCCGTCGTCTTCAGCACGCCAACAGCGTCGCCGTGCTTGCTGCGGCCGTCCATGGTGTGCCCACCGGCGCCGAGGAAGCCGGCGGCGAGGGCAGCGCCGGCCTCCGCCAAGAGGAAGCGCTGCGGCTGCGACCTCCCGGCCTTCTTCCCCGTCCCGCAGGACCTCTCCATGGTGTTCGTCCCACGCGCCGCCGCCGCGGACAGGTCGCCGGCGGCGGCGGTGGCGCCGCCACGGGCTGCCAAGAAGGTCCGCCGCCTGTTCGTCGTGGGGTGAAGCGGCGGCTCCGGCGACGTTGCCGTTCAGACGACAGAATGCATGCCACATGTCATGCTTTCCTCTTCAGTGCTGATCGATCCGACGATCCCCTCCTCGCTGGCCGGCGGCGCGCCATTGGCCATCTGCTGTGAGCGAGATCGAGGACAATTTCTTGGCTTCTTGAATTGGAAGCACAGAAGACTCCAAGGCCAGTGCCATGGCCACCATGCGCCTATGTTTCGTCGTCAGAGCTTACTGATCGAGTGAGTGTGTGTGTGTGCAGTGGGCTTTCTCAGATCGATCGAGTCTGAATAATCGAATTGTAAATACTACATTGTTGGCCGCGCATGGTTGTCTTGGAGCAACGCGAGTATAAAGACCATAACCTCTTGGAATCCACTGCTGTTGCAAATTGATACTTAAATTCCCCTGCCCCTTCCAGAATCAATGCTCATCCTGTGCCAAACGCTGTAAATTTATCTCATTATGTATGATGTTAATTGTTCTGGTGTCCTCTGCAGTCTGCACACATTTTTCTGTTTTGCCTTGCAGGCTCCAATTCTTGAAAATTGTGTATTGGAGCCTAGCCCAAAGTGTGATTGGTATCTCTGTTTTTTCTTCTGCATTTGTTTTCAGAAGTGGGACGCATCGAAGAAGGAATAAGGGTCCTGACGTGAGCGGCTTCCAAATCGTGTCCTCTTGCTACCTGCAAGCCTGCAGTCCTTTTGGATGGTACCCAATGCAACCTCAGCAGAGCAGAGTGCAGAGAAACATGCATGAATGGATGAGCTGAGAAAAATTCAGAGGGCAGAACAGATCTGGAGGGAAAAAAAAAGGGCAGTTAAGCGGCAGGGCACTCAGATCTGAGCAGGCCGCTCCATTCAGGGTTTAATGATTCGCCCATTTCCCAAACTGTTCACGTACAATTTGCTGCATATTTAAAATTTTCTCTGCCTCATCAGTCTAGAAAGTAGTATGCTGCAGAATCAATCGAGTAACTGTACAAGTGTTTGGACTAGACCTCCGGCCTGCCAGATCCTGAAAAAGCCTCCTGCTGGAATTCTAATTCTGATGAAAGAAAGCAGTATTTTACTTTTGGAACAGGATAACTTATTTATTATAAATCAATATTTAATTTTCAAGAAAAATACACGTTGGTAAAGTTAAACATTTTTATTTGAAGTCAGAGCGAGCTTGACTTACTTAATTGGTACGAACATAGTCATGAGTCAAGACAGGTCGAGACTACTACAAAATTATATTAAACCAAGTTGGTCTTGGCCACCCGATAAGAGCTTATTTGGAACGAAGGATTTTTGAAATAAAGAAGAATACAAAAAACACAGGACATGAATGTCTTACAACCACGAGTCACATGGAACGAAAAACACACAGAAACTCTATTTGCTTCATGTGCGTTTTGCCAAGTATAAAAAATAAATCATATTGCCTTTCGAGGTACATGCTGTTTATTGAACCAAAAATTAACAAAAAAATCTCCCTAAATATCTTTTTAGCAAAACAAGATAGGCGAGACGGCTTCAAAAGTTATAGTGTATTTTTTAAGAAGCCATAAACAAACTAATATTTTCATCGGGAAATGATACGATTGATGAAAATATGTGGATCGGACATGAGCGTCGGCGCACAGTGAAAAAAGAAGACGTTTTTTTTATATGTGTAGTACAGGAGGTACATATTTATCCTGCAGCGAAAAGATGAGCATTAGTACGGAATATATATGTTTATTTTCCGGACAACATGGAATCCAATCCAAGAGCGTGCCACACACAAGTTCAAAACTGGAGGAACAAGTAGGCAGTGCACCCAACCATAGCATCTGGGAAGAAGACGGATATATACGTCAGGAATGCACAAATAGTTATATGTAGTTGCAATAGAGTTATTATACACCGTTCGTACATGACAAAAGAGATGGTTCCTCTTGTTCGTTTCCTGGCGCATCAACATTCGAGCAAAACTCGAATTTTCCATGGACTCACAAACGATGCATCATGATTTGACGCTTAGCAGTGTATAGTGAGCGTTGATCGAGCTGCTGTGAGTGTCGTACGTGCATGCATGTTATTCCCCACTAGGAGTAGGCTCCAAAAGCAGCACGCCCAATTTATGTCTTGGATAATACGCAAAGGTATAGGTATGCTATCATTTTATTTCTCAGACATCAAGTCCTTTTTTTTTTGTAGGGATGAAGTATTTGTGACCTCTTTTTTTTTTTCCTTTTACATGGCGATCCAAAGTTCAAAGCTGTTGCAATTATGCTATGGAGAAAAAAGAAGTAATCATTCGTGGGGTATGCATGTTTTTCTATCCCATCTTATGCAAGCATATAGAAATACCATACGTTTATTTCAATTTTTACTAACTAAACATATGTCCCTCCCGCATATTATTAAATTTTTTTCAGGGTCTATTATTAACTTTTAATGTGATCTTACTAAAATGATTATTGCCAGAACAGCTGCTTCTTCTCTATCCTTTTTTGAAACTTTGCAGGAACAGATGAAATCAGAGTGCGAAGACCACCAAGAGCGAGGAGGAAGTAGTGGGGGTGGTTGCTGAATTGGGAATGCTGATCGGAGAGAAGCATCAATGATGCCATGTCGCGGTTGCTGCAGCTGCCTTCTGCTGCCAGTACGGCCAGTGACGAGGTGCTCGCTACCTAGCTCGCCGGACAGCCGGGCCGCGTGCAGAGCCACACCGTACCGAATCATTTCGGCCGGCACATGGCGGCTCCGTCCACCTGATCATGCATGGGCCATCTATCCGTGCGCATTGAATTCCATATGCACATTCAGTAAGCATAAAGGGGATACGAGGGAATGCCAAATTTCAGTTAATCTAAAAGAACTCGAGATGTTGGAAATGGAAGCGTGGATTTTGGAGAAACTTCGTAGCGTTCAACATTGCCATCCTTGCATCATGGAAAAAAACGATGCTGTTATTTGGCTTTATTTTCGCCTTTCTGCATAGGCTTCTCTTTATCACTGTGGCGTGCTTGTTCATATTCAGTTGTTGGCTTTCGATGATTTGGACTTTGAAAGGCGAAAAAGGGTAAAGCCAAGGGACTGTAGAGGTGAGCTTTAACAACTTTGTTCCTAGCTGAAAATTACTCACTGGCAGAATGCAATCCTGTGATCCTATCAGCCGCAGTTTATTGGTTGTGTGTGTGATAAAAGGGATGCTAGGTTTTGCGTAGGCCGGTTTTAGGCCCAAGAAGCTCTCTCTAACTTGACCGCTCTCTTTTTTCCGGCGGCTTTTTGCCACCATCAACAACCCACTGTCACTAGGCCTAGTGTAGGCCCATATATAACGTGAGTAAAATGACGTTGCGAGTAATTTCGGCCCGTCAAATCCGTCCGTGCAAAAGCTCTTCTGACTGACTGATAGATGGAGCGTTGTCCGCCGACGTGGTCGCGTCGGACTCGATTTCATGTACCAACCACAACCCCACCCTGACGTGGAGTCCATGAAACGCACGTGATGCCTCCATGAGATGCCGCTTCCACCCAAAAATCCAAACAGATCGAGCTGCTGGGCTGGGATCGTGTGCACGATCGTCGATCCATCACATATTCACATCACATCGACACATCGTCGTCATGGAAAGCTCCGGTGGGTGGTCGGAGCTCCCGGCCGACGTGCTCGTCACGGTCCTCGAGGCGCTCCCCATCGGCGACCTCTGCCGCGCCGGCGCCGTGTGCCGCTGGTGGAACGCCGCGACGTCGCGCGCCCGTCTCCACCACCGCGCGCTGTCCCGCCCTCGCACGACGCCCTGCCTCCTCTACTACACGTCCACCACCACCGCCGGCGATCCTCCGCCGTCGGAACCCGCCGCCACTGCAGGGATGCTCTACAGCATCACGGACGGCCACACCTACCCCGTGCCACTCAACGGCGCCTCCATCCCCGGCGTGTTCTGGCTCGGCACCTCCAACGGCTGGCTCGTCACCGCCGACGAGCACGCCGAGCTCCACCTCATCAACCCCATCACCGGCGCCGAGCTCGCCAACTCACTCCCATCCGTGGCCACCATCGAGCAGGTCAGGCGCGTGCACGACGACGTCACCGGCGCCGTCGTCGCCGACGAGTACGTACCTCGTCTACTCCTACGACTGGTCGTTGAACGCGTACCCGCGCGACGACCCGGGGTCGACACTGAGCGCGCGCGAGCTCGTCAACTACCTCTACCACCGCGCGTTCATCTCGTCGGACCCATCGGACGGCGGCGGCGGCGGCGGCTGCGTCGTCGTGCTCATCATCTGGCCACACTACCAGCTCTGCTTCGCGAGGCTCGGCGACGCGCACTGGACGTGGATACAAACCCCGCCGGAGAACACGCAGTACTGCGACGTCGGCTTCGACGGCGACGGCAGGACGCTCTACGCCATGCGCTACGACGGCGCCATCCACGCGTTCGACCTCCATGGCCGGCCGGAGCTCGAGAGGGAGGTCGTGCTCGTTCCCCAGATCGAGGAGGTCAGGCAGAGGACCACCAACTACCTTGTCCACGCACCTTGGTTGGGCTGCTGGCTTCAGGTGTGGAGGAACATGGACGACGGCGAGCCTGCTGACGTGGCTAGTGGTGGGGATCGTCCGTGGAAGACGGAGTGGATCAAGGTGTACCGGGTGGATCTGGCGGCGCAGACGCTGGTTGAGATCAAGGACTTGGGTGATCATGCCTTGTTCGTGGGATGCAACAACTCTTTCGCGCTCGCGGCGACGGATTGTCCAGGCGTATTGCCGAACCATGTCTACTACACCGACAATGAAGAGTACTACGCGCTCTACTCGCCGCATTGTCCGAGAGATATTGGGATCTACAATGTGGGAGATGGCAGTTTCCATGAGATCCAGCCTCCCTGTCCATGGTTGAATTGGCCGCTTCCTTCTTGGATTACGCCAAGCATTGCCTAAAAAGTATAGTCGGGGGCTTGTTGACGAAGGGAGAAGGTGGCAGTAGCTCGTCAGAGTCGTCGATTTTTTTTTATTGTCTAGTAGATCCTAACTTTTGGCAAATGTGATTGATTGTAGAAGTACATATACTGATTTTATAAATATATAAACTTAACTTTCAGTTGCCGCAGACCTAAACATTTACATGGTATAAGCTGAGAACTTAACGAGTAAGTTTCATTTGCAGATAGTACACTGCAACAAACAAGAGAATTTTAGTCTTGTAACCGTGAACTCTCCCATTCCTCGCCAATTACCTCCAAACGAGCCTCTTAATGGGCCAGGCGCCCGGTAGGGAGGGTGGATGGAGGTGGGCTGCACACTGGTTTGGACTGAATTGTTTGTTAATGTGAGTCAATTTTTTAAAACATATACAGTATATGCTATATATATATATATATACAAGTATTGTTGACAGAAATAATGAGTATTAAGTAGAATACCCTTGAATTAAGTCATTTTATCTCTTTCTTAATCTGTCCAAAAATTCCTAAAATGACTTATTTTTTGTACGGACGGAGTATATCGCAACCTCATAAATTTAATATCAGGACCGGACTCAACTGTTCTTTTGAAATATGTATGCAAACCATAAAAGAATATTGCAAAATTTCAGTAAAAACTCTATCCATCCATTTTTTTTTCCTTTTTACCAATTTCAAAATTGCAAAATTTCAGCAGAAACTCTATCCATCCTGTTTTTTTTTTCTCATTTGTTTAGCTCACAAGCGAGGATGCCAGGATGCCTCGATTTGCTGCTGAAACTATTTGAGATAATCTTTTGACATGAGGGAGCCACATGAGTGATGGGTGTGTGGCGCGACGAGGCCCGAAGGCACTGCCGGTATGAATGAAAACGCAGATGCATGGCGTTTTTTTTTTTTTGCTTTCTAGGAGGTCTACCCGTTGTAATTTTTTGGGCAGAGTTACGCTTTTTCTTCTTTGGAAAAACACTAAGATCACTTAATATGTGATCATAGCCATGTTCATGCGGCTCCTCATTTATATCTCCACCGATGTAGCTGTGGATGGCATGAAGTCTTCCTCCTCCTCTTCTTCATCACTATAATAATATGTGATTACTTTGGGCTTGTTTGGTTTTTATTGTTTTTGTTATCTAATTTCATATTAGATGTTACTCTTATTCTACCAAATTCTATCACTACTACACGAATCCCATCACAACCGGTTCCAAAACCACCATCGCACCCGAGCGTTTGATTTGTGTTGACACCTTCAATACAGTCAGTTCCCAATCAACTACTTTGCTCCGCATCAGAAGGAACCGGTTGTGATGAGAATATCCATCAACTACAAAGCGAGGAAGGGGGAGGGGCGTAGGAAGGAGGCTTGTAACCAGACCATAATATTTGGGAAATGCTAAACGTCACTCAAGTGTTTCTTGGCCTTCTAGCACTCTCTCTCTCCCTTTCTTCCTCGACGCCGGCAAGGTCTCCACCATCTCCGGCAAGGTCAAAGTTTTCCATTTCAGGTTTTGTTTGCGGGGGGGGGGGGGGGGGGGAGGGTTGTTCACTGGAGCTCGCCGGACTTAGAGGGAAGCTGACGGTGGTGTGGAGGCACCGCCGTAGCCGGGCAGTGGAGGACCCCTGGTTGGGCGGTGCTGGGACGGGGGCGTCATTGATCGCTAGGTTAGTGCGGCGACGGTCGTGGGCGGCGGATCCGGTGGTAGGGAGCCGCCGGAGATAGGGAATAGCAAGTCCGGCGGATCCAGGAGTAATTTTGTAGTATTAGATCAGTATTTTTATAACAGTAGCGGTGTAATCTTGCATATAAGATGACTATGCCAAATCTGCAGAAGTAATTTTAAATTTTTAATGAAGTAAGGCATACAATCCTGTGACCGAGAGTAATTTTAATTTATCTGAGGAGTAATTCACAACTGAATGTTTTAGGATTTTGCCCTCACTTTTTTTAACTTTGTGAATTTGCCCTTATTTGTTAAAAATCAATGTGATTTTGCCCCAGTCAACGGTAGTCAATGGTCAAAACAGGGGTAAATTCACAACGACTAGGGGCAAATTCACAATAACTTGTGAATAATAGGGGCAAAGTCACAAAGTTCAAAAAATTAAGGGTAAAATCATAATTGCACCTCACAGTAAGGGTAAAAACATAATAATTCCTTGAAAATTTGTTGGTAAGAATTAGTATTACCTATCCTCGCATTTTCTCTGATGGATTAAAAATTTACTGATACTTTTATACCAAAATACTCCCTGTTTATTCAATGGATGGAAAATTACTGCTTGATGTAAACCAATATACTCCTCGAATGCAAATTCAGGATTGCTAATTATTTCTCTGATTGTGAATAATATGGAAGTGCAAATTCAGGAAAAAATTCTAATGGATTGAAAACTTACTGCTTCTTTTATACCAATTACTCCCTTTTTATTCAATCGATTGAAAACTTACTGCTTGTTGTACACCAATATACTCCCAGTTTGTGGTTCTTTGGTCCTAGTGGCAGGGAGCAGGATTCCTGACATAACTGAATTACGGAAATTATCACTAACATAAAAAAAATCATCATTGCAAGATTACGACTTTAATGTCGACAAATACTCCTATACGTTTGGAAATTTACTTCTTAGGAATTTATGTTTAGTGTGACAAGAGTAATTTTAAAGGCTCTGAGGAGTAATTCACATCTTTTGTGTTTCCATGTGTACTTTTATAGCATTTGAATAAGATCAGGGGCAAGTGAGCTGGAATTGTAATATTACTCTCCTGACAGTAAAAAAATACTCCTCCCAATTTGTAAAATACTTCTTTATGTGTTATTGTGCAAAATTACTTCTTTAAGTCTGAAAATTACTTCATTGAAAATAATGGTGCCAGAACACTTCAAAGGTAACGCTTTAACATTTGGATATTACTCCTCTCTTTTTTTTTCTCAAAATTCAGAGTTGTATTTTTGCTCATGCAGGTTGCTATTCCAGTGCACTGATACATGTAGGACTGTAAGAGTGGGGTCTCTTGTTCATGAATGTGAAACCTTGCTTCACCACTGATGCTGGAAGCATGAACAAAGAAGCAATGCCTGCGTTCTTGTTGGCAATGTGCAGAGCAGGGCGACAAGACCAGCAGCCAGGCATGAAGCAATGCCGTATGGCACGCCCAGTGGCTGGTTGGAAGTTTATGATGCTGGACTAATGCCATCAAGGATGGTGTATGACTAGGTGTATCTAACTTCATGTGGTTCTATTTGCGACTGATTTTTGTTGTAAAAATGTGGATTATATGTTTGTTATGGTATGTCTTGACACCAAAACTTAGCACCAAGTTTTGGTGTCAACTGGTATGAGATTTAAAGTTCAATAAAATACCTATTAGTACTTCGCAAAAGAATGAAAATTAGTTTTAGGTTATGAATGAAAAATGATACTATCAGCAGTACTATTGCATTGTCCAGAAAGGAGTAACTATCTCTATTGGAAAATTACTTCTCTGATATTGACAAGTTATACTACGACAACAATCAAATGATTACTCCCATATAAAAAAAGAGCAATATTATGTCAATAGAAAAACAATCTCATCAAATAGAAGAGATCATACTGAGAACGAAACATTAGGATAGGTAATCTGTACTAATTGTATTGGGAAGTAGTATTCATACACTACATATAGAAATAATTACTCCTGGACCCTAAGAGTAATTTGAATGAAGTTTTTACTCCCTCGTGGTTGCACCATGGCAAACTACATGAAACCTGAATACAGGAAGTAGTAATTAATTAATTGGAGCAAATTCGGGATCCCCTGGTTTATTATTGTCTTGCATGCTATGCATGGTCTGCATTTGAATTCCTTCTTCCTCCCGTATTGAATGCACATGCATGCTGCCATTATTCCTCCCGTTGATTGCATGCATGCTGCCAGTCCGCCGTAACCGACGGCATTGCCCTTGTCTACTGCAAACCGGATCTTTACTCGACGGGCGTCCCTGCGACCCTGCCTATTGGTCCATGTCAGGCCATCTCATACATAAAGCAGGGCGGAGGTTCACGGCCTGGAACATTGAATTTACGGGCTGCACGACATGGCCACGGAGACGCCGTTGGTCAGCGATCAACGGAGAACGGCTAGGTTTTTACGATCGCAACCTCTTGCACGAATTGCCGGAGGTCGTACCTGGAGCGGGTCGGAGATTCATGGCCTCGCCGAAGTATTTACATCTACAGGATCTCTACGCCGAGGTGCCGCCAGGAAATTACGGATCAGTAGACAATCGCATGCATGCAAAATCAGACGCGGAAGCCACAGTCAATCGATTTTTACGGTCACATAAAAAAGCGACAAATCCGGCAGTAATTACTTCGTCGGAGCTCCGCCATGCACCGGTGGTGGGCGTTGAATATTATTTAGCACGCATGGAGTCAAATAGACGCGCCATATATATATATATATATATGTATATATATATGTATATATATATGTATATATGTATATATATGTATATATATATGTATATGTATATATATATGTATATGTATATATATGTATATGTATATATATATGTATATGTATATATATATGTATATATATATATATATATATATATATATATATATATATATATATATATATATATATATATATATATATATATATATATATATATATATATATATATATATATATATATATATATATATATATATATAGACACACACTAGCAACCATACCCGTGCGTTGCTACGGGAGTTTGCAACAACTTATAAGCAAGTTACTATTAGTTTCAAATGCACATCGATTAGACATAATTACACTTTGTAGCACCTACGAGAACAATGGCTACACATCCCGCCCGATATTACGCCATGACGCTATCCACGATCCGAACTCGAGGCAGCCCGCGCGCTTGAGTTGACCAGGCTTTGGGTCACCCATTATTCTCCTACTTGACTACTTCTTGTAGTTCTATTTGATTTGGGGGCAAGTGGTGATTAGGCTACATACTGAAGAAGTGGAGAGGTGATTCTGATTGACTCTGTTTTTGCTTTGGCTCTTGCTTGCTGTTATTTCCGGCTTGTGAAGGCGAAACAGAGGGAGGGAAAACTCTGGGGCGCTTATGCTTGCTTAGCTGGTAGCCTTGGTATGCTCTAATGCTCAGTGATGATGAGAAACAAGATCAAGGAGAGGTACAAGATGTGCTGCTTGTGGCTGAAATTTGGCTCAACCAAGTGAAAATGAGAACTGGATATCAATAAAATTCAGGCAAGGGTTGCCGTTGTTTTCATCCAAAGAAAGAAAAGGAGAATTGGGGATGCGGGGATTTGATGTTTGGAGTTCGATTTAAGGCATGCCTGCTCTGATGGAGAAGCTCATGTAGATGGCCTGCTAGCCAAGCCATGCGTGCTCTGACAAACCAAGGCTTCAATCGCTGCTTGGTGCTTGCTGCTTTCTCTCTGATCTCTCCAAGAGTCCAAGTGCTTGCCTGCTTAATCTCACAACCGTAGGGCCGTGCAAGGTCGGAGGTGCCAGGTGATGGACCGCGCTAATCCCCATCAATGCAGGGTCCGAGACAGCGTGCTATGGCGTCGGCAGCTGATCGAGCCGCCGTGCCTGCAGCGGCTGTGTTCCCATCGAAAAACCAAATCGAGCTTTCGCGTCCACAACAAAACCGTGGTGCCTGTACCGAGGCATGCAGCGGCCGTGTGGATGCCATGGCGCCGTCCACCTTCCGACTCCAGCTAGTACTCCACAGGCGCCTCGCGTTCGCGTGGCTCCTGATCCGGATGCGGGTGACCTCACCCACCGAGACAATCCCGCAACGCGCGCCGCCGGGGCCTCGGGGAACTCGTCGGACCGTCGCCACAATGGACCCGCCATTACCGCAGTCCAATGCAGAAGTTGGGAGCGAAGCGGCAGCAACAACAGCAGCCGTGGCCGTCGAAGTAAATTGTTGGGCCGGAAAGAGTAGAACTGGGCAGTGAGAGAGGAAAGAGCCCACGAGGTATGTGCCAGTTTTGTCATTGTGAGGAGCGTGTGAAGTGCTCAGCATAAATTTAGTCCCACCTGGACAATGTAACGAGGAGAAGACGTCCTTATAAACCATTGCGTGGGCCGAAGAGTCCACAGCCCAGACGGAGAAACGACCAGGTTAGATGCGCTGGCGCGCCCAGGAGCAGACGAACGGTGAACCTTACATGTGGGGGGGACCCTTTTGACAGGGAGACATGGCACATAACTGACATGTGGGACCCACATGTCAGGACCCACGAAAAAAAGGCAAAAACCTTATTGACTATTGGGAGCATATAGGCTCCGAATAGTTATCTAGAGACAGAGCTGCCACTGGGATCGAGCCCAGACACTAGCGTGTCACAGACACACCACTAGTGTCACAGACACACCACGTCTCACCTGCCACCTGACGCATGCATGCAGCCTGCACCATCCCACCTCCCACCTTTTCTTTAACTTTTTCTATTGGTTTTTTTGCTATGATTCTTTACTCGAAGATCAAAATTATAAACTGTTTCCACCATTAGATTCGTGATATTTGTATGCACGGTTTGAGATCCATTATGAATATTTTTTTAAAAAAATTTGAATTCAAATTCATACGATCATACAAACATACACAGATGATCATAGAAACTGATTCATGTATAGAAACATATGGACATGAGCATATATAATGTATGGCCGCATCAGGAAGTATGTATGATCGAGCACACATGTATGTATGACCATGCACAAGCTTGTGTATGATTGTATGCTCCATAGAAACCTGTTTCGAGCGTCATAAAAACATGTCCTTCTAGTCACAGAACTCTAGCCCACTGTCATAGAAATATATTCTTCTGGTCATAGAACTCCAGCCCACTGTCATGGAAACCTTTTCTTCTGGTCATAGAACTCCAGCCCACTATAGGGGGAAGGTTAAGTCTAGTATAGAGAGTCTTAGCTCGAATATATGATTAGTCGTGACATATATATGATTAGAGTGGTACTTTCTATGACGTGCATTTTACTCAGCTTGAATATATGAAAAGTCGCGACATTTATATGATCAGAGCGGTACTTTATATGACATACATTTTAAGTAGGAAAAAAAAGTATTTTTGGCTTCTATTATGTACAATATAGAGCCATAAACCATGGAACCCCAAAACCATGCCTGGTAGGGGGTGTTTGGTCTAGTATATAGAGTCTCAGCTTCCATATATGATTAGTCGTGTCATATATACGATCAGAGCGGAACTTTCTATGATAGGTATTTTCGGTAGACAAAAAAAAGAGTTGAAGGTTTCTATTATGGTCATACATTTCTGCGCTCGAAGCTGTTTCTATAGTCCTAACAGTATGTTTCTATAACCGTGTAAAGTTTGAATTCAAAATATTATGCACCAACACTTTATATGCCCGAGTATATATATTTTTATGCTCATGTTCGTATGTTTCTATGCTCGGACATATTCTATGCTCATGTCACTACGTTTGTATGATCATGTCCATACGTGTCTGTGCTCGACATAGTTTCGGTATGTTTGTATGACCACACAAATTTTGAATTCAAAAAATTCAAAAAAATATTCACAATGGATCTCAAACTATGTATAAAAATGTCACAAATCTTATGTTGAAAACTGTTTGTGAGTTGGATCTTCGAGTGAAAAATTATAGACACTAAACTAAGTGACAAAGGTGGTTTGAATGCATGCATGTGTCAGATGCATGGGAGGTGGAGAGGTGGCAGGACAGGTGGTTCTTGCATGCATATGCATCCATGCATGAGTGAGGTGGGGGCATGAAGTGCATAGGAGGTGGATGTGGCAGGAGATGTGTCTAGGCTTTCGATAGTTATCGGAAGCCTATAGGCTCTCAATATATATACTGTGTATATATATATATATATATATATATATATATATATATATATATATATATATATATATATATATATATATATATATATATATATATATATATATATATATATATATAGAGTAATTCTATACCCTACCCGAGTCCACACGAAGGCACCAGGCACCAGGGAGCCTGTGTCCAAAACGGTCCGGCAGTTTTTTTACTTCCTCCACCTCCCAAATATACCAAACAGATCGTGGGTGGGTGGGTTCCTGTGCAGTTGCCGATTTTTTTTCCCTTCCGTCAGCGCCGCAGGCCGAGCAATGCGGGGAGCTCCGGCGAGTCCGCTCGCCTTCCATGGTCGACGACGACGAGCACGGGGCTGCCGAACCCCCTCGTGGCCAGCTCGTGCCTTGCGAGGCCTCGCCGCCGTTGCCTTGGAGGGCGCTGCCCTCGCCGACGCCGCCGTCCCCGTCTACCTCCTCGCGCGCCAAGCCCAAGAAGCTCACGCCGGCAGAGGCGGACGACTCGCACGACCCGCACCTTCCTCGAGCTCGAGCCCAGCGCACAGAGGAGCGGGCGAGCGGTGTTGGGGCAAGCGAGCACGGACCCCGGCGAGGACTTTAGGTCCACCGCGTTGCTCGGTGGAGATGGCACGGGGGCGTGGCTCGGTGGAGAGAGAGCCGGGCGGACCTCATGCGCCGTCACCGAAGGCAAAATCGGCATTCCCCCCCATTTTCTGCTTCAATCCTTCCTCTTGCAAATCATGATTTCGGGGTGTCTTGATTTTTTCTGTCCCCAATTGCTGCTTCAATCCCTATCCTAATGTTGTGGATGCACATGCTTTTAGTGGTTAGCGTGTGCAGGAAGGGGAAGAAGGACTACTAAATGGCGATCCTGAAGATGAAGAAGTCGCGCTGCACCCGGACACCATGGAGAGGCTGCAGCAGCTCTGCTGCAGCGATGCAGTGCTCCTCAAGGTGAGTTTTTTTACTGCTTCGTGATGCTGAGCTGATTAGCCAGAGCCAGGAACCGATCTGTTCATGATTAGTTGGGGACTTGGGGAGTGGGATTTGGTGGATTCGAATTGCACATCCATTGGGGGAAAAACAGCCTTAGCTGTATCACTTCCAAGATGCTTCATTTGACCCTGCCATATCATTCTGTTACTTGTAGGATAGCATTCTATACTGATGCTCGTGTCCACATTCTGGCTGCTGCTTGGTGGACACGGTTACAGTTGATTACATGCTTTTAATCCTTCTGACGTGGTGAACTGGTGTCCCTGCAGAGATTTTCTGATCGATCCTGCTGCCTGATGCATGTTCTGATTGACGAGCTTGACGTACTGCTATAGGCGATGAGCAGATGCTAAGCAAAATGCTATGAATCCTCTAACTTCTGCGGCTGGCTATATAACATTCAGGCCCTTTTCTTGTATAGGAGAGGACAGCAAAATCCAGATTAATTCATGTCTACTAGTTTATTTTGGCGTTCAGTCTGATTTTCAGTTCCGGTTCATTTTGTTTTGGCTGACTGATGTTTAACTTTTGATCTGAACATAAGTTGATGCTTCAGCTTGTGGAGTGTTATTTTAGTGTCATGCAACAACTATTGGTCGCGGACAACATTGGTTTCTGCATCAATTTATTGTCAATTTCTACCAACTGGACATATGAAGGTTTAGGTTTAAGATTCATGTCCAGATTACCCATGCTGCATCCCATATTTTTTTTAACTTTATTTATTATTAACTTTATTTATTACCTTTTCCTTTCGATTTTTAATGTGCACTCAGATGCTGCAGTTCCCTCGTCTGCAACTTTGCTGCCATCTCTACGAACCATAAGCAAGATGTACATGAGCTCAGGGATCGAATGGTCGCAGAGGAGCTCAAACTATATATATGGCCTTTTGTGCATTTTGTTTTATTATTATCACACTGTAAACATTTGGCGTTCCTGAGAACGAGAGTTTTTTTTTAATTCCTGCTGATGAATGTATGATTTGTGATCCGAATCCGAGTGTTTATGTTTTGATATTTGATGAGGTAGTAGTGTTGTACCAAATTGGTCAAAGGTCTCGGATTTTTAATTTACTCTGTGAACTGATCAATTCCAATTCAAATAACCTTAAAAAAATTCAAATAATAGATGCATTCTATTGTGGTTGTGGATGTTAAGAATAATTGGTTTAACCAGCTGATGCATTTGCATGGCGATACAAACTGTTTTATCTTCTTTCTGGGCACAAGAATCAATGTTAAATATTCCAATTGGAGCGCTGGGTTACTACCACCAAAGTTTCTTTGTTTAATTCGCCGAGCGCACATCTGAACTTGGACGGAACCTTCGTTACCTGAATAAAAAACGGTAGACCGAAGAGGAAACCGGAGGGGGGAAATCAAAGCGGGAGAACGACGTGGGAAAACCAAGGACTAGGAGCCGGGGAGGAGGAAAACCGTGCGTAACGTGGGGAGGGGGGCGCTCCGGGTGGGGTGTCGGGAGGGGGTCGGGTACTGAATATTAGGTACGAGGGTACCATTTAGCGCTGCCATATATATATATATATATACGCGCTCCATCCAAGTATATCCAACCTTGTATATGAGGCAATCGCTGCTATAGAATCGTCTAAATCCCTTTTACATCCGGTTTTGAGACAACCGGCCGTAAAAGGTCATCACAGCCGGTTTGTATTATCAACCGGTTGTGATGAGGGGTGAGGGCAACGCAGCCGGTTGCAGCTACGCATCGCAGCCAGTTGGTGATTGGAACCGGCTGCGTTGAGGGGCTCATCAACGCAGCCGGTTCTAGTCAGGAACCGGTTGCGTTGCTACTCATTGCAGCCGGTTGGAGCCACGAACCGTTTGTGTTGATCAACGCAGTCGGTTCTATATGCATAGGCACTTGGCAAATGCACTTTTTAAAGAGCTAAACATTGTCAAATTGAAAAGCGTTGAACTACAAAGTTGTACAATTTCTCAAGATGTAAAACTTTTATATTGGTCATTTGTTTATATGACAAAGTGATAGTAAAAGTGTTTACAAATCCTACATCTCTCATATAGGGTTTAGGGTATGAAACTAGAAGAGAGACGTAGGATTAATCCTGCATCTCTCATATAAGGTTTAGGGTATGAAACTAGAAGAGAGATGTAGAAATAGTGAACACTTTTATCATCACTATGTCATATAAACAAATGACCAAAATAAAAGTCGTAAAACTCAAAAATTTATAAAACATTGTATTTGAATTCGTATTATCAACAAAACCAAGTTCGAAATTATTCAAATTTGAAATTTAAATTTCACAAACGACCTCGGATGAAAAAATGGACAACATGAAAGTTGTAGTGTTTGAAAAGTTATGAAACTCTGTAGTACACAAGTTTTTAATTTAAATTTGTTTAGGCTTTCAAATAAGTCATTTACACTCGGGTTCGTATATTATGTGGGGAATGAAACTGTGATATGGTCACAACCACCTATGTAGTGTAGTGGTAAGAGGGGGTACGCGCGAGGTGGAGGTCGCGGGTTCGAATCCCAGCTACCGCGTTACGCACGAAAAATCTTGCGACTTGATGACTTCGGACTGGGCTGGGCAGTAGTTGCTGTCTGGTGGGGTCCTTCCCCCAATTAAAAGAAGTTTGTGCTATTTTTCGAGCTCCAGTAAGCTGTCCTAAACACCCTCATCACAGCTGGGTTTAGCCACCAACCAGCTGTATTGAGGGTGTATCACAGCCGGTTGGAACCAGCTGCGTTGCCCGAAGCAACACAGCCGTGGGAATCAAACGGTTCCCAGAACCTCCCCAATTTAAAAAAGTTTTTGCTATTTTTTTAGCTCCAGTAAGCCGTCCTGGACACCCTCATCACAGCCGGATCTACCCACCAACCGGCTGCGTTGAGGGTGTATCATAGCCGGTTGGAACCGGCTGTATTGCCGCTGAGAATCTAACGGTTCCCAAAACCAACTACAATGGGAGTTTCCCAACCGGCTGTGATGGGTATTCTGTAGCGAATGTAAACAAAGTGATGTAGTTATTGATCTGTAACAAACTCACTAGAGCATTTGAAATGCATCAAGAGCACACAGCTTATAAAACTATGCCAACAAAGAGAGAAATTGAAGTATGGTTTTGAGAACACAGCGTGGCTCCAAGTTTCTTTTAGGTCTTGATCGAGTAGCATCTAGGAAATGCGTGCATGTCCCCAATGGCATGCGGCCGTAGAGACAAACGAAAAGGAAGAGCCAAATAACTTCAAATGTATTTTTAAGTGCTATTCATATTATTAGAAAATTTAATAAATTGGTTTCATATTTTTTAGAATTAAAATAAATTAATTATGAATTTTCTAAGTTTAAATCATTTTCTGAAAAATTAAATGTATTTTGAAAAAGAGAAAATCTAGAAAATACCGTAGCATGACACGTGGCAGGATGACGTCATTACGACATTATGCTGACGTCGGCACAAGGACACCGGGTGATGACGTGAGAAGTGGGCCTTGCTGACATCATCGTTAACTGGTCAACGGTCAAACCTGGTCAGTGGGCCCTACGCTTCTGCGCGTAGGCCCCAGTGGTCAATGGGTCAGGTCTAGCTCGGCTTGGCCTGGTCGCGTGGGCCGAAAATCGTCGCGGGCCGAGATGCAGCCCAGATCGTCTCGGCCCAGAACCAGGCGCGACCGGGGATCTGCTGCGGCAGCGCAACGATCTCGTGCGGCCGGTGCTTTGTGGCCTGGCGTGTGTGTGCGCTCAGGTACGGTCGAGCACGCGCACCAGGCGCTCGATGGAATGCCACAAAGGTATGGTCGAACGCTCGGCGTCGTCATTCAACTCCCCCAGCAACGGCGCGGCGCAGACGTCGTCCTTCCTCCGCGGAGCTCCTGCTTTTTTCTTGGCAGCGGCAAGGCTCCTCCTTGCCGCGGCCTCCTTCTTCTCCTCCTCATCTTCCCTCCTCTTCTCCTCCATTCAACTGGTGGCGACGGTGGCTTGGTTGGGGAAGCCCCGAATTGGTGATCTAGGGTTTGAGGGAGACGGGGTAGAGGTATTTGTAGGCGAACCCTAGGGTTTGAGGCTGGTCCGAGGTGGATTGATGTGATGGACGGCGGGGAAGCTCGGCGTCCATGCCACGGACGCCTTGCGAGCATCGGCGGCCATCCGGCTGGGGTTATGCGCGGGTTGGTGGCGTGGGACCCATGCGGAACGTGAGGCTCGTGTGGGAACGCTTCTAGAGGGTTCCCGCGGCGGCCGCTGGCAGTGCATGAGGCGCACATCGCTGTCGCCTCGGCGGCTCGCGCGCGTGTGAGAGATATCGGGAGGAAGGGGAAAGCTGGCCGGTGGGCCCGGCGCGGCAGCGAGGGAGAAGAGAGAAGGAGAGAATAGACGCGAGCTGTAGGGTGGCACCGACAGGTGGGCCCCCTGGTGAGAGGGGGGGTGAGAGAAGAGAGCTGGGCCGAGTGGGCTAATGTTTTTGGGCCGTATCAAGATCGGCCTAGCCCACGGAGTAGCGTGAGCGTGTGCGATACGAATTCGCTCCTCTATAAACTCACACGATTTCGTTCCGATCGGGCGTATCCATCCACAGCCGCCTCTGGCCGTCTGGCGTTCGGCGCTCGCTCGCGCTAGGGTTCGCTCTCCTCTCTGCCGCAGCTGTATCCCTTTCGACGCCGGGCTCGTCGCCGTGTGTTCCCCTCGCCCCCCCTCTGTCTCTGCTGGTTCGCGCCCCCCCCCTCTCTCTGCTGTTTCGCGCGTCCCTCTCTCTCTCTGCTGTTTCGCGCGTCCACCCTCTCTCTCTTCTGTTTCGCGGCATGGCAAAATGCCTACTCTAAACAGGAGCCAAAGCGAAAAGAAAACTTTTTCACTGGGGTTTCTAAACTTCCTCCTATTTTATATTTTATATGCCCTCCCAAATTTTCCCTCCAAGCCCCTAGATTTGGGAGCCTCTAGATTGGGAGTCTCTCATCCTCCTTCTCAAACTATGTATATGTATCTCACCATTTTCATGCCTCACCAGTGTATATATGCATGACCCACTAGAGTTGGATGTAAATTTGTAGGCTAAAATAGGATTTAGAAGCCCTAAATTTACATGCCCACTGTATATGCTCTAATGCCCCACGGCGCGACTCTTTGTCTGGGTACTGACGAACGGCACCGCCCTCCGGGCTCCGGTCCTCATCGTTACCGGCGTCCCGCATACCTCCAACGGCCGGCGTTGAGGTCGGATTAGGCCATTCGTCGTCTCAGATTCCCCCTCTTCTCATCTTTGCCCCCGACCCCACGTCCCCACCCCCGCCAGCCCATTGCCTTGTAAATAGCTAACAGACCGATTTATTTTGTCTTTTTTAAGCAAACTATGCTTGGGGTTACCCACCTTAATTCATTCGCTATTATGCAGGACACGATGATATAAAAAATGAATGCTATGCTTTTGTCAGTGTTCCCTCTGTTCAAGTTTTGTTTTGATGCTCCACTTATCCACAGTATGTCCCTACTCATTTTGATGCTTACTCTTCTGGGTCCAATTCTGCGGACCTTGTTATTATTCATCTGTGTTTTTTCAGTACTATTCTAGAGCAGAAGTGTAGCTGGAACAAAAATGTGGTGACAAAAAATAGTAGATTGACCTCTTGTGCCCCATAATGATCTTTTAGCATTGTTTTTTTACGCTATTTAGTGCTTTTTCCCCACTTCATTGTGGAATGGCCTAGTATTTCTCAAAGTTTGCATTAAAAGTAGTACATCAAATATCAAAGCTAAATCAGATTTCAGTATTTTTTGTCTACCTCTTTCCTTTGATTACTATTCATTGTGGACAGTTAAGTGGCATGGTGCAAAAAATTGTGAACAGATTTGAGATATTAGCATATTACACGATTTTGATTACTATTCATGTTATTATCTAGCATACAGTCTTTGGATTTATCTTAGCTCGGGACTAAGACATGAAGGGTTCATCCGTACACTAGTTTGATGCCAGCTGCCTACTTTACAAATATTTTTAATACGATTTTTTTTTAACTTCATGCATATCTGATTCCATCAGTTTCAGTATACTTCATCAAGTCATGGGCCGTTGCTTCTGTCCTCGGATTTTTGGTTTGCATGTGGTGTGCTGCTATATCAAACAATGTTTTGGGAATTTCTTCCCATATCCAGGTTTTTTTATTATTTATATTGTTATTTCTGAGAGTTATGGGCTTAAGCCTTCCTAAATTTAAACTGTTCCCTCTCCAATCTGTAATATAAAACTGTTATTTTGCAGGGAATCGAGGTGCTCTCACTGAGATCACTTAAGACTAGTGTTATCCTCCTGGTATGGGATTACTCAGTCTTTTCCTTAAATTTGTATATTTATATATTTTTTTCTTCTGGAACATCAAAGAACACAACTTCATTATCTTGACAAATTTGTCTTTTCACTCCCGTGCAATAATGTTTTTTTTCTACAGATGCATCTTTCAAATTTGAATCATATTTTTTGTTGGCTGTATTTTAATAGTCAATAAAAAAGAACTACCTTTCATCCATTTCATGAAAATAATTGTACTTTTTGCTTGGTATGTTATGGATTTCGAATTCATATCTTCCCCAATGCGATTGTATCATATTCCAATTCTATCCCCTTGCACTTCGCAAATGTATCATACCTTCTGTGATTACACTATCTCAAGAATACCATAGTTTGGAATTTTGTACTGTTTACTATTTTAATGAAGTTGTTCATTTTTTGCATTTTGGCTGCATTACTCATAACATTTCTTATGTTCATTTTTATCAGTTCTGCTGAAGGCTTAATTGACTCACTGATTTTATTTACATGCATTAGTTATGATTCTGAATTTGATATTGATGTGTAGATCCAATGTTTATTTTTATCAGTTCTGTTTGAATCGGAATTGAACCACTGATTTTGTTTCCACACATTATTCAGTAATCATTCTCTGAATTTGACGTTGATGTGTAAATATACTGCTTCCTTTTGCATTTTTAGCCTGGACTTTTGATGCATGACATTTTCTGGGTGTTCACTTCAGTTATGGTCAGGGTAACGTAAATCTTCTTATGCTCCAATAAACGTCAATAGATCTTGTTTGTGAACTTTGGTGATAATATTATCAGTAAGTTCCTTTTTTGTTTAATAGTTAAACTAATCTGATGTGTTGTTATGCACAGCTCATGTTCCCACCTGCAGATGCTGCATTGCCATCCTCCATGCCTTCCATTGGTGACACTGTAATATCTGGTTAGTAATAGAATATATAAGTTCTTTTGTTTGCGCCATATTACATTTTCTGGTTTTTTCTTCTAAAACTTGCAATGGTAATAGATATATTTAGAAGAAAAGTAACATCAGCATCAGAATGACTTTGCGTGTCAACTTCATTTGGCATAATCATGTGTATTTATTGTGAGACCATTGTAAAATTTTTGTATCATGGCAGCTCTCTCTTGTTGGTCTAAGAGGACAATAGTATTTATCAGCATTTTCTTATTTAAAATATGATGTTTTAATAAACAAGGTGAGATGTTCACCTAGCATTAAGTAGGTGGTGATAAACTGAATCCTGGTTATCTCAGGTACATTCTATCTTTTTGTTTTATTGTTTATTCATCAATACTAAAACTAGTTACTAGAGAAAAGAGGAGATTTGAACCATGCCACTCTTGTGCAGATGCACGATGCTTGTTTGGCTGTTTTAGTTGCTTGGTTGCTCTATATGGGATCCATGCCACTCTGTGTTGTTGCCACTATGATAGGAAACTGCCTCTTAGAATAACTATTGTATGCAATTCTGCATATTGGAGTAGGTGTTGCATCTTTCAGCACATAATATGGATTTCGACTTTTTGGTTCCAGGTATATGTGTTGCAGTTGCCCTCTGTATTGTTGTCCAAAGAGGTAGCAAGAACTTTTTCTTGGATTACGCATTTTTGCGATACACTGTCAGCTTAGCTGTAATTATCATCATCATGAACTGGTTTCAAGCCGCAAAGGTGAGTTATGTTACAAGTTGCACCTGATTTATGTTATCTTGAAAATAAAAATGCCTTGGTTCTATATGCTCATCTCATCTTTTCAGGGTGGCGGGCAGCCTGCTCTACAATACGTTGCTTCTGGTCTGATTGGTTTTGTGGCTGTTCACTGTTTGCGGAATGGAGAAGTGATGGTAAATCTTCGCCATATTGTTGTTTGTACTACAAATATGCCTATTGCCTGTCCCAAAATATATACTGTGCGGTGATTAATGACATTATGTAGTGACATCCTATTTGCTAATACCTTTTTCCCCTCTTGCTTAGGGTGACACCATTCAACCGATGAGTAAAGTGTTGGATTGGAACATGTATGGAACCCAACTAAAGAAGCTTCATGGATGGTTTCTTAACACTGCGAACAAGGATGGTGGAGGAGGTGAGGATAATGCTAAAGCAATTCTCCTGGATGATTGCGGGGATGGCCCTAAGGATGGCAGCAGCAGTGGATCGGATGATCATGATGACCATGAGGATCATGCAACGGTCTGGGATGATGGTTATGATGAAATCGAGTCATGTGCACGTGCGGTGCAATTGTTGGCCATTCGTGCAAACTTTCATGTCACCGCTATCAACGCCTATGATTGGTACAATTGTCGAAGCATCTATAGGGAGCTTGAGGGGGAAGAACAAGAGGTATACACTATCTATTGTATGTTACATCACACACACACAGATATATACATATATACATATATGTATATCTGTATATACATATATGTTAACATACTTGATTTTTAAAAGGGGTATGTCGTCATACTTTTTTTTTATTATTGAAGTATTTGGACATAATAGTTTTTCTATACAAAAAAAATTACATATATATCATAAAGTGTAAAAAAAATATGAGTTCCACCCGAACTTTTTCATGGTTAACACTTTGAAAAATCTTATTTTAGGTATTTGTACATACTCAAAACGATAAATGAGTATGTACACATCCTTAAGGTGGTTTTTTTGACAGTGGTGCAGCTACACGCTTTTCAATTGCATCTTTCTTCTTGTTTTCTGTGTCTATTTCTGAACTTGAACAGAGGTAGTAATAAATTAAACCTTTCACATTCATGCTTTTATTTGTAGGAAGGAATGGATTTGGTACTCACTGGACCATATAGGATTTTAGAGGCTTACGGCTCCTTGGGCATCAAGGTTTTCACACCCGATTGTGAAGGGTCATCTAATGATGATGAGGGGTATTCTGATGATGATGTAAGGAGTCTTACCGATCCTCTCTTCGAAATGTGGGATGTTACTGAGCCTGAACTAGTTGAGGAATGCACAAATACCATCTTTGGATCTTTTGGCCGTATGGTGGAGATCACATACTTGGTGATTCCAGATGCCGTTGAGACCCATGTTGAAGTCAGGTTGAACCTTGAGGACCTCGGTTCAAGAAGCCGTGATGTGTTTGGTAGCGTCAAGGCAAGTGCCATTGCTTACGGGAGCAAAAGCGTCCATCTCTTCAGTTGTGAACGACGGAGGAGCTTGTCCGTGCCCTGTGGCTCAACATTCATTCTTCCACTGAGCCCATCCATGATTGCACTGCCATGTGGTCGACATTTCAAACTTCAGATAGAGGTGGACTTAGTCACAACCTCAGAGAACCAAGAAGAGGACAAGAATTTAAAATTCTGTCTAGATTGCAGCCATAGAAGTAGGAGTGAAGAACGTTTAGAGTTTCCTCTTAGAATCAGGAGTCAAAAAAGAGAAGTTGATGGTGATCAAGTTGAAGTGAATGTCGCATGGCGCCTAGAAATATAACTAAAGTGCGTATGTCAAATCATCTATTTCCTTATCTGTTTGACCTATTTATGTCGTTTTATTTGAACATTTCTTATATTTGGTTATGTACTGCGATTAATTTTAAGCCTTGCAATTATTTTTTCTTTATCTATATGATTTTGTCATCGAAATTTAGTGGATGTCGCCTCGTTACTTCCCCGCAATTTTAGTTGCCACTGCACTCGGTGCTAATCCTTTCGCGCAGTTGCATAAACGGTTACTTATAAACCGAGCCCATGGTGACTGACTCTGGGTGTCCTCAACAAGGCTATTTGAGCTATGGGTGACTCAGCTCAAACCATGACGTGGAGGAGAGAGATCAGCTCACTAGCTAGGAGCTCATGAATCGAGGAAAATACATGCAAAACTCTACCCCGTCCAAAGATTATAGTCTTTCTCACTTCCGGAGAAAATACTACGGCCAATTATATATAAAAATATAATAAATTTTATGGTACACTATAAATATCACTAGATAGACGTTAAGGTCTAGTTTTTATAAAAAATGTTTGAAGATCTAAATATTGCACGTATTTTCTACCAGCTTAGTCAAACTCGTGGCACAACACCCAAAACAACTATAATTTTGAGACGGAGGGAGTACTAGATAGGTGGTTGGGTCATGAAAGCGGTTCCTATCCGAGTTTGTTCTGACGAATTTGATTGGCTCTCCAATTGCTTGTCATTTTAGCCCCTGACCCATAATATTGAGCCGCACGGTAGGCCTATAATTTTATTTTGATTTTTTATTTATATAACACGTGCGACACGTACGTGATAAAAAAAAAGCCTGACAATGTGGGACAACGTGAGCCCGGACGGGTGACGGCGTTGTGCTCGTCCGTAGGCCCAGTCGGTGAGCCGCAGCCCGCAGCATCCTCATAGCCCAAGCGATGCGGCCAGGCTCGGCGGCCCAAGCAACGGAATTTGCAGCTCACGCTCGAGTCGCGTGGCACCACATCCTGTTAGTAGAGACGTACGTACGACACGCATGTGATACAAAGGTATAGCCTGTTTCCGTGGCGGTGAAAAACATATATGACACAAGCGTGACACAAAGGATATAACTATTCTACATTATGGTTTGTAGCACATAATCCAGGATTCCGAGATACTTATGAGCTTTTGCATTTTACTAAGATTAGCACGCATTACGTTTACATATAATCTAGGATTCTAAGATATCTTATGAGCTTTTGCATTTGGAAAAAGTGTATTTTTCATCCTTCAAGTATTTTGAAAGTGTGATTTTCATCCCTAATGTTTTAAGTGGTGCAAATCAACCCCTTAAGTAACAAATCTGGTGCACTAATCACCCCAGCTTTAAAGTGTATTTTCATCTTTCAAGTATTTTGGAAGTGTGATTTTCATCCCTAATGTTTTAAGTGGTGCAAATCAACCCCTTAAGTAACAAATCTGGTGCACTAATCACCCCAACCTTGGTTTACTAACAATTTAGTACCCATTGACAACCATTTAAGCACTCTAACCATCTCACATGTATACTAACCATCCATACTACTGTATAATTATTAAACATAAACACCACATATTTCTTTTTAACAGCTATGTGTCTCATTCATCTTTATTTTGTTCATGTTACAAGCCACAGACATATTGTTTATGAAATTTATGTCTCAACTTAATTAATAATTATTGATCCATTTACTCATTTTGTTGTTATGGAAAGGTAACGAAAAGCATTTATGTTAACCCATTTTTTTTGGAATTACTCTACATTGATTAGCCTAAAAATTTAAGTTTAATGAAAAAGTCATATAGAATTAAACCTGCGTGTGGTATGACATTCCGTGACCCGATGTTTACGTTGCATCTAAACCGCATATGATGTTAAATCATTCATATACGAAGAAAGGGATGATTGGCGCACTAGTTTAATTAGTTAAAGGGTTGATTTGCATCAATTAAAACATAAAGGATGAAAGCCACACTCTTGCAATACTTGAGGGATGAAAAATACACTTTTTCCTTTGCATTTTACTAAGATTAGCACGCATTACGTTTACATAAAATTAATAATTCTGTTAATTGGTTCTTCCTAACCATTTGTTGCTCGTAAATGTATGAATTGACATAAGAATTTCATAGATGTACTATTGCTAATTGCTGCTATAGTTAACTCAATCCTAATTCACATGGCCGGGTTAATATATTATTGTAACCGAAGCATAATCCGCTAGCTAATTAATCAGCGTGGACACATGCCCATGCATGCACCCGTAGCAAGAATGGATCCGTTAGTTTTTTCTAGTAATGACCATGCATGGTCAATGGGGTGGCCTCGTTTGGAGTTGGATCAAGCAGAAGCACACAACCCAGTCACATGCAGACACTGCTAGAAAAGTGCTTTTTTTAGAACGCCCAGAAGAGTGCTGGTTGGGTCCTACTTCCGCTTCGCCTGGTCCCACGAGGTTGCCGCAGCCAGGCTGCCGTGCGCTCCCTGGGCCGGCCCATCTCGCGGCGCGCCCTGTTCGTTCTGGCTTCCGTGCGTGATGGAGGCGCCGTACAGCACAGTTTTTTTTTATATATGTATCTATAAAAGAATATAGAAAAGGAAACTTCAGCGGGTAGATAAGACGTGGGTGACAAAAAAAATTCATTTTGACAGAAATATTTTCTAAATATCAGTTTTTGTGGGTTTGACCCCCTGTCCACCTCCGTTGACCCTTACATGTGGGTCCAACGTGAGGGGTAAGGTGGACCAAAATTAGGTGAGAAACGTTTTCAATTCTACTTGTTCTTTTATAGATAGATTACCATCCTCTTGAGATCGTCCAACAAAGTGAGCAACATGATTACTAGAACATAGAGCGTGACATATCATAACCTTACAATAATAAAAAAAAAAATAACACTTGGTGGACATCCATCACTTTACAATCTTGATTATGATTCAGAAACTAAGTACAACATCTAAAGATTTGTTAAAAGTATGTAGAAACTTATACGAGGTATCTCTAGTATAGGATTCTCGATATTAGGAAAATTAGACTTCAATGAACCATGTCAAAGATTGTTTGTCTTTCAATCTTTCCTATTTCTCGTGAATCAGTTCCGTTAAAATATTTTGAATATCATTGCAATAAAACTTGCATGGCACATACAATACAACTAATCAATCTGTTGAGAATATGCAATGATACTTGGATCATTCTAGAAGGCTGTGGAAGAGACGAGAACTTTGCCATACATAAGGATAAAGATCATGACAAAGTGAGAAGCTTCTAAAACATTGGAGATTTTGCATGAGTTATGGTTGTCGTTCTTCATGGCAAGTATGGAAGACTCTAGAATTAGATATTTTTGGTAGGGCAAAAATATCTAGATATTATGATAAGGATGGGAATATTCTATAGTAAGATATTTTGTAGAGAAGAGTGTAGAAGGTGGACACATGACATCCTTAGGTGAGTTATGGTCTCCTATAAATAGGGGCGCCCTCCACCCTCCATATGTTTGACATGACTTGATGTGTCATTTGAGTCTTAGGTAGCATGGCAAGGTTGCCATGGTGCACTAGAGTAGGTGCCATGGTAAGGTAGCCACAAAAAGAGTGAAGAGTCTATCCTGTTGTATCAAGTTGAGATGTGAATAAAGTTTGAGTTCTTTTGTAGAGAGTTGGTCTCCCATACATAGGTGAAGGTCACCACAAAGAGAGTAGTGTGGGGTAAGGGTCAAAAGAAAGGATCGGTGTCAAGGCTAAGGGGCACCGATTTCTCAGCACAATCTTCTAATGGAAAGTTCTGCAAATGATATAAGACTATTATTGGGTATTTGTAATGAATGTTATAGTGAATCCGCAAGTACACAGATAATGCTGTAACTTTCAACTCAGATTATTGCAAGGGCCTCAAATCCAAGAGAAGACCGTGACAAGCACATCGGCCGGTAGCTCTGACCAACCAGTCGAGCCATGCTGTGCCTTTTTTTTCCCATAACGAAGATTATATTTGATCGATGATGCACGCTGCATGGCCATCAAATGTGTTTAGATTCCTTTTTAGGTAGTTATACTTATATGATTGGAGTTTTGGAACCGATAGCAATCTCATACTCGTTTTGGAGTTTTGAAGTATAGGATAGTTGAATCACGCTCGTTTTATGAACTTGACGGCAAAGATGGTAGTTGAATCATGAATGCGTTTCCGATCTGACTTTGTTTCCAAGAGAACAATCGGAATTACAACCGTTGTTGGGACGGATCTGATTGGTTCTCCAATTACATATCTGGTTAGATTTCTTCCTTTTTTACTGCTACAAATTTGTTTGAAATGGAACAGTATATTCCAATAACCGGGGCGTTCCATTCCAAAGCAAGATAGTCTTAACTCATAAAAGACACTTTGATGCTACCCCTACGTTTATTGATTTTTTTTTTGCCAAAAGCCCGCTCACATCCATGCACGTACACACTCTCTATGTGGCTATGTCCGATCTATTTTTTTTTCCTACCATATGTATCCATCTAACTAAACCGTCCATTTGTGCTTTAGGAAAAAAGGGACAAATAAATACTTATGTTGCAGGCACCTGTAGAAAATGTTAAGAAATATGTAAAATATTTTACTGATAGGTAAAGCATGTTTTTTATTGTAAATTATAAGAAAAAGTTTTCAGCGTGACTTTGCTAAAATCTTGGCAGCGCATCTTCTCGCAAACACAAAACCCATAGAAATATGACCGTCTGATCAGGGCTTAACAAAATCCGGCAATAAAAATGGTTTATCTGCGGACACTCTACTCAAAGTCGAAAATAAATGCTCAAACTTTGGTGTCAAACTGTAGGTTGATGTAAACTAGAGGAACAACTCTCTCTCTCCCCTCCCCCTGTGCTCTCTCTTTCCCCATAAAGGAATGAAAATTTCAGGTGGCCCCCGTTGGTTCCTAAAAAAATAGTTGAAAATAAAATTGAAGATGTTGAAGCAACTATCATCGTGCTTTTTTCAAGCTCGCCGTGTCAACACTGAAAAAAGGAAGTTCAAATTCATCAATATACATTGATTCATGAAAACAAAAGCAGATAAATGAAAAAATGGCTATGAGAACTTACCAGGCATCAAATTGACGACTGGATTTTTAAAGTCCAAGGTCTTGTAGCTGCTACTGCAGGACCTGACCTTCTTGGTACCTAGATGTACACAAAACTCACGGCCATCGCGATCTCTGCCCTCACCGATGATCGACAAGTAGATCATGTCAGGATCGAGAGGGTGTACGAGAGGGAACTCCGGCGGCCATCGCGATCTCTGCCCTCACGGTGCCGCCACGGCAATCCTCGCAAAGCGGCGGTGGCGCCACCGGCGACGACGTGCTCCGGCTCCGCCTGTGCGCGCTCACCTCGACGAACCTGAGCCTGCCGCCGCTGACACCGACGCACTGGTCTTGTGCCAGCGGGTACTTGGATAGGTCTGCCATCTTGGCCTGCACCATGGTGACGCCCGGGAGCAACGTGAAGTCAAGGTCCAGCGGCCGTTGCTGGGCGTCGTCGTCGCCTTCCAGTTCCAGCAGCAGAGAATCGCAGGGACATGAGAGCAGCCCGCGTTGCAGGTCCACCCACCAGAACCTACCTCCGCAAGTCAGCGACGCCGCGGGCTCCCAGAGGAAGTAGTCGACGGAGGAGCTCACCGGGGACGCGCACCGGCTTGCGACGCCACACGTTAGCCGACGTCGAGAGGAAGACGACGACGAGGCGGTCCGTATTACTGGTCTTTTGTTCCAGCGCGGCGACCGCGTAAGAGTCGCCGTCGACGCCACGTCGTCGTCGCATGAGGCCCATGTTCATCCAAATCATTGTGCCAGATGGCATCTCTTGAAGGCGAGTCAGAGCTGGATGGCGGCCGTCGTCGAGGAGATGGTCCATGACGTAGTAGTTCGTGGCGCCGGCGCACCGGGACTCGTGGAGGAGAGCTCCGTCGCCGGACGATGTTGTCACGATGAGATGTAACGGTGAGTCGTATTTGTAGTACGTCAGGATGTCGGCCGGGATGATCGCCTTGAACAGCAGGCGAGAGATGGACGGTGGTGATTCAGGGCGTAAGGACACCTGGAAACGCATGCCGAGGGAGGTCACCATTGGAGCCGTCCATGTCGAGGTCGAGCCACCGGCGTCGTTGGATTGGTCTTCGTAGCCGAGGCGGTCGAGTAGCAGAAAGTCATTGGCTGGCGAGGAAAGCGTCTTCCTTGCCTTCTTGGCCGCCGGCGTCTTTTCGATCTCGTCGTCGCCGCCATCGATGTCGTCCTCGCTATCGTGCCTTCCTACCAAAGACATGGCTGCGCCTGCTAAGGGCTTGTTCGGCAACCCAGGAATTGCTCCCAAGCTGGAATAGTTTCATGTATGGTTCGAGTGGTTCCATGCATGTCACTCAAACCATGGGGTTTGGTTCCATGGGGTCATACTCATGGAATGAAATAGGGCTTTTTAGCATGGAACGGGACCAAACCATGCTGGGTTTCAAACCCTTCCATGCCTAACCGAACAAATATTTTAGGTAGATTAGGATTGATTCCATGCCAAGATATTCCATGTGGTTTGGAGCCCATTCCATGCCAAAAACGAACAAGGCCTAACTCAAGCGGCTTGTTCTTAGTAGACACAAATTTCTTAAGGCCTTGTTCGTTTTGGCATGGAATGCCATGGAATGAGCTCCAAACCTGGAATATCTCGGCATGGAATCAATCTAAAAATGTTTGTTCGCTTAGGCCTGGAAAGGTTTGAAACCCAGTATGGTTTGGCCCCGTTCCATGCGAAAAAGGCTATTTAGTTCCATGAGTCTGACCTCATGGAACCAAACCGCATGATTTGAGTGACATATATGGAACCACTCAAACCATGTATGGAACTGATCCAGCTTAGGAATCAAACCCGAGCAACCCGACCAAGGCCTAACTAGGCTCGCCGGCTCCCTTTCGACTCCATCCACAGTCGGTTTCGATGTGAAGTCGATTTCGTATTTGATACGGAACGCGCTTGTCGGCAGCAACAGCTGCTAATTCTCGAGTCAGCGTGTAGAATTAACTAATTAAGCATCAATGTACTAATTGCGGGACGAATATACACCTATGAGGCAAGGCTCGCGGGGCTAGCACGCAAATTCTGAATCAGAAAAGGGTTTTGCACAAGTGATGTGACATGCTCCAATGGATGCCAAAGCCTCCGCTGCAACATGCCCTTCCACTGCAGCACATGAAGCGGTATCAGGGCAGAGCTGGGCCAAATTCACAGCTAGGTCACTCCATGGAAATAATTCACTAGCTATACTGGGCCTTATAGCTATAGTAGCAACGCGTGAAAAATTCAGCCCAACACTAGTTCCGAAGGCAAGTTGGTCAGCGGCGATCAGAGTACCCGGACCTAGATGTAATTTTCCTTTCTTTTGAAGGTGTTCTTGTAAAACGAGCTGTAATAACCAGATTTTATCAATGAAATACCCGGTTTTCTAAAAAAAAATGACATTATTTGGAAAGAAATATGCTTAAATGAATAAGAAATCATTGAAATGGTATCATAATATAAGCACTTGGTTTGATAATGTGACTAGGACAAAAAACTAAATCCAGGTCAGTATTTGCGAAAAATATACAATTCTAATTTTCTCCTCATCCGTATGGTAGAAAGCCAAGAGTAATTCACTTCACTTACGCCATCGCAAAACAAAATTAGAGGTACTAATAATTTTTCATAATACTGTCATTGTCACGGTTTAGAAACATTAGAAAAGATGCACTTCGCCTTTGATCTAAATTCATCAGCTGATCCATAAAAAATAGTAAAACGATCAGCTTAAAGAAAACTGAAAAAAAAAACTGTCAGAATCCAGAGCCGCGACTCCGCAGCGGCCGTGAGAAGCGACCGCGGCTTGGCATCTGACTCTTCCTCGTCGCCTTTGCGCGCGTCGCAAGCTTCCGCCTCCTCTCCTCCCGCGCTTTTCCCGATTCTTCCACGAGCTTCCAGATCGCGGAACCACCCACCGGAGGGCGCAGTCGAGTCAGGCGAGGCGAGTCTGCAGTCCCCACCCACCTCCGCCGCGCGATCCATCGAGCATGGCGTACGTCGACCACGCCTTCTCCATCACCGACGACGACGACCTGGTCGGCGGCGCGGTGGGTGGCCCGCGTGGCGCGCCCGTCAAGGAGATCGCATTCGCCGCCGCGCTCCTCGCGTTCGGCGTCCTCGGCGTCGTCGCGGGATCATTCATGGCCGCGCACCAAGTCGGCGGCGACAGCGCCCACGGTGAGACAAAAACCCGTGCTGCCCGATTGGATGTTTCAGTTTGTTGTCATTCGATTTGGGTGATAAGTTGGGAATTTGGGATCGGTTAGGTTTAGCCTACTGAAAGGGGAGGATTAATTGTTTGAACTGTCTCTAGGGTCCTCGATTAGTTAATGTATCGTCTAGGACATCCTAAGTTCATGACATCCTTTTACTGCAAATAATCACTTTCTGAGTACGAATAGATTAGACTTTGGGCTGATAAACTATTGGAATGACTGTCAAATTTTGAAAGACTAGTTTTTCACTCTTTTGTTACGCCGTGCAGATCATATTTTTGGACAAAGACAAGCAAAAATTTTAGGTAGGAATCAAAAAATTAATCGGAATGTGTAAGAATTTAAACCTCTGGTATTCAGCTAACAGAGATATGGAAACGATTGCTAGGGCCAAAAGTTGCAAAAGGATCTTGTATTGTTGCATCCCCGGGCCCTGTTTGTTTTCCTAGTTTTAGAAGAATAAAATCCTGAGAGATTGTTTGACACTGAGGAGCTGTCAGATAACTAGGAACCAAGGATAGCTACTTCAATGAAGTTATCAAAGACCAATTGTTTGATGGCAATTGTTGGAAACCAAATATGAGTTCAAATATAAATGGGATCATTTTAACGATTATTAGCTATGCTTATAGACGTCTAGCCCAGCAACGTGCCAAAGCCCACATGTTGGCAGTTAAAATGAACTGCAGGTTAACTGTGTTTTATTGGTTACAAAATCCTTTTACATAATGCTTTTAATTGTTTGCTGCATTCTAATTTATTTGTAAGAAAGGTTTGATATGACATAGAGTTGGAATATTTTCGTTGCCTTTTTTTGCATTATATTGCTGATCTATGGTCCCACTTTTTTTCTGGACACAGGCATTTTCTTTGCAGTTCTGGGTGTGGTAATGTTCATCCCGGGGTTCTACTACACAAGAATAGCATATTATGCTTACAAGGGGTACAGGGGCTTCTCCTTTTCGAACATACCTCCTATCTGAAGAATCAATGACACATTCCTTGTTTTTTCGTCTCATCCAACTGCCCAAGGACATAATGTAGGCATACATGTTATCTTTTTTTTTCATGTTCGTTCTTTGTTTTAGCCTTTGTATAAAGTCGACAGCACGACAAGTAATCTGTACATATAAACACCACCGTAACGCGTCATGACAGCACTATGGTTCACCTCCTGAAAAGTTTGTTCATTACGCAGTTATGCGACTCTGCTCTGGTACTGAATGTGTTCATGTGTGTCTGATCAATTGCCGGCTGTGCTGAATGGTCGAATCATGCAAGCATTTTGTGAGTGCTGTTCATATGCATTTGCAACCTGACTACGAAGACAGATGTTTTCAGCAGTGAATTGAGTCAATTGACATTCTGGAGTATTGGAACGAATTCCACACAAATACAGGTAGTATAGAACCTGAATTGAGAGTGCACCCTGAACCTTCTGCTCTTTGGCCCCTAGTATGGAGAACAGACGCGCTGCCGTCATGCTGCTAGTTGTTCAGGGACGAGGATGGCTGGCCTTGCTCGCATGACTCATGCCATGGGTGCACGGCGTCACGCTAGGGGTCGGGGAGCTCACGTGGAGGCCATTGTCGGTGCCACGTGTCTTCACTTGTTCATGCCATGGCTGCACGGCCACCGTCAAAGGCGTCACGCTAGGGTCCGTGGAACCCACGTGGAGGCCCAGAGAGCCCACGTGGAGTCCACTGCCAGTGCCACTCGGCTTCACATGCTCATGCCATGGCTTTTTTTTTTTTAGCACAACCACCCCTCTTTATTTATTTATCAGAAGGGCTATACGAATTACAAACACCAACTGGTGGGTCAAAAACCCATAATGTCGACGCAGCTTTATCGAAGAATGAGGCTCGGACATGCTCATGCCATGGCTGCACGGGCATCGTCAATGACGTGCTCCACTTCTCGACTGGACTCCCATTTACGTGCAGTGCCAAGATGACTTGGGAGCCTTCTGTCGTGATCAACCACCCTGGGCTTTGCTGAAGAATACAAGGGCGACATTCCCTAACAATTCGTTTCGTTCAAGATTAGTAAACCGAGATAAGGTAGATTTGCTGCGGGCATTATTCATTCACCTTTGCTAAGGATAATTTTCAACAGATTTGATGGCATATGACTGATCGGAAAACCAATTTTCATGTACTAGCCTTGCTAAAAAAACTGTAAACCTGATATATTATACAAAGAAACAAAGGTAGCACCAATTAAACAGATAAAACAACCAACGAGTGATGAACAGAAGCGAGTCTGTAAACGTAAGACGCAAACTCTCGGTTTTATTCATCAAGATACAGACTAACTCACTTCCTAGTACCTACTGATCAACACGAACTCGTCATCATCGAGAATCCGTGCCTCTTTCTGTCCCACAAAGTTATCCCGTCCAATAGCCTCAACAATCCGAACGAACTCAATCCTCTTTTCGAGAGGAAGAGGAACATATGGCAGTCTGAAGACGGGCCTTGACACACCAAGCTGAGCCAAAGCAGTGTTGAGAGCAATCGGATTTGGCTGGCAGAATAGCCATTTCATCAGCGGTAAAAGCTTTTCGTTCAGCGTTGCATTCTCGCCTTTATACATGAGGCTGTGCATGAGCCCAGGAACAAGGTTGCTTGCAACAGAAATGACTCCAGTAGCACCATATTTCCATCTAGAATCATGGCATTCGTCGTCATTACCACTCCATATCGCTATACCTTTGTCGGTGTAGTGCTTAACCCTCTCATGCCCAACACATTCCTTGACACCTGCCATGTTTGGATAGCCTGAAATTGCCATGATAACTTCAGGGGGGATATCCTGGGCAGTCCTGGATGGCACATTGTAGATGATGGTCGGACCCATTGGGAGGACAGCCTCAAAATGAGAAATCATCCCTTCAATTGAGGTCTTCCCATAGTAAGGATTGATGTGGAGAGCTGCATGCATGCCAACGGCAAATCCCTGCTCTGTTGCATGAACAGCCTCTCTGGTTGAGTTACTTCCTGTGTTGCCAATCACTTTAATTCTAGTGCCAAAGCAGTTCACTGTATGCCCGATGAGCATGATATGCTCATCCCAGCTCATAAGGTGACCCTCTCCTGTTGTTCCTCCAACAATTACACCTTCAGCACCACCCTCTATCTGCATGTTTATGAGAGAATCGTATGCTTCAAGATCAAACCTTCCATCTGGCAAATAGGGGGTTTTAGCTGCAGTGATAAGTCTGAGACTTGTGATGTCATCAGTTGATGTCCTGCATCTCAGAGAGAGAAAGATCAGGACACAGCAGCAGATAACATGTATCAGAGCCTTCAAAAATGACTTGTGCGCAAACAGTCAGATACACTTGACTACATAGCTAAAAAATCGTTGAACAGAAAAATACCAACTCGATTACCAAAGATTGTACATGCTCATCTAGTATGCAGAACAAACCAAAATTGCAAGATCTACCATCTATTTTAATATATTTTTTTCAGACAAGGCAGATCACATTTTACATTCTAACTAGCTGCAACATTTGTAAGCCTAAAGCCACAATTTCTGATTCAACATAATTAGCAGTTTCACAAATCAACATTTGTAAATGATTCTTCCAGACCAAGACTTGTTCTTATCAGTACATGAAAGAATTTCAAGCGTTGCAAAACTCAGCAATCAGCTATGTTGCAACTATCTGTCCTAAGCAACAAGCATTAATTACCAATGTTCTACAGTCTACACGAAAGGGATTTGGCCACAATTGGCTTCCAAGTTCCAACAGGCGGCTGTAAAAAGTGAATCTTTTTTTTTTCCAAGACATCTTAACTTTCCGATAAGAGGCCAGAATAGAAGGGTCAAAAGATAGCAAAAGGGAAAAAAAGAAAGATTACTAATATCAGGTACACAAGCGATTTTATTCTCATCGGATCGATGTATACGGTAAATTCCATGCTTCCACCATAGCTAACAGGTTGTACAGTGTCATATAAAGCTAAAAGTGCAAAAAAAAAAAAACAGAGAAATCATCATTAGCATTCTTTTAGAACTAAATAAACAAGTTTTACCGATTCTTCACTTCAGTACTTCGCATTGGAAGATAATCATCTAGAGTGACGGCTGCCAGTGAAAACTTCCCTCTGCCAGTCCTGCAGTGCAGAATTAACTGTTAGAGCGTTGTGTTTGGAAACAACTAGTAAGGAGTAATAAGGAGAATAAAGTTAGAAAATTAAATGAAACAAAAATCCAAGCCGACTCCTTGGATAAATACGTCAGGGAAGTTATAAATTTGATAAAATTCAATTCAGTTATCTTTAAACATGAATACAAGCTTTCGAAATTTCTACCACTGTTATTTAGTAGGGGGCATTTTTTTGTCTTTTTTTTTTGCGGGTACATTTTTTTTTGTCGTTGTTGCTACAAAAAGGGGCTCTCTCTTCTTCACCATGCCACTAAAAATTTACTCATTTTGTTTATCAAATCTTCTGTTAAGTGTATTATTTCAAAAAGAAGGGAAATGTGGTTTTGCCACCAGTTTGATTGACTGAACAAAAGCACGCGAAATCCCACAGGATGAAGATATCCTTCCTCCACAGCAGTGAGATCAACACGAAATCCAATGAATATTCCCTTACCTCGCACAAAACAAAACACAGCAGATGGGAATGAGGCCGGTGTTACATACACAGATTGAAGCCCTGAAGGGATTCGCCGCGGCCGCGCGGCCATCGAGGGAGAGGAGGGGATCGCTGCCGCCGCGCAGCCATTCGAGACAGGGGAGATCGTTCGCGCCGGGAGGAGGTGCGTCTTCATCGGCGGCGAAATCATGGAGGATGGCCGGAGCCGGGCGGGATTGGTGGCCGCCAGGCGCCAGGTACTTGACGAAGCTTGTGCAACGGCGAGTAGGGTTCGTTGAGGCAAGGTAACGTTGCTGTTGTGGGCCTTGGGCTTCTCCCCTTTTGGGCCATAGGATGTGAGCCCACAAGTCAAGTTTCCTTCCACAAGCCCAATTAATCAATTTGGGCCCGTGCCGATTCCAGTGGTGTTGCTCAGTTGTTGTACAAGGTTGCGCGTCCGTACTCTAGAAAACCTACTTAGTACTTACTATACCCCTAATAAATCCAGGTTTTTTTTCTTTCCTATTCTGAAAACAACTACACGCAACAACAATGGAGGCGAATCTACGCCGCCGCCGCCGCCGCAGATTCTTACTGCCGGAGGACATCATCTTTGACGTGCTATCCAGGCTGCCAGCGAAGGTGCTGTGCCGGTTCAAGTGCGTGTGCAAGGGGTGGCGAGCCCTCATCTCCGACAAGGCCTTCGTCGCCGACCACAAATCTCGTGCCGCTCCGCTCATCGCCGGCGTGTTCACATCGCAACGTATGGGCCATAAGTTTGAGCTGCGCGTGATGGACATGGACGACGGCACCATCCTCAGGGTGTTCGAGGACATGCCCATGTATCTGGCGCCCACACGCCTCGATCTCATCTGCGCCTATGATCAGGACGGTTCCGCCATGATCGTCGATCCAGCGCCCGGCCGAGTGTTGGCTGTCAGCAAACACAATCCCTGGATCGACAAGGCGACACTGCCACGTAGCCACTACATCCTCGGCCGTGCAGCTCCGTCTGGTAACTACAAGGTCCTCCATATTCACGAATCGTTCGATGGCAATGACCAGCTTTGTGAGATCGCTGCGATCAACGACTGCGGTACAGAGCCAACATGGAGACAGAGGCCCGTGCCTCCTGTCGTCACCCATCGGGGCCGTTATCAGAGGGCCACGGTCAATGGGGTTCTCTACTTATTATCATACACTGACGATGATCATACACTTGAAGGGTGGTACCACGTAGCCAGTTTCAACCTCGAGAGTGAAGAGTGGATGGAGATGATTGATGGCCCGGTAATGAGGATCGGGGAGGACGATTGGACAGAGATCACTGCTCTAGCTGAGCTCAAGGAGACTTTGAACATGATTCAGACGGTATATTGTCCCCTCACCTATAGTAATGGCGACTATGTAAACATATGGCTCATGATTGATTCTAAGAAGAGCAGTTGGGTCAAGCAATATACAATCCAGATGCCTCAAAGAGCGTTTTGTGTTACGGCATTGGATGTCCTGGGTGATGGAAGAATTTTGATGCTGAATCAGAAACCAGAAAAAAAATAGATCTTTGTATCTATATACCATTCAGTTCTACAACCCGAGCACAGAGGTTTTTACAGACTTCATAGAGTTACCAGATGAATTCATTGGTGAAATGACCTTTTACACTGGGAGCCTCCTATCTTGACAAATGGCCATGGATGAACTTGGCTAGTAAAGGAATTCAAAAAAAAACCCACAATTCTCCTCTTGCGTGTAAGACTGCCACTGTCATCCGAACGAGCATCTTCCGAAATACTTTTTATATTACTTTACAAATTCAAAAAGTTTATATATCCTTTTTTCTGAAAACAAAATATCTTATGAACATAGCGTCTTGCAAATTGCAGTCCTTGTTCACTGTTGTGGAGCTTCTTGGTGTACTTGTTTTTTTTTTTTTTGAGAACGTCGGGGGGCGAGGCGCCCCACCTAATGTATTAACGAAAGCGTTGGTCTTAGACCAAAGAGTTTACAAGAAGCTAAGGCCTTCCCAGACAGGGAAGCAGCTAGAGAGATACAATGCAGGGCAGCATAATTAACATGAGCACGCCAACAACCCAAGCTCTGTTTTTGGGCTGGCGTTTTGAAGCGATGTTTCCATATGTCGATATCACCAAGTAGGAGCCTCAGCACCTTGCCGACATCAGAGTCTTCATGGCGGAACACTAGCTCATTCCGGCTTTTCCACAGACACCATAGAAGCATTAGCAAGACACTGTCCCAGACATCAGTTGGTAGATCAGGAGGCAAAGTGCAATTCCAAGGATCCACCATGGTCCTTCCTGAAGTTAAGATGCCAAGGGCCGACCAGAAGGAGAGAGCTGCGGGGCACTCATAAAAAAGGTGTACTTGTTTTGATGGTCTCCCTGTAAATGTTTTTTCCTACATTGTAACCTCGGATTGTTTATGATATACGAGGAACAGATCAAAGTGGTATTTTGATGGTGGTGCAGACGAAGTAGGCCATCTGTGTTAATCAGCACGGTCAAATCCAGCAACACCACTAACAAATGGATCACCTTTGCCCTATTTCTCTATGCAGCCGCAGCCGCAGCCGCAGCAAAATCGGAAGTATATCCTGCAATTCAACAACTCGAGAGTATATCATGCAGATAGCAGGGGCATTCGAGGGTGTGATGGTATTTTACACAGGGAGCCTCATATCAACAAATAACCATGTATGAATTACTCTGGTGTGCAGGATTATTGCCGGCCTCCGAATGCGCAAAAAGAAACCTATGTGAAATTACTCCATAGAGTATCATCAGTTCCCTAAGAATCGATGGACCTCATAGGAACAAAGGTTAGTTGTCAGAATACTAATTAAAATTCCACCGGAGCAGACTACAGGTCTCCGTAGGACAGAGAGATGCTTCTCACAATCTCACCCGATCAATACAGCTAGCACACCGTAGCTTGTGTTCGCACGTGCAATTTTTTTAATCGCTGATGATGAATCGACTCACAATTATTTCTTAATTTGGAGAATGAAATTCATACTTGCTTGCAGCAAAACACTGAAAAAGAATCATGCCGGCGTAGCCATCTTTGCTCAACTAACCAATCCTTACGCGATCGCCGGTCGCTACTACCTTCCTGCCGCAGTGGTGTACGTTGCCAATTCGCAATGCATCCGACTATCCGATCCATGCAAGGATCGGCGGTCGGTCGCAACCGGAACTCCCGCAGAGTCCGTAGTCCGCACCCCAACATCAAAACCAAATAAATTCCTGGTGTGTGCGTGCGTGGGTCTCGGTGATTCTCTTGTAGATTCTTTCCGATCGATTCCAAGCACAAGTAGTACTACGCACAGAACATCAATATTGCTGCCGGAGGACATCACCTTTGACGTTCTATCCAGGCTGCCGGTGAAGGAGCTGTGCCGGCTCCGGTGCGTGTGCAAGGGGTGGCGCGTCCTCATCTCCGACAAGGCCTTCGTCGCAGCCCACAAATCCCGCGCCGGTCCGATCATCACTGGCGTGTTCAGATCGCAATGTACGGGCCACAAGTTGGAGCTGTGGGTGATGGACATGGACGACGGCAGCATTCTCAGGGTGTTCAAGGGCGTGCCCTGGCATCTAGTGCCCACACGCCTCGATCTCATCTGCGTCTATGACATGTGCCAAGGCGGTGCCGCCATGATCGTCGATCCAGCGGCTGGGCGGATGTTGGCGGTCGGCGAACCCAATCCTAGATTCGTCACGCAGCAGCTGACCTCCCATAGCCATTGCAGCCTCGGCCGTGCAGCTTTGTCTGGTGCCTACAAGGTCCTCCGTATCCACAGATCGTATGGTGGCAATGACACGCTCTGCGAGATCGCTACAATCAACGACGACTCTAGTTCAGAGCCGACGATATGGAGACAGAAACCGCTGCCTCCTGTCAAGACCTCTTGGTACCAAGATCGAACTGAGCTCTAGCTCAGCTGGCAAGGTTCCTTGTGGTGGAACCAGCCCACCAGGGTTCGAATCCTCGACTCGGCACTAGTGCTTGTATTTTTTTGGATTTATTCCAGAATTTAACCGGTGTTATTCTTTCGGTGGTAGGCGACGTGCCCGTCGATACCGAGGCGTCTATGGTGACTTCGTCAATTTGGAGGATTTGCCGGCCCAGTCTTTCGGAGGTGCTCATAGAGGTAGGGTTGCGTGCGTATGTTTGTAGGGGCAAGTGTGCGTACGTGTATATAAGTGTCTGCGTCTGTACTGTATAATTCGCAAAAGAAAAAAAGAAGGCCACGGTCAATGGCATTCTCTACTTTATGTTATACACCGATGATGACACACCTCAAGGCTGGTACAACGGCCTAGCTAGTTTCGACTTCGAGAGCGAAGACTGGACAGAGAGGATTGATGGCCCAACAATGGGGCTCGGGAAGGACGTGGAGTCATACAGGTTTGCTCTAGCTGAGCTGAAGGGAACCTTGAACATGGTTCAGACGGTATCTTGTTCCCACACCAATCAGGTGGACTATGACCTCTACATAAACATATGGCTCTTGATTGATCCTAAGAAGAGTAGTTGGATCAAGCAACATACAATACATATGCCTCAAAATGTGTATAATGTTAAAGTATTGGATGTCCTGGGTGATGGAAGAATTCTGCTATTGAATGACAAATCATACCGAAATATATTTTCATATGGGTATATCATTCAATTCTACAACCCGACAACACAGGCTTTTACAGACTCCATGGAGTTGCCAAATGAATTCATCCATATTTCTTTGGTTGTTTACACTGGGAGCCTGCTATCTCGACAAATGGTCATATAGATGAACTTGGCTAATAAAGGAAGACAAAAGCCACAATTCTCCTTTGGCGTGTAGGACTGTGCCACCGCCATTTCAGCATCTTCAAAAGGAATTTTATGTTGCTTTACTGATTTGAAAAGTCTATATCTTATGAACATTTTTTTTTCAAAAGTATATCTGATGAACATAGTGCCAGATGAACGTGTGGTTGCTAGTTGATCCGGAGAAGAGCATCTGGGTCAAGCAGCACGTGATACAGGTGCACAAGAGCTGGCCCCTCATCTTGCATGAATTTCGTAAAGAAACAAAAGCAAGATTCACATTGTTTAGCTATGAGGTGGATCCTTCAGTTCAACGACCCTAACTAACCTGGGAGCTCACACGGACTTGGTGGAGATGCCCATAGAGTACGGGTCGAATGGCCGTTTACAGAGGAAGCCTCTTGTGTTTTTTTCCTTTTTGTAGATGAGGAAGCCTCTTGTGTTTATCAGCATTTGCAGTTTGGCAACAAACCTATTTTGGACATGAACTCACCATCAACAGAACTATCTTTTCTCCTTTTTGTAGTGATCAGCGTCGGTTTTTCTTTTCGCGTGATTTCGAACATAAATGAATCAAGAACCTGAACTAATGTTTGCTGGTGGTATAAAGGGCTTCAGGTTTCATACACAAAGTTTGTTTATTAGGGGTACTAATTAGTAGATCCGTGAGATCAAAGTTTGGGAAAAAAAACATTGTTTAACTCTGAATTTCAGAGGTGTACATCTATTGCATTTTCCTGACTTCGTACCAAAATTAAAATATTTTCCAACATAAACCTACATGCTAATCATGACTAATGCGAAGAGTAAACAAAGCACTACCATATTTGTTTTAGGCTCAAAGTTATTATCGAGCAAAAACAATAATTAAGCACATCTGATCCCTTATACAAAAAAAATGTTTAAAGGGAGCTCATTGGCACGTGTTAAATTTCTAGAAAAAATTATTTAATGCCTTTATGCATATATGATTGGTGCAAATAATCATGTTAACAAATGATTAGTCCTAATGTAAGGTAATTGACACCCGGGTGTTAACACCCCCTCCCCTCCCACATCATCCCACAACCTAATTAGTTTGATTCACACATATGAAATATTGGTTGTTCCATTAGAACAAAACAATATACATTTGTCGCTTTGTAGAAAACAGAGTTAATTTCTGAACCACTAAAAAAAGAAAATAAAGATACTTCTCATGATAGTGAGTTCATGTCCGAATAGGATATTAACACTTGAGGTGTTAACCCCAGCGTCACACAACCTAATTAGTTTGATTCACCCGTATGGATTTTTTCAGGGAGACTACGGGAGGCAAAGTAGCTGGCCTGAACTCTATATTAATATGAAGGGCATACAAGATTTGTGAATGGAGAGTTACATGGAGACAAACCTCAAAAGACTAAAATATTTGGTTATTTTGTTCTAATAATGGAACAAACAACCAAATATTTCATCCGCAGGCGTCACCGTATGAAGTATTTGGTTGTTCCATTAGAACAAGACAATTACATTAGTCTATCTGTATAAAACATAGTTAACTTCTGAACCACTTACAAAAAAGGAGGAAATAAAAGATACTTGTCATGATAGTGAGTTCATGTCCAAATAGGTCTGTTGCCAAACTAAAATGCTGATCAGCGCAAGAGGCTTCCTCTGTAAAGGGCCATTTGACCCTTGTACTCTCTAGGCATCTCTACCAAGTCCGTGTGAGCTCCGGTGTTAGGGTCGCGGAGCTGAAGGATCCACCTTAAAGTTAAACGATGTGAATCTTGCCTGTGTTTCTCTACCAAATTCATGAGCAACATTCTCCCGTCACTCAGGACCTCCAATGGCTCGATGCGCCAGCTCTTGTTCATTTGTATAACATGCTGCTTGACCCAGATGCTCTTCACAGAATCAACTAGCAGCCACACGTTGGTCTGGCACAACCCTTCTTCAGATTCAACCATCGCTAAGGTGCCATTGAGCTCTACGAGACACGTCGGCCACATCGTCGCTCTCGGGAACTGGATCACCGGCTTCCACTCCTCGGTCTCAAGGTCAAAAGCGGCCACACGATTCCGGCCAGGGACGAAGCAATGGATGCTGCAAGGCAAGAAGTAGAGGACGCCATCCTCCATTGGTGTGCACCGCGAGGAGCAGCAGGGGAGGAAAGGCGCCGCTGGCCCTTGCCTCCATGTGAGCTCGGCGGCGCCGCCGGCGCCTTCTTCTAGCGTGGCGATCTGGCAGAACTTGTCGTAGATGCGGACGGCCTTGTACACGCCTGACGGCATGGCACGGCCGAAGGTGGAGAACTGGATCGTGGTGGGGTCATCGGCCGCCGGATCGTCGAGGTATCCGCCGATCCTGAGCGCCCGCCCCGTCGCCGGGTCCATGGCGGCCCCGGTGTCGAACACCTGGTGGGCGAGGCAGACGAGGCCGAGGCGCATGCGCTGCAGCCTTGTTTGGTCGACGTCGTCGACCACCCTGAGGACGTTGCCGTGCATGTCCATCACACGCAGCTCCAGCGTGTCTCGGAACCACGGCATGTACGCGACGGGCTTCCGTGGTCCATGGAACACGCCGACGAGGAGAGGGCCGGCGCGGGATCTCTGCGCGGCGACGAAGGCCGGGTCGGAGATGAGTGCGCGCCACGCCTTGGAGACGCACCGGAAACGGCAGAGGGGCTTCGCCGGAAGCCAGGATAGCACGTCGAAGATGACGTGCTCCGGCAGCGAGGCGTTGCCGCCGCCGCCGCCGCCGCCGTGTTGCCGTTGGCGTAGTATGGCATCCTCCATTGGTTGTTGTGGTGTGTCAGGTGTGGAATGCGGCCTGCCTGCGTGATCTGTTTTACGGAGAGGAAGTAGTCCTGGTTTCCCGAGTTTTGTTACGGAGAGGAAAATTGATAGCGCAAAGATTGAGGTCTGTCTCGAGGAGCCCTAAGGAAAGGATAAACGTTCACGTCCCAGGATTGTTCACTTGTTCATCCATGGTTATTTGTTGTCAAGATACAAGAGGCTACCAGTGTGAAATGTCCTCGAGTTCCGCTACCATCGATCTCCATGAAGTCTGTAAAAGCCTTTGTTACTCAGGTTGCAAAATTGCATGATGTACTGAAATATATTTTTTCTCTACTTTCTCGAAGCTAACCGGTAACATTATTCTTCAATCACCCTGGACAGAACATGGTTTGGTCTCAGATAGACCAATGGCACATGCAGCCAGCCCCATAGCCGATCCATTGTTTTTCTCCATCCACTCTTCACCCTCGAGGTTGAAAGCGGCTATTTTGTGTCTAGAAGTCACACAAAATTAAACATGTTGTCTGCAGGGTACAGGCGCAGGAGAGGATAGAGAAATAGGAGTGGGATCCGCGTGTTAGTTGTGTTGCTGGATTTGAACCGTGCGAATCGATTCATTACAAGCCAAATGATCTATTTCATCTGCATTTACGATTCAAATACTTCCGAGGTTGCAACTTGTGGGAGAGTTACGGGGGAAACTATCGAACAGGTACTACACAAGAAGCTCAACAATTGTTAACAGGACTGCGAATTTACAAGGCGTTGTGTTCGTAAGATATACTTTTTCCAAAAAACAAATGTTCATATTCGTGAAGCAACATAAAATTCCTTTTGAAGATGCTTGGATGGCGGTGGCAGACCTACCCGCCAAAGTAGCATTCATGGTTTTTGTCTTTCTTTATTAATTAGTTATCCATATAGCCATTTGTTAAGATAGGAGACTCCCAGTGTACAAGGCTATTGCACCGACGAATTCATCTGGCAACTCCATGGCGTCTGTAAAAGCCTCTTCGCTCGGGTTGTAGAACTGAAGGATATACCGATATGAAGATCTATTTTGGTCTCGTTTCTCATTCAACAGCAAAATTCTTCCATCACTCAGGAAATCCAATACTTTAGCAGGATGCACATTTTCAGGCATGTGTATCATATGTTGCTTGACCCAACTACTTTTCTTAGAATCAATCAAGAGCCATATGTTTATGTAAAAGACATAGCGCTCCAGATTGCTGCTGGGATAATATACAGTCTGAACCATGTTCAAGGTCCCCTTGAGCTCAGCTAGAGCGAACCAGTATGTCTTCTCATCCTTCCCGAGCCCCATTGCTGGGCCATCAATCATCTTCGTCCAGTCTTCACTCTCGAGGTCGAAACAAGCTATGCTGTAACAATCTTGTGGTGTGTCATCATCGACGCATGACATGAAGTAGAGAATGCCATTGACCTTGGCTTCTTCCTCGTCATACCAATGGGTAATGGCCGAAGGCACATGCCTTTCTCTCCACGCCGGCTCTGAGCCACAGTCATCGTCGATTGTAGCGATCTCACAGAGCTGGACACGGCCATCAAACGCTACGTCGACACGGAGGACTTTATAGACACCCGAAGGAGCTGCACGACCGAAGCTGTAGTAGCTATAATACAGCGTCGACGTGTGATTCCCGGATTGTGTCCGCCGATCAACACCACCCGCCCAGCCGCCGGATCGACGATCGTGGCGAAATCGCCCGGCACGTCGTAGACGCAGATGAGGTCGAGGCGAGTGGGCGCTAGAAACCTAGGCATGTTCTTGAACACCCTGAGGATGCTGCCGCCGTCCATGTCCATCACTCGTAGCTCCAACTTATGGCCCATGCGTGGCGATCTGAACACGCCGGCGATAAGCGGAGCTGCGCGGGATTTGTGGGCGGCGATGAAGGCCTGGTCGGAGAGGTGGCCCGCCACCCCTTGCACACGCACCGGAACCGGCATAGCACCTTCGCCGGAAGCCTGGTTAGCACGTCAAAGATTATGTCGTCCGGCAACAAGAAGCCGCTACGGCAGCGGCGGTGTAGATTCACCTCCATTGTTGTTTTGTGCACTTGTGCCCGGGATTGGAAAGATTGTATCAAAGAAGAATCACCCACGCACGCACGCACCAGGACTTTATTATGTTTTGCAGAGTGCGGACTCTGGAGTTCCGGTTGCCGCCGACCATGTGATCCATAGTATCTATCATTGCCGAGGCCGTAAAGCCCGCGATCTCTGCAAAACCCAGGCTCTTTCTTCGCCTCCATGACAAATCCAACTCGATCGGGCTCTCCACGCAGCAGGCGGGCGCAGCGGTTGCTGCGCGTGCGTGGTTGATGTGCAATTCTCTTTCCTTCCAGACGCAGCAACTAATGGACGCGGAACTCGCCGGCGTCTCGCGCCGCCGGAGGACGACACCAGCATCTCCGACGCGCTAGCCAGGCTGCCGGCGAAGTCCCTCTGCAGCTTCCGGTGCGTGTCGAGGCATCATCGCCGAGCCGGCCTTCGTCGCCGCGCAGCCGCCGCGCCGCTCGTCGTCGACGTGTTCGACGCGCGGCCGCCGAAGAAGCTCCCCGCGCGGCGCTACTGCTCGGCAAGACGCTCGAGCTGCGGGTGATGGACATGGACGGCCACGTCCTCCGTCTGGTCGAGCACGCTGTGGGAGCGCAGGAAGCTGCAGCGCGCACGCGCCTCGACCCGGCTGCTGCTCGAGTGCTCGTGGTGCACGACCATGGTCGACGGCGTCATCTTCTTCATGCCTCGTGGCCATGGGGTCCATGGCTTCATCAATGGCCGGAACCGTGTGGCCGCTTTCGACCTCGAGACCGAGGAGTTGGAAGCCGCTGATCAAGGGCCCCGAGGATATGGCAGATATCTCTAGGCTCTAGTAGAGCTCAAAGGGGCCATTAAGCATGGTACATTCTGAAGGGCCATCGTGCCAGACAAACATATGGTTCCTATGGTTGATCCTGAGAAGAGCACCTGGGTCAAGAAACACGTGATACAGATGCTCAAAAGTTGGTGCCTTATCAAACCATTGGATGTCTTGAGTGATGGGAGAATGCTGCTGTTGCATTTGGTGATAGAGAAACAAGACCAAAATTCACATTCTTCAAGGTCCACGACCCTAGCACACGGGCTCACAGAGACTTGATTGAGATGCCCAAAGAGTACAGGGGCAATTGGCAAACCTCTTATGTTGATCAGTTCGCAGTTGTAGCAAACCATTTGGCAAAAGGATATCAACTGGCAGCACCTATTTATTTGGAAATGTATGTGCTTCACCATCAAATGCCTCTCGCTTTTTTTATCTGTTTTAGTGATCCAGATGTTATTATCTTTTTTTCTACATATTGCCTAGTGTATATATTTTTTTGTTATATTGCTTGCATACATATGGAACCTATCAAATATTTCATGGCAACACAGAAAATGTAGGATGGTTGCACTCGCAGGGCAAGGATGGCCCAAATCCAGTGTCAGAATTGAAACGAGATAATGCAGCAGCTAGCGCCCAAAGTACTAGGGGAAAGTAATTATAAACCATAGAAAAATATTCTGTTACATATTCTATATAATGTCAGTGCATTGTTGCATAATATCTCCTGATAACTCAAAACATGAGATAAGCTCATCATGCTAACACCTCACTCAAAGATCATCTTTGACTCCGATGTTCAAGAGTTTGGCCAGCTTGCCATTTTCATAAGCCTCAACGGTATCTGCAAATATTTTCAAGGTAAAAGGGTAGGTATCAGGATTAAAATCATGCCAATAAATCTTCATTTTTAACAGACTCGTGTACAGGAATGGTACCATCAGAGCCCCCCAAGTGCTTTCCGTTGACAAAAACTTGAGGAACAGTACGCCTGCCCACTATGTCAGATAAGGCATCCTGAATATCCGAGCCATCCTCTGCGTGACAACCAGAACAAAATTGCTCCATCATGGCATAATCACAATAATGTCCTAGGATATGCTCAAGGGCTAAAGCAAGCAAAAATAGAAAAGGATTGACAGTGGAAGTAACTATTCGGTCTGAAATTGACTATTTTTATTTATTCTGTAAAAAAGGGAATAAACAGATTGGGAGCCTCCTCGTATATGCATGAATGCATCGCTTTTTTCGATCAACTTGCAGCTGTACTCCATCCAGTTTGTCACTATGCTTCGTACTAATATGTGGTGGCTTCACTATATTACTATATAACAATGACTATGCAATTGAAGAACAAATTATTAAATTTGGATTTAGCTGAGCACCGACAAAGGTGTACTGACTCAAAACACTGAAAACGCAAACCGGACCCAGGTTAGTTCAATGAAACTGAACATTTTACTAGGCGAAGAACATAATGAAGATGGGGGCATAGGGCAAGCAGACTAAAAACAGTAGCTTAGGAACATGAAAAAGAATGTAAAGCAAACCTCGCTGATCAAGTTCCACAACATAGGGCTCCTTCTTTAACTCAAGTTCCTTAAACACGGCTTTTGCTCTTTTGCAATACCTGTAAAATTGCATGCTTTTGTGAGTTTCTTACATGAAACATTTAAAGGGCTGAAACAGTATTTCAACATAGAGTTGAGACATGATCTACATATATTCACTGTTTAAATATTATCTCTGTATATTAACAGTTCATTCTCACTGTATATCAGTGCATTTTCGCACAGCCAAGTACACTCAGACTATCCACAGGTGTTTGTGTTAAACTTTATAAAAATCATTCATTTAATCCTGAATTCTAATAAAACAAGAGGCTATGAAACCCTGAAAGAACTGTAGAACTTTCTGACGAAACTACGCTTTCTCTTACACTAGACTAAATTAATAATGAACCCGAAGAATCAGAAATCATTTTCACATCAAACAAGCAGAGTAAAAGAAACTAAATCTTCTTTAACACAAAGTGTCAAGAAATGCAAAGTAAACATCAGTCGGATAAATAACCACCAATAACGCGTCATCATTGTTATAATAGAACTGCGCTGGGCTTATTCTAGTTCTGTAAAATTGAAATCATGAATTTTAGTACTACGAAAAACGGAATTCCACAGATCAACATGAGAAAAAGCGAAGCAACGGCTCATCCTCCCTGGTGATTCTGGTACGGCCCAGTAGATCTCGTAGATCGCCTACGCGCCTAAATTCAAAGAAGGAAATACCAACCAAGCCGAACGATAAAATCAGAAACAAAAACAACTATCCCAGATTTTCCTACCGCTTCAAGTTTCAAATTAGATCTCGGCAGAAGAGCAGGATAGCGAGAGGGGCGTACGGGCAGTAAGACTTGGAGAAGATAACGACGTCGTGGGCGGAGACGGTGGATTTCACGAAGGACTTGGGCGTGGACGAGGCGGATCCGAACGCCGCGAGGGCGATGAACGCGGCGGCGGCCGCCGCCACCCCGATCCGCCTGCCCAGCATCGCCACCATCGTTCCCGCCGCCGGTGAGGTAGAGATGCGGAGCGTACGGAAATGGGGGAGATTGTTTAGGGGAGACACTGGTTTTGACTAGTCGTCTTGTTTCTGAAGCGCGCTACGCTTTGCTAGCTTGGCCGAAGAATACGCTATTCGCACGGCGTCGCGTAAATCTGTAGATTACGTCTTCAGTGGTTTTTTTGTCAACTCCGCTGCGGACAATCTAATGCGTTACTTGCTGGCACGCTGCACTGTGTTCACACATGTGACGACCAGCGTGATTCGCTTACCCTTTTCTCATTGCAAAAACAAACAACAGCCTCCGCTCGCTACGAAGCCATCTATTGCACTATTGCACTAGAGGTGCTTATGCTTATTGCTTAGTCTGAAGAGAATGCGCTCACATTCTTTTAGGAAAAAAAGATCCAGCATATCCCTTGTCTACATGTTCCAAGGAAAAAAGAGCTGCCGTGAAGATGTACTCTTAAATGTATTATAGAAGCTATTTTTTTTGTGACTTCTTTTATCATAAAAAATATTTTAAACGTGTCTTATATGTTCATATATTGTAATGCACTTTTTTAATAAACAAATTGTCGGTGAGAAAAAAAAAGTCAATGACGATAAATACTTTAATATGCCTGGGGTAATTAGTTAGTTCCAGAACGTCAAATATCTAAGAAAGGGAGTGGCTAATAGCATCAATGTATCAGTAACCATATTCCTAGCTCAATGTCAAATATTTAAGAAAGGGAGTGGATAATAGCAGCAATGTATCAGTAACCATATTCCTAGCTCAATGTCAAATATTTAAGAAAGGGAGTGGCTAATAAGTATCAGTAACCATATTCCTAGTTCAATATATAAACAGTCATATCTTTCATCTGTTTGTCCATGCGATCGGGTTGGGTTCCAAGACAAGAGAGGCGTAGATGAGCTCGTTCCACGCGTCCGGCACGCCGGGTAGGCACCAGTGGCTGCAGTCCTGCTTCCTCTTGGACACCTTCTTGTCCCCAGCCTTGCCGTACACCGACGGGTGGCCGTCTCTACGGAAGTTGGTCAGCTTCGTCACGTTCAGCAGCCGCACCGGGAACCGCATCCTGCCGATGGCCTCCTCGACGATCCTCATCTTGAGAGGGTAGCTGTCGATGATGGCGCCTTTGAACGTCGGCTCCGTCTCGCCGTTGCACGAGCCGCCGGAGTCCCAGTCGCCTCCCCTGCATGCACAGAAAGTTCAGTGAAATTTGTTCTTGCTAGTCGCAACGCCACAAAATTCAATAGAATCAGCCAGGTCGTCCTCACCTGAAATGTGCAGTGGAGTATCCTCTGTAGAAGACGACGCTTCTCGCCGGGTCCATGTTCTTGTCGATCCAGCGTGCCCATGTCTTGAGGGCTCGTCTGTAAGCCTCGGTCGAGTCGAACTGAGGGTACAACGTCTCACCTTCCTTGTAGTAGTTCTTTCTGTAACCATTCAGTGTTCAAGAATCAATCACGAGTGTCAGATGCAGAGGCTCTAGTTCGTCTTCAAGCTGCAGAAAATAGCACAGCCAATCGACTTGGCTTTAATAATTACCCTCTCGCCGTCTTGCCGTGTGTCCACCAGTGGCCGGTGTTGAAGACGAGCACGTCGGCGTTCTTCCACCGGTTGGCCGTCTTGTCGATGCGGTCGATCTGGAGGATGGGGTTGGAGTTCCTCTGCCGGTTGAGTCGCACCCCTTCACGGACCAGGAAATGTGACCGCACGAACTCCACGGTGCAGTCGTAATCCTACGCACTGCCCGAGTTCACATCATGCATCTCCCATTTGACGTTAATTAATTTGCAGGCCATTAGGGATGGAAGGAGTTAAGAGCTGCAGCTATCTGTATCAGTGGGGATGGGAGCCAATAGCTGATGCGGTGGAGGGAGAGTGCTCGTGGGGAGGAGGTGGAGGAGGAGCGGAGGAGGAAGGGGGGCGCGAGCGGGAGGACGAACGGGACGGAAATGAAGGCGGCGAGCAGCGAGGCGGCCAGGCGCCACGGGAGCCGCGGCACGGATGGCATGGCCAAGCGACCGGAGGGGGTGTCACGGTGATGGTGCGACGAGGCATTCATTCAGGTGAAACGGGTTTGGTTGCGATCTGGCGGGCGAGAGGTGTGGCGCGGGATGCGCGCGTGGCGGTTTGGTTCTGGGCTGTTGTGAGTCTTGCATGCGTATAGCTGGGCCGTGTGGAGGCTGTGCCGCCGTGTGGCGCGGCCGGACGAGAGGTCGTGTTCGACTTTGACCCGGCCTAAAAAAATGTTGTTGAATGGCTCAGAACACACAGTCAGTAAATTCTTTTTTTGTATATAGTGAGAATCCCAATTTAGTACTAACCCACATGATACATAGGCCCATGGATATTTTCTTTACGATCACGAGGCGAACAACAGCGTAAACCAAACCGGGAAGGAAGCCGTGGGCTCTGTCCCAGTCCGGGAAGTCTCCCTGCCTGTCGTCGTCATCTCCGACCGACGTTGATCCCGCACCGGCACGCACAGGGCCGCCGGGCCGGGGCATAGCCGCGCGCCGCACCCGGTCGCAGCTGGACTCCCGCGAGCCACGACCCGTCCCGTCCTTGCACACCACCAAACCGAGGAGCGAGCCCCCCCTGTCACGCCCGGGTACGCCCAGGCCCCAGCAGGCCAGCTCCTTCCCCACACGCCGGCCGCGCCGTGCCGCGTACGACCGGGGCGGCACCGGGAGTTGGACTTGTCTGCGCGCTCTCTACCAAGTCCCAACCCAATCCGTCGCTCTCGGCCTACATCCCTTTCGCTGGGGGACTTGTTTTTGGGGTTGCCGGTGGGCGCCGGGGGCGGTGGCCGACCTAGATGGACGGTACGTGGACTGTCCCAGCCCTCGCGTCACCTTTCGGCGCGATCACAATTTTTTTTCCTCCCTCCCTCTCTGTTGGAGTGGATGGATGGCTCCGACTGCGAGCCGCCAAACAGCTCAGACCAAAAAGTGGTACGAAAGCCTCTTGGGTTCTTGGCATTGGTTTTCCTCTGTACTTTTGGTAAGGAAAACGTATATGTGCACGTAGGCGGAGCCAGCTGGCATGGCGAGTACTACCTCCTACCTTTCCACGTGTGCAGATCTTCCATGAATGATAGCCAGTACCAATCTGCTAATGGTATGTGTTTAAGTTTGGCTAAACGGTAATATTACCTCTAGGACGCCCAATGAAAAAAAAGAACGATCTGAGGCATGTTGCAGTACTTAATATCCGATACTGTAACTACTGTTTTCGCATGTTTCATAGTGAGTGTTGTATGAAACATAGTGTTGATGTTGCGGCGATGATTTTTCCTCCTAGAATCAATATACTTCCTTAACTTGTCGCATATTTCTTAATGTCTCATATATATTTTTAATGTTGCAAATACTTTATTTTTATGTTGAGACATTGTGTAGGGATCGTCCTATGGGAGACGTCGTTGGCTACGTTGAAAGCTTTGAAAAAATGCTGGTGTGATTTTGTAAAAGTAGAAGGCAATTTAAGTATAGATATAGCATTTGAGTCGGGTTGCGAGGAGGTGTGCATATTTTTATTTTGTTTGTAGATTTTTAAACACCGAATCGTAAACCTATTTTTCATGCCATTGAGATAACAGTCAAACTAATTTAAACAAATTTGCACGCCATATTCATATTAACCCGCGAGTATATAGTGGCATGAGAACACAAGAGTTGAACCATTCTTACGCCAAAATTCCAAATGCGCCGCTAAATTCAAACCGTTTACAAAATCTCATTTCGTTGAAAGCGACGGTAGTACCAATCAGCTCCTTGTTTATTTATTATCATAATAATCAACAAGCAGGCTGCTGGAACCTTCAAGCTTTGACGAACATTTTTGCCATGGCCGGCTGGCCTCTATCATTTCATTTTTCAACAACCCTTTCAGTCTCTCGGCTTTTATAAATCAAGCTCCCTTTTCTTTCCTTTTTCTCCAAAATTATGCAGATCTAGCTGTACCACCACGTCGTCCTCTACGCCGTTAGCATCATGCTAGTATATCCACCTGTACACGCCTGATCCCCCTCTGTTTTTCACCCACCCAGCTCGCCAGAGCGACAGAATAACGGCGGAGAGGGAGGATTTCCATCCAAAAATATAAATAGCGCAAACTCCCAGACACCTCTTCCACCTCGGCAACCTGTCCTGTCCTCCTCCTTCCTCCTCGTCGTCGTCCTCCTCCTCCGCCATAGTGGCGAGCACGCCACCCGCCTCGCCTCCAATCATTCGCCTCCCTACCCCAACCTCTCCATCCGCGCCGTTTAGCCGGGTGATTAACGGACTAGTTAATCCGGTGGCTTGGCCTGGCTTTCGCGGCCCCGCTTAACGCCAGCTTCGGCGCGCGCTAACGGCAGCAGCGACAGCAACCCGCTGGCTAGCTAGTCTTCCCCACGATTCGACGCCGCCACCGGCTCCGGCCCAGGTGCGTGGCGACCAAATCCTCCATTTCGGCAAATTTTTTTTAGGGAATGATGGGGGAAGAGAGGGGCGGGGGATTTGCCTTTGTTTAATGGTGCCTGCGGCGGGGGTGGTTAAGTTGGTCCTCTGATCGGACCTTCAGTTTCGGGCGATCTGAGGTCCGGGACCATGGCTGCGCCGGGGTCAGCGATCAAGGTACGCGTATGGTTGGCCGGCTTGGGTGCGCGTGTGTCGGATCTGGGCTGCGGGAATTCGCTGAGCTTTTGGGATTTGGTGTGGCCGAGCTGCGGTATTGGGTTCTGGATGAATGGGTTTTTAGTGTGATGTGGTGGGGGAATTTTTGCTAGGTTGATTTTTCGGCGGCGTATTGGGATCTGACCGCTTGGCATTTGATATGAGAATGGCCATTTTGTGAGATTTGTAGCATACGGTGGATCAGTGTTGTTGAAATGGTCTGCTGTTTGGAGACCAGTCCTGTGAGAGCAGTGTTTTTTGTATATCGATCTTTCTTTTTAGTGATGAGGTGGATCTGAGGTGGCTGGAATTTGGTCCAGTTTATGCTTATTCATCTGCCACTTGATGGCTCCACGCTGATCCCAATGCTGATTTGTGACCCTGAAGTCATCCGATTTGGCTGTGCTCTGTACCGGTGGATTGATGTGGAAGTGATATTAGTTTCATGTGTTGGAGCAATGGGATCATGCAAGTCCTTGGTGTTTTGGATTTAGCGAGCTGGATGTGGATGTTTTATTGGATCCTAGGACGTCAAGTCTACTCAATTGGATTTTGGCCTGGAGTTGCACAAGAAACAACGTGTTTCTTGGGTTAACCTTTCAACCTTTTATTAATGTGCTGATCAAATTTGACAGCTGGTACTGCAGCGGAGTGGAAGGTGGGAGCAGTTTCATAACATCACAGGAGTTTCAATTTGCAAATGATGTGACCTCTGTCTGGAATTTAGTGAATTAGCTGACCATTGCAGCTCTTATGCTCTGTGCACTTCAGTAGGATACACGCAGTTCCTGGTAAAGGGTTGAAGTCGGATGATACTGATGTTAGCTTGCTCTATGCCATGCCAACTCAGTTTGTGCCTTTGTGGAAGTCGAGGGTGTGTTGTTTGATCTTCATCGTTATACAAGAGGAGGCCAGAGGTCTTGGAATTGCTAGACATTCTAATGATTTGGCATTGTGTTCCTATCATTGGGCTTTTCTGGATAGCAAACTTTTGTGTGGGGTGCTGTTTGAAAACACATAATGTGATCCCATTTTGATTTCTTCACTAGCAACATCTATCGATGTTTTTAAAGGAACTTTAATGATGCTCTTGTTTAAGAATGCCTTTATGCGGGTTTGCTTTTGAGTTGCAAAACTTGCATTGTTGCAAATGGTATAATCGTTAATCTAATACTTTTTTTTCCTGATCCAGCACACCTTTTCTTCTCTCTTGAAGCAAAAACCACCAAAGACTAGCCCAACAAAGTCCAGGAGTACTATGGCTGTTTCAATGAGGGAGGTGGATCCTGTTTTTCAAAGTGCAGGTCAAAAAGAGTATCCTTCATCTGTTTCTAGTTCGCTATTGGTCTACGCTTATACCTTTTTGTCATTTGATTCCAACAATTGAATGTGCTATAATTCCTCTCATTACAATTCTATTGTTTTTCCAAAATAAATAGTTCTTGTTGTATGTGCAGTAGAAGGTTATTAGGTCACTTGTAGGTCAACCACATTGTATTTCATGAACTGTGAGTCCTCGGGAAAACTTTGTGATAATAAGTGGAGAAATTAGACTAGCATGGTGTTGCAGTACTTATGTTCAGACCTATTGGTTTATTTCTGCATTATTATCCTTAACAACGATCAGTGGCCTGGAAATATGGCGGATTGAAAAGTTGCAGGCTGTTCCTGTCCCCAAGGAATCATATGGGAAATTTTTCACAGGCGATTCGTACATAATACTGAAGGTATTTACCACTTAGCTTTGCTCATGTTGTAAACGTACCAATTCCTGTATTTAATTCCATGGAAAAAATATGTTGTGACTTGTGAGCTGTCTGATGTCGGCAACACAATTGTTTCTGTTCCTTACATCCAAAGATCATTAAATCCTGACTTCCCTTGTTCACATGCTATCAAATCAAATCATGCGTCCTTCACATTAGAAGGGTTTAGTTGTTTTCTAATGCAGCTGATCATTTCAGTATAGTGTCTATCCTGCATAAAAACAATGATATTCTGTTTATTTGTGCATATGCTCAAATTACTCTTTGTTCTTAGATTGTTGAACTTACCGTTTCTAATAGTTTTTGGTTTTTTGAACAGACAACTACCCTTAAAAATGGTTCCTTTCGGCATGATATCCATTATTGGCTTGGTAAAGATACCAGTCAGGTTTGGTTTCACATTATAAGTTCATCATTTGTGGCAGTGTAGCTTATGAACAAGAAGACTTACAAATTGCATCATAATCAATCTATAGGATGAAGCTGGTACGGCTGCAATCAAGACTGTTGAACTGGATGCTGCTCTTGGTGGACGTGCTGTCCAGTACCGTGAAGTGCAGGGAAATGAGACTGAGAAATTTCTTTCATCTTTTAAACCTTGTATTATACCAGAGGAAGGTGGGGTTGCATCTGGTTTCAGGCATACTGAAATCAATGAGCGGGAGCATAAGACACGATTATTTGTGTGCAGGGGAAAGCATACAGTTCATGTTAAAGAGGTGATGTTTTTTGTTTGCATATAGTTTTGTTGATATGTTCTTGTACAGTAATAACTTCCTAATACAGATGCCACATTCCATTTGCCCCCACTGCAACAGGTTCCTTTTGCACGATCATCACTCAACCATGATGACATATTTATTTTAGATACAAAATCGAAGATATTCCAATTCAATGGATCAAATTCAAGTATTCAGGAGAGGGCTAAAGCCCTTGAAGTTGTGCAATATCTTAAAGATACCAATCATGATGGTAAATGTGAAGTAGCAGCAGTTGGTAAGTTGATTTTTATGCAAAAGGGTTTAAATGTGCTTAAATGTTCTAGGTCCAATATTCTTTCAGAGTTATAATCTATTCTTTCAAACAGAGGATGGAAAGTTGATGGCAGACGCTGATGCGGGTGAATTCTGGGGTCTCTTTGGTGGATTTGCTCCTTTGCCAAGAAAGACATTTTCTGAACTTAACGGGAAAGATTCTGCTTCCACTTCAAAATTGCTTTGGTAATATATCACATGTGACAAACATATAAAATTTTAATTCTTTTTGAATGAGTTGTCTTTCATGATTATGTTATATTATGTCTACTTTTCTCTTGCTGAAATGCTCTTTTCTCTACTTTTGTTGTCAGTATCAATAAAGGCCAAGTAGCACCTATTAACTGTGAAATTCTGACAAGAGAGCTACTAGATTCAACAAAATGCTACCTGCTAGACTGTGGTTCTGAAATTTATGCCTGGATGGGTAGAGAAACAACTCTCGAAGAGAGGAAACGAGCAGGCTCTGCTGCTGAGGTAACATTGCATTGCTTCTTTTTTTTTTCGAAAACGCAGGAGAACTGCGCATCATTTCATTAAGAAGAAGAAAGTTGCATAGAGAGCCACAAACACACCCACTCTTTCTACATTACATTCGTGCCACGGAAGCTATTGTGAGCGACCAAAAATAATAAAAACCCTCTAAGGTCCTACTGTTGTCGCTGCTTCACGGAGGCGTGAAAGCTCCCGAGCACTGGCCAGACCCCATAGCTGCTCCTCCTCCTCAATGAGCACCGGCCAGCCACATTGCATTGCTTCTGCTATCTTGATTTAGTACTTATAATAATTTGGCTGGACCTTTTGTGAACCAGCCACCATAAAGTTCATAATTTTGGCAAATGTAGGGGGGAAAGAGGCTCTATAAGAGATGTACCACAGATGTACTTAAGAGACACTATCAATGTGACTCCTAAACAGATATTTGACTAAGAAGTGTTGCAGCTAATGTGGATAGGCATGGAAAGCTAGGCATCAAACTCGAAACTACCTATGAAAGAATTCGGGCTCACCCACATCAATAATATTAAACTTTACATGCAAGAGAAGACCTTTTAACCAGTTCAAGTTTAGGTATCCGTTATTCATCGTAACACACAACATGGGCCTTCACATTCTACATTCCTGGTGCACTATGCCCCATAGCCCATACTAGTTAAAAATCATCGTCTGAGATAGACACACTGTCATTCCAGTTTTTCTACTTTTCCATTTACCTCATACGCCTTAATCAATTGTTGCCTTTTTTTCTTTCTTTCGTACCTCTGTAGGAATTACTACGTGAAGGAAACCGGCCAAAATCTCATATTATTCGCCTCATGGAAGGATTTGAGACTGTTATATTCCGATCAAAGTTTGATAAATGGCCAAAGAAAGCTGATGCAGTTGTGTCAGATGAAAGCAGAGGAAAAGTGGCAGGTTAGCATCTGGGTCGTAAATCTTTTTTTTTCATTTTTTTTGCTAAAATGATTTTTTATAACTAGATCTCCTTTTGTAGCTCTTCTTAAGCGACAAGGATTTAATTTCAAGGGTCCAGCAAAAGCTGCACCTGTAAAACAAGAGCCTCTGCCTCAGATTGATTGCACTGGCAATTTACAGGTCAGTAAACATCCTTTTCTTACAAAAGATTTTGCTACCAGACTAAATCCAGTTATTGCTGTTGATTTATCATTTATTGAGCTCCTCTGATTATAAAATCCATACCCTTGAATAAGGTTGCTAGTTAGCACAAATCTACCTAGAAGTTTTTACTTGCAATGACGAGAGGAGCTGCAATTATTGTTTAGAATGGACTGGACTCTAGTTCTTATTCCAAAGTTCTCTTACCGTTCATGCATTTATTTGCTCCAGACTCTCCTACTATAACATTAAACTTGAAGTAGCCTATATCTTTCAGGTTTGGCGTGTTAATGGTAGTGAGAAAACTTTCCTTTCGTTCTCTGAGCAATGCAAGTTCTACAGTGGAGACTGCTATATCTTTCAATACACCTACCCCGGAGAAAATGGAGATGAATGTCTCATTGGTACATGGTTTGGAAAGAAGAGTGTCCAGGTAACTATTTTTCATGTATATATGCATTTTCCGTTTGTTGTACTTGCTCATATGATTGATACAATGTCATGGCAATTTTTTATTGTTCAGCGCATATCCGTACTGTATCAGCTACTTAGATATGCACTATGTCTAGATACATACTAGAAACTACGTATATAAATATGCCAAAATGACCTACAATTTGGAACGGAGGGGGTATTTGTTTTCATGTGAGAAAATGGAAATGCATTTGGTATTCTAACTGAATCAAAATATTTTCATAAATGTGAAGCCTCAAATTATTTGCAATATACTGTTCATATTCTCATAATTTGTCATATTGTACCATTCTGTAGCCATAACATATGACGTTATAGAGTATGAAAGCATCCGACTTCTTTGAACTATTCTGTCTTGCTGTATTTGACATTTCTAAATTGCAGATGGATTAGTCACTCTTTCCCGAGGATCATTCATTTATTACTTTCTTGCCAGTTTTGTGTCTTTGTCAGATGCTATCAAGTTGGATAGCAGTTACTTAACCATGTTGTTCCTTTTCCATATATAAACAGGAGGAAAGGAGTGCAGCCACTTCACTTGCTGACAACATGATCGAGTCTTTAAAATTCCAGGCTGTTCTGGTCAATGTTCTTCCTGTTTTGTCTTAGAAGATTTTTTTTCTTGGTCAACTATCCTGACCCTATTTTCTGTGGTTATCATAGGTCCGCGTTTATGAAGGAAAGGAACCCATTGAGTTTTTCCCAATATTCCAAAACTTGGTTATATACAAGGTTGGTGTTTAACCAAATTCATGTGAATAAGCTTCTGAATCTTTCTTCTTACAGTGACAATATGATTGATGCATATTTGTATTTAATATTTTCCACTGATACAGGGTGGTACGAGTACTGGTTATAAAAAGTTTGTCTCAGAAAACGGCATTGAGGATGATACCTATTCAGAAAGCGGGGTTGCACTTTTTCGAGTTCAGGGCTCAGGGCCTGAGAATATGCAAGCTATTCAAGTTGATACGGTACTTTCCTATATTTTCATTTCAACAAGGCATCATGATTGTGTTATGGCCATGTTATCTTAGTGGATTTTGTAAAAGTTATGACAATGCTATGGTTTACCAGGCAGCATCGTCGCTGAACTCTTCTTATTGTTACATACTACATGATGGAGATACAGTATTTACGTGGATTGGCAATCTAAGCTCATCAATGGACCAAGAACTTGCTGAGAGGCAGCTAGATGTTATCAAGGTACAATTGACTTTTTGCTCAAACTTTGACCAACAATATTTATTTAACGAATTAGTAAAATTAGTACCACTACGTCTATAATCAAAAGTACTTTAGGTTTAACTTATGGATCATCTATTTTCTTGAATATTTGTAGAAAAGAGATGAATATTTAAACGAGTAAAAAATTCAATGGTGTCATATATTTAACTATTTAAGAATGAAGGTAGATTATTTTATGTGTATGTGCTGTATGTGCGATTGACCATTCAAATGAATATTCTGCTATGTTGCCGCTGCACTCTGATCAAAATTTTCCACATGATGATTTTAGGCCTCATTTGTGCTTCTTTTTCTATTATCTCTAGCTTTATGGCAACCAGTGAATAATTGGTTTATGGCTGACTATTTTCTACAGAGCCATCTAAGCTAAAGATTTTCTAAAGATAGTTATATGGATAGCTGTTTACTGCATTTATGATGGTTGATTAACTGAATTTCAGCTTGTGATTTATTTGCAAGCCATCATATAATATATTTTATACATCCTGATAAATGAGCTACTTTTCCTCATCATTTTCTTGTCAAATGTATCTGAGTAGCATCAAATACACACCATGTAGGACAGATGTCATATATCCACATCATGGTGTTACAAAATGAATGTAATCATTGCATTGCAGTAAATCATCAGTTCATCACTTCTCAAGTTGTCTGATAGATATGCTTCCTGATCATACCTTCCCAAGTTGCATATTACTGTAGTTTATTCTTTGCATTTGTGTAACTATATGTTAATACAACACTAACCCTTTCCACTCTGCTAATGCACCACATTATATGCAGCCAAATTTGCAGTCCAGATTACTCAAAGAAGGATCAGAATATGATCAGTTTTGGAAGTTACTAGGAGTCAAGTCTGAGTACTCCAGCCAGAAGATTGTGCGAGACCAAGAAAGTGACCCTCATTTGTTTGCCTGTACATTTTCAAAGGGTAAGACAAAGGCAAATTTGAATGTTCCTACTGCATTTATTATTGATTGTTATAATTCATTTGTAGCTTACTTATCTGCATTTCCTCTTTTTGAATATTTTTTTCTGTTCTGCGGGATGCTTGGTGGTGAGAAGGGGTGCTTAAGGTGAGCAATGCCGAAGTTTATGTATTGTTATCATGACAATAGAAACTAATGTGATGAATAATTAATGTTGATGAGCTGATTTTGTAGGTTAGAGAAATATTTAACTTCGCTCAGGATGATTTGATGACGGAGGACATATTTATTTTGGACTGCCATTCATGTATCTTCGTATGGGTTGGACAACGTGTGGACACAAAAATACGAGCACAGGCGTTGAACATTGGAGAGGTATATGATATGCTTGTATTTTCTTTGTAGAATGCTATAAATGAGAAGGCAAGCTTACAGTGTACTGTGAAACTATACTTTCTGGCAGAAATTTCTAGAGCTTGACATTCTAATGGAGAATGTATCACGAGAAACACCACTTTATGTCATCACTGAAGGAAGCGAACCCCAATACTTCACCAGGTTCTTCACTTGGGATTTTTCAAAATCAGCAGTAAGCCTCTCCTATGGATTTTATTGCCTTTGGCGTTATGCAAACATCACGCGCTGAACTCATCTATCTATCTTATGAATTGTTGCAGATGCATGGTAACTCGTTTGAAAGGAAGCTATCTATAGTGAGGGATGGAGTGAAACCAAGAGCAGATGTAAAGTTTTTGTATCCAGTATTGATTGCTATATTGTTATACAGTTGGGACAATGGATGTGCCTGACTTGATAAAAAGAACGTCCAAATAAAATAAACAAGAAGCGGAATAAATAAAAATAAACAAGAAGCGGAATAAGTATAAAAAACTAAGTTATAAAATGTGGTAGCTATTGCATGTCTGTTTCGAGTTATGATAGCATTGTGTACGGGCATATCTGTATAATTAATATTTATTGATTAGTGTCTACTGCATAACCTTAAGAAGCAACTGCTGCATTTTCATTGGTTACTTATGGTTAGTTATTAACATTCTTTTAACTTATGATAAAAAAGACTATCCCTAGTCCGATAGCAAGATTTAGCATTTCTAGATATTTTGTTTTGTGCATGAACATATAAGGTAGCAAATTGGATGCAGCTGGTTTCTCTGCGTTTAATTAGTTTCCTAATGCTGTTTTTCCTAGAATGACGCTAATCCTTGGTTATAATATTTTTAGAAACCAAAAAGAAGGCCAACAACATCAGCACACACTGGAAGGTCTAGTGTACCTGATAAATCTCAACGTTCCAGAAGCATGTCATTCAGTCCTGATCGTGTAAGAGTCAGAGGAAGATCGCCTGCTTTCAATGCATTGGCTGCTAACTTTGAGAACCCAAATGCCCGAAACCTGTCAACTCCTCCACCAGTTGTTAGAAAACAACCTCTGAAGCCTGTTTCCCCTGATTCTTCAAAGCCACCACCGAGGACTTCTTCAATCGCTGCAATTTCTGCTTCTTTTGAGCGACCTAAGGCAACTCTAATTCCGAAGTCAATTAAAGGTATGCTGCAGTCCATAGGAATTACAGTGGCACTTTACATTTCAATCTAGGTTTTGCTTACATTCTTTGTTCTTTTGGTGTCAAGCGAGCCCTGATTCAAACAAGCCTCAAACTGAATCAAGCAAACCTAAACCGGAGACTAATGCTAAGGAAATTAACCCTACGGAGGATAGTCAAATTGCAACTCCAGCAGTACAGGAAGATGTAAAGGAGAGTCAGGTGGAGGGTGAAGAAGGGCTTCCTGTATACCCATATGACCGCTTGAGGACGTCTTCCACCAATCCTGCTACAGACATTGATGTCACCAAGCGGGAGGTAAATCCTACTGTCTTTATGAAACCATTGGATAACTATCTCATCTCTCGAGCCCTCACACTATACTGCCACATCGCAGATTTATCTGTCTTCGTCAGAGTTCAGAGAAAGGTTCGGAATGACAAAGGAGGCTTTTGCCAAGTTACCCAAGTGGAAGCAGAATAGGCTCAAGATTGCTCTTCAGCTGTTCTGAAATTTGCTACTGTCAAACAGCCTGCATTTTCATTGCTTAGTCAAAGCACAATGACGACATGACTGGTTTTCAAAGGTAAAACCCTTTTTTCAGAACCTTGCAATCCCCCATGGTCACTGCAGCAGCAGTATGAGTCTTTGTAAATGTAGGCCTACCAGGGTCAAGGGGACCTCGGTAGGTTTTGAAGGGGCAAGTCCAGTGAGTTTTTAGCTGCTCATGCTCCTGAATTGTGTTCTTCACTGACAATTTTCATGTGCTATGACTTGTGCCGGATCGCTGCATTGGCGATCGGTCACTCCAATTCTTTCCTACCCAACGTCACAGGTTTGTTTGTGAGCTTGCAAACTTTTTCCCCCCTGTGAAGTCTCATATTTGTTCTATTTGTTTAAAGGTAGAGTCCCGAAATAATAAGGGATATATAAATGATGTAATTTAGACGGCAGTCAACAGAGCATGTTGTACAAAAGAGTTTGTAAAATATATTATTTCCTGGCGCTGTTGTTTTGTATCTGCATTTTGTTCCGCAACGGGACATGCTTGTAAATTCCTCCAGATATGTATTGTCTCGCATGATTTAGATGATCTGTTGATACCCAGCATGTATTTTTTTTCTCTAAATACAGAACATACACTCATAAAAACAAGTACATTCGCCTATTAACACAGGAGGCCTCTCGCTGTTAACCACTGAAACAGCAGGGTTAAATTCTGAAATAAATTTTGGAAAAAAGAGCACTCAAGCTGACGACTCGAATCTTCGTAGGTTCCACCACATACTTGTGGCGTTTGTGCCAAAATAGCTGGCATGGAAGCTAGCTCTTTCGTTTTCATGCAACAGCAGGAGATGGGCGCCGTTAACACTAACAACACATAATTCAATTATTACATTGAATTTATGGTGATCTTTGTTTGTATTATTATTAGATTGATGTTGAACATAAAACCATTGTTACATCGTTAATAGATCGCCGTTCGTTGGAACCCCGTCATGTTGGAGGAGGAAGGTGCCACCTAGAGTCCTAGACAGCCAGTCTTCCCACAAGCACAAGCGAACTGGGTGCAACCTGAACAATGTTTCATCACCCAGGAGGATTGTGAAGCGAACTGCCTTGTCTGCAACTGCAACCCGAACTCCCCAAGCAACCTCTCAAACGATTGTGTAAGGTTGATTAGTGCATGGAATAAATAATACCAGCTTATATAAATAATAGTAAGATCTTTGCATGTATTTTTTTTTTGGCGAAATTTGCATGCATGATCTGAGAAAAAAAAAGAAAAGAAAAAAAGCATACACAGGCCGGGAGCTTGCATGAAACCGCGTCTCCGCGGCCCAGTAGCGCCTCTCCTCCCCGTGCGTGCTCGGCCCACCACCGCGCGCCACAGCCCCCCTCCCTCCTCTTTCCCTGTCGACGCCGCGACGACTGAAACCTCTCCTCCTCCCCCGCCCGGCCACCGCCTCCTCAACGCCGCACATGCTCCGCCGCCTCGCCCACGCCCGCGCGCGCCACCGCCTCATCCGGCGGACACCCCACGCTCTCTCGACCGCTGCCGCGCCAGCGCCCGTTCCCCCTACCCTCACCACTCCACCCGCCGCGCCGCCGCTCTCGGCGGCGGACCTCGAGCTCCTCCTCCGCCGCGGACACTACTCCGCCTCCACCCACCGCTTCCATTCCATCCTCCCTCTCCTCTCGCACCCCTCCGTCATCCTCTCTTCCGCTCTCCACCTCAGCCGCCGCGCGCACCCTTCCCTCCCCACCCCGCCCCATCCTCCACCCACCACCACCGTCTCCTCCTCCGCCGCCGCCGCGGTGGCGGCGATCTCCTCCCCTTCAACCCACCTCCGCATCCTCCTCCCGTCCCGCCTTAAGGGCCAGCCGCTCCCATTCCCCACGCTCCCGCTTCGCCTCGCCATGCGCAGCGCCGCGTCCGCACTCGACGCCGTGTTCGCCCCGCGCGCGGCCACCTTCGCGTACCGCGGTCGCCACGCCGCCATCCGGTACCTCAGGTCCATCCCCAGCGCGTCCTGGTTCTTCCGCGTCGCCATCCCGCGCCAGCGCTTCGGCCCCCGCCACGTGCGCCGCCTGCTCGACGCCATCTCCGGCAAGGTTGATGACCCTGGTTTCCTCGAGTACCTGAATGAGCTGTTCGTGTCTGAAGCGGTCGCGTTTGAGCTTGGCGGCTGCGAGCTCGGACGCGGACTGCCACAGGAGTCGGAGCTCACAGCCACGCTGGTGAACATATTCTTCGATCCTGTGGATAGGGAGTTGATGGCCGTCCGGGAGGAAGTGCACAAAAAGAATCCTAGACTGAAGGATGAAACCGTTCTTCATACACCTGTAAGAGTCTACGCGGTTCGGTATCTCGATGATATTCTAGTTGTGACGTCTGGGTCGAAGATGCTCACAATTGATATCAGGGATAGGGTCATTGCAGTTTTGGAGAGGGATTTGGAGGTCAAGGTGGATAGGTTGGGCAGCTCAATCCATAGTGCCGTGTCGGAGAAGATTGAATTCCTGGGGATAGAATTTCAAGCCGTGCCACCATCAGTCTTGCACCCACCCATGTCGGAGAAAGCAAAGAGGGCAAGGAAGAAGTATCTGAAGATGAAGGCGGAAAAGGCGCAGGAGCTGAAAAATGCACGGGAGACACGGCGGAAGAAGCTTGGATTGAAGATACTGAACCACTTGTTCAAGAGGGTGAGACGGGGAGAGGAATTTGAATTCGATTTCCAGATTGAGAATGAGGTGCAGCAGGTTTTCAAGGATTGGGCAGAGGAGACAGTGGCTGAATACTTCAGGTCGCGGGAGCATTGCCAATATTGGCACCGAATGCTCACATCTGGTGACTTCTTGTCGTTGACTAGGGTGAGAGATCAATTACCACCTGCTCTGGTGGACTCATATGACAAATTTCAGGAGACACTTGACAGGTTTTTGATGCCTAAGAGGGGCCAGAACATGTCAGAAGAAGAGGAGAGGATAGCAGAGGAGGAAGAAGAGGAAGAATACGAGAAGAGGACTGTTGAGGACTTGACAGAGTTGAAAATGAGGGCCAATGCTCCAATAGAGCTTGTAAGGAAGGCAGTAAAGCTAGCTGGATTCACAAACTCCATGGGCCGTCCACGTCCAATCAAGCTACTTCTCTGTTTGGATGATGCAGACATCATCAAATGGTATGCCGGTGTTGGAAGACGGTGGCTAGATTTTTTTTGCTGTTGTCGGAACTTCAAGATGGTCAAGACTGTTGTCAGCTACCACTTGAGGTTCTCCTGCTTCTTGACATTAGCAGAGAAGCATGATTGCACGAAGAGGCAAGCAATTAGCCATTTCACAAAGGATTTAAAAGTAGAAAATGATGATGGAGTGACAGAAGTGCACTTCCCAACAGAACGGGAGATCAGAATGATGGGTGATAAGAACTTAACTGACCCAAAGCCCGTGGATGGTACCTTAACAATGATATTGGTGAGACTCGCAGTTGAGGACACCTCATATTCATGCCTGGTACATTTTTGTGCAAAAACAGACACTGTGCTTTACAGAATACGTTTGCTGCAAAATCGCCTAAATGTTGACCCATTGAATGAGAATAAGTGGGTCTGTGGATTAAGTGCCATTCATGAGAGCCTGAACAAGAAATGCCTCCCCTTGTGCTCTATGCATGCGAGTGATCTTCTTCTTGGCAAGATTACTCTTCAAGATATTGACTGTACTCAATTTGTTGACGTGGAATGAGGGGAAAAAAATGAGTACTCGTGCAATGCCTCTTGCAGATTGTAGCTCATGCAATATTGCAGGTTGTGCCCAGTCATTGTATTTTGCTTTTATTTGACTGGACGGTTCATGAACTCCATTTCAATACATGATATAGGATATATTTCTTTTTTTTGTTTCCAGAGGTAAATGCTCTTCATATATAGGAGTTCCAAAATTCTACTAGGTATTTAAACATCACTAGTGAAAGATTTCGATTTCTTGCAGGATTGCAATGTTGCAAGTTTTGAAATTGCAGGGTGCAGAACTAAGAGCAAACCACATATCAATACTCAGCTCAGGTACTTCCATTCTACTGCAGTTATGGTCCAAATTGGTTGTTGTGTTTGTTCTTAAATTATTTACACACATGTCAAAAGCAAACCAGATTTAGTTGTCAAGTAGCCTTAAATTTCCTCTCTTGTTTCGGTAGTCTTCGCCTCTGAATCTTATTTAGATATTACTAAATAAGATTTGTTAAGTAGCCTTAAATTTCCTCTGTTGTCAAGTAGGCTTAAAAACCAGGCTGGTTCAGCCCAAGATGTAACCCAGTCAGCTCATAATCTGGCCATGGCAAATTGTTTTCTTAATTGGTCTCCCATGAAATTTGTAAGATTCTGTTCTCACCCTACTTTGATGAAAGTGAAACAGGTCAAAAGTTCATTAGAAGGATAACGTCCGCACACATGGAGGGAGAAAGTGAGTTAAGGTGGGGAGTACCATCTTGGGGCTGATGCTGTCAGAGCATGAACCACATGAAGTGAGAGGGAGAGGAATCAGACAACGTGTGAGATATTTGCTTGCAGGAGCGCCCACATCACACTTTTTGTGTTTTCTTAGCTCCACATCAGATGACTGCCAGCGGCAATGACCCCCATTGGGGATGCTCTTAGGTACTCTCTCTGTTGTTTTTTATTTGATGTTTCTGACTTTACGAGGTTTCCTTTGTTTAGCCAATAATTTTGTAACTTCATATCAGTATCTATACTATGAAAATTATTTTGAATAGAATATTAGTAACATAGATTGTGACAATCTACACTTTTGGACAAATCAAATGTCAAGCATCATAGGGGAATATTTTGAGAAACCTGCTGTAGTGTCATTAGATGATGATTGTGCATTTGGCACCCCTCATGCTTGGTGAGTTACCCCTTAAAGAGTAATTTGAACTCAGAAATCCACATGTGTGAAACCTTTTGTGCAGCATTCCTATTTTTTCCTCTTTTATGAGATCGCTAATGCACTTAACATCCTGGTAAGGTATATTGTTGTGCATATTGCTTTTACTTCCTACTTTTAGCAATAGGGCTGTCAATGTGAGAAGGTTAAGTGATATAATCCCTGGGTGCTTATTTAATTTATTATTGCAGTAGACTTGACCCAGATTATTTCAATCATCTCAAAACAATTGATTTGGAATTGAAGGCTTTATCTGCCTGGCTATCCTATTGATATGCAAGTACTGTAGCAGCTAGTATGATGAGCACGTAAGATAATCAGGCTTTCATGTTGTTTTTCTGCTTCCTGTTACAAGTATAACGGAAATTTCTTTAAAATTGGTATCTACATCAGCACCAAGCGGGTTGATCTTAGCAGGATGATGAAGTGCACACTATTATGTATATTATGTAGCTTGAAAGAAACTTGGTACCTTCACTGTTGAATTTGGTGTTCCTGTTATCAACCTTTCAATCATGTTGAAATCATTTGCGCAGGGTCTCTCTGCTTGTCTCTTTGACTATTTATCAGTTGGGAATGACATGTTTAAAATTAGTCTAGAAATTCTTGGCATTGTCAATTTCTGAATTCTGGGTAAGCATTTAACATAAATTTTAAATGTAAATACTGAATATGAAAGGTCTCCAAATCTCCAAATTCTGGTTGGATAGTTTATGTCAATGCTGAGAGTGTTTTAGTAGTTAGCACATGTGATCGCCATACAACTAATGCTTAGGATAAATATGAAACAATTCTCCTTGTTATGCAGAAGTTGGTTTTGATATGGAGTGCATAAGGATCCCATTAGTACCTAGTATCTTTATAGTCAAAGATGCATCATAATATGCTACTGCTGGAATCCATGGTCAAAGTGGTTCCTGCTTCTCCCTCAAATGGCTGTAGGTTTACATACTGAATGGCAAGCCATTTGCGATGGTTTCCCTTGTCTAATGTTATGTGGTCCTCTTGACATCATATCTTTCCAAGCGCATTCCATTATCTCCATATCACAGCGCTGCTAACAACCATACGCACGTAGCACAGCTCCAGACAGATATGCAATGGCCTGCATCCTGCATGTGGCACCTACCGAACTGTTTTTGTTTGTGGTGGCGCATCAATATGCTACACTGCCCCCCCTAACAGACTTCTGATACCACTCATTTTAGACACATGAAAAAGGGCATCGGGTCCATGGAATTGAGAACAGCATATTCATTTGCACCTCTAGGCAGCAGCCAATATTACATGATTGCTCTTATGTGCAGGACTCCTTGGTCCACCAAGGTGACAGTGTATACACGCCATCCACGCGGATAGCGGAGAAATATGGTGGTTGCCATAGTGCAACCATGCCTGCGTCGTCACTTCCAATCAGCAGCACCTCGAGCAGCAGTACGCGCATTGTGACTGCAAAGTGGAATCGACATCGCATCACATCTACTCCAAAGAGCAAAGATCCCTAATTTGGACAATACCAATCACTATGCCAATAATAGATGGTGCCAAGTCCTTCAATGGATAGTGTTCTGCTGATCTATCCGTGCGGATGAGGTGAAGCTTTTGGGTGAGGGTCGTCGGCTCACAGCTTACATGCTGCAAACACCGGTATGGGCATGAACAGCACCAGTTCCAGAAATACAGTTCTTTCTGGAACTGTATGGAAGTCAAACTGTTCACAGGATCACAGCAGTCCAAAATAAGGTACAATTGCATGCTCTTTTCATTTCTCTGTACAATAACTGAATTCTAAATTAAGATTCGTAGTGAAATTGACCGAATCTTATCCGGTAACCATGTTCTTTCCACAGCCAAGTCGCTGACTGTACACGCTGATCCATCTGTTCTCTACAGTGTGGCCTTCACGGCACGCACCTGGCAGCTTTGGCCCTGCTGCTGAAACTGAAAGGCTGGGAGCTCAGAGATGTCCTATAGGCTCGGCGTTTCACACCGGCGGTCATTGGAAGACGGTGCCCGAACGAGTAAAAGAATGCCCCACTTGTCAACGACCCACTTGCAACGGCATCTCTACAGGATCAGGAAGGATCCCGGAACGATTTGGGTGGAGCACGTGAAGCTCGTCGCATGCCCCCACGCGCGGTACACAGCTTGAGCTGAGCTGATCTGAAGCTGATGACCCAGCCAATCCATCCATCCAAAGCTCCCGGACCTCCCAACAACCAAGAGACACATCATGCGCTCCAACTGCCAAAATCACAAGTGGAACGATCAAAACAACAGGCACTTCCAGTCGTCGCTGTTACTCCGGTTTCTTGTCGGCGGAATTACGAGTGGGTTTTGGAGATGGAGCTTGAATCTTTACCACACTCACTTTTGTTGCGTCGGCACATCATTTTGACCTTTGGTTTGCACGCATAAGTGCACTTTTGCTAACAATTCTACGCAAAAACTTTGTGCCATGTATCGTGGTTTTGCAGGTACAAGCCACGTGAATGCTAGCCGTAATCCTAACGCCTAGCTGCCACGTAAAGATCCTTGTAAAAACAAAATGTGAAACCTTTTTTTCCTGAATAACTAAAATAGAGTGTGACCATAAAAAACGAGTCAAGAAAACGAAAGATTCATATGAAGCGCTCTGCTAGTATAAAAGAGTAGGTTTGGTGATTCACTTCAACGATAATGTACCAAATCCCAAAGGGCAAAGGCCAAATGGTTAAGGAAACTTGTATGTTCCAAGCCATATAAAACACGCTGCTGGCAAACGGTGGGGTAAGAAGGAGGGTACATTGGAAGACCGAGTCGAGACTCGAGAGAGGCAGAAGCAGAGGCAGGCTCCTCGCGAGCCTGCAGCGGCCAGCCTCAACCACGGCGCGGCTGGGCGGTCGGCCCCGGCGGCCAGCCGAGCCGTGCGGCGGCGACGCGCGGCAGCCGGTAGGCCGTCGGCGGCAGCGGTTGCAGCAGCAGCAGCAGCAGCAGATCGGGACGCGCGTGATGGCGTGGTGGCGCGCAAGGGTGGTCGCGCCCATGCGCCGCGCCTGGCTCGCCGTCGCCGCCGCGCGCGCGCGCGTCCGCAAGGGCGGTAAGCGATCCTGCTTCTCCTCCTTGAGCTCTGCTTAGTTAGTACTGCAGCGTAATAATCGTCTTCCTCGACTGATTCGAAAGCAAAATCTTAGAACCGGAGCAGCAACTGAATGGCAGTAGTTCATGCTTCATGGCAATGAATCATTGAACCTCTTGCACAAACGCTAGCAGCCACATTTTAGAATTTGCACAATGGCATGAGAAGTCTGAGAAGATTCTTTTCTGTAGAGGAAAGACGCGCAGTGTCGGCAGATCTAGGGAGGCGCTGTTAATCGCAGTAGAAAGAACAGAGTAGCCTTTACTGGTTTCTTGGAACGCAAAAGGGGAAAGAAAAGATCACAAGAAACAAACAAATCATTTAGCGATAGGGTAATGGTCCCCTGCGCGCCAAGATCCAGGACCCGTTATCTTTTGTGCTTGCAAACCGCCCGTTGGGAGTGTATGCGGACAATTAGACCTTGGACCACCTAATCTTCCCTATGAAATCTTTGTGATTCTTTTGTGGTTCATCATCTGATCTTTATCTTCCTTCAGAGTTCAGCCTCCTGCTTTAACTGAACTTTTAAGCACTATATAAACAAGCAGCCATTAATCTGTTTTTTTTTTCTTCACTTGTTCACAAATTGGATTGTTCAATGCAGAGTGTGGCATCCTGAACCTCCACCAGGACGTGCAGACCTGCGGGTACCAGGACGTGCAGGTGATGTGGAACATGCTGAGCTCGGAGAAGGAGGCCGCCGCCATTGCCGGCGCCGGCGGGACTCTGCCGAAGCCGAGGAAACGGCCGTTCTGGAGGCTGCCGCTCTGGCCCGTCCGACCGCCGCCGCGCACCGCGGCGGCGCAGCAAGACTGACGCGTCGCCGGTGGCAGCGTCGTCGGATAACGTTACAGAAGCTCTCGTTCTGCAGTGTGACCAGAGGCCTGGTCTTCCATGAGCGAGGACACCATGATCATCATGGCATGTCGTCCTCCACCTACCAAGATTGCGAGGTGCGCAGGTCCAGGATGGTCTCGTTGTGTATAAAAAGGCTTGCCTGTTGACTGTTGTACAGTCGGGAAGAACAAAGCGTTCGTGCAAGCAGTGGCTATGTGTGCCGTCTGGTGAACGTGAGATTGCCAGAGCATGGTGCGTTGCTTATAGAGTCTGAATTGCTCATCTATTTGTGCACCAGCTCTTGACATGGATTGTGTAAAAGAGAGGGCATCAATAGCCCGTCCCTGTTGACGACCTTCATATGGATTGTGGATGCATTGCTTCTGAAGATTCCGAAGTTCCTGAACAGTGGTTTGGAGACTGTTGCTGTTTCTATGCGTAAATATCAGACTGCGTCCATGATCTGAGTTAGGCTGAGTCCTCCAAACATATGTTTTGAGCACCAATCCTCCAAACATTTTGCTGCCGAACTGGCCTAACCCAGCCACGAGCCCACTAACCCCTAGTCCGTAGTTCCTCGCAGCCCACATAGCATAAGTATAACACAGGCCCACCGACTGCATGCAAGGCAGGGCCACGTGAGACTTGCGCGTGAATTGGCCCAAAAGTTTGTTTACTGTCTTGTATGGGAAGAACATGCATGTGAACTAGGAAATTTGTTCCAAAAAAAAATAAAAATGTGAACTAGGAAATTTGAACGGACACGTTTTGCTTCAATCAGAATTATATTTACGACCAATGACATCATGATGGTGCCTGGAAAGTAATGTTAGATATAAAGAGAACCAAACTCAGTCGATTTGAGAGTGGCAACACCAAAATCATCAAAATCGACTGAAAAGTGCAACCGTCACCGCTCATCGATCTTTGCTTTGCCGTGGGCATCACCAAAAGTTTGCTGTGGCTAGGCCTTCTCCGACGGTGAGCCAAGAACTCTTAAATTGTTTAATCGATGAAAAGTACAAAAACAATACTAAAATGGGTTGGCCATGAGCTAACTCTTGGCTCTTTGCTAGCTCTTAGTCAGCTCTTGGCTCTTTGAACAGTGCAAAGTTGATGTGACCGACTCTCTTGGCCATGAAGAGCCGGTCACATCAACTGTGCACTATTTAAAGAGCCAAGAGCTGGCTAAGAGCTAGCAAAGAGCCAAGAGCTAGCTCTCAATCAACCTATTGGTACTGTTTGTACTTTTTATCGATTAAACAATTTAAAAGCTAGCTCTTAGCTCACCATTGGAGAAGGCACGATAAAATTGCCATGGCCATCGACACCTCATGTCACGGCATATTAGAGTGTTGTTCACGTGCAGTAGCCTACCGTGCCGCGAATCATGTCCCGTGCTGGAAGACGCGGTGCACCTCGGTTCAACTCCTCTAACTTGCACAAGGGAAGTTACTGTTTTGTGCTTGGGTGAGCGGCGCGGTTCATATGCGTACGCTGTGGCCCCCACGGCCCGTCCGGCAGCATGCCACCGACCAGAGAGCGAGCGAGTGAGCTTGCTAGCGAGGCACGGGCGCACGGCACAGTCCGTTTCGCCATGACGTCTCGTGCTCGATCTGTACACCATGCGTGCGCCGAGGAGCCTGCTCCTACTACGGTGCTGCCTGCCTGGCCAGCGTACGCGGGCCGCACGGCCGGCCGGCTCGGTCGTTGGGAGCAGTCTAGCAGAAATGCACAACAGCTCGCGTGTCCAGTTCCATCCGCATGCACGATGCCATGGAGCATGTTTTTCACTTGGCCTTATATGCAGACAGTGTGCACGGCTCTGCCTCTGCGCTGCTAACTGCGCGTTGTGTATACGCTCGCATGGACGGGACGAAAATCTATCGACCCAGACGTTACAAGATGTCGTTGTGTGTACCTGGATTCCTACTACTGCGCTGTCAGTCAAGTCATGGACAAGTGTTGGCTCAGGAACATGAAGAGACCAGCAAAGTCAACAAACAGTTTTAGGCCCTTGTCTGTTTAGATTGGTTCGACTCCACAATTTATTTTATTAAAAATTATAGTCCCTCTCACCAACGTTTGCTTCGGTAAATTTTTGCAAACTTTCGCTATCTAAACGGGGCTTTAGAGTAAGCAACATACCATGGCCATTGATATAGGGTTTTATTTTCACCCTACAAAATTTCAAAACATCGGTTCCATCAATAAATTTGGTTGGTAACCTTTTGTTTCAGCTAGTATATGCTGCTAGCTCTATACTTATGATCAGCTAGTACCTTTGTGGTGGTTATGATCATGCTATACAAGGGCAAACTGGCAACCCGACCTGGCTTGGCCTGGCATCGTGCCAACCTAAAGGCCCAGGCCTGGTCTCTTAGAGTCTTACGCAGGCCGGGCGGCTCATCAGCTCGGCAACCAAAAAAAATTAAACCATCCCCAAAACGCCCCCCCCCCAATCAACTAGGCAAGTCTCCAAATTCAATTTTCATCACATTCACAGAAACAACAAAGTGACACAGAGACGCTCACATTTCACAGATTCACAATCTTCCCTTACTCTTCACTCTTCACAAATTAAGGCTCCTAGAGGCTATCATATTCACAGATTCATCGTCTTCAGTCACTCCTCACATATTGATACTCTACGCACGTACTATCCCTCGCCATTTTCCACCAACACCAAGTCGTGACTAGCCGCCTTTCATTTCTTCTCAACCTAAACTATCCCTAGATCTCATCATCGTTATGAACATGGCTCTGACCTTATTTTGCCTCCTTTGGCTGAGCACTGACTCTCTTTCAATGCCGGAAAATTTTGTCCTTCCTCTACGGTTAATGCCCTTATATATTACATCACACCATGGTCTCTTGTTGACTACTTAAAGCGTGACTCTGATTCCACTACACCCTCACCAGATGTGCCACCGCCACCAAATCAATGAAGCCCTTGAATATCCTCGGTATAAGCTATTCCTAGACCTCACTGAAGTTGGGGCCATCAACGGTGAGAAGCCAGGACAACTAGATGAACGATGATAATATTCCATTACAATCATACAGTTTGAAATTAATCTCCAAGAAATGTACATTGACAAAATCTTACTACTACTAATTGGAGTCTCCTTTTGAAATCTCCACGTGAAGCCACTTATAGGGACCTAAGTGGACACTCTTAATAAAATAAAGAAATATAAGAAATTCTCACAAAACTCAGAAACATCCGGCCATCAACCCATTGGTGTTATCTTTTATGGTAAATCACCCACATCTGCCTTTGTGAAAATAGGCTGAAGTAACCCATTAAGCCACCGACATTATAAACAAATCTAAATCACCCTCCAATCTTCTTGTAAATTGCCCACCTATGTCATTATAAAAATAATGAAAATAACTCTATAAATTTGCATATAAGTTCAATTATGACATTATTAAAAGCTAAAGTAAACCATAAATCTAAATTCAAACTATATAATTATGTCAGAATATCAAAGTACACCAATGTAAAATATTGTTTATGTTGTTTATACAAAATACTATTCATGATATGTGTCACCATGTATTCACATATGTATGAGAGAAGAGATAAGAATACAAATTTTTATGTTGTTCACATATTTCATACAAAATGTTTAATTAAATACATACTCCTATCAGTTATCAAACATACATGGAGTTGTGATGTAAAATGAACAAAATATTACTAAATAAACCCATTACAACTAGACAATGATAAATATATTACTTTTAGAGTATTATGTTAGAATGTTTAACAAATGAAAGAAAGAGTGAGGCAGATCATTATAATTATAAGTATTTATTTTTCTACTTACCCCGTACGGAGTAGGCTAGTTCTAGCATAGCTATATTTTACCTTTTTTTAGAAAACTTATATTTTACTTTTGAGAAGAAAAAAAAATCAACTAACTGTTGCTTTCCATTGGGTTTTACCTACGTAAATCCTACTCGTGCATGGTCCATGTATCGTCGATCGATCGTACATATAGCATCTGCCCGCACACATGCATGCATGCCCATGTCCTGCCGAAATAAGTACGCTTCTTTAATCCTGCCCGCGCCGTGGTCCAAAGCTCTCTCACCCTCCCTCGCTCGCTAGCCGCCATGGCCGGATCGGAGCTGGGGACGGCAACGCAACCGAATCGGCAAGCCATGCCACGCATGGCGCCCTGCCCCGCCAGCCTTGAGTTCACAAGGGGGAAGAGGAGGAAGACGAAGACGACACCGGGGCACACGTCATAACTCACCCCGTCGATCGCGAGTATTCAATGCTGGGTGCACATGCACGTACGTACGACGTACTCGATCTCAATGCATCCTAGGATCGACTAGGGCTAATGTAATTCACTCACTGTACGTCGTCGGATCTGGAGCAAGATCCATCCATCCTACACAGCAGAGAGAGAGAGAGAGAGAGAGAGAGAGAGAAGCTCATTAATCACATCCGTCGATCGATTTGCAATGCTGGGGTCCTAATCAATCAATGAACTCGATGGATCGATCAGGGGCTCATGCATGCAATGCATGCTGGGCTCTCTGATGGCCCGGGGTACGTACGCAGATGAGGATCGGAGGCCCAGCTTGTGGTGAATTTAAGGTTGCCGATGATCATATCCGGGCAGGGATCTGTGGGGGCTCCGATCCAATGCGGTGCTCCACATTTTCACATGCAATAAGTGTGATGAGTAACTTGCTGGCTGCAAACATGCAATGGTGATGGCTGCTAGATGGTCTACCTGGCTCTATCATCTTTAATTTGTATACATGTAGAAGGGCAAGGCTATCATATCGATCTAGCTGTGTGATTGCATTGTCGAAATTTAATTTTGAAAGGGGCCGGGATGGAGAGGTAGATTCGATCGGAGAGGTTAATCTGTAGGAAGTTACAATAATGTGCACTGGAGCTGCCTGGAACTAACACAGTAATTAAGTAAATCTTGCTGCTGGAGCTACAGGTAGGTAGTCTTCTCTCATCTGTTACTTGCTGGGGACAGTAAAAAAACAACAGGTAATTTGGTAGTACAACACACACACGCACACACATTTCACTACACTCTCACCCTTGCAACAGAGGCAGAAACTAGAAATGAGAAAAAGAAAAGGTAAAATAGCAGACACATTATTCCTTCCCCCACTGAAATGGAAAGGTAGAAAGGGCTTGGATGGATGCAGATGCACTGCAATGCAGGTGCAGTGCAGTACAGGTAGAGGACCAATGCAAGGGGGATGCTGTTGGATGCATATGGCTTCCCTATGGCCATGGAACTTTGCCAAGAGCTAGCAATGCCTTTGCTAGCCTGCTGAAGCTAGCTGCTGCTATGGAATCCTAATCCTTCCACCCTAGCTTGCCCTCTGATTCGCTCTCTCCTTTTTGTTTCTCTCTCACTTCATACCCTTTTTGCTTCTCTCCCTCTCTCTCTCCTATTGCTTTTAGCTAGGCCGTGTTTAGTTCCCAAAAGTACTTTTTACTTTCTATTCATCCCCCTCACAGAACACGCATCTCTAAAAATTCCCTTTTCTCCATTCCTATTCATCCCACTCACATAACACTCATCCCAGAAAAAAATACTTTTTCTCCGCCACAACCAAACACGGCCCTACACTGCTACACACACCAAGCTAACAAGGACACCTTTGCCAGAAGAACGTACTCCCGTGGTTGCTGCCTTTGCATCTACGTACTTACGTACGGCCTACATGAAGTCCACCTCGAACAGATTATGCATGTTGCCGCTGCCGTTGCCGTTGTTGTTCTGGTCGGAGGCCTCGCCGGTGGCCGACGCCATCGCGCTGGAGCACACCGACGAGCAAGAGAGGATGTTGTTGTTGCCGCCGGCGCCGCCATTGTTGTGGTGGTGGCTGTGAACCTGCAGGGAGGTGATGAAGTGCTGCTCCTGATGGTGGTGGTGTCCACCCTGGACCTGGAGCATGGTGCTGAGCTGCTGCTGCTGGTCCTGCTGCTTGTCCGGCGACGCGCCCAGGGTCAGCGTCGGCCTCGCCAGCTGCTGCTTGTTGTTGCCATGGTCCAGGCAGCTGATCACGCTGCCCGTGTTCGATGACATGGTCGACTTGGTCGTGCTCAGGTCTACTGCTCGATCGATCACGAGCAAAGAGATAACAACACAAGATTGGTAATTAATAAGTTGACAGACGATAGATAGATCATCAGTAGCCAAGTGCTAGCTGCTGATGGTAGCATTAAGAGTTAAGGATGAATAATGCTTACTCTTGCTGTCAGTGGTGTAGGAGCCAGTGATGGAGCCACCGCCGCTAGGCTTCTTGGAGGGAGGCGACGCGGCGTCCTTGGACGACGCGGTGGTGGCCGGCTTCCGGCGGCGGCGGTTGTGCTCGGCCAGACGCTTCCGGCAGCTCCTCTTGGCCTCGTCAAACTCCGTCAGCACGTGAAACCTAGATATTGAACACAGTTCAATTCAATTCAACACACAAATTCAGCATGTACAAAGGCCTTCAATTCGCCTATGACCTACACGATGTACACACACAACTACACTAGTTCGTTATGTTGCTACTCTCTTAAAAAGATGAACACAATTACACAACTACAGGCAGTGGCTACTCACGGTGTTGTGTCATACTATGGGACTGGAGTGGATTGGTCCACTAGCCACATTGGTCAATGCAGCAGGATGATAAAGAGTAAAGCAGTCGCAGAGATACGCCCAGGCCTGGCCCCGGGATCCTGCGTGCAGCAGCCACTGCCAGTCTGCTAAAGCAAGCAGCCTTTCCCTTGAGATTCTTTCATGATTTTGTCCCCAGCGATCCCGAGATCAGAGCAAACTGATCAACTGATCTCCTACTAGTAGCAGATGCAAGAACACGACAAACCCAGTCCCAACTCCCAAACTGATGATCGATTTGAGCTTTTTTTTTTCTTTGGCTTTTGCATCTCGTCGTACCCAGTTGATTTCATTTCTGGGACGGGACGAAAAGAACTTTTTCTAAGAAGCGTGTTCTGTGAGAGGAATGAATAGAAAAGTTAAAAAGAGATTTATGAGAAAGATAAATAGTAGAGTCCAAAAAACTTTTGGAATTAAACGCCGGCCTGGTTATGGCACTACTACTCACTACAACAGTCAACAACAGGCCTCGTCATGTCGTGTCTGTGCCTGTGGCCGTGCAAGCGTGGAGTGTCTAGCTTTTCGGCATGCATGGCTCTAGCTGCAGGGTGCTGCAGCAGCCTTCAATCCATGGCCGCAAGAGACAAGAGAACACGCACCAAAACCATGGATCTCCACGACACCTCCGAGCTCTGAAAAGCAAGCTCTCGGCATGGAAAGGGAAGACCAGACCAGCCAGCCCCCAGGGTGTGGTGAGTAAAAAGCCAAACCCAACTACCGACGCCATGCCTCCGTACATCCTATGCTTTGTAGCCCTGCAAGAGCTACTCGTTGGCTACCTCGTCGTGTTATTGCATTGTAGCTACACTACACTACACCACACTACATCCATGTCCGATCCATGTCAATGCAATGCAACAACAGGCACACTGTGCTGTGATGAATGAACTAGTAGAGATCAAGATCATCGAGACATACGACGTGTGTAGCGTTAAGAAGGGTTAATTACCTGCTGCATTGCTGGCAGAAGCGCTGCTGCTTGCCACCGGCGGCGACGACGGATGCCTTGGCATGGTGCTCACAGACCTTATGGCGGCGGTGGTAATGCTTGGCGCCGGAGAGGTCAGCCTTGCAGCCCTCCGCCTGGCAACGCGGCGGCTGGTGGTGCGCGCCGCCGAAGCCGAGCCCGAACACGCCGCCGAGGCGGGAGCGCATGAGGAGACGGTCGACGGCGAGCATGTCCCCCGGCGAGAAGTATGTCCGGCGACCGAGGTTGAGCCCGATCCTCCCGGCCGCGGCGGCGGAGGAGTCGCCGCCGCCGGCGACCTCGCGCTTCACCATGCCCAGCGCCGGGTACACGTCGGCGCCGCCACCGGGCATCCCGGGCATCGGCATCTGGAGTGGCATGGGCATCGGCGGCGGCGCCATGGGCGGCGCTAGGCTGGATGGAAGCGTGAGAAGCTGGTGGTGGTGGGGCGCCCCCGCCGCCGCAGCCTCCGCCTGGAACTGGAGCGCCGCCGCGGCGGCGAAGTCGAGGCCGTCGTAGAGGTGGTGGTGGTGGTGGCGCTGCATCCCGCTGCCGCCGGCGATGGCGTGCTCGAACCCGACGTAGGGCGGCGGCGGAGGCTGCTGCTGCTGATGCTGCATAGGAGTGAACGGGAGGAAGTCGTCTCCCGGCGAGGAGGTGGCGACCACGTTGAGCCGACTACTACTACCGCTCATCATCTTCTCCGGCGGTGAGGTCGCGGTGGCGAGTGAGCTCGATGGGTCGGAAGGGGAGGAGTGGTAGCGAGCACGGGAACGGATCGAGAGGACGATCGAGCTGAGCTAGCTAGCTGTGTGGGTTGCTGCTGCTGTGGGAGGTCAGTGGTTGAGGGGAGTGAGAGTGGAGTGGAGGGAGGCTGCAGCGGGCAGGGGTGGTTAAAAAGGCGGGCAGTGGGGGGAGGAGAGATAGTGTGCGTGAGTGTGTGTCCGTTGATATTAAACTCTTGCTTGTCCGCTAGTGGCTCCCTCTGCATAGGTGGGGCCACTTGCTCTTTCGGTGCTACAAGTCATGCCTTGGTTGTTTTGGAGAGAGAAACACATGGAAGGGTTCGGAGAGGAGAGAGACAGCGACTGGGCCATTTTCCTTTCATTTGTTATGTATTGGACACATATATGTACATGTATAAATTGTATATCGATATAACAAACTTGAGCGGAAGTAGTAATGTACGACTTATGAATGTCGCTGGTGATCCGACCTGATAGCCAGTCCGGTACGGTCCGAGTCCGACCTTATAATGTAAAACTAACCACGCATCAAAAGGCATCCTTTCTTTTTGAGGTTTTAGGGTTTTGAGAAAGAGATAACCTACATTTGAAATAGGTTCTCGATCTTCGTGATGTGGTCTAGTGTTTTATGAAGTCGAATATGAATAAACTGGGAAATCAATCATCAGACCTTTTTTTTCTATGGAGAATCCTTCTTTGCCACGTGCTGACTCATGAGTGGACGAAAGATTCCGGTGTGTGTATGATAACCTTTTGCATATAGTGCCCGGGCCGGTATCAAAAAGCTTGATGTGCTTACATGTATACAGAGGCAACAATAAAGACTAGACCAGTGGCCTTTCTGTTTCCTGTGCAGAGAGGAACACAGTCCTCCGATCCATGCAGGCGGGCCTAGGGCAGCTGATGAACACCGCAAACCCTGTACAGTAGGCACACGCACGCTTTCCTATGTTGCTTGATTTCTTTCCTCAAAGGCAACTAGTCACATCCTCCGTTCATTAACCCAAAATGCTTACTGATTTTAGCTTTTTCTTCAAGATGGCTTCAATATGGAACGTACATTTAAAAACAAGTAAATGGTATTTTGCAAAACAAATTGCACTGTAAAACGGGTGTAGCATATATAACAAGTTACTAAAGCATGCATTTGATTTTAAGTATGTGTGGGAATACATGTTGTTAAAGCATTGCATTTGAGTCAATGTTTTTGTAGATGGGAGGTTTAGCTTACGGAAAAAAAATGGAGCTTGAGACAATATGACACATCTGTAGTAAGTTTTCCATGTTAGTTCTTATAGGAAAGTACATGGCCCTGTTAAGATAAACTAAATTAAACTTTAGTTGCTTTGCTGAGAGTCTGTTTAATTTGGATCCTTCGCTAAAAGTTTTGCTATTAGCTTATTACACCCAGCTAAAGCAGCTAAAGTTTATTTGGTTGTATCCAAACAAGGCACAACTAGACAGCTCTGCCCTACATATAGCACTCTTAATCCCTTGTCCATAAGTTGGCAACAGTATTGAATTTCCCTTATAGATAGTACGAAGTGTAATTCATAGCCTAAACAACAAACATGCACATCACCTCATAAATATCATCTAATGACTTCAATTTCATCATGGCCAATAATGGAGAGTTGATGAAACCATAAAACTAAATTACCTACTATGGAGACTTTGATTGTCTTACAACATCTTAGCACTACATATTCTTTGGTGAAATTAGTTGGCGATACAAAACTATCAGTTAATCTTGCATTGACATCTTGAGGATGTGCGGGCGGTTCTCAAGGAAATATGCTAATCGGAAAACATGCTTGCTCGTTTGCCCAGCTTAAAGCAGTCAATTGAAACTGGGACCATTAATTTGAAATGCTTTAATTTCCAAATAAATTCCACAAAATCTATGGTGCCATATCTTTACTTGGAGTTGATTCATCAATGACCAACGTGCAGTGCATTTGATGGTCCAATCCAAGAAAGGAATTGGACACCATAGGTAGCGTGTCCTCTCTCTCTCTCTCTCTCTCTCTCTCCATTCAGAAATCACAACGCCACTGACTGACTGACCAAGCATGCATGCATGTTGGACAAACACACTCTAGGCTCACCCTCACCCCGAACCCAACACACACTTTTTTACCGTATCATCATGCACAGTGCCCCCTGCTAACCATGCCGGCCGGGAGCAAGCGTAAACGGTAAAAATGAGCAAGCCACAGTGCTCTAGTCACAGTGCCTCGTCAGCTGCAAACTTGAATAGCGCAGTTCAATTCCCACATGGAGACACACCCTGGTAAATTCAATTACCCATCAGCAGTAACAAAATCTGTGGTGACGTAGTTAGATGCATGTTGCCACGTACCCTATCTGCTACACAACTACAAGCGAAGCAAAGGTGTAAATGCATGGCGCCAGCTGCTCGAATCGAATGGGATCTCTCTCTCTCTCTCTCTCTCTCCAAGAGCGAGGGTGGTCTCGCTGGATGGATGGATCGAGGTAGCCGACGGTGACGGATCAATCTGCGAAGTTGTTTTTCCGGGAGCTGAGGGACGGCGTGGCATTGATGGAGGTGGACGCTGCAGTACTAGGCGCGTAGAAGAATGATCACGACGACCCCGGCCGTGATGGCTGTCGTACCCGCGGCTGCATTCAACTGCCAATTCATGTCGCGATTGATGCGATCTTTCGTGCGCATATGTGATCGATCGATGGATCGGATGTGTCCCGTTCTTCCCTGCAGGTCAGTACTGCTACCTGTGCTGGATGAGCTTGCATGCTTTGCCGGCTGGGGATTGACTTTGTACCCTTCTTGCATCTCTCTCTCTCTCTCTCTCTCTCTCTCTCTCTCTCTCTCTCTCTCTCTCTCTCTCCCTTTAGTGTCATGATATTTTAGCCGATTTCATCTTTGTTAAGCACAGTTTGATCGTTGGTGCAAGTATACATGTTTACTTTTTTGTGGACAAAATTATATAAATGGACAGTGCACAGAGCCAAACCACACCTTGAATATGTTTTGCTCAGCGCAGTTTCCAAAAATAAGCCTCAACACTTAAATTCTCTTAGATTCATCACAATAGAAGAATGTTGATTGTAAGCAAGTATATATGTTCAAATATTTATTCAATGGTGTCCTTTTCTTTACCACATGACCAGCATATTTTTCCTACAATCATTTGGTGAAAAGATACAAAATTTGAACCTTCAGGCTCAGTATATTATTTGAACAATAATGATACATTTCCATTAATTATTTGCTCACATCTCATAAAAATAATTAATTTAGTAAAATATTGTGAGTGCATCACAATCTGCAGTTTATTTGCGATACAATTTTTTAATTACATAGTTACATAGTTTTGCATGCAGTTTTACAATGCATTGCACACTACACAATTCTTAAATATGTAATATCTTCTGATACAGCTAGCAGTATTGTAATAGTTTTAAATTAACCTAGTACATATTTTTTAGGGATTTTTTACACAAATGAAGAATTGGATCAGAAGAAGGCATTCTTCTCTATTGTGACCCGTCTAATATATAAATTTAAATTTGGCACGAGATATGAAGGAGGGGGGAGAGAGATAAGGACAAGGAAACAAGAGTGGATATCACGTATTAACTTCACATGGATTGGGGGGGCACAAGCAGGATCCTTATTCCAGAGCCAAGAAGATTTGGCATCAGAGATATTTAAAGTGGCTGCTGGCTGGATGGCTCGTACGTACCAATCCTCTTCTCCCCACTACTTGCCCTAACCAAATTAATCCACTGCTCATCATCGATCAACGACACTAGACACACATGCATGCAAGAGCTAGCAGCTCACTCACTCACTTGGCGACCTATATAAGCTAGCTGCATCATTACATTGGCTGTAAGGAACGCACATTCATTTCCCGCTTTTGACAATATGGGCGATGCGTGCTACGATGAACTCGTAATTGTCGTTAGCTTAACTAGCTTGGAAATCATAGCTGCTAGCCTCATATATATATCCTCCAATATGCCTCCTGGATAAAGAAATCGTTAATTATAGGCGAGGTGTTATTAATGCTAGCTCCAACAGTGAAAGATACACACTTACGCGTGGATCTCTGATACGATCGCCGAAGACATGTGGATACTCATCAATACTTACGGGCGTATCCAGCAGAGAGGATTCTCTGTACATCGCGGTATCACATGGCGTACGTTTACGTACGTGCGTCGACGGAACTGCGCCCAGCCCGTAACGCGGCTACCTTGTTCTCGCTAACCTAGCTTGAGACACTTGCAGTGTTCTTGCATGGTAATATAACGTGTAGAAGCTAGCCCTGTTTTCATGCATGGCAGTCGGTTGGTCCCTTATATGGCGGGGACAAATTAAAGTCCTACTCGATCCATACGTCCATCGTCTCTGGAATAATATAGCTGCAGCAGTTGTTTGCCTACTTCGATCTCTGGGCTCTGATGCTTTGATCGTGTACATGCAGGTGATTTCAGCCGTAAGGCCTCTGGGCTACTGATGATCTGATCGAACACATTCGTCGTCAATTTTACCGTACGCTTATTTTACAGCTAAGTCTGCAAGTGCATGGCGTGCAGTGGTAAGAAAGTAAGTTTATTCTGCTCAAGTGGTATAGTACTGGTGCCTGACTGCCTGGTGCCTGGTGGTATGTATGTGCCCTTTTTACACAACCCATGTCATGTGTTCAGCATGCTTGCACGCACATCTACAGTACCGTTCATCACCTGGGGCATTGTATAACTATAACATACATTATGCATAAAGCATAATATGTGCATTGGTTAAATTAAGAAAATACTTATTAGTGCTCATGCATGGGGTCATGGTTATAATAATGTGCTCCCTTCTGTCGGGACAAGAGATGCCGTTTGGATGGCAAATTTTAGCCTGCCGCCGTCAGCTTCTTTCCCTGGTTGGAACAACATGTCTAGTAACCATGCTGCATGCATATGGACGACCTAGATCCCGTAGATATGATAGTTCAAATCGGTCCCTACTCTATGCAGGCATGCAGCTACAACCCAAAACCAGCAGCTAACGTATAGCCAGATTGAAACTTGAAAGGTTTGCACGCACTCAATCCTTCGATTCCGCACCAATATTCTTTTTATCACATTCCGCACCAATTGATCACGCGTGTCAAACAATCCTGAACCACACTGATGACGACTGACTTGGTGCAAATATATTTGGACCCACTGATGACTGACGTGGTGCGATTTAAGTTTTTTTTTTAGGAGCCAAGTTTTAGTATCTGTTGATGGAGAGGGGCATCAGATTATTGTGAGTCTTTTTTTTTCTCAAAATTGTTAGGAGATGCTCTTTAGAGCCCAAGCGTATCCTACCTGGACTTGCCTAACTTGAAGATCTTAGCTTAAAGCTTGGTGAACATTTCTTTAATTATTACTAGAGATGCACCATGTAGAATTTGGAGGGTTGACCGGAGATATATATCACACAATACGTGAAGAATTTGGAGCATTAGTTATGGGTTTTGTTAAAGTACTCCCAAATCACTAGGGACCGAACTTCTAAGGACATATTACCGATCCCATGAACAAGCACAATCCTATAATAAATTTAATGATCGTTATATATATTTTTTAAAACCTGAGAATATCTGGGATGATATCTTTAACTTTCCTTTTCTTTCTCGTGGATTCACGCACAGCGTGTCAAATGCATGGCCCTTGTTTTTTTTCCCAAATGATTTTTTTTTTTGGCCGGCGACTCACATGCATGGCTCTTCACGTATCACGTGCCAAGTAAATATGACATGCTAAAAAAAGTGACATGTTTGTTTAAATGTGACATGGGTAATAACACTTGATGGTTGTTGTTCACTTATGCCAACTAAAAAGAATGTGGCATGACTTAAACAATTGTAACGTCCATGGGTGCAGTGCAGAATGTGCATGCCAAATAAATTTGTAAGTTTGTAATGTTACATATATATAGGTGTCAGTCACGGTCATGCCTCCATGCGGCCGTGCATAGTCATGTTCGGTCTTGCCGCACCTTCCATGCACCTTGTGTAATTAGGAGTAGGAGAGGGATCTAGAGGTCCATGGATTTTTTTTTATTTTCTCCAAATATCTTAATTTCCAAAATGTTTTATTATTTCAAAAATGGATGGCTCATATTCATTTAAGCCAGGTCTTACCTCTTATAAGTTATAAGGTGAGTGGAGTACTTTAACATAGCCCATTAGTTATCAAGATACATGATAACAACACATTCCATGTGCCATTACACTCTCCCGCATATAGTGCACATATAAAAGTGGTATTTTAAGAATAGTGCAATGTACTCCCACCGTCCCAAAAAACAAGTCATCCTGGAATTCAAAATTTGTCCCAAAAAACAAGTCACCAGAGCTTTGGACATAAAAAATAGGCCCACAAATAGCTGCAAGTCCCCATCGCATCCAAACCTGATCCCGTCATTCCCGTCGCTCCCCCACCTCTTCCGTTAACTACCATATACGGTATCCAAAAGCCAGTAACCTCCCCATCGTCTTCCTGTTCTCGTCCCCATCGTCTTCCTGTCGTCCCCATCGTCTTCCTGTTAGCATCCTCGTCCCCATCACCGCCGCACAACAATCCCCACGGAATACGCCCCCCAAGATGACCGGCAACAAATATGGCACCGGCAGAATCGAATCGAGGTTGGAAAGAAGGCCTAGCCATCTGCTTCACGGTGCCCGCAACACATGGAGGCGGAGGGTGCTGGTGCAAGGCAGCGGCAGCGTAGGTCGTGGCCGGGATCGACGTCGAGGTACGTGGTGGGATCGAGTCCACAGTCGATTTGTGGTAGAAGGCAAGGATTTTGTCCAGGATACGCAAGATGGCCCTGGGGATGATTTCGAATTGATTCCTGATTCGGATGAGGAAGCTGATGTTAAAGGGTCCTGTGAGGTTGGAGACGACGACGACGAGATTGTTCTAGAAACAGAGGCGCAAGATATGTGTATAGAGGACGAGCTTGTACATCAAAGTGGTTTGGGGTAGGATTTGGGTCTTCTCTGATCTCTACAGATTGACATTTGTGTGCTCAGTTTTTTTTATCAAATTTCTTTTGATTTGTGTGCGTCTCTTCTTCAGGACCATATTACAGGATCACAGACAGGTTGTGTTGGGGGAAGCCAAGGAATCATCACGGCCAGTAGTGGCCGAGAAGAAGGATAAGGAGGCCATGGCTAGCAGCCAGTCAGATATCCTGGTGAAGCCTACAATTTCTGATGCAGAGACAGACGACGAGGGAATTACAACCTGGGAAGACAAGGGCCCAAATGTTTGTGGTGAATCGTAGGATGATGGTGGAGGCGAGCTCAGCGAAGTGGTAACTGAATTTCTTTGCCTCTTGATTCCTGCTTACGGCAAGGTTGTCAAGAGGTCAGGGCCTTAGAGTAGCTATACTTCTAGAACTGAGACTAGACACCAGCTACTTGTACAAATTATTGATTATCTGCTATTCACAGAACTTGACACAAAGCACTATTGGAATTGATCAATTCAAATAAAGAGAGTACTAAACAAATTTACATTGATGCTAAAAAATCTCTGGCGCTCTCATACAGTTCCCTATCACAACTCAGTGCAGTAGGAAGAATGCCAAGTGACTCTAGCTTCTCCTTGCTCATGTGTGGGATCTTGTACTTGTTACCTCCTCTTGCTCTCATTACTTCCTTCATGCATCCTTGTAGAGTGAGGAATACTCTATAAAGAATTTCTGGTTGATGATCATGAAATTCTTCCTGCACATTATTTATGAGCTCATCTATATTTCTGGATACCCTCCGATCTGTCATTGATTGAAGAGAAGCAAAGAACCCTAGGTCTAGGTGTTCATATCTGGGGAATTAGCAGGTTGATTAATTATGCGTATGTCTAGACCTGTTTGACGAACTGCAGCAAGAAATCTTTCATCATTTGCTAGTACATGTGATGGTGCATTATCTTGCTGAATCCATATGGTCTCATTTGCATCTTCTCTAGGCCATTTAGCTACAATAGCCGGCAGCACTTTAGATATCAAAAAAGATCTCATAATGTCTCTACCCACCTTCATAGTCTTGGTCACAAGTGTCCCTTTTGGTCTATTAGGACTTTTCCTTTTTGCAGGTTCCTACAATTACATGAAAGAATTTACTTAAAAAATTAAAAAAATAGATGAAACAATATAAAATGAATTGATGTAAGTAAGTTGGTTTGCTACCTTTCTAACAAACGCCCAAAGGCCTATCTTGCCATCAAAAGTGCAGTTACCATCAGCATCAAACCTAGGCATAGCTACTGCTGTCAAAAGCATAACTTTGTCAATGGCATTCTTATTTTGTATTGTCCTGTGTGGGTCCTCCTCATCAGGCAACAGGTAGTAAGTGATCTTCTTCCTTGTAGCATTAAACCACTTCTCGTCAACATGGATAATATTTTTCATTTCAATGAACTTGGGGTCATTTGGCAAACTATTTTGATCTATCATAGAGAGGCACCACCTCAGCCTTTCTTTTTTGTTTGCTTCCTTCAAATAAGGCTTCAGTGAGCTGGAATGACGGCGTATCTCCCCATCTTTGAACCACCTATGCAATGTGCTCTTTTTAACACCAATGGCATTTGCAATGATCTTATAGTAGTCTTTCTATGTAATGGAATATCTGCAACCATTGAAATGTGTTTTTTTTAGCATCAAGGGAATTTTTGCTAATGATCTTATAGTAGTCATTGTGTGTAATGGAATACCTAGAACCATTGAAATGTCCACTTGAGTCCTTTTGCGGCCAGATTTCTTGGATTTCTTTGAGAAAACATCAACTGGCACTCTCTGTGCACGGCATTCTATTGCTCTTTGCCATACACGTTGTACTGTACGCCTACTAACACTGAACCTTTCAGCAACATAAGTTGTACTTCTTTTTGTAATTTTCCACGGTTGCTTCTCTCAAGCAAAGCTTCATATATGTCTTGCCTGTCTCTTGGTTTCAGATCTTTGAGCCTAGTTCTCACTACTCCTTGATCAGCAACTTCGTCCTGTGTGTCTTCAGCGTACACGCCATAATCCTGGATGTCATCTTCGAGGTCACGAAATCCGTACACACCTTCTGCAACAAACCAATAAAGAAACAAAAAAAGGAATTAAAATAAAAACATTGCATCTGATTTCATGACATCACGTTGCTACCAAAGTAAATAAATTTGTTGCTTTCACCTTGATGTGCTGGTAGCAGTTCATCAATACAAAAAACTGATCATAGTTGCCTTCCGCATGAACGCCATCTATAACATGGGTGCTTCATGTTTTTAGGTTCAATATTAATTGGTGCCAAGTACTACAACAATAATGGACTATTAGATGCACAGTTAAAAGAAAACTAGATGCACAGTACCAACCTTTATGCGTTTCTTCTTGTTCATGAGTTACATCAGCATTGACATCTACTAGATGCACGTCATGGTCTAAAAACTTGTTGTTTGTACGATTATTCATACATCAAAACGGCAGAAGATGAATTTCATAACATACCTTCTTCCTGCTCATCTGCATCATCAAAGTTCAGGTCAAAAGGATGGACAACCTGGACATGTTGTTCTTCGGCCTCTCTGATCACAGCACCTCCAGCGTTGAGATTGGGTAAACCATTTGCATCTTCGTCATCTGGAGGATTATTGAGATCTAGTAGGGCCATCTGGTGGATGAAGACAGTAAACGGAGAGGCAAAATGGAGCTGCACTTCCTAGTTTTATAGGCCATGTATCGACATTTTTGGCGGCAATGAAATTTTGTACTAAAAATTTCGTCCCGAGCGGTAAAATGGAGTGGTCAATTTTTTTTCACCGAAGACATTTGGGCTACTGGATCATTTCTTTATTTGGCGGCAAGGGTTGGAGGCAATAAATCAGCATGCGCCAAACGCCCAAACCGCTCCAACAAATCTGCATGCAGCCATGCACATGCAGCTCAGCGGATCGTGTCCCGCAATTACCTGGCCTAATTAACAGGGGAACACTTTAACTATCAGGGGCTGCATGGTCTTTCTCCACCTTGGCTAATTTGTCCTAGAATTTTCAGGATGATTTTTTTTTGGACGGAGGGAGTACCCATCACCATTTTGATCGTAGACGTATTGATCAATCTGAACATTTGAAAACTGAATCTAATATTTCAGGATTAAATTATTGTTCAAACTCGCATTTTGGATAACGCGTGGTATGTCCAAATTAAGCCCACGATTCTTTGCGACCCCAGCGCGTACAATTATTCAGGACACGTTTATTTGCTTTATTAGCCTAGATTATATGATTGTCACCGTAGTACCAACTTTCACTGTTCCATTCTCCTTGCTGGCAGCAACATGTGCACATGCCTCCAGCAAGAAACTTTGCACTGTGTGAATATAATTCCCCGGCCCTTCTTCCGTTCAGAATTTCGCGAGTACGCACGAGAATGAAGAGCTGCGAAGTCAACACTATTGCTCCAATAATACCAAGTACCTGTGGTAATATCACCGCAGTACCATATAATAAACCAGAAATTAGAACGTCAGGGAGTGTGTGTACTTGCATGTGCGCAGCAGCTAATAAGTCCCCATTACTTCACTTTACGCGTCGACTGTGTATTGCCACAAGTACTTAGGATCTCCATTACGATTTGCACGGCTTAAGGCACGATTAACAGGTCTGCAAAAACGGCCATATGAACGTATAAGAGCAGGTGAGCCATCAGTCCATCACCTGCGTGCAGGCGCATAGATCCAAATCCAAAAATTCTCCGGCCTAATGATGGGGCAAATATTCTCCTTGTGATTGGCTGCAGGCCTGCAGCTCTGCCTCTGATCTGCTCAGCTACCTGCCATAGGCGGGTACCCGGGCTACCTCTCGCAGTTCGCAGAGGATCTTGGCGCACGATCTCGCCCAGTAACTACTGGTGCATCAACGTGTAATAAAACGTGGGGACTATGCCAGCGCTACAAACCTTTTTTTTACTGTCACACGCAGCAGGAGGGGTTAAGTGGTTGATTAACGGGTGATTTAATTACATAGAGGAATGGTAGTAAAAACTAAAAAGTACGGCCGGCTTGCTAATTCTTTCTCTGTGTGAAACTACTGCTCCGGTTTATAGACGATGTTTCCGTGCCCCTCTTGCTGCAGGCTGATCGATCGATGTATATGAGATCATGAGAGATGGCAGGTTGCAGCAGCACAGCTAGGCAGGCAGGCCCCTCGAATGGCTGCCAGCAGGGGAAGAGAGAGTCACCATCGTGCGGTCGTGCCAATCTGCCATTGAGGCTCGTTTAGTTCCTCAACTTTCTACCAACTTGGTATACTGACAACCGTGCTCTCTCTCATAGAAAACGATAACTTGTCACCAATTTCCACCAATTTGGAACTAACTTTTCAAACTAAACAAGCCGCGTGTCTATAATGACCTGTCTGAACACTGTTTTATGCCTTGCAATCAGGCTCCTGCGCGTTGGCAATCCATGTACCGTTGTCACTTGTCAGCGTACTATGTCTAACGGTCTAAGGCATGCAGAACATGCATGGAACATGCAGCAGAACACCGATAGGCTCTGCTGCCTCATTTCCATTCTGGAAGAATGTCACACCCCGAAATTTGGGATTTCGGGATGTGAATAGAAAGAACAATTAAATAAATGATTTTCATGAATTATTAAAATTTTTCCAATATTTGTCTAATTATCAATTTTAGTGTAGGAAAATAATCCACTTTCTAAATAAAATAAATATGCTTTATCTTATTTATTAAAACTTTTTCAACATTTATCTTAATAAGTGTAGGAAAAACAATCATTTTCCTAAATCAAATAAAAATGCTTTGTGTTGCCTTAATTGAAATGTTGCATTCGTGTCGTTGAATCTTATCTTTCTTGAGTGTGAAGTTTTCAAAATGCATTTAGACGTCGTTCAAATCCCTCCTGAGAATTTCCTAGATTTTCTGGGAATTAATTCTCTTTTCCTAAAGTCAAATCCATTTATTGGAAGACTTTAAAATCTCTTTCATGAGCTCCAAGTATTTTATTTCGGTTCAAAGTCTCCAGCTCTATCTTTGGAATTTTTCCTAGGATTTTTGGAATATTTTCTAGTGTTCAAATACATTTTCTGGGATTTCCTAGAATTGTTTTTGAACTGGAAATCTATTTCCCGAAATAAAACTTAATCTTTTTCCTTCTGGGCTGAATCCATCTCTCCGGCCCAGCTTGCCTTTCAGCCAAACCGTTCTTCTCTCTCAGAGTCCGGCCCAGTTCCAATCGCGCCGGCCCATCTTTCTCTTCTCCCAGCCCAACCCGGCCTCTTCTCTCCCCTCTCTCTTACAACCCGGCCCCACTTGTCATTCTCCCTCCTCTCCGCCAGCTCTTCCTCTCTCTCTCTCTGTCGAGTGGGCCCGCGTCGTCAGACCTCCTTCTTCCTCCCGATCGCGACCGAGCAGAACTCTGCTCAAGTCCGAGCAGAGTCCAACGCCGCGCCGCCGTGCTCTTCTTCTTGGCGCCCACGCTAAGGACTCCCTCGACCGGCCTTTATAAGGCACCGCCTCGACCCCTTGACCTTCAACCCGAGCTTACGCCGCCACCATAGCTTGCGCCGTCGGCCGCAAACCCTAGGGTAAAGCCGCCGCCACAATCCGAGCTTTCAAGGCCGTTGTCGTCGCCTTGAGCTTGTCGTCGAGGTTCGCTTGGAGGTAAGGAACCTGCCGAGCCTCTTTTCCCTCTCTCTTCCGCTCTCTCAAGGCCCCGTCGTGTAGCCGCCATAGCCGAGCCGCCATAGGCCGTCGCAAGCCCTCTTCGTTGCGCAATCCACGTTTAGATTCCCCAAAACGGATTCCCCGCGTTCCCAGCTTTCTCCCAAGCCAACCGCGGTGAGAAACCGTGGCTCCTAGCCCCGGATTCGCCGAGTCCGGCGATGTTCCGGCGAGAGCGCCGCCGCGCGCCGCCGCGAGCCGCGGACTCCGGCGACCCGGCTCGCCCCTTTTGTTTCCGGCCGTCCGATCTGGATCCGACGGTCCGTAATAGATCGAGATGAGTCAGCTCTAGGTCAACCGAGCCGCCGTGGTGCTTTTGCATAAAAGTCCCTAGGTTTTCTAGAAATCAACCCGCAGTCCACGATAGTTCAAAAGTAATTCCGTTTAGGTCCTGTTTTTATCAGTTAAACCCCTGAGCTTCTGGAAAATAGAACCCGCAGTCCATAGTTGCCGTTTTACGCGTTAGCCCTCGTGTTTTTAGACGTAATTATGTTTTAGCCCTCGGTTTCTTCTGTTTAGACCCCGGTTAGTTTAGTTTCTTCGCAGTTAAGCCCCTGAACCTTGTTTTATCCCTAGTTTTCACGTTTTAACTCCGTTTAACCTCGTTTTTGTTGCGTTAATCTTCTAAAAGCGTAGACTTTAGTTTTAATAGTGTTGTTTACCAAGTTTCATGTTTTGGAAATAAATAAAATAATAACTTGTTTTATATTTGTCGTATGTTTTACAAATTGCATAAAATCTAATTAGAGCTCCAATTTCATTTATTTAAAATATTAATTTGCCTAATTATAATTTAACTAGCTCTTCGAACTAAAAACAAATCATAGTTCTACTTTCATATTTTATAATCAAAGTTAATTGATTAATTCCTGTTACCTTGGTTTTCTAAACTAAAGCTAACTAGACTTTTATCTTCATGTTTATTATAAAAGATTAATTTGTTTAATCATTATTAAACTACTGTTTTATAATTAAAATATGGCTAGTGCTTTACCCGTTGTGTCATAAAGTAAACATGCTAATTTGATTAATAATTATTGAACTCTCTTTTCTAATTAAAATCTGATTAGAGTTATGTTCCATGGTTTCATAAACAAATATGTTGATCTGGTTCATGACTATTTCATATGTTTTCTAAATAAAAGCTAATTTAGCTTATATAGTGGTTTTACAAACTAACAATTAATTTGTTTAATGCTCAATAATGAATCTAGTTTTCTAAATAAAACTTGACTAGGTTCATGCATCAGTTTTTGTGAATAAATGTGAAGGTGTTTAATATCTATATCTACTTCATTAGCTTTTCTAATTAAAAGCTATATAATGTTATACCTCGGTTTTCATAATCTAATTTAATATGGTTAGTGAGCATTCATATTGTTTTTATGAATAAAAGCTACTTAGGTTATATCCGAGTTTTCATAATCACATGTTAACTTGATTAACAATTGTTGAATTAGTTTTCATAATTAAAATCTAACTAGGTTTAAACACCGGTTTTGTGCAATCTAAATTAATATGATTAATTTCCAACTTAAGTGTGCTTTTAATATATAACTTGTTTAGTCCAACGCGAGACATTAAGTTTTTCGTCTATATGTTCTCACATGCTTTCTTGTAAGTTAAAATATTTAATTGGTATAATCATTATATAAATATTTGCAAATAAAATTGATTAAGCTTTAACCCGTCTTTTCATATCAAAGTATAATTTGATTAATTTAATACTGAATATTTCTCTGAAGTATTCATTACATATCTTTTCATAATTAAAATCAATAAATCTTATAGTCTTCTCTTTCTTTTATAAATCTCTCGATAGTTGTACCTTTCCAACTGTTGTTCCGTTTTCAACGTTTGTTGTGCCCTTGCGATCGTAGTAGCGAGCCCTATCGTTTAGTGCGTTCTTTTAAAGCTTTTCTTTTGATTGGTGTATTGTTCTTAGTTGTATCTATTTATTTGCTTGCATGTTTGTGCTTGTGCTCGATGTTTGCTACGATTAGAGGAGCATCGTTCCGAAGCTGTCAAGAACAAGAGTTGAAGACTGAGCAATGGTATTCTTTTGCGGAAAGGCAAGTGTCCCTAACCATCTTTCTACCTATGCTTTATGAGATCATATGTGTTAATTGGAAACCATGGAGAACCACCCAGGATTAACCGTACAACCACAATACTATATGGCTCTGGTCTTGGCTAATTAATTAGAAACCTTGGTTAGGAATGATCTTACCGAAAGGGCATGGGGGGTGGCGGTTGACGGTGTATAGCCCGGTTCTCTCGGGAAGTGGGCTTGGCTAAGACACTATACCCGTTAGGGAGGGTTATGCCTGCTTCCGATCCGGAAACCTTAGCGGATTGTTTCTAACTAGGGAATCTTTGTAAAGGCCTCGTAGCGTCCCTATGCAATCACACCTCGGAAGTGTGGTATGCGCCTGTGTGGTGCAGCATGGTTGGGTTTAAAGTTCTTCGGAGCTTTTACGCGAATTGTGGTGAAAGTGTATAACCTCTGCAGAGTGTAAAACTGTTATAACAGCCGTGTTCGCGGTCATGAACGGCCTGGACCCTTACATGATTAAATTATCGAAAGTTAATATTAATTAAATCGTTCCGGTTATTTCCGTGGCCTTGCTGAGTACCAACCATAAGTGTACTCATCCTTGCTCATTGCTGCTCAGTATTCATAAGGTGTGAGAAGTTGTTGAAGGTGATGCTAGGCGTACGCAACCCCCAGTCAACAGTTCCATGTGGTGAAGAGTTCAAGATTCCGCTGCTAGAAAACGTTTGTATTGTCTTTATTTTATTATTTCCGCTGTAACTTTTTGTTCTGTTTATTCATGGGGTCTATCATATGTGTGGAATCCTGGCACACATATGAGATGCATCTGGTTTTCTTCTTTCTAAAACCAGGTGTTGACAAAGAAATATAATTATACCAGACTACGAGTTCAGTAGATAAGAATACGCACCTAGAGTATTATTAGTCTTCTAATTGCACACGAGGCAACATATGCATCCGGCAACTCCTGAGTTTTCACATCTTGCCTTGCCGTCTTCAGGTTGCGTATGTAGTTCTCTGATGATGAAAATTAGGGTGTCCGATACTCCGATCCTTCATCCGTGAGGTTAGCTCTTGATTTGGTGGAGAGTTGACACAATGATCGGTCTTTCAGTCAGCAACACGATCCAAAATCTGTGACCTCAACCTCATTTCCTTTTGTTATCAATCGTGTGCTGCCGGATTGACCTCACCACAAAGGCTATCTCTTGCATGTGATCAAGAGCACAAACAAGCAAGAGCAAGAAAACACACAACTCAATTCTGGTTGTAACTGTTGGACTCTTGCTCTACACTCTAGCGATCGAACCTTACGTAACAACATAGGGAATGTTTGTATATATTTGAAGGAGCTAGTCCTCATCCCCCTCACTCAACCTGCACCCTAACACCTTCAGCAGCCTCTCCTAAAAGTAGGCACGTGAACACACTACGATTTCAGGTGAGTTTTTATGAGCTTAGTATATATTATTAATAATTATTAAAAGCGTGCTCTGTTTCTGCTCTTCCATATGGCCTAGCATATAGCTAGCTAATTAAAGCAAGGTATAAACCGGTTCCTGTATCCACCAGCACAAACCTTTTCTAGCGTCGTGTTTCGGCAACAATAGAAAGAAAAATGTGCTTGAATGTTTCTGCAAGGAAGAGAACGAAGTAGTCTGAAGGATCCACCCCCCTACTTTCTACTGATCATTGATATCTAACCACGCAAAGGAGATCAACGGTGTACGACCAGTAACAGCACCATCATGTGGTATATATTTTCGTACATTTACTATGCGCGATGGCGACGCATATACGCTTTACTACGGCCATCTCCGTATACCACCCCTCATGCATATGCAATGCGTGCAAGCAAAGCACGCAGCACACAACTCTGAGCTGCTGCTGCTACTGTGCTACTGCTACTGCTGCCTCTTGACTTTCGCATTGTGGTCGGAAAAAGTACTATTTTTCCTGGGATACGTGTTATGTGAGAGGGATGAATAGGAAAGGGGAAAAAGAAATTTGTAGGAATACGTGTTCTGTGAGGGAGATGAATAGAAAGTAAAAAGTACTTTTGGAAAGTAAACACGACCAATCTAAGGAATATTTCCCAATCTAAACACCCCCATAGTCTGTGTGCAGTGCGTGCTGCCGCTAAACCGTATTTATGAGTTGCAGTTACGTACGTGGTTGCAGCAACGGCATGGCATGCATGCGTCGCGCACAAGCATGTACCATACGACTTGTGCCTCTCTGGCGTGTGGGGCCGTGGGCCCACCCGTCATGCTTTGTTTTCACTTGAATAATGGCAACTGTGCGGCCGGCCCCCGGCCAATGATCAATCGAGACAGCAGACGCTGCGACCTGCAACCAAACCACCATAGGAGTATACCTGTCGCTGGATAACCAAATATCCACATCCAAGTTCATACCCACCCTATTTGGGTAGGGTATGGGTGAAAAAATATTATCCATTTAGATTTGGATATGGGGATGGTATACCCACTCCTAATCTGGATAATACCCACCTCCATTCACTTTTACCCATTCGTTTACTGAGCTTCGGTGCCCTTCCTCACCCTTCCTCCTTCCCCGTGAAGGAACCAAACAGACTTAGATTCGGCAAGCAAGAGAGAGAGAGGACCGGACTGGCAAGACAGTTGGACGGAGCGCTGCCGGACGGCCGCACATCCCACAGATCGAGCTCCTCCTCCGCGAGGCGTTGGATTGGCGGAGGGGAATCCGCTGCAGGCTGCAGCTCTGCTGCTGCCCGTGCTCTCTCCCGCTTCGTGGCCATGGGCTGCTTCGACCTCTTCTCCCTCGCCTTGTCGCCCTCGACGACCTCACAAAGCTGACCGCAGGGCTCTGCTCCGGCAGAGCGCCCGGTCCTCCGTCCTCGTGTCCTTCCCCTCCTACTCGCCGGAGTAGCAGCTCTCGCGGCAGCGGGTGCGCGACCTCTGCGCCAAGTCCGTGGAGCAGACCATCCACCTGGGAAACATCTACCAACCCTACACCTTCTATGACGTCCGCTTCGACAACGCTGTTCGCGGCCATGGCGGCGCCGCTGAGCAGGTGGAGTTGTTGCCTGCATTACCCAATTATCCAGTGATTATGGGCGAGTGGATATGGATAATTTTGGGGAGGGTAGAGAATGGGCATGAGACGTATGGATTTGGATATGGGGAATCACGGGTGTGTCCATACCCTCACCAACGGCAGCTCTACATAGGAGGAGCTCGATCGCGTACGCACGCACACGCTGAATAAGGCTGAGCAGTCTGATCGAGCAGCTCCCCTCATCGACCCGACGGCCGGAGCGAGACCAAGGCCTGCATCGATACGCACATGCACTGTACTGTACAGAGTGGCGGTCACAGGATTTCAGAATTGGGTGTGCGAAATTTCAAAGAGCAAACCTCCATAAAAAAGGGGAAATCGATATAAGAAATAATAGTACATAGTCCATTATACTTCACGATATTACACACTTCTTGAAAACTTGTTTCCTCTAGGTTGAAAAGGCGCTAATTTTAGTTTCTCTTTCAGTTTTCTATTTTGTTATTAGTACGAATGAAGATTAGGGAATTTCGTGTTATTTTTAATTGACGTATCCACAAACTAAATTGGTAATTGTTACTGAGTAGTAAGTAATTATGTACCACGAGTTTACTAACGAGATTCCAATAAAGACAGCAATAAGAGGTGGCTATCACGAAAATGTAGTTGAGATGACAATGTCTTTTCTTTTCCTTTCAATTGATACTAGTTATTAAGGATTTAAGACTCCACAAAAGAGCTGGGCGCTTCATTCTAAGCTTGCAGCTGGCCACCGGCGTAGCCTTTCCGTGATAGCGCTTGCGATCGCTTGCTGATGATCACCGGTGCTTGCATACATGCTCTGTCAAACGGGAGAAAGGCGGACCGGCAAGGGTGACTTCCATGCAGAACTTCAGATGTTGGCAATGATAGCATGCCACACGTTCTTGCATGCTCAGACTCAACACTAGGATCCAGCAATCAGTATGTACGTGAATTACACAGAGTAGCTGCTAGCGTTTTGCAAAATTGATTGGGTGTACATCTGTACACCCATGTCCCTATACTGCGTCCGCCCAGTGTACACGGTGGCAAGTCTCGCAACTTGCAGGCGGCCGGGCATACGTTCGCTGCGCGCATGGCACGAAATGCATATATGCAGTGTGTGTACCCGTGGCTCGATCGTATTTCTGCCGGTTGTGGACGGTGCATAGTTAGGGAGTGCCGGCGGCGCAGGCGGGCCGGCGTGGAAATCCAAGGGATCGCCTTCGGGCAGGCTAAACGATCAAGCGATCTCGACGAACAGTGAGGCTTCGTTTCATTTCCATGGTGATCCAATGAGAAGGGCGCGCGTACGTGCTGGGCGGCGTACGTACGATAATCATTGTGTACTCAGGGGGGCAGCAGGGGAGCCAAGCCGATCATTGGATGCTCATGGTTTCGAGGCCCTGCAGGGGCGCCGCAGGCACGACCTGGACCCTGGACGCATTGGCAAGCGTGAACGAGCCACGGGATACCGAGACGTGTGCATGGCCGCTGTAGTAGCTGTTGCAGCGGCTGTGCCCGGCAGTGTCGGCCGCCGGTGGGCCAGGCGTCGCGAACAGTGTGGCGCGCGCACATGCGTGCGGTGGTGGGGTGGGGGTGCCTATGCCTCATCTATAACGTGTTTAGTTGTGGTGGGAAAAAGTATTTTTTTTCTAGAATGTGTGTTATGTGAGGGGGATGAATAGGAAAGGAAAAAAAAAAATTTTTGGGGATGCGTGTTCTGTGAGGGAGATAAATAGTAAGTAAAAAGAGAACTAAACACGACGTGCGTGTGGGTGTGCTCGCGCCGTCGCGCGCTGTGCGTACGTCGTACCTGCGTTTGCATTCCTGTGCGCGTGTTCGCTGTGCCAGCATGTGCTGCTGGCGGCGCGTTACACGCTTCGGGGCTCGCTTGCCGATCGACACAACACGTCCACAGTGGAGGTGGTGGTGAATGGTTGCACTGTGCCAGGATCCGCCCATCATAGTCCAGGTGATGTGGAAGCTACAGATATGATCAGTGATGGGAGCATATGCTGAAACACTTGTGTCCAGTGGCGGAGCCAGAAAATAATTATGAGGGGGGCAAATAAACTTGATCAGAATCTCACTATACATATATCGGCATAGATAACTATAAAAATACAGTATAGATATGTTTTACCTGTTGGTCCTCATGTGTTTATTAAGCGTGCTAAAAAATTTAAAAATTTAGTCATTTTAAGATATAGTAAAATTGGAAGCTTTCATGCACATGTTTAACATTTTCTCCATTAAAAAGCCTTGTGTTGTATTACAGTAAAATAAAATTATTAAAAGAGAATTGGGTTACAAAAATTTGGACCAAAACACCATTGAAGAACTCAAAAGGCCAGTGTTCTGCTCATCCCAACGTTGCAGGCAGCACTGCAATAATAGCTGAGTCAAGCTGGCACTAATTCCATCTCAGTAGGTTAGCTTATTTGCCCTGTCAATCTAGTTACTTATACCCATCCATCATTCATTGTGTGTGTGGTTCTCTATCTGTGTATGGATTTTAGGCCATAATTTGACGTGCAGGCTTCATGAACGGCTGAGGGTGCTGATATTTTATTGGCTGCTAGGTGCTGCTCACAATGTGGAGCCGTAATATAAACATAAGAAGCGAGATGCCTAGACGTGAACAACCCGGGGCCTGATTTTACACTGTGTAGTGCCCACAGGCACCTCCCCTGTGCTGTGAGGCTGCCGCGCGCTGGTCCGACCTGAGAGACGTGACCTGACCTTGGTCCACCCACGGTTACATGCACACAAGACTGTTCCTGCATGCCGCTCGCTCGATCGATATGGTCTTACGCGACTCTGCGGCGGCTCGATCCGTCCCCTACTCTCAACATGATGCTACGATACGAGACACGCACACGATGAACCCAACCCTACCCCTGCATCATGCGATGGCCCTGCTGCCATCTCATCACGTGCCTGCATGCAGCGTTACGTTAGTTACAGATCGACGACCGTGATCTCGTCGCCCCTCGCCGCCACGGCCACACCCCGGCGATGGGCGGGGTCTCGTCTAGCTCACTCATGAGTCATGAGGCCACGCGACGGCCGACCGGGCCAACCGCGCCGGAGATCGTGGGACTGTGCGTGGGAGATCCGGTGCCGTACGCTCGTGGGATCCGGCTGCCGGCACAGCGGAGGTGGGGGCCACTAACTGAGGTGTCCGCCGCGGCATTGAAGGCCAGGAGCAGCGAGAGAGCGAGCCTTCACTTCACTACGCCCGCCCGGGCCCGGTCGCCGGGTACTCCTCCAGTTCGGGGATCCGACATGGCAAGGAGCCTTTTTTTTTTCGCTGGGTTCAATTCTGAGGAGTACCTTTTTAGTTACTATTTATCCCCCTCACAGAACACGGATCCTTAAAAATTCGTTTCCTATTCATCTCTCTCACATAACACGTATCCTAGAAAAAAAAAAAGTATTTTTCTCCCACTCGTGTGTGTTCTACTAGTTCAGGAGCGAGGGGAGTCGATCTCTACTTCCAAACCTTTTTGTTTGTGTTGTATATACTTTCATCGTGCTTTTGGTTCGTATCCTAGGTCGAATCGGTCGTGCCACCAGAAGCCCCAGAACGGCCTGACGATCCCGATCGGATGGCTCCAATCCGGACGAGCCGTGCACTGCCTGTGTGCACACCTCTCCTCAAGGTAATAAATAGCGAATAGCGGGTTGGTAGCGGATTGGTGCCTGAGTAGCGGATAGTGGATAGCGGGCGCTATAGCGGCCGCTAAGTTCCAATAGCGGACTCTGAATATCACTCTCAAATTTGAGTATAAATGAGAAAAAATATGTCTTTCTAACCATCTAAAAACTAACCACCAAGGCAAAATACTGACAAATTAATAAACATAGAACTTAAGAGCAAAATTAAGCGTCCAAATGCATTCAAAGAGTCAATGTCGAGGTCCAAAATAACTAGCAGAAAATACATCATAATTAAAAAAAAGGCACATGCCAACTAATCCATTAGCAGATCAACCCTCATCCTTTCACTCGTCATCATGACCAGAAGAACCAGCCTCAATGTCCTCATGGTCACTTGAATCATCTGCATACGGAATATTTTCCTCCTCTTCATGCTCACTCTCAGAAGATTCAAAGATTTCTTCCTCATCTTCTTCCATTGCCTGAGCAGCCTGAGCTTCCTTTGCTTTATTTGATTCCCCTTCATCCACAACACGTGACTTCTTTATTTTTCTTGAAGTGACTTTACATAGTAATTTTCTCTTAGTGAACCTGTAACGTTCTCTACTTCATTTGGTTGCACTGGTGCAACATCATCTACAATCCAGTCATTTTGTGGCTCATCATCAACAAATCTTGGAGCCAGGGGATCTCTATCCTTTTGAGAATATTTCCATTGCAGCCTCTTGTTAAACATGACGAAGACAAGAGCATTCAATTTTCGTTGACCCAATCTAGTTCTTTTCTTAGAATGAACCTAAATAGATACAATGGCAAAGTATTTCAAAATTGTTTAAAAAAGTTAACTATTAAAATGTGCTAGTGAAACTCAGATTTATTGACAAAAAGAGGGGAACTTACTCTCTCAAATGCACTCCAGTTTCTTTCACATGCAGAAGAGCTACAGGTCAAACTTAAAATTCTGATTTCCATCTTCCTTAAATCTTTAGCACTAGTTCCATGTACAGACCACCAATTTGCTATAAAAACATCAAAGAAAAGATTAATATACTGAGATACTTTCATTTGATATGAGGAAAATTAAAGAACTATTTTACCAGGAGAGATTGTGGGACTATTTCTTTGTCTTAGAGCCATTGCTGTCCCAAAAGATTCTTGTGCTTCAGTGCACATACTAAGCTGAGCGACAATATTGTCTTGCACTACGATATTATCAGGATACATACGAGCAGCACACTCTATGACTGCTTCCATCATGACCTCTTCCTCCATTTCTTGCTTATTCTCATAGGCGAAACTTGGATTCAAGAAATAACCAGCTTTATGCAATGCAGTTTTAAATTTGTCGTCCCACCTGTCATCTATGATTTTCCAAATGGGGGCATATTTCTTCATGCTTTTTAAACCTAGTTATGCCACCTTTGACATATTGTTTGCAGAATTTGCATCCAACTTCTCCTTTACATTCTGTGCCAGTTAATGGTAAGGCATACTCCCAAGCTGGATCCTTCCTTGAAGTTGATTGGGTTGTGCGTGCAGTTGATGCAGCAGAGGATATTGTGCAATTGCAAGTTGCAACTAGAAATAGAAAGATAATAATTTTAAATCTGAGTCTCGTAAAGGCAACTAGTATGCTACATCCTATAGTAGAGTAGAGCACTAGGTGAATGCACACACAAATTCCATGTGATTGGGAAATTCTTACCGGTTACCACGAGTCCACGAGTAGATCAGTGGGTACTGGGTAGGGGAGTCGCAGGCAGCAGCTCGGCTTGCAGCAAGCCTGTGCGGCCGGCTGTGCCCAGTGGATTCTGCAGATGCTGGCTGCCGCCTGCTGGCGAGCACAGGAGCGCGGGGGCCGACGGTCGGCGAGCGCCGGAGCATGGCGGCCGGCAAGCGCCGGAGCACGACGGCCGGCGAGCACTGGTGGAGTCTGGCTGCGAGGGGCGTCAGGGTGCGGCGGCGCATGGCACAAATGAATCGACTTGTGAGCAGGAGATAGGGTTTGGGTGTTTGATTGTTCGGTGTCCCGCAATAGCGGTCTGACAAGCGTTATAGCGGTCCGCTATTCCAAATAGCGGCTGCTAAGTTCCAGCCCGCTACCAATGGACTGCTACCTCGTAGCGGTAGCGGCAAGGGGCCGCTACCGCTATAGCGGCCGCTACAGACGCTATTTATTACCTGCCTCTCCTGAGTCTCCGAGAATCGATCGTCGCGGTACCCGTTTAGTACCTCGTTTCCCTTGCTGCGAGTCGTGTCAGCGCACCGAGTCGTGCTCTGCTCGGCGTTTCGTTCGACGACCCAGAAAGCGGGTGGCGAGGACGACGCCTCGGCCCTGGGCCCTGGCGCGCGCGTGCGTTCGTCCAAACGTGCTGGGTGGCCTTTGTCACATGCGTGCGTGCACGCAGCTGGCAGGGGGGTACGGGTCCAGGGATTGATGGGCGACGTCACACGCGCCGGGGCCGTGGCCCGTGGTGGGCGTGGTACCACGCGCCGGCCCGATCATGCATGCAAATGTCAACCGCCCATGACGACGGCGGACGGCTAGCTGTTGCACTTGCGCAGTGGCCGGTTCTACGTTTGCAGTTCTTCTTTTGCTCTCGTATTTGAGTGGCAAGGGTACTGTACGAAAACTCGACAAGTCAAGCCGCATGCATGCATCTGTACATGTGTAGCCATCGCCCATGTGGTGATGCCAGCAGCAAAAGCATACCTCTGTTGCATGCGCTGATCTTTACAGGGGTTGCAAAATCGTCACATTTCAATTGCAAATCTTTTTCCCTCTTCCGAAGTTGCCGGCGAGCTACCGTTGAGAATTTCGCCATGTCCGTGCTCAGACAGAGCGGCTCAAGGCCAAGCCAAAAAAAAAAAAGACCTCCATGCGACACACGCGCGCTCGACCTTGTCTGATCGTCCGGACGAGGCTACATTCCCGTCTCATTCCACATTTCCACCATGTCCCCGGGGACAAACCCCTGCTGCCGTCTCGTGCCACCAGAGCATGCAGAGCGAGTACGCAGGCAGGCGAACGGCAGGGCACGCAGAGCGCGCGAGTAATGGCCTTGGAACCCGTGCACGCTGCCGATCCCGAGCCGTCCGGTGCGTTGAGCGGTGGGTGACGGTGGTGCTCTGCTCGCTTCCGCTGGCGACCTGGCTGGCAGACCTCGCAGCAGCCAGCGCTGCCTGCAACAAGGGAGGAGCAGTGGAGCAGACGGGCCCCAACCAACCAACCGACGGCGACCACAACCGCCTGAGCTCGCTCCGCTCGGGTGACGCGAGCCCTGCCTGCCTGCCTGCCTGCCACGGGATGTCGGGATCGTCGAGCCTCGACGGCAACGGCGCACGCGTATCCCGAGGCAGGCCGCCGCCGTAAATGGAGGGCCGGCCGGACCACCCGTACGCCCACCTTACGGCGATACTCGCACTGCACGGCGACAAGGGTTTACGCCCGGCATGCCCACGGCGTCTTCATCCAGGTGCGTGAACGCCGCTGCACGTATCCCCTCTGACCCTGTGATTGCCGCAGCAGACACACTCATCATACATACCAACTTGATGCTGCTCGCCACACGACGCAACGGATTACGGACGCAGTGGAAATTGAAGGTAGCCCGTGGATCGCGGGCACCTCGCATTGCATCGCATCGCAGGCAGCCATGCCGCTGCCGGCACAAATCCGATGTCGCGGCGAGCGAGCGAGAGCGGGGGCAGGCAATCCGGGGTCTCTGACAGGCGATCTTTTTCGGACAGAAGAACACGGGCCCTCTCGGGCAGGCCTGACGACGGACATTTCATCCATTCATTCGTTCATCCATGAATCGCACACGCTGCACAAGTCAAGGTGTAGATCAGCAGACGGGGAGGTACGTGTACGTACGAACGTGCTAGGGCACCACCGTCCGAGCTCGCTGCACAGCAGCTGACAGAAGTTACTGCTGGTAGGAAGCAAGCAACCAAGCGCCGTCAGTACTCGCAGCAAAGCATGTCGCAACGGAGACCCACGGGGGCTTACCCACCTGGTCTAGTTACTTCGGGTACGTCGGGGCGTTGGAGGTTGTGCGATCCAGCACAGGCCGGCCTTTGCAGCCGGACAGGATAGCATCAGGGTCAGGAGGTCACCCCGGACACATATCATCAACGATCGTGCAGTACACAGGAGGCACAGGGGAGCCAACTAGCAATCCATACATCCATCCTATTCCTTCCTGAATTCCTCCCTCGTGCGTGTACATGTGCTTCCAGTCTGTTTCAAACGGGGTGTTTACTCCGGCACTCAAACTTCTCCCGTGGAGTTGTTCCCCGGCCTCGCCACCGCCCACGGGCACCGGTCCAATCCGATCGCCTCGCCGTCGCCGGTCATCGCACCAGAGGGATGAGGAGGTATTCCGCGTAGAACAGCTGCGGGGACACGTGGGGGGAGTAAATGGTCAGTAACTGAGGGACGCGGTTAACGGCTCCCAGATTCAAGGTGGGAAGCAGATCGGGAGGTGATTAAGCCGGGAAGGACAGTCGGCACACCCGCATGCACGGTGGGGGTGCTTCAATTTCAAAGAGAATAATGATGGGGTTTCTGGGTTACCTTCCAGATGAACATGTAGAACGACGTTATCGCGACTTTGCTCGTCAGGTCAACCGATCGCGCACTGCTCCATAGGATCGCAGCGAGGACAGAATGGCCAGCGATCTGCAAGATAAATGTTATGAGAGTTCATAGTAAAACCGGAAAAGAAAAGGCATACAAGAGTTAGAATTCCTTTCAGTTTATCAGAATTAGATAGTCAGATTCTCAGTGTTGAAATGAAAAAGGCTATGATTTTGGACAAAGGCGAAGCTGAAGTAACCACGTTATGTTGAAATCATGCAGAAAAAAAAGGCAGCCCTGCATAAACCAGGCGTTTGCAGTCTTGCTCGCACAGAACAAGCTCTGAGCAATTACTAAGCAATCATAACCTATAGTAATTGAAATTGCTGCTGAAGATTAGGACTCAAGGGGAAAGGAATGGGCCAATGGCACGAACGGTTGCGGTTTTGCTCCACAGAGAGGTAGAAGTAGCTCCCATCAGTATTGCAACGCTGTAGGCCATCTCAAGCAGACCAACACAGATCCAGAAGACCTGTTGAAGTTCATAACAGTATGTTCAGGTGTAACTCTGTCAGCAATAGTTTTGTGGAAAAATACTTTCTCAGCCATTTCTTTTGCTAACCTTCTTTTGGCCTAAACGAACACTGAAAGATCGGATACCAAATATGCGGTCTCCTTCAATATCAGGTATATCCTACATGAAATGGCAAATTTTATTCAGTGCAATAGTAGCATTTGCTTAGCAGATTAATGTATTTAGATATTGCACAAAGTGACCGAGATTTGTAGTGGGTATCAGTGCTGAAAAAAACTTGCCTGATTTTTCAAGGAGATGCAATTCATACAATTCGCTATTTACCTTAAAAAGTGCTATTACAACTGAGAAGAACGTCATAAATCCAGTTGCAAACAGCAATGGCCTCGTAAAGACTGCTGGTCTTCTGAAAACAAAGGTCTGGTAGATTTGCATTGACAGACTGTTAAAATAAATAGACAGCAAGAATATATGTTGCAGGTAACATTTGAATTCCAGAGAAAAATCCACAATTGTCATGAGAATGCTAAAAATATTCCAAAAGCTTTCGTTTCTCATAGAGATTTATTTTTGCATTTAAAAGATGCCACAGGAAGACTTGCCTGAATGTGGAGAAAAAAGGCCAGCTGAACAATGACTGCACGAACTGCTAATATGCAAAGTGCTGCAACAACAGCAAATCTCTTCCATCTGAGGTACGGCAGCTGTAAAGACCAAAAACGTGAATTACAGTTCATTTCGGCAATTCAGGTTGTGGCAACTGCTGCACACAAGAATCAGTGCTGTTTTAAATAATGATAATGCCAGAAAAAAACGATGAGTTATATCATCTGTTTATTCATTGTAAAAGCCTTCAATTGTTCTTCTAGTGAAGAAAAAAATAATCCCTGAATATGTATGTCCGAGGAGTAGTAAATTTAGGAAAATTCAGTATGTTTAAAACTACTGCCTTTTTCCTGTTGCTTCCTCAGATTTGGGCTATGGTCCATTTCCAACCCTTTGTTTCTCTCCATGGTCCATTTTGGCCCACCAATATTGAGATGTGGGCATCTCATGCTTCGTCAGTTAAATCTGTAAAGCCCATTTAAGTTTTCTGACCAACTTGCATAGAAATCCCACCTCACAGCTTGCGTCACCTTTCATGATAAGTTAAAGTGGGATAAATTGTATAAGAATTTCATTAGGTAAAGTGGGATTAGGTACAGCGGGACAGTTTTTCGAAAAGTTTGCTCTAGACATGAAGGCATTAGCTCAGAGCGTCTGGTTTTTTTCCTGTAGTCAAGCCATTTAACTCTGTTATTGCTGGAGCAGGCAAACTTGTCCGTTTGCGTGTGAGTTGCTCAGCACTGTAATTGAAAGGAAAACCCCTGTAGACTTAATTAGAAGTCAGGACATGTTAATTAAGTTGCAGTTTACATAAAAAACTTTGCAATGCAGAAGAGAACCATTAACAGCATTAACAAAAATCCCACAAACGAGACTAGGAATCATTACTAATACCAAAAGCCCTAATCAAATTTTCAAAGGGCAGTACCAGGCCCTGAGACATGAGCTCTTACATTGATTGAGTATGCAGTGCCAAGCACGAAGCTTATGAAAAGAGCCCAAAACAGAGGTTGTGATCCAACAGCCCATCCAAGGCCAAAGCTCTACAATATACATAGCACATACTGTGAATCAGTCTGAATGTCTGATAGACTATGATTGAAGAATTTCAAAGTAACTATTTAGAGGTCCTGATTGTTATTAGCAAGATTTAAAAGTCCATTGGCATAAGGACTAAATCTAATTGTTTCACACAAGTTAGTAAACGGAGATCCTGGAACTACAGTTTCACAACACATATTCATAACTCACTAGAAGTCAAAATTTGCCCAATCATGTATATTCCAGTCTGCATAAATTATTTCAGAGTTCCTCATATTGGAACATTTTGCACTAAGCTACTGATCTCACTAGCTGAGACTGAGAGCACCATTAACAAGAAAGACTTATACTCAAGATTTTATCAGGATCCTCCAAAGATCGAATTGTTTAGTTTGAGACACCACTGCAGGCATTTCAGATCTAAAGACACAAGACTTTAACAGGAATACTCCGAAGAGCATATCATTTAGTTTTGAGACACCCACTTTAGACATTTCAGGATCATCCTATCCAACAGAAGGGAAGTGAAAATAAAACATGAACCAAATTCCAAATTCTTCCATACTGAGCATAATTACCATAGCAGCAAAGATTGATACTATTGCAACCCCAGTTGCAGGGGTATATTCCCCAGATGCCAGTGGAAGAGTTGGCTTGTTAACCTGGTGAGGCACAAACATTAGCTCCCAGAAGTCCATAAGGTAGAAAAGGCATTTACTATAACGGAGCTTGTACTGAATTCAAAATACCTTGTCTATCTCAATGTCGAATAGCTGGTTCAAGCCAACAATATAAATGTTCATGAAAAGAGCTGCGACCACTGCCTGCATAAGAGTACAGACGCAGCACAATGAAACGATACATTTTTGTGTTTATAAAAGGAGAGCGATGTTCAAAGTTTTACTACCTGCAGCAAACCAGTGAAGAACAAAGGAGATAAATCAGACAAGCTCTGGACAGCTAGAAGGGAAACTGAGACTATGCTTAATGCCTGCTTAAACCAAAAAAGAAAACCATCGATCAGTGAACAGAAAAAAAAAAACCAACTCAAGGACATACTAGCTTCACCAAAAGATCTTGCACAGTGGAGATTGATCTGAATGAAACAACACAACAAGACGACTTAACTGTTCCTATGACAGTATGTGGGCGCGAAAATCTGTAAAATGCATCTAGAGACGCTGATATTGCCCTCCAGATGCTTGCAGAATCATGTGCCTCAGGTTCAGATTGCAGCTGTTGTCCCGAAGCATTAATAGAAGTACATAATGACTGATGTGGTATCCTACAATAGGAGGATTTCCAATCGAAGAATTTCTGACTGTGATACAAGGAAGGGCCTTGGGTCCTTCGGCTGGAGAAGCAAACTTGTGCTTCACCGTATCGTTGGATAGAACAGATCGGTGGCAGAAAATGATCTGGAAAGTCAAACATTTTCACACTAGGTCAAGCACACAGGTAACATGGAAAAATCCGCAAGGCACCATGAATGAAATAGTACATGACTAATAAGCTCGACATCAGCATGCCCATTATTTTCTGACGAACCATGGACCTTTTACGACTACAGTTTATGTTGAAGAATGGGATCAATCAAAGAAGAAAGAAAATTTGAAGCACTTATCATCTACCAACGCAAAATATGATAGAAACTTCAACAATATACACATGCGGATATGCCAGTGTCGTTGGGGGTACCACAAACAACTTTTAGTTATTTCAGTAAAGGTATTAGAATTCTACACAGGCAACAAGGATCACAGCAGAAAGTTGAGGGTACTTTTATGCATCAAGAAGCCTTTAAAAAAAATTCTCTTTCATAAAGAATTGACATGTGAGTCTCAAGTCAATCACAAGTAACACGCTTAAACATTTCCTTGAAGCTTGCAAATGCCCTTAATTCTACAAAAAAGAGTTCTTCATATAACAAAAATAGGCAAGGTTAATTAAGAAATTGGGATTTCATAGCATAACTATTTTGACCTTTCTTTTGACATATTAATGCTGAGAAAAGTCAAAATCAAACACGCATCCAAAATAGGCAAGGGTTTAATTGATTAACCGCTTTGACTTTCCCTTTCACACATTTATCCTGATAAAAGTCGGAATCAATCAAAATTCCTGCATGGTTTGACCATTCCCCCTCATCTTGAACTGAACCTTTAAAGCGTGAACTGGACCACAACAGGATTCGATTCCTCGCAACTAAACCCTCATTAAGAAGTTGAGAAGACACTGAGCGACCGAATAAACCCCTATCCTAATCCGGCCGAAACCCCCGTGGCCACTAATAACCGACAGCTGCTACCACATCACTATGCCACTGATTGCAGTGTTGACAACACTGACCGATTATTCGCATCGAATCGCATCCCAACTTCAGAAGCATCGCTATCGCCGCTCCCTATCGGGCTACTAATCCCTTCTCCAATCCAACCAGACATCAGGCAGCCGCAGCCCCCCGGACGGCGCCTACCGCTGAGGAGCCAGGAACAGGAACCACTCACTGACTGACTGACTCACTCACCTCGCGGGCGGGCGGCGACGGGCCGCGCGGAGAGGAGGCACGGCCGGAGGCGGAGCGGCGCGTCCATCCCGGTGTGGCGTCGCGGGCGGGGGTGCGGAGTGAAGCTCTGCTGCAGCAGAGCGAGTTGGGGGAAGGCGTGGGGTGGGCGGCGGCAGTGGGCAGGTGGCGCTCGTCGCGTCGCGTCCGTGCGCGGTGGGAGTTGCCAAGTCACGGCCGTTTCCTGCACCCTTTTCATGCTACAGTACCCACCCAATTTTTTCTTCTGTTGTTGCCTTTGTCGCTCGTGCCGGCACGGCAGAATGGCCATCGCGCGATGTGGGAAGTTCTCGCCCCGTCAGCCGTCAGCACTCAGCAGGGCCCAGCTGGAGGCGACACAGCCCCCGCCGGGCGAGCGATTGGGCAACTAAACAAACAGCGTCCGGTTTTCAATTACATGCAAATGATGTTACTAGTCGATGTCTTACAGTTGATGTAACGGGAGTACACACTGGCTATGTGTGGAAGACTGTTCCGAAAGGGAGAAGTGTGCCACAGTTACACGTTCGCTGCTCATGGTCGTTCCGTGCAGTGCTACTGCTCTCATTTGACAGAGATTGATCACCTAAAACGGAGTACTGTGATACTGTCCTTCACTAAACCGTCCGACTGGAGTCACTTTCTCGCGTTTAGTTCGCTGTTGACATCTGCATCTCAGACTCTGATTCTGAAGTCTGAACCTGGCAAACGAGGAAGTGCAGTGAATTTTTCTGTGGAATGATGATGGTGCTAGTAGTGGACTAGTGGATCACAATTCATAAAAAAACAGGGGATGAGTGATGGTTTGAGCATTTAGGATTAATCGTGCAGCCCATACTCAGAAAAAGAACAATAGAATTGCACCAGGATCAGGCTGTAGAGTGGAGCAGCTATAGATGTAGTACATATGCTGAGTTGAAACTTGAAGGAGTCAAGGAGAGTCACGTTGGCGTGTCAGCACGGACCAGTGCGGCCCAGGCTTTGCGTTGCCTCTCACGCAAGGCTCCGTGCGCCGCGCCAGTCGGTCAGTGCGTCGCATCGTATGGGTCCCTTCCGGGCCCGTTGGCGTCCGTGGATCGCGCGATCGACCAAGCGTGCTTTCAGTCACGTGCGCAACCAGCCAAACCACACGTGAACAATAGCAACTGACACGTGACAATGCAGTGAGGAACATGGGAGGACCAAACATAGGCTGTCATGGCCATATCACTAGGGAGATCAAGGAGGGATTGGGAGGTTATGAGAGGGCAAAAATCGTTCATAAACGCAGGACTTCAAATGTTGATGCTCACAGGCTAGCCTAAAGCTCGATCTATGAATCTTTAGGAGGACATGCATGCCTTCTACCTTCAACCTATGAATAAAGATGGTACCTAAAAAAAACGTGAAGAATAGCACGCTGCCACGCTGCGAGGGCGAGTGCGAGGGACTCCGACACTCCGTACGAAAACCCCGCCAACAAAGTACCAAAACGTTGCGGTTTCTCCCGTACTCGCGGTGTCAGGGCCATCACGATTGCAGTGTCTAGGTACAGCAGACAATGATACAAAGCCTCGCCATGGACGAACCGTCAACTGCGACTGAGGGAGATCGACCACCTACCTAGCGTTCCTTGTTCAGCTTCAGTGTCCACTCTTTTCTGTTTTTTGGAGAAACATCTCTTTTCTTTTCTTCGGAGAACGTGACAGTGTAGGAGTATATGGTAAAGCAGGACAGCAGAAGCAGATAACAAACCGTACGATGACAACGAGGGGCACTGGCCGTAGTAGCCACTGCTTCGCGCTCGCGGCACCACCTCCACCAAGCAGGCAGCCCACATATAACCGTCGGAGAATCCCATTCGAACAACGAGATATTTTCAGCTCCAGCAGCGAAAGGCAGAGAAAGCGGAATATCCAAATATATAACCATATTTTTTTTTGAAGAAAACATAAATATAGAAGAATATATGGTCAGAGGTACTTTGTGCTGCTTTATTAGTTCGAAGAGTAGGAATGGCTGGATCATCAACTGAGAATGCAGCTAACCTGATGAGGCTGCTCACTTGAGATCAGCTCAATCTTGCAATCTTATATTCAGAGAAAGAATTGAATGATACATCAATCAGGAGCCCTTCAGGCTTCAGGTTCTTGCACTCTAAAATATGCACAGCAGAATGTGACTATAGGTACACTGTACATCGGTTGAAGGATGAGAGTATAACGACATCACAACATCATTTGCAGATGCAGTATTTTCGGTTTCTCTAACAAACGCAGGCTCTTCAAGATTAACAGTAATATTTCCTATCAAAACTTGAGAGTATATAACTATATATATGGCTCTTCAAGATTAACAGTAATATTTCCTATCAAAACTTGAGAGTATATATATATCCAAACTTATCAGCGACGAAACCTGAATGTGATCTCGTCCACCTTTTAGCACAGGTAGCCTATCTTCCAAACTGTGCATCCTCTATACGGTCTGCGAGCATACGCAGCACTTTCTTGTCAAAATTCGGGTCAGTTACTGAAACTACAGACAGGAAATCACGAGCCTCCTCGAATCGCTTCGCTTTGCAGTAACTGTCGACTACTCTCCTGTACGTGAGCTCCATAGGCTTCAGGTTGTGCTGAATCATGTAGCTGATGACCTCTCTAGCCTCACTGAACATATCCAGGCTAGCGTATCCCCCCACCATTGTGTGATAGGTTACGACACAAGGGGCCATGCCATCAGCAATCATCTCCGAGAGGATCCTTTGAGCTTCTCTGATCAGCCCTTGTTTGCAGAATCCATTTATGACCGTGTTATAGGACACAACGTCAGGCTTCACCTCAGAGCTTTTGAGTTGATTCAGTATCTTCTCAGCCTCCCATGATTCGCTGCACTTTGCATACATGTCCATCAAGCTGTTGTAAGTGATGAGGTCGGGGGTCAGCCCGCTCTGCCTGATCGAATCGAAGATCTCGGTTGCCTTGCTGTACAGCCCGTTCTTTGCATACATTGAGAGCATGGAGTTAAATATGACGAGATCAGGTTTGTAACCCCGGGCTTTTATCTCTTCAAATGCCTTCTCAATTCCCTCTAGTCGGCGGCACTTGAAATTGGCGATAACAAGGGTCCTCAAGATAACCCAGCTTGGAAAAACTGCACCTCCGTAGATTTCTTTCTCGATCGCATCTATCCCAGAAATGTTACCGCCTTTTGCATAACATTGGAGCAACAACGAATACGACTGTTCGTTGGGCTTGAACCCCTTGGTTCTAATTTTGCTAATGATTGATTGGGCAGTGGACCAATCACCTTGTCGCGACAGCACATTCAGCAATGCATTGTATGTGGTGAGGCAGGGGGCGAAACCAGCACTGGTCATTTCGTTGTACATCTTGAAAGCATTAGTCCTTGAGCCACACCGTCCATATGCAGCTATTAGCGTGTTGTACGTGTCTCGGCACAGCTCAACCCCACAAGACTTCATCCCTTTTAGAACACGGGTAACATAGTCCTCCATGCCACGCTTCCCACAGACTGCAAGCATTGTGTTCCATGTGACCCGATTCGGTGTGCATCCGCTCCTTGACATCTCTGCAAGCATCTCTAGCATCTCGTCGAACCTTGATTTCTTGCCAAGCATGCCGAGGATAAAATTGTATGTGTTCACATTGGGGACACACCCGCTCTTCTTCATCCGATGGAACAGAGCAAGCGCCTCATCCACCTTCCCAACATTCCCATAAGCTGCCATGACGGTGTTATATGTGAATGTGTTTGGCAATAAACCCTTGCCGGTCATTGTATCCAGGCACTTGGCAGCCTCCTCGTAGAACCCAGCCCTGGCATATGTCCCGGCGAGCTCATTGTAAGTCACAGCATCCGGCTGACACCCGCTGTCCTCCATCTCCTTGAGCACACGCAGCGCCTCTGTGTAGTTCCCAGCCTTGCCAAACACCTGCAGCAGCGCATTGTACGTGACGACGCAGGGGGTGTGGCCACGGGCCTTGAGGTCCTCGAAGAACGCCACCGCCTCGTCGACGAGGCCGTCCCGGCAGCACGCCGCGATGACCGTGCTGGCGGTGAAGTCGTCGGGCTCGACCCCCGCGGCGCGCATCTCCTCCAGCAGCGCGACGATCCGCGGCCACGAGCGGCCCATCCGCCCGTACACGTCGAGCACGACGTTGTAGGTGACGAGCGTGGGCGCCACCCCCTGGCGCCGGAGCTCGGCGAAGAGCTCGAGCGCGCGCTCGTACCTCCCCGCGCGGGAGAGCGCGTGGAGCACGGTGGTGTAGGCGCGGACGTCGAGGCGGGACCCGGGCGGGAGCGGCATTTCGTCGAGCAGGTCGCAGACGGCGTCGTGCTGTCCCTCGCGTCCCAGCGCGCGGAACACCATCTCGAGCGCGGCCGCGTCGACGGCGCCCTCGGCGCCGGCCCACCGGAGGAGCGCGAGCGCCCACTCCCAGCGGCCCGAGAGCTCGAGCGCCTTGAGGAGGGACGGGATGTCGGAGCGGAGGAGCTCGTCGCGGCGGGAGGCGAGGTAGGACGGGAGCGTGGGGAGCGGGTGCGAGGAGACGGCGAGCACGAGCGCCTGCGCGGCCGGGGAGAGGAAGGACTGCGTCGGGGTCGGCGTCGGGTGCGACCGCCGCGGCACGGGCGCCGGCGCCGGCGCCGCGGTGAGGTGGAGCAGAAGCGAGTCGAGCGGGAGCGAGGAGGGCGACGGCGGCGGTGGCGCCGTCGGCAGGAGCGGCCCACGCTTCCTTGGCCCCGCTGGCAGCGTGGGCTTGTTCGGGAACAGCCCGCGCCCGGTGGCCTCCATCGGCGGCGGCGCGGGAGAGGCAACGGTCAACGGACTAGGAGCTCTCGAGCTTGGAGGGGAGCCCCGAGCGCAAGCGTAGGCGTAGCAGCATAGGGGGGAAGGCCGGAAGGGGATGGGGTTTAGGGATACGGTGGCGGGCAGCGGGTGGACAGGAGATGGCCGGCGGGAGGAGGTGCGGCGTCCGGCTCCTGCTCCGCTGTTCGGCTTGGGTCCTTTGGCTTTGGGAGATCTGAACCTGATCGGCTCAGTCAGACAGTGAGTTAGTGGCACTGATCCATGATCGAGTGGCGGAAATCGGCCAACGGAGCATCTGATCTGGCGGCTCGTTCCGATGATTTCTGGCCACCCGCCGTCGATTCCCGCTTCCGGAGGCCGACCCTTTTGTCTCAGGAATGTTGCCACCTGTTTACATCAGTTGCAATTTTGCAAGATACTTGTATGCTCTTCCGGTAAGCAAGCATGCCAGCAGTGCTGAGGCTACCACTTCCACTGGGTTATCAGGCATAATTACATGGAGCTGATTCTTTATCACAGCAACCTAAGAAAATGGTACTTGTGCTTGTGTACCCCTTGTGTCTCCTCGTGCAAAATAATTACACAAGGCAACTGGAACATACAGATCTCTGGAGGAAAAAATGAAGACAAAAACAACCTCCAGGTTCTACAGGCATCCCATAAGTTACGATTGTCATTAAGGTAGCTTACACTTACACAAGTTAGAAGAAACTGAGAAAGGCACCCGAATTCAACCTGAACAGAACTCGAACCTATGAAGCAGGGGTGCTCGGATCAACTGCGCTAGTCCCAATCCTAGATTGCACAACACAAGTAAGCCAACATTACAAACAAGGACACCAAACGATTGCCTCGGCTTTGTACCTAAAAGAAAGGAAGAAGTTACCTCGCCTTCCTTGGCCGGCCAACAGGTCTCTTCACTGGGATTTCACCCAACTGCTGTTCCTGTTCCGTCAGTACCAGCTTGCTTTGCTCAAGCAAGTCCATCTCTGATTTGACTACGATGTCGTTGTTCTTTCGACGTGAACCCTTTGCAGGTGACCTTGGAGTTGGCGCGGTCTTTAGTGAGCTGGATTGCCTTCTTCTACGGTTCTTGGAACCATTTTGTAATTGAACTCCCATTGGAAAGCTGAATTAGACATGATACGCTACATTATTGACATACTTGAAAAGCATGAGACCTGAGTATCTGACAGCTACAGCAAAACAAAACAAAAAAAACACGGCACAGTCTGTGCCTGTTCGTTCAAAAAAAAAAAACACTTGAGCATAATACAGGTACAGTACAGTATGTTTTCTGCACCCTACAACCGTTCACTAGAACTTGCTGTTCAACTGGTTAGGCGATGACAGCTCAAAGTAAAAGAGGCACGTGAGCTCCATAAATACGCGATCTTGAATTGAAATATAAGGTTAAATTAACAACATTAATCCTATGTGGCAACCACAATCATAAGCTGTCAACATTTTGATGCTAAATTGAACACAAACTGAATCAAATATTCCAAATTCTTATGGCAAAGCACAGCCACCACAAGTGGTAAACTTGGCCACTTGCATGGAACAATACAAAGGGTGGTACGATATGCTACCTGTGTGAAGCCTCAATATCCTCCTTCAGCATTAATTTTGAGAGAGAGCATGAATCATCACAGATAGTATCTGCTCAGGAAATGTGAATAATAACAAGTTCAGAAGATAGTGAGGCATTAATCTCACAAGTCCTATGAAAACCGAGGAAACAAATTCAGTGCTGACAACATACGCTCTTGCTTGTGGTGTGATAAGTTCATCATCTGCTGTTCGAAAGGAATAAATACATTCAAAGGCTCCACCTTCACAGGAAAGCCTTTCTTCAGATCCTATGATAAAAGTCATCTTGATGTAGAACTCAGAAAAAAACATTTTTTATTTAATTGATTTGAAAGAGAAGCACACAGAAAATCATGGGGATTTCATTACCTCACTAGAACACTGGTTAAGTGTTGTAGCACCAAAACCTTTTTGGTCCCTACCAGCTTGCGAGAAACTGGAATCAAATAGCTGTGGAGTTACAGCCGAAGGTTTATCGGTGACATTTAATATTTCATCAGCACTTTCAACTTTTGAAACAATGTTAGGGTATACCAAATTGTTGGCATTTGGATCTGTTAATAGTTTCTTTTCATCTCTGGAAGCATTTGGATCTCTAGCAGCAAGCTCTTCACCCAAATTCGCAGCTGATAAGTAAAATAGGTAAGTTGTAATATAAGCAGAATGACATTTTTTGTTAGGCTCAGTGGTCCTAAAATAATTACTGAAATGATGAATCTCCACCTGGATGATTTCGAATAATATCAACTTGCTTGAATTTTGAAATATTCAATGGATTTCCATTGATCTTTGGTCTAACTCTTCGAATCTCCTCATAAGCATCATCTCTAATAGAGTAATTTCGTTTGAGAACCTGCAGTTAAAAGTGCAGCAGTAAATTTGTGTCACTCCAAAGTTGAAGAATTGAAAGAACAAAAAAAACAGTACTTTTGTGGTAGCGAGATTAAAAAGATACTTATCAATCTAAATTCGTTTCTAAATTCTAATGCCTTTCTTTTATGCCACTGTGAACCAAAATAAATCAATAATTTTGAAATTTTGGGGACAGTAAGTAAACTGAAAATTGGCATTTAAGATGTTATGCTACTGTAAAGTGCATACATGATTAATAGAATATCAGAACGCCATTTACTGGACAAGACTCACGATATAAGTTCCTGAAGATTTACTAATTCAAGTTTTTCCCAGCACATGAACTAATCAACACAACATATTGCAGCGTATGCACTGAGCAGAAATATATCACTGGGTCATGATTTATAGCTTAAAACTCTTGCCAGAAGAATTTGCATATTAGCATGCTGACCAGTAGAATGTAAAAGAGCCAACAAGGTCAGATGGGTTTCAGTTAGTATATACTGAAACAAACAATTTTTTACAAGCAAAAGCACTCACAGGCTGTGCGATATTAGAATTCTGGATGAAAGGGCTTTGGTCGGTATGAGTTAATTTAGGAATTGTACCCACAGCAACACTATTATCACAGCGATGCATTTGAAGGCTTGAACTTGTGGGCGAGGATTCATTTGGACTAAATAAAGAATATCCATCAACTGCTTGTCTGCCAGTCTTTTGAGCACTCATAAGAGCAAACCCATTAGCATCTATGTCACCTGAATCTGAATCCATAACCCGCTCTTGAATTATCTTTATAAACTTGCTGCACTCAGACCTGATATAAAAATAAAAGAACAGAAATTATATTATGGTTACATAATTTATAGTTTTCCAACCACTGCCACTATCATATATAAACATGTCCGGATTACAGAGTATGTTAATAGGACAGCACCATTCACAGCTTCTGTTGCTTTCAAATAAGATACACTTCATAATTATCATATTAATAAATGTTGAATTAGTGTACACAAAAGCGAAGCATGTAAGCATATTTATGGAACGCATATCATAAAACTACTGCCTAAATGAAAAGGCCAAATGCAATCAAACAATATTATCAGAAGTAAGAATGGAAGTATATAAAAAATATACAATGCAATACCTTGAGTAGGTCTCCTGCATAAGCAATTGCATTAAGGCATCCTTTGGCTCAATCTCAGAGACAATTGCTAGGGACCCAGCATAGTCTTTTAGAGCAGTCTCCTTTACACCCTAAAATCACAAACAGTTCTACATGACTTCAAAATGTGAATTGTGAAGTGCTCAGATAATGAACCCCTTACTCCTAGTCTTCTAACCAAGTGAGGAGCTTGTTTACAACTAACTGGGAGATAATATGTTATGTAATAAACAAAATGACTGTGAATACCTGATTTAACTGATCATTTCTCACGGGAAAGAGTGGGGAATCACCATTATCTGCTAAGAAAAACAGCTCATGGGACTGAATTGACAAACAAATAAACTAAAATAGTAAAATGTACACTCCATTTACAGGAAATAATAAACACTGATGATACCTACGGCATTACAAGTTAGGTTATAACGAAACTTAAGTCAAAATTCAGAAAGATATATTTGTCAAAACTGGGCAAATGGCAAACATTAAAAGAAGGGTTTAGATGATTATATGTTTATGACCCCAATTCCCCAAAATATAGGAAATAAGAGAAACAAAAGAATTTAAAAGAGTAAAGTGCATCCGTCATACATGAAGTTGCCTCATTGTTTTATTTTGGTCTAACATGTTGTAAACGATGCATGCACATGCATGAAGTTGCATCGTTATATCATTTCGGTCCAACAAGTCGTAAACATTGCAAACACATGCATGAAGTTGCATCTTTGTATCTTTGTATCATTAGTTCACGGTGTGCATGCACAATCCAATGTACATTAGAAATCCGTATTTCGTATGTGTGGCATGCTAATGAGGATTTGGAAGGGTATAAGCGCATGATGTAAAAACATAAGGGTCTAAAACATAAAATTGACATAAACCATGCTTACATCGTATTGTGTACCGACATAAACTATAAAAATTCTATTCAATTGTCATGATACTAAAGTAGCTGCCTAAATCGATGCTTAGTATTTGCAACTTGTTGGACCAAAATGATACAATGATTCAACTTCATGCATGTGTGTGCAACGTTTACAACTTATTGGACCAAAATGAAACAATTAGGCAACTTCATGTATGGTGGATGCACTTCACTCAATTTAAAATAGCCAGTGCAAATGAATTGAGGTGAGTACACAAATGAAGCACATTTAAAGTTATCCTTTCTTTTTGGGTTGTTCAGAAACCAAATGGCTTTTTATCATAGGAAAAGAAAAACAACCATGGCATGGTCATGGAATGACTAGCAGCTCGACAGTATGTGGCAACAATATAACATATCTAAAGTGGCAGTAGGACCCACTAGCTCCGTGAGAAGGACGCAGATCAAATGCAGTCGTAACTATGACTGCAAGATAAGGACTACCCCGTGACAGTAAACTATCCAGTTCAATCAAGTCCTGAATAACAGTTCCAGTAAGGCTGGCCCATTCACACCCTTGATGCTGCTGCACATCATGTAAATCATACGATTCATGTGCCACTTGCTAATGGAGGATAATCATTGAAAACACTCTTAAGTTCAGAGCTGCTAGTCCTATGCCTTAATTCATGCATGCCTCGCCTCCCTCCCAGTTCAAAATTTTTAACTTGAATTACGTTATAAATGGGGGCCCATAAGGCTTCAATGGCCAATGTTGTGCAATATGTTGGGTCCATAATTCCATACTATGAATGCTCCTATGACCGTCCAGGACCACCTGGTTGTTCGCAAATAATTGCAGTATTGAACATTCCACATGAAGTTCTGACGTGGTTAGTACAGGGAATTCTATGGATAAGCATACATTTTTTTTGTGCACAGTAATGGCATAGTGCCAACATAGTCATGCCCACGATCCAACACCATTTTTGTATTCATGAGAATGGATTGACTATTGTCAGGCTATCAGCCACCAGTTGCATTGCATGCCTGCATGACCTAAATAACTCTAATAAAGAAACAACCATTGTCTCACATGGACACATGCAAATGCAGATGTATAACATGAAACTTCCAAGCATCAATCTACTATTTGTCCACACGATACTATTCCAAATTTGGGAAATTTTCACAGAAATTAAAGCTTTCGAACTGCTGTTCCTGCCCCATACCCTATACGCAGCATCAAACAAACGCAAAACGGAGTAAGCACTGCGGCACCCAGAGAGCCACGAAGCACAATGCGAGGAGTCACGTACCGATGCCGCCATTGTGACCCTCGCCGCTGGGGCCAGGAAGCCGGCACGGAGCCGGCGAGCACGACACCGACGGCGAGCCCCCGTCCGACGCGGTGACGGAGCCGGAGCCGGAAGCGGAGGACTCGGGCCCGAGAACCGAAGCGAGGATCCGGCCGGCGCCGGAGACGAGGCCCGCGAGCCAACCCCTCGGCGGCGGAGGAGGAGGTGGAGGCGGAGGCGTGGCTCCGCCGGACACCGACGGGCGGGGAGGGGTGTGGCCCCCCGCGGCGGATGACTCCATGGGAGGAGGGAGGAGGCGGCGCGTCTCGCGTGCGGTGGCAGGCGGAGACGACGCGGAGGGAAGAAATGGGAGGAAACCCAAAATTAAACCGTGCCGAGATTGGGGATCGCCTGTTTGGGGCGCCGTGCGGTTTAAATTGCTTCCAAATTTGGGGCCGCCGCGATTCTTCCCGCCGCGGATGTGTGGTCACGAGTCACACGACTATTGCGTGGCCAACGTTTCTCTCGTGGGCCCAAGCTGTCAGTGATTGTTTTTAAGTGTTCTGGGGGAGCTTGACAGTAGCAGAGCTCTACAAGTTGCGCCCTGTCCCTGTTGACGAATGGTCAAGCGCGAGGATAAATCATCTCGAAGGTTAAGTATGGCTCAGTTGCCTCATTCAGAGGAGGGAAATTCAGTACGTTTACCATAAGCATAATCTACAAACGGCTATCCCAAATCGTGTACATGAAGGCAGAACACAGATCTCGCATCACGATTGAGCAACTACTTCGTCACTGGCGCCTTTCTCCCAGACAGCGTAGTCGTTCCCGTGCGCGACGATCTGGTACCCGTCCGGGATGAGAGCACTGACGTCGTACCTAGAGCCGATCTTCATGACCACCTTGCCGTCGATCTCCGCCACGTAGGCGTCGCCGTCGTACTTGAGGATCGCCAGCTCACTCGTCGGCGTGATGCCGTTGCGCTTCCGCACCTCCACTAGCGCTGTTATCTCGTCCTTTAACCCCCAGTCGAAGAAATGGTCATAGAACTGCAATTAATCGAAGCAAGAGCATTCAGACATTCAGAACCATGGAAAATTTCTATGTCGATCCAACGCGACAAGTACTACTAGAATGGAGATATCGAAAACTAACTGGCTATGTATGTACTTCAGCACTCACAATGCAGGGGTTGCCGGGGTGCGTGAGGATGTAGGCGTACCCCTGAATAACCTTGTCAGAGGGGAACGGCCACATAGCCTGCGTGGAGCCAGTGTCATGGTTGTCGACGAACGTGACAGCCTTTTCCGGCCACCACCCGATCACGCCGGGAGCCTTCCCGTTCGGGTCGATGAGCCGCCACAGCTCGCCCTCCACGGCGGCGTTCAAGATCCCCTTGGTGGTGAAGTCAAACACCATGGCCGGCGACGCCGCCCCACCCACCCTATCCACCCAATCCACCAACGCCTGCCGGTGAGCGTCCTGGTCGTACTCCGGCTTGCCGTCGCCGTCGCCGCCGTACGCCATGTCCTCCCAAACCTCGGCGACGGCGAGCGTCGGCGCCGTGCCGTCGACGTACGCCCTGGCGACGTCGGCGGAGTAGCCCCTGGCGAAGTCGAGGCGCCACGCGTCGAAGCCGACGTGTTCCGACTTGAGCCAGAGCAGCCACTCGGTGAGCTCGCGCTGGACGCGGCGGTTGAGGTGGTCGATGTCGGGGGCAGCGGCGAAGTCGGCGCCGGTGTCGAGGTTGCCCGTGCCGTCCGAGTATACGGTGTCGTCGCGGCAGATCATGTGGGGCCCCCAGTCCAGGCGGGTGTCGTTCGTGCCGCCCTCGAAGATGCAGTAGATGCCACGGGAGTCCTTGTAGTCGGCGCAGCGGTGGTTGATCACGATGTCTGCCACCGCTTGGATGCCCTTGTCGTGGAATGCAGAGATTAGGGACTTGAGCTCCGCCGCTGTCCCGTATTTGGACGCGTCCAGGTCGTACAGACGACCAGGCATGTAACCTGCATGTATTGGTAACGTATGATCAGATTTTAAACAAAATTTCGAAGGTAAACATGTCTGAAATTTGGAGGAAAAGATTGTTTTACATTCTTCGTCTATCGTAAAAGTCTAATTTTCAATGCACCCACAAAGACCATACGAGTATCAGAACAAGCCAAATTTAGCCTTAGGGTGATTTTATAGATGTTTTTTGATTTTATAAAAATATCATTTAAACTTAAAAATGCATAACTAATTTAGTTAAATAAAAAATGAAATTGGAACCAAAAGTTTAAAATGTAATGGCACACTGTTTAAAGTTGTCCGAATATTATTTTCACGTTCCTAGTGTTTTATTGTTTTTTTTCCTAAAAATGCTAGGATGGAAATGAATAAAATGCAAACAACCTCAAACATATCAGTGCCAATTGACACCGATTTCATGTTTTTCTAATATAAAATCAATTATTTATGACCTTTAGATTACATTGTTTTTTTTTGTGTTTTTTAGAAGATAAAAATTCCTCATTCAAACAACTCAAAGAACCAAATTTACCTGGTTTGAGTGTTTGATGGCCCTCGTTATCTGGTTTTATTGTTTTGAGTCGGAAATCAGAATTTTGCAATAGCTAGAGAGTGAAAATTACACTTTTTCTTTAAAATTTTAAGGCAGTAAATATTGGTGTTTTTAGAGTACTTTTCGTAGGACAAAAGTGTAAAAGGCCAGCATATGGATGCACACAATTCACTCGTGCTCTATACTATAATCACATAAGAAAAAAGAGCATATGCACTTAGTTCATAGGTCACGTATTTTTTTTAGTGTATTTCGTTCTGTTTCTTTGATCAGTAGTCATTGTAGTCTCTAAATCCGTTGCCCCCAGCAAAAAAGGCAAATGAGTACACATCGCAATCAGATTAGCTTGCGTGTTTTCCACTCCACGTCGGCTTTCAGGTGCTTCGTTTGATGTTCAGAGTTCAGGCAGGAATCCGGGAAAAGAGAGGCGTTCATAGACTAGACAGACCTTGGGCGGCGACGGAGTGCGACGGCGGCGGTAACCAGACGTGCGTGACGCCGCCGGCGGCGATGTCGTCGACCTTCCCCATCAGGTGGTTGTACCACCCGCCGCTCTGCTTCCACGACTCCCAATTGAACGCCTGCACCAGCTCAAGTTTTCAGCAGTTTCAGAGAAGCAAAAACCGTCATGCAAATCGATGGGGATACTGAAGCTAGCTGCATCGATTTTTCAGAGAATGATGATCAATTCGATGTCTGGCCGTCGGACAAGTTGGTTACCTGGAACAGAACCTGGCCGGATGCCAGACCCAGGAGGAGGAGCAGGGTCGACAGGCAGCACAGGTAGCTCTGTCTGCTCATAGCTCTCTCTCTCTCTCTCTCTCTCTCTCTCTCTCTCTGTTTCTTTGTCCCTCTGTTACAAAGAAAGTCTCTACACTGCCAGGGAAATGAGCAAGAAGATGAGTGCCGTGAGGTCGCCGCAGGAAGACGCTGATATTTATAGATATGAGATTTTTTTGGAAAGGATAACTGTCTACTGTCTACTCACGATAGGGAGTTGCTTGAAGGCAACGGATGTGAAGGGTGAACCGAACTCCCTTATTCGGTCCCCGGGCATCTCATGAGTCATGACCAGACCGCTGAAGAAGATGATGGAGGATTCGGGGTGGATGGCAAGCACAAACTTCTTGGACGAAAATGGTTGTTGGAACTTGGAAGTAGTGCCTTTTCCTGGGATCTTGGGTACCAGTTTTCTGATCATTGATACCGTGCCCAGCAAATCTGGACAGCGGACGGGACGAGGACGGCCTCTGGGTTCTCTGCACTCTGGAACATTTGGGGAAACAGAAACGCGAAAGTCTTCAGAAACCGCCTCTCCCTACATCCTACTGATCGTTCGACTTGGTGCGTTGTGCTGTGGTGTGGTGACCTCGCTCTCTAGGTAATTGGACCCACTCCACCGATAGAAAACACATAGAACATAAAACAGCCATGAGGGCTTTGTAGCGATCAGGCAATGTAATTGGTTGGCTGATTTTCCCCCGTCTCTGCTCTACCTCTTCATAAATCCAGGATGTACTGAAGCTTTTTATCTTCCAGAGTTCCGCTGGAATGCCTACCGTAGGTTCCTCACGAAAAATCATTGTTTCCCCTCTTTTTGATGTTTTTCTGACCAACCGCAACACAATTATGAATACATTTGCTCGAAGAGGTAAAGAAGGGCTGCAACTGTGCATTTGAGTACAATTCTATTGGATTTTTTTTAAAAAGCTTCTATATCAGATTTCGCTATATTCTTTTTGAGGATTTTTACAGTGATTGGAATTAATAACAATTTCATTATCTCAGATCTAATGGTGAAAAGTTAAAAGGAACCAGTTACAACCAAAACGGTGGGCCCGGAACTAAATTTAGTGGGCTAGGACCATTTACAAAAATTAATTAGATGGATAAAAACGGGTTCCTTTCAAGCACCGTAAAAATCCTCATTTTTTTAACAGAATTATTGGCTCTACATTGCAAGCAATTCACCGAGTAAAAAGAGACATGATTTCATTAAGGGGTACCCTCCGTTCCAAATCACAATCGGTTTGATCTTTTTACATGTTAGACTGATTGTCTTATTTAAAAATTTATGTAAAAATAGTCAAATTTATGTCATTTGTAAAGAAATTTATTAATAAAACAAACTTATTATAAAAAATAATACAATATTTTACAATTTTTCTGAATGAGACAAATAATCATACTTGGACTAAAAAGAATCAAACGATTTCCACTCCTCCGGATGGTTTACGTAGAGACTACCTTACGTTTTCCTTCGTCGCCTTCGCCTTTGGAGTTTGGACTTTGGAGGCCTCACCTCTACCTGTGCGGCGCAGGTGAGCGCCCCCGCCCCGCCTGCCTCTCGAGTCTCGACTCGACTCTCCAAAATTCCAGCACTGCAGATCGCTGCCCCATCAGGCCAAGGTGCGCTGGAATCTTCCCTCCTCGGCATCTCTCTTATCCACTCTCCTCTCCTCCGATTGGGTTGGCTGAACCGATTTCAAACAGCGGGGGAATGTGAGGGAAGTTCGTGAAATTCTGATAAGGAACCAATGCTTTTTCCCATTGATGACCGAGGAGTGCCTGGAGTGGTGTTGCGGATTCCTTGGGGTGGCAATTGCGATTGGGTATAGGGTTTAGGCGGCAATTGATGAGAAGCTCAAGTTTTTGCCGTCAGTTAACAGTTCAGGCTGCTGGTTTTGACGGTTACATTCATCTGAGTTAGAATCAATTTAGGAGGGCCAGTGGAACCAATCCTGGTTCTGTAGAACATCCTACAGGCCGCATCAAACAGTAGTTGATTAGTACTTTCAACGGTGTGGGCTGGTAGCCACCCTATACGGTCATTTTCAGTACAAGGGGATGGTATAATGTCCATAAATAGTGATGACCTAGGAAACGGGGAATAATCGAGTTTAATGATGAGGAACGTGCTAAATTTCAGGGCTCGTACTTGTTCAGTGTTCAATGAACATTTTTAGAAATTGGATAAGCTCTCTGGGTGCTTGTTGAGTAGGATAACTGTTCAGAGTTCAAAGCATGCCAAGCATTTTTTTACCATACTCAACAGAGCAAGAATGGGATAGAATGCAGAAGCTCTATGAGGGCCATTCTGTTTTTATTGTTTTGTGCACTACTATCTTTTATGTTAGGTATGGTGCTCCTAGAGCTATGGCATCGACATTGGAAATAATAACACTGATGAATTTGATGACTTGCTGCTTTTGAGAAAACTGCACACCTGATGGATGCCCTCTATTTCTTTTTCCTATCATGTGTTCGGTAATTCTATGGTTTTATATGTTGCGAGAGTTGAAAAGCTACTGACATATATAGAGAGAAAAAGACCAATGTGTTCATTAGTCTTCAGTTGATGGTTATGAGGCCTGACCTTTCCACTTACACTTGAAGATCCATTTCGGGGTTTACATGACAATAGCTGATGCAGCTTTGTTGTTCTGGGCAATGTAAATTAAGCAACCTAAGGATACTGATCAAAATACTTAGGCAAATCATACCAATATACAAAGATATTCAATGGTCAAATAGTGGTTTCCCGATGAATATTTTCAGCTGTTTGATCTGCCAATCTTTACATATGTATGGATGTTGGCTGAGGGTTCTCTATCTTCAAGGGTAGATAGCAATTATATATATCACTCGAAAACTGCAAAATAGTGTCTTTACCTTATCAATGTAACTTATGCGCTCCTTAAAGATATTCTTGTAGCATCTTCTTCTATTTCAGATGTACATCTATGTAGTACATGCTATTATCCCTGACACATGGTCTGCATCAGATTATTGGCTACAGAGCATCTGTAAGTGTACATAGTAAAACCTAAAAAAACTATAAAGGCTTCACAGAGTCACACTTATAAATAATAATATACATTATTTTTTCCTACTTTGGCGGTTTGGCACATTATCTCGTAATAACGATAACATACAAGTAGCTAAGACACCATTTTCTCTGTAATTCCATTATTCCTTGAAGGCTTGGACTTCATTGCTCTGGGTGTTAATTAACATCATGTTTGTTTTTTTACATTTCAGCTTTTTTATGAGAAATTATAGGTAAAATCATCATAGCAATCAAATTTTTATATGTTAAATAGGGCATATTTACGGAAAGAGAATGAAGAGAGGGGGAGGGGGTATGCTTTTTCAGAGTATTATCTACCCATTGGAAATGATTGGCCTGAGGTCTTCCTTCACTCTATGCATGTGTAGGATGACTTGCTCCCAGAACTTGATCTACCATTCTCAAATTTTTTTATCATTACTTAGCTTCCAGACTTTCGAGACTTCATTTACAAATACCTCCATACTTTAGTAGGCATCGTGAAAGTCTTCTCTTGCGTTTTCGCACATCTATACAAGATTTCGAATTTGTATCAATAGTAATTGTTATTGTTTGCTATCTTTTGCTGAAATCACATTCCAGAAATAGGTGTTCCCTTGTATCTTGCACTGCACATGATACATTTTGCATCAGTACCAATGTTATTTTGCTTTCAACTGATTTATGTTTTTTTGAATGAAGCAAAAGGCTGGTTTATATTGAATAGAAATTAAAAAAGGTCTATCAGAGTTTTTTTCTCTCTGTTCTTTGTTAGACCATCACCATCTTCCTTATGCATGGTTCCCTATCTGGTAACTGATTTACTAATTTTGGCTCAACACTGGCCATTTTTCTATTCAAAATGTGTAGGGCATGCTGCATGGTTAATATCATATCAGAAGCATTACTCTTTGTCTGAGATTCTTCTAGCGAATCCAACGTTATAGTTTATTAGCTGCTTAATCAAATATGATATTTGTCTTCACCAGGCACACGATGGTCCATGACTGAGGAATGTTTATCTTTTGCTCACTTCGTGGACCCAGCATTGGAAGGCACACCAGCATACTAATGGAACCGACTGTAACTTGTGTGATGGTTTGGAAATAAATTTTGTTTGAATTTTCTCTTATGCATATTGACTGGGAAGTTTAGAGTGTTTTATTTCCCAGATTATGCTTGGTCACCTGGTTATACTATAAGTAGTCTAACACAAATTAATAGGCTTCCATCATTTATACCCATGTGAACTAGAAATACTAATTGAACTATTAGATGAACAGTGTGACAACAAACACTGGGCATACACAACAGAAATAATTTTTTTTCCCAATCTCGTATAGTGTCCATCTATATTGTCCTTCTGGTACAGCCTGTATGATGGTTGGACAGCAACTCGATCAAATGCTGCCCGACATAACTTCCAGATGTGAAACATGACAAAAAGGAGCAACCAAACATCTCTTTATAAATCCAAGGGAAAGCCTCCACACATACTACCAAAGGAAACACCTTTTACAGTGCTGTATTTGACTAATGGCCCACTTAAGCCATCATCTTTTCCCTTAACTTAAAAGGGATCATCTGCCTTAATTTATGGAGTGTGGAACACAAAAGCTTTTGCCTCATGAGAGAATCTTCAGGGTGTGAATTTGTTATGTCGAAAAAGACACCATAAAGTATATTTAACCAATAGCCATAATTTTTTTTTTGTCTTGTTGCCACTTGGTCAAACTTTAGCTTTTATAAACAATGCAAGGTCTGGGTTTCCATATCTTTGTTGTAGAAAGGGCTGATCTGAGGTTGAGTAGCATGGAAAGCATCGTGTGGAATAATTAACAGTACGGTTTTCATTGTTTTTATACTCTATGGAACAAAAACATTACAGACTGCTAGGAGCTACTTAGAAGTTTGGACTCACAGTATTGACAAACACAAGCAATCAATTTGATCAAATAACAGTTCCAACATGCTTTTAACTATCCTAAAACACCTTGGTCCATACTCCATACTATCATGTTATCATTGATTTAATTCAACAAGGATCCTTGTAACGGGTGCCTAGGTGTGGTTGTTAGAAACTATACTTAGCCCTTTGGATTTACGCCACTCTGTAAATAATTCTGTGCGCTGTCGCAAGTTGTAGCGCACACCGTTATGGGCGGTGGCTAATCACTAGTATAATCGTGTTCACTTCTACACTTGTCAAGAGGTTACCAGTAAATTCCCTTTTCTTCAGCTCTACTTTACCTCCAGTGAACCAAAGTGTTTGAAGTATGTAATCTAGCTGGTCAATGGTTTGTCCTGTTGTCTGTGTGTCCATTGAAAGAGCTGTTGTGTCTAGTAAACAAAGAGAGATATGCTAGGATTTGTGAGAGTGAGAGGGGACAAACACAAAAAGGAAAAAAAACTGCATCCATGCATGAAGCAGCAAGCGTGGTTCCAGTTCATTGATAGTTGTGAGCAAGATGGTTTGGTCCACTGGGGGCAAAGGTGAAACAATGACTAACTCTTCGTACATGTAGTTTGATACTCATAGCATGCCTCATTTTTTGACTGGTCAACTGCGTAGAGAGGGACACAGAGGTAATCTGAAGTTCTGAACCCTGTGCTGCGTCTTCATGCATGCAACAAACCTTCCAGCAAGTTTATCAAAAGGAGCGAATTAAGTAGTAGTTTTAGGGCACTCACAGACTAGATAGTCTACAAATGTGTGCAATCCCAGTAAGAATCTTGAAGACTAGCTAGAGTTGGCGGCTTAAGTTGTGGCGTGCTTGTCCTTGATCCCATGTGGAGCTATTCGCTTTATTCTCCAAGTTCTGATTGCTGTAATACTTTTTTTACAGCGAAGTGAGATGAATAGCCTTAATACCCTGTAACCTCAATCTGCTGTTGCTTTGCATTTTTGCATTTTGGTCAAGGGAATAGCACACGTGAAATTCGCTGGCTTCTTTTTACATGAAACTTTGAAGGTTCTGGTCTACTGTCTTGTAAAGTTGGACTGTTATTTGTTAGTTACAAAGCTGCAATATTGTACCTGACTCTTGCCAACTACATGTAATTTAGTGTACCATAGTGCGTCATGGCTCCTTTACTCTTTTTATTTATTTCTGAAAGATTTACCACAGCGCTGGATTGCTATTCGCTACTTATGTAGACTATTGTGTTGCAACTTGCATTGTAATACAATGCACCGTGGCATTAGCTCCTGCAAGTAGTTGTGCATAAACTATACTAGCATGCATGTGAATTTTCCACATATATATTTGCATCTTGTACATCTGAATTGGATAAGTTGGGCATGTCCGTTGACGCTGCGATGATCGTTATCATGTTTTGCATTGGATAAGACCAGATGCCCATTACAGTTCAGAAGATAGTTATCCTGATTCTATGGCATTTTTTTTCTTGATTCCAGTTATGCAGTGCACTCTAGGCGATCATAGCTGTTGTATACTCCCTAGATCATTGTATACAACCTAGATCATTGCTGTTGCTGTGTGGGCAAATAATTTCTCATCATTACTCTTTGTGGCATTTTTTCTTTTTAATCCCCTCTTTGCTCTATGCAGGTGCGCTGTCGAAACTGCAATGTTTCATATTCCAATTAATACACACGTTCATCATCTCCCAAAGTCCCAAGTATTGACATCCTTACTGTTATGCACCTGGCAAATTCTAAATGTTTTCATGGACACCGTCATATAGTATTTCTGAAATGCACACATACTGCAGGTGGTAAAGTAACTAAAAACCAGTTTGAATTAGAATTTAGAAATGCTGATGGTACATGAGTTCTCTGCTACAGTACTACGTCAGGAAAACATTATGAATAGCAGAAAAAAAGGATGCATTGCATCCATACATGGGCACACGTAGCAGCCAAAATTGTGACCAGTTTCCATGTCAGTCCTAGCTTCCCTAGGCCTATCACCTGATTTCAGCTAGCTATAGCTTTGTCAGTTCGCCTACTCCATCCCGAACAGGTAGTTGTAGTACTGGGGGGCCGTGCTGGTGTTGCTGCTGGTAACCCAGGTGCCATTGTTGCCGGTGGAGCCCTCATAGCCAGCTGATCCGGAAACCATAGCTGCTGCACCGTAAGGAATGTTGCTGCCATAGCTGTTGCCCTGCTTGTTGCTGCTGCTGTCATGCTGCCCCATGGCGCCAGTGGTGGCACCCCACATGACGCCACCGCTGGCATTGCTGCTGCTGTGGCTACTTGTGCCCATGGTGAAGTCCACGTTCACGCCGGAGCCGTAGGCCGCCTCATACGCGGAGGCTGGAAACTGCTGCTGCTGATAGTGAAGGGCAACTAGGGACCAGTAGTCCTTCTCGGACGGCGGCATGCCCTGTGACGCTGCTCCGGTGAGCATGGCAGCAGCGCTCGCCGGTGGCAGCGAGTCCAACGGGAACTTGGAGGCACGGCCGGCCGCTCCGCCGCCGACCGGCAGGTCGCTGTTGAGGATGCTCTCGACGTCGTAGCGGCTCATGTCGAAGTTGGTCACGGCGTTGAGCCCACGGAACTTGATCGCGGCGATGTCGTACGCCTCTGCTGCCTCTTCTTGAGTGCCTGTGGTGCAGAACCAGTTAGAATGGACCATGTTTTGTTCTGCTAGTAGGTATCTCAGTGGATTTGGTCCTCATGCATGGATGAACTAAAATAAATCAGCTCAATACAGGGAGAGTCCATTGGGTGTAGTGGGTGCATGAGGGTTTTGAAATTCAGTGTGTTCAGTCAAGAACACTTACTGAATGTGCCCAAGTACAGGTCCTTGTTTCCGGCCACTCTGCCGATCCTCGCCTGCCACCGGCCGTGCTGATGATGCCTGTCAGACATAAACAATCCCTCGGTTACAAAGATTTGACCAAAATGCTAGCCGATTCATTGTTCAAACTGCAAATTATGTTCAGACTCCTGCATTTTTCTTCTGCGTGCTCATTACTCATTACCATGCACGAATCATTGAAAGATTCTATACTAACCTTGTGACTCCTCTGTAGATGGAGGCGCCTCGTGAGAAGCCGCTGCTCTTCCTGACAAAAGGGTAGGAGCGAGCGCAAAGAGGGGGTCAGGTCAACATGTGATCGCCAAAGGAACGCCACAGGGCGTGCACATGCGACTGTGCCGAGCATGCACGCGTACGGCAGAGGTGTGTGTGTACGTGGAAAAAAAAGGACGCGTCGGTGAGCCCCTGTGCAACGCATGTGGATGACTTGGGGAGAATCGAAACGCTGTTCACCTGCGCAGCGACGCGATGAACTCCTGCCGCGTCATCGACTTCATCTCCTCCAGCTCCTTCTCGTAGTTGGACACCTACACCGTTTGATTGTTCATGTACGTGTGCACGCCTCGTCAGCAATCTTACAGCAGCAAATGTATGCAGCATGCATGCGTTTGCAATAGCAATTTGATGCTTGTCTAAATTGACTTGAGCTCACACCGGGAAGTTCGTCGTCGTTGTCGGACCCCAGTACTTGAGCGCGGCGAGGTCGTAAGCTCTCGCCGCCTTCTCCTCCTTATCATAACCTCCTACATTTTTTTTTCACATTTCCAGTTAGTTTTCAGATCGAAAGACCTTTTTGGTTTGATATTGATTCAAAGGCAAGTGAAGCTGAAACTGGGTGTAGCAGTTGACATATATAGTACCTAAGTAGACTGATGAAGTAGCACCAATGCACCACCAAGAGGAAAGTTGCAATAAAGGGGAAATAATGTTAGTGATCGGAGTAAGCATATGCTTTATTTGCAGGTTTCTTGGACAAGTGACAAGTCTGAGACATGCATGCTTATACCTTGGCGGCCTTTGCGGCTTTGGCCTTCCCGGCGGCAGCTATTGTCCCACAGGTGCGCCTCGTATCTCCCTGTCCACCTATGCCTGAGGCATTCCCAAAGATAGTGAAAAAAGAGAGAGAGAAGATTAACACAAGCTTGAATCCAATAACATGAAATTAGCAACTAGTTAATTCCAACAACATGAAAAAAACATCAAGTGTCTTTTTTCTTAAAAAAAGTTAAGCAAACTCAGTTGCTAGATTATTAACCGATCAGTCTTCAAGCCATCGCCATGAATATAATGTCAAGAAAAAAGTGGAGCACTCATAAGTACTCCTACTTGGACTAGGTAGGTGTATATGCTTATCAAGGTTGGGCTGAAGAACACACAGTGCATGTGTGTGGACGTCTACCTGGTGACACCACGGTAGATTGACGTGCGCTGCCCGAACGTCTCGGCAGGCCTCCTGCCCTGATCGGACTCCGCCACGTCCGTCGACATCGCCACGGTCAGCGCGCCGGCGTTCTCCGCCGTCCCGGCCGTCGGGTAGTGGCGCAAGAAGCCGGCGGCGATGCTACCCAGCTCGCCGCAGACAAGCTGATGATGATCCTCGGCAGCCGTGGCCGCCGGCGGCGGAGCGCCCGTGCCGCCGACGCCGCCGAGGAAGTCCTCCATCTTCGGTGACTCCTCCACGGCGCCCTCTTCTCCTACATATATATACAAGAACACCCATAGGAGTGAAAAAAAATCGATGAGCATATATATATATATATATATATATATATATATATATATATATATATATATATATATATATATAGTCGTTGGTGACCAACAAAAGATCAAGTAGTAGTGCACTCTCTCTTCATGCATGTCACTAGATTGGAGTATGCACGAAATAAATGCATTAGTATTATTCAAGGAGAGGCCATGGGAGTAGTGAGTGATCTTACCAAGCTGCGGAGGAGCGGCGGAGGAGTTGGAGAAGGCCTCAAGGAGGCCATGGTGGTAGTTGTTGGAGAGGGAGAAGGAGAGCCAATGGTGGGGATAAGCCGAGCTCATGTCCATGTCCACGGAGGCCGATCTGCTGCCTTGACCAGAGAATGAGCCTATGGTAGGAGGTGCAAGGGAATGTAAGCTACAGCTGTTGGTGTAGACCTGTGTTGTGTGTGTGTGCTTAGGAGAATGAGAGGATACTATGTGTGGTAGTTTATATAGAGAAGTTGAATGTGCTGCACTGCACTCACAAACACTCTGCTGCTCTTCCTGTTTAAAATGCACTGCTCACATTGCATTTGAGAACGTAGATTGAGGTTGGAATACGGCCAAAACTCACAGAGAGAGGAGAGAGAGAGAGAAAGAGGAGAGAGAGGGAGAGCACAAGAGCCAAGAAGAGTTTGAGTAATTAAAGCGAGTGATTTAGGGATAAGAGCAAAGGGCGAATAGTTTAAGGGCGGGCCTCGTTTTGAGAATCCAAAGAGGAGGAGAGGTGTGAGCCGTAATGGGCGACAACGTGGAGGCGTTCCATGGGGTCGTATGGGCGGTCTCCTTGACCGAAATGAGGCCGCTGTTCCCCCGCATGCAGCGCCCTAGCTGCCTTTTTGTTTGCCCTCTACGCTAAACCTTCTTCACTGCTAGCTAGCTCTACTATATTCGTTCCACATCATCTCTCAACAGCTGCATTGCTTTTACTAGCTTGGAGTGTTGCTGGTTACGAATGTAGTACATGCATGTGAAGAAGATTTACCGCGCGTGAACCGGAAGGCACGGTTCTGGTATAGAGGAATGGAGTAACAATGACAACCTTTTATTTTCAGAGTGCATCCAGTGAAAGCTGAACCAGCCAGTTGGTGCCGTTTGATTGTTTTAAATTTCTAGTATTTTGAAAATGACTCTAATCAGTGTGTTGATTAAGTTACGTGGGCTAGACGGCCGCCTAGGAGGTTTAGACGGCTAGTATAGAGAGAAGCTAGCTAGGGTGCATGGTGATGATAGTTTTGTAATTAATGGTTTTCAAAAAATATCGTGGCTCTTCATTGGTGGATTTTGTCTATTTCTCATAATGGTGCACTAATGCGAATTTTGAAATGGTGTACCATGCATTTCTCGAGCTTCATTTCTTTTGGTTGAAAAAGCTACATGAACAACCCACTGTTTCACTGTTCTTCATCGTCTCAACTATTTTTGCCATTTGATTTGTCGTCTGGTTCAATCCTCAGGCATCGCGCGGTTGAAGCTTAGGTCATCTTCCTCATATGTGGTCTAGGGTATGTTGAGGTTAGGAGGCGTGACTTTAGAATAAGGCTTTCCTAAAAGAAAGTACAATAATACATGTCATTTTGTCTTATAGCAAGCCAACTCAACAAAATCTTACGTGGAAGAAAGAGAATAAGTTTGTCTCTACACGCCGCTAGAGGTGGATCAAGCTTCGGTTAGGCCAAATTCAATATGATGAACGGGCCTATAGTTTTTTGGTCTATTTGGCAGACTTGACATCTAGTTTTGCGCCAAATATTAAGGGGTGGTAGTGGAGTTTACTGGGCCATGACTTGGGCCACGGCCTGGGTGGCCGTAGCCGCAGCGAATCCACCCCAAGTCACACATATATACACAACAAGCCCTTTTTCTTTTCCATTAGATCCTTCTCGTGCCCATAAAGATTTTTTTTGCCTCTTTTTTTTAAGGAAAGGGCATAGTTAGGCTGTTGTTTATCGGCTATCATGTATCTCCATACCCCCCTCAACTTGTATGCCCTCATGGGCTGGCTTTTATGAAACCATTATGCATCGAGGTTTGGAGAAATTTCTTAGTGTTGGTTAGAAAATAAAAAGTTTGTAGCCTTGTAGCAATGAAACTTGAGTAGCAGCCATCGTCTAGGTTTGACTCCCTAGAGGATCAAATTTAATTTGGAGCTAGTTAAAAACCTCATCACGAATAACTCATATAAAAATAGTGGTAGGATTCCAAACCGCGGTTTGGTTTGGACCCCTAGGCAGTGTGCAGCCTGTGGTGTATGCCAAACTTTAGTTTGGTTTGGACCCTCTTAATAGGGTTAGTTGCATTGCACCGCCAACCCCGTAAATGGATTATCGGCCCATGTTATGTTGTTGCTCAATAAAGTTTGTATTATTGTCAGGGTTTTGGGAGAGATGTGTCATCGAAGGCTGAGGTTGGAGGGTACAATGGTCATTCCCCTACTAGCAGGGGGAGGATCTAGCGGTGGGTCGGCCAGGGGTCGAGCCTCCTCCTACAATTGTGCGCACAAATGGAGCCCTTCTTGGCCTCTCCTACAGTTTTTAGCCACGGCTATGATGAAGGATAAGAAGAAGAAAATATAATGGGGGAAAGAAGAAATATAGAGAGGAAAGAAAGAACGGAAGAAAAACATGAAGATAAGCCCATCCTAACTTGTTGTGCTAGATCCGCTACTTCCCGCTAGTTGAGATTTTATCAGTTACCGTTGGTTAACTCGTGTGTGTTCCCTATTAACTACTACTTCTCAAAGCTTTGGAGAGATACTTGCTTCTTCTCATTATACTTCCATTGTCATTAGTTCGGAGAAAGCATTTACAGTGAGCCGGAGTATGATGCTTGAGATTTCATTCCGGAGGAAATGTTGGAGTCAAAAGCCTAGTCCTATTAACACACAAATAGGACCTTGTTCTGGGTTGTTTAAGTTAGCAAGCTGAACTTCAGCATGACAACATTGGGTTGCTAGGACCCGCTGTTACCGTTAGTAGGAGAGAGAGTTGTAAACATGTTTGCGGTTTTTTCTCTTTCGGCCATCCCGGTGGTGTTTCAGGTGCGTGTCAACGCCTTTTTGGCTTGGTGCCTGCATTTTCTTCTCTATATTGATGAAACGGCACATTTCATTTGCTAATCAAAAGCTGGAAACATGGAAGAAAGAAAAAGATGGGCTCATGTCCTGACAAAAATATGCACAAACCAAAAACAGATTGATTAAAATATAAAGAAAATGCAAATTTCAATATTAAACATATAGGATAGGAGACGCCATGATTTCTGCACTAGGTAGGTACTGCATGTTCCTTTTTCTCTTTGGGGGAAAATATGCAAAAGTTAGCATGTACTACTTATAAAATTAACTTAGACTTCTTTTTTTTCTATTATATTGCAAGGAATAAATTATGCTTATTTAGCTATTTCTGTCACGCTAAAAAATTGTCCATATACAAAATGCTGCCAGTTTGAGAGCAGTGGATCGACTGCGAAGCCCCAGGTTGGTGATGGCCGATGATGATGTAGTGACTGCGACGGTACGGTACATGGGATGGGGAGCAAGACGGGGCAGAGGGAACACACGTACATGGCACATGTCCCGTGTGATCCATTGATCCAGGCACACACATCCTAAATTCTAGCAAACTGGTGCATTGATTTGCAGAACATATAAAGAGGTGCCCATCAGTTTACTACGTGGACATAGACTGTGGCACCTCTTAACAGGCACACGGCGACGACAGGGAGGAATATTCAAGTGATGTTGACGTGCATGCCGCCCTTCACGGCTTCTTGCAGATGCAGAGCATTTTCTACATGCTTCCCTGGAACCCAGGAAGAAGTGGCTCTCATCAAAAGCTGCATGTGACTCTACACATTGTCTGCTAAAACGTCATCTCACAATTTTCACCATCTTTCATGTCTTGGATATATGCTGATGCAAGGGACTGATCCTCACGTAAACGTGCAGTGCGCACACACGAAGTAAAGCTAAGATTGAGTAGCAGACATGGAATCATTTTCGTCAACTCTAGCGTGTACTAGAACGACTTTGCTAGGTATATACTCTCTCCTGGGAGGCTGGGACACATATATGTGCATACGACATGTCCGTCCAGAAGTAGCAGCCATATATGCTTGGACTGTTAATATAAGAAACCAACTCGCGATGTATATATACTTCTATAGATGCTGCCACTGACGAAGCAGCAAACAGCAGCATATCCTTTTGATCGATCGATGCACACCATTATTATGTTACACTGCTGATGAGTTGAATTAACCCGTGGATGACAATCTGCCACGCTTACTCGCCTAGAAAGTTAAACATGTACTTCCTGAGCCTGATTAACCAAACATGCAACGACAGAATTTCCTCTCCCTTCTCCTCACATAAACTACGTTATCCACGCCTTCCTATCCTGAGAAAATGCATAAAAATAGCTCGACAATCTTATCTCTCTCTCTTCTCATATGCGTTCATGCATGTTCCATCATCACCTTGACATGACGTTCCAGACTCGATCGATGTTGCGGCGACGGACAAAATGGATAGCATGTGAAGGCTGATGCAGTCTCTTCTTAGGGGCAGACACGTGCGAGGGTTTAAGGACATGTCGTAGAAGGGCTCGGACGCGACGTGCCCATCCATGTCGGCTTGGGCTCAGCATGCATGGCGGAGACGCCGCAGAGGCAGAGCTGGCTGGATCTCTGGTGACCTGGTGCGAGCGTGCCCGTGCATGTGTGATGGCTAGCTATAGCTTTTCTCTTCTTCTTTTTTTGATTGGAAGATTCTGCGTTAAAGTTTATACAACCATCGTGTGGCCGTTGCTGCGTCGAGGGCATGTGGATACGGCCATACGGGTTCACGGCCATGCGTTGCAATCGCTGGATTCCAGGGGAGAGGCAGGCGTCCTGTCGATGATCTGACGTTTTGGGGACTAGATTACGGCGAAACAATGGGCGGCAACGACAGGCGAGGCGAGCGTGCTGAATCGGGGATGTCTGGTTTGTGATGTCATACTGTAGGCATTATCGAGTAGTATGGACCTTTGCTTCTTGTCTGCCAGCATTTCCTTTCTTTTTCTTTTTCAGAAAACAAAAGGAATGGAAGTTCAGGTTGCTGGCTCTGATTCGAGTTCGACTGAACTTCCATTCAGGGTTCAGACAGACAGACACCGAGAGCCTAGAGGTATCAGCATCGCGCGTTAGCGTCCACCTAATGGGCCAGGGTCTGAGCCTGGCTGGCCTGGGTAGGCCCATTTACATTCTAGGCCGATGAGCTGAACTGGCAGAAACTAATACTCCATCTAACCCTAAAAATCTTTCTCAAAAAAAAATCTAACCCTAAAAAAAAACTAATACTCCAACGCAAAAAAGAATAGGGGAGTTCTGATCACCGTCAAATGACATGTTTGGAACATGGAAGAACTTATAAGGTTTGTTCAGAAATTTGTAGAAAATATTTTGGTTCCAAGGGAGTTGTCTTTTTTGGGCTTACTAGTTCCTGGACATGGCCTATTATTCTCGAATTGTACCTGGCCGTTAACATGATCAAAGCTGCCCCTCTATTTCAGGGAACATGCATCATCATGCTAGCGCCTCAAGAAGTGGTCAGTCTGTCACGAGTGAGATCAGTCTCCACTCTCAACTGCTCAAACCTTAAACCCCTCCCGTCCTCTTATTTCTCTCTCGCTGTCAGTTCCATAACCTGCCCGTGTCTCTATATTTATCAGTACACACAGTGCAGTATCAGTGCTTACCCTTGTGTGTAGTGGCATCGATCGGCTCACACGGCTGCCATGGCTCCCAACCTCTCCTTGATCGTGTTCCTCTTCCTCCTCCTGCCCGCTGTCGCCACCGTCGCGGCGCCAGCACCGTCGCCTTCCGGCAAAGCCGCAGCGCCGGCACCGTCGCCTTCCGGCAACGCCGCCTTCAACGTGACGGAGATCCTCGCCCCGTACCCGGAGTTGAAGCTCTTCAACATGCTCCTCTCCAAGATGCTCCTCGCGGGGGAGATCAACAGCCGGGGCTCCATCACCATCCTCGCCACGAACAACCTCTGCGTCGAGTGGCTGCTCCGCCGCACGGCGAGGCTGCCACGCACCTCGGTGGCGGACATCGTGTCATTCCACGTCGTGCTCGACTATATCGACGCCGCGAGGCTGGCCGCGCTGCCACGTGGCGCCCAGCCCGCCGTGTTCGCCACGCTGTACCAGACCACCGGCAGGGCGAGGAACCGCACGGGGCTCGTGAACATCACCGCCGAGCCACGCGACGTCGTCTTCGCTCCGGCCACGCCGGGATCGCGTGTGAAAGCCATGTTCAGGGCGGCCGTGACCACCAAGCCGTACAAGATATCGGTGCTCGAGGTCAGCAACTTCATCGTGCCACCCTACATCTTCTCGAGGCCGCTACCGCCGTCCCCGTCGCCATCACCGTCAGCATCGCCATCACCGTCGCCGTCGCCATCGCCGGCTGCGCCAAGAAGGATGAGGCCCATGGCGATCGCGCCGAGCCCTGCGCCAACGATGCCGCGGCTACCGAACACACAAGGTGACGCAAGCGAGGCTCCGGAGGCTGAAGCGCCGGCGCCGGCGCCGTCGCGTGGTCATGTGGCGAAGGCGATGAGGTTGTGGATTGGTGCGGCCGTGGGGATGTCATGCATGCTCGGGTTGTTGTAGGTGAATTGCAACGGATTGGAAAGATATCGAGCGCATGCATCAGTTTTGAATATCCTAGTTAGTTTTATATAGCTGCAATTTTCTATTTTTTTTCTTATGCTTGTTCGACATTGGATAGAGTTGGATGGTCAGAAAAAGATTATGAATGTGCTACTGTTCTTTATTACAATTGAATATGTCAGTTGGAATATGATCATAATTATATGGGAACTGTTCTGGTAATTTGTGATAGATGGATTGTTATAAGGAGAGCTCACATGTTTATTTTTATAGTCCATTATTCACCCTTCAATTGTTGCAAAAGTTCCATTTTCAACCTACAACTATAAAACCAAAATCCGAGAACCTTCCAACTATCGAAATCGTCGAATGGGGGTGTGGCTTGGTTGTTTGGGCGGCACGATGCCTTTTATAGGTTGCGAGGGGAGGAGCTGAGGAGGCGCCGATGAAAAAGGAAAGAGGTGCTCGGGTGGGCTCGATGGTTGTCAATGGACCTGTTTATGGCAGCCGTGCTTGGGAAAGAAGGGGAGTGAATGGGGGCATCATTAATTGATGATGGCCATGATGGTGCTGGAGGGTACGACACTCGTGCGGCGCAGGCGTGATTGGCTTGGTCGGCGCGAGCAGGCCCGCGGCCAGAGGAAGATGATGATAGGTTCTTTTTGAGGGAAAGGAAGATGATGATAGGTGGGACCCACCTATCGGCGAGAGGGAGAGAGCCGGCTAGGCATGGTTGAGAGTTGGGCCGGGCAGGAAAAGGAGCTAGGCCGAGAGAGAAGGCCAGTGGGGCCGAGGCGCGAGGGAAAGGTCTGGGCCAGAAAAGGTGAAAGGACCGGGAAAGAAGAAAGGGAAAGGATTTGAGGGTTTGAAGGGTTTCAGAATTTTAACAAACAAATGTGAATCCAAGCAAACTTGAGTTCAACACTCAAAATAAAACTCTCCATCATGAATGCATCAAATACAATGAGACGACGACGACGACAACGCCTTTATATATATAATGTGAGCTTATATTTATTTTTAGTTTTTATTAAAAAATAATAAAATGCCTAGCAATATCGAAAGATCCTAGAAAGTTAATTTAGGCTTTAAAATTTCGGAAACAAATTAAAAGATGAAATTAGGGTATTGCATGAAGCGGTAAAAACTAATACTGCATATCGAAAAATAGGTTAATTCTGGTGTTGACAACTTTTGTTCACACCTATTGATCACTGTCAAATGACATGTTTGGAACGCATAAGACCTTATGAGGTTTGTTTTGAAATTTGTAGAAAATATTTTGGTTTCAAAAGGTTTAGTTTTTGGGCTTACTAGTTCCAAGACAGGGGGCTATAATTCTCGAAGTGTTCCTGACCATTAACCTGATCAACGCTGCCCCTGTATTTCAGGGAGCATGCGTCATGCCAACGCCTCAAGAAGTGGTCAGACTGTCAAGAGTGAGATCAGTCCCCACTCTTAACTGGTCAGACCTTAAACCCCTCCTGTCCTCTAATTTCTCTCTCGCTGTCAGTTCCATAACCTGCCCGTGTCTCTATATTTATCAGTGTACATGCTCCACACCGTGCACTATCAGTGCTTCGCCTTTGCGTTTGCGTGACCCGGCGCGCGAGGCATGGCTCCCAACCTCTCCTTGCTCGTGTTCCTCTTCCTCCTCCTGCCCACGGCCAGCAACGCCGCCGCCACCGCGCCGCCGACACCGTCGCCTTCCGGCAACGGCTCCGCCTTCAACGTCACGGCGATCCTCGCCCGGTACCCGGAGTTCAAGCTCTTCAACCTGCTCCTCTCCAAGACGCAGGTCGCGCGCGAGATCAACAGCCGGAACTCCATCACCGTCCTCGCCACGAACAACGCCGCCGTCGACTGGCTCCTCCGCCGGAGCTCCAAGCTGTCGCGCACCTCGCTGGCGGAGCTCATGTCCGTCCACGTCATCCTCGACTACATCGACGCCGCGAAGCTGGCCGCGCTGCCACGTGGCGGCCAGCCCGCCGTGGCCACCACGCTGTTCCAGACCACGGGCACGGCGAGGAACCGCACCGGGTTCCTGAACATCACCGCGGCGCCACGTGGCGGCGCCGCCGTCTTCGTCTCCGCCGCGCCGGGCTCGCTGGTGAGCGCCACGTTCAAGAGGGTCGTGACAGCCAAGCCGTACAACATATCGGTGCTCCAGATCAGCAACTTTGTCGTGCCACCGCACATTGTCACGAGGCCGCTACCGCCGTCGCCGCCCGCGCCAAGGATGAGGCAGATGGCGATCGCGCCGAGCCCTGCGCCGACGGTGGCACAGTTTCCGACGACACAGCCGAGCCCACAAGGTGACACCAGCGAGGCTCCGGAAGCTGAAGCGCCGGCGCCGTCGCATGGTGGTCATGTGGGGAAGGCGACAAGTTGGTGGATTGGTGTGGCCGTGGGGATGTCATGCATGCTTAGGTTATTGTAGGTTAATTGCAAGGATTGGGAAAGTATGGTTCACATGGATCTTATATGTATTTTTTTAACACCCTAGTTGATATTTATAGTTGCATTTATTTTTTTTCATTTTTTTTTAGTTTTCTTATGCTTGTTGGATATAGAGTAGAGTTGTATGGACGAGGAAAATGTGAATGAGCTATTGTTCTTCACCCTTAAATATCTCATTTGAAATGTAATTAACTATGGGGCTAGCTATTTTGATAATTTTGGATAGATGGATTCCATCAACAGAGTTCATATGTTTATTTTGGATGAAGTCATTTTACTCAATACCATCCCATTTTACTCAATATCAAAATGTAGTTCACTATGGTTGACGGCAGTCGCCTTACACGGCAACTCATCAGCCAAATAGGGAGTCCGCTGGCTTCTTCTCTTGTGGATGGAGTGACAGTTTTGGGTGCTGCGGTTGCTGGGAGAGTGGACCAGTTTCGGATGCTTCACGGCGGCGTTTCCTGGCCGATTCTGGATCCAGGGCCATCGGAACTTGGGACGCGTCCCCGGCCGAGGTTCCTTCGATGACGACTTCATCTCATCCGTGTTGGTGAGTGTCTCTCGCGGCTTCTCTCAAAGCCTGATGGCGATGGAGCTTCGATTGGCCTGGGGTCGGTGGACAAGGACGGCCGGCGGCCAAATCATATTAAGCGAGGTTTTTTTGGTGGAGGGATATTCTCAAGCTTTTAGATAAATATAAGAGGATGGCCGCAGTATCAGCATTGGAAGATGGTCGTTCATGTTATTTATGGACTGATTTGTGGCAGGGACAGGTGCCTAGTCTTGCATACCCTGAACTGTTTTCATTTGTCAAGAACAAGATGGTAACTATATCCTCAGCAAAGCAGATGACAAATCTAGAACAATGCTTCCACCTACCATTATCTGTTGAGGCTCATACACAATTGGTGGATCTGTTGGGTCACTTGGAGGAGTCTGCTAATGCTACTGATCCAGACATTTGGGGTTATATTTGGGGCTCTACTGCCTTCACTTCTGCCAAAGCTTATAACCATTTGAGTGGAACCCGTAATGTTCACCTCCTTTTTCCATGGTTATGGAAAGCTTCTGTCCAGAATAAGCACAAGGTGTTCTTTTGGCTCTTGCTAAAAGATAGACTTAACACTCGAGGTTTGTTACGGAGACGTAATATGGTTCTAGATGATTATTCCTGTGTGCCTTAACAGAGGAAAGTCGAGATCACCTCTTCTTAGAGTGCCCTTTTGTTCTTCAATCATGGCAGCTGTTGAATCTATACACTGTGGCGTTGGACCCTTTTCAAGCTTTCTTGGAGTTCAAACATCAGTTGAACGTGCCCTTTTATATGGATGTTATCATTCTAATGTGTTGGGCCATTTGGATGGTACGCAATGATGCGATCTTCAGGGAAATTCAACCAAGCTTACAAGGTTGTGCAGATCATTTCTAGAAGGAGTTTGCTCTAGCTATGCTTCGGGCAAAGGAAAATCTTCCAGATTTAATGCATATATGGATAGGGAATATGATGTAACTTTTTTTTATCTTTTTTGTTTCTTTTTTTTGTTTCTTGATCCTTTTGGTTGTACACAAACAACGCTTAAATTATTTATATAATATATAACCAGTAGGGGAAACCCTCTTGTTTCTTTAAAAAAAAAAGACGGCCGGCGGCGATGTCGAAGTGAGGAGGATTTGGCCTGCACAGCCTCTAGGGATCTCGTTGTACTTTCTTTGTTTAGTAGGGGCCTTTGTTCAAATAGGTCTGACCAGCTGTCCACTGAATCCTGTATGGATGTTGATGTACATGTACGTCTTTAATGGTTAAGGGTGTGCTTAGATTGGGGAAAGATTTTCTAAAATACACTGAAGATTAATAGTAGTGTTCTGTGGGTAGTGGGATGAGATGAATAGAGAAAAGCTATATGAATAATGTTTTTTTAATCTTTTAGAAACTGAATGGGGCCTAATACAGATTCGTTTGTCTTAAAAAAAAGAATCGGAGTCCAGAGTCGGAGAAGATCGAAACTGGAACGTCTAGTTCTTGGACCAGGCCGTTCCTTCTTTTATGGGTTGACTGGAATTCAGAGATGGGCCGTACAGGCTACGGCTACTATTGTCTAATGAAAAAAAGTCCTCTTGGCCTTCCTAGACATTGGGCCGAGTTTAATTTATCTCCTTAAACCATAAAACCGGAGAACCAACCTCCATTGACTTTAGAAACCGCCCGTTTTACCTCCTTGAGCAGGATTTTAGCGGTTTTCAAGGTGGTTTTGACTTTTTTTTCGGCTGAAATTTAAAAAATCATAGTAAATCAAAGACAAATCATAAAATCAAAAATCAAATTTTGTTGGACTCCACATAAGTATATTAGCACATAAAATATATAATATGATATGCTCTAGTATAAATTTTTATTATAGATTTATATCTATTTTTAACTATAGTTAAATAGAATAATTCATAACTGCATTTTCTATGGTCCAATCATGCTGGAATATTTTTATATCAGCCTAGTTATTATCTGCTTCAACTTTATTAAAATTTCATACCCACTGATCATGTATAACTCAGTTTTAGATTTATTTAGAGTATGTTTTGCCATAAATAAATATTTAACTAAGATATACATGATCAAATGAGTATAATTTTTTTAATACATTTGAAGAAAACAATAATTAGCTTATCGTGAAAATTTCACCATGGTTGGACTATAAATATGTTGTTATGAATTATTTTATTTAATTATAATAAAAAATAGATCTAAATCTATAATAAAAAATTTACACTAGAGAATACCATATTATATATTTTCTTTGTTAATATACTTATCTGGAGTCCAACAAAATTTTATTTTTGATTTTATGATTTTTCTTTAATTTACTATGATTTTTTAAAGTTTTAGCCGAAATAAATAAAAAAAGAAAAAAATCAAAACCGCCGTAAAAACCGCTTATGTCCCGCTCGAGGAGGTAAAACAGACGGTTTCTATAGTTAAGGGAGGCTAGTTACCCGGTTTTACGGTTTAAGGAGACAAATTAAACTCGGCCCAGTGTCCAGAGAGGTTAAAACGACTTTTTCCTTGTCTATTTCATGGCTAAGGGTTGTGGGCTGAGCGTCTATAGGGCTATAAGCAGACCCGGCCCTGAGCCGGTGCCAACGGTGCGGCCGCACCGGGCCTCCAACTTGAGAGATGAGTATGTGTGAAAATAGAAAAGAAAATAAATAGAGACCAAGAAGTAGGTACTATTGTTGAAGTTGAACCCAAAATTAGAGCCCCTAGTGCCGTTGCTGGAGATGCTGGCTCTCCTTGATCGATTAGCATTAGCCCCCGATTTCAGACTTCCCGCATAAAATATTCTCGAGCGACATTGCACCGTAACGGATTTTGATGTTTTTTTTTCTAAACCATGGAACGTTTCTTTCTAAAAACATTTTTGTTTGATCCATCCTCGAGTTCCATATAGTTACAGAATTTTCGTTTTGATTCGCACTGGAGTTTTCCAAACGATTATTCTCAACGGATACGCTTCAGAGTTTTGATTAATTTTGGATCGGGAAAGTGAAAACCAGACCTACGCGTTCCCTCCATCCCCGGCCACTTACTAGAGGGCTCCACGGGTCACGACCCGGCCAGGTCAACGCCGGGGACAAGCTGCAGACGCGGCTCTCGTCGCTGGTGGAGGCGGCAATGGAGGAAATGGGTGTGGCTGATTAGGGGTTGGACGGGGAGCCGGCGCCTCGGGCGGAGCGTAGCGATGGAGCAATTTCACGTGCCCCCGGCGCTCGCTGGCCGGTGAGAAGCGGTGACGCCTGCGTCGGCTAACCAGCGCGCGAGGCAGTGGGAGAAAGGGCTGACAGGTGGGGCCCGCAAACGGTGACCCGGTTCTGAAATGTGAATTCAAATGTTTTGCTCTCAAAGAACTAGTTCCGAAGTCCAAAAATCGCTCAAAAACAAGATAAAGGTAAGTGTGGTTGTGCCACTACAGCACATATGGTCAAAACATTGGAACAGCATTGTTGTGGCTGTGCACCACCAATACAGTTGAACTTGGTAACATACTGAAAAGGGATTGATCCCGCATTTTAAATTGAGAAACTATTGCTATTCTATCCTGCTGGTAACGAAGCCGCCTCCTCTTTAGATCCTGCTGCTGGTGGTAGTAACAAAGCCTCCTCTCCATATCCTGCTGGTAACAAAGCCTCCTCCTTTCTATACAGTGAACTCAATTCCTAAGCCTGCACATTAGCATATAAATTGACTGTAAGGCTCAGAATGTGCATAAAACATAGGGGCATGTAAGTAACAGAATTTATATGCCCACATATCATACATCAATTAGTAGCGGAACATGCCCAGAAACCTCCTTGGTGGTTCCTCTTCTGGGTTTCTGGTAACCTCCGTCTCCTTGCTCTCCTTCTTTGACTCTTCACGTTGGAGTATGAACAGCATAATATCCTTCTTGATGAGTTCATTACATCTCTCAATGTAAGCAAGATCAGTGCTGTCACAACTCCTGATGTGCATATGGTAAGAGTGTTCTTAGCAGCAGCTCTGAAATAGCAAAGATCAAGGCTGTCACATACATTCACTGGAAACTGCAGAGGGAATCTGTTATTAAAAATCATGGGAAGGCCAATGTGTTGTTTGACCATTTCACTAAGCATTTTGGGCCACCTAGTTCAAGGGGGAGCACCACTAATTGGACTTGCAAAGACAGGACCTTGCTCATTAGAAGAGGCGCTCACAGAAGAGGAGGTTAAGGCTGTGGTCATGGACATTCCTACAGAAAAGGCACCAGGGCCAGATGGATTCATTGGCATTTTTTTTCAAGCAAACCTGGGAGGTTATCAAGGGTGAATCATGCAGGCAGTGCAGTATTTTTTTTCAGATGCACGATGAGCATTTTTCACACCTTAACACAGCACAAGTCATCCTAATTCCAAAGAGGGACAATGCCAAAAGTATTGGTGACTATCGACCGATAAGCTTGACGCGCTCAGTAGCAAAATTGTTTTCCAAAATCCTGTCTAACAGGCTGGCACCTGAGCTGAACGGTATGGTTTCAAGAGTGCAAAGTGCTTTCATCAAGAGGCCAGGCATACAATACAACTTCAGCCTAACCATTACCAGTTGTGATTAAATGTTTGGCTTCCACTACCTGAAAGCAAAGGAACTCTCAGAACCACCTGCATTCCCATGGCCCTCCATCTTCAGCCACATGTCTACTACCTCTTCCACATCCTTTCTAGTCTGCAATAACAGCAGGGTCAGAAAAATATTGGGGAGCAATTCAACTACACACATATCATTTGCCATATTTAGACTTTCTTATGTTGTATCCTAAGGGGATCTATTACCCTCTGTGAACAGATCACGTTACGATAAGCCTAACCAAACTGTACCTAAATGCGTAAACTAGACTATCTGGATGAAACCAGATAAGAGTTGCCGCACCATTATTTCTAGTAGCAGTAAAAAGGAACCGTACCGTTCAGAACCCAACAGAAACCCCTTCCTTCAGATCGCAAAAGCCCTAAATTCCAACACCCTACCGATAATCTGCACTCGATCAATAGCGAACAGCACCCATCAATCACAACATCAGACTAAACTATCCACATCCGTTCAATAGCAAGCAGAATCTCCCTGAATCGCAACAGCGAGTAATTATCTGCAGACGATAAGAACTCAGAAACAAAGAGCACAGCAAAAACGCTTACCAGTGGCGATGGCGTCCTGCGGCGGCCTGCTGCCAAGACCCGCCGAGCTGCCGCCGTCGCTGCGGCGTTAGCCATCCACATCAGGGCCCTCCTGGTACGCGGAGCCATGGCTTTACCCGTCGCGGCGAGGGAGGCAGGGAGGGGAGATCGCTGGAGGCCGGGGAGGCGGCAGCAGTGGCCAGTGGGTGGGGGGCAGTGCGTGGAAAGGAAAGTGGGGTGCCCGTGCCTCTGATGTGTAGGGACGCGTGTCAGCGTGTGTGGTGCGAAGTGCGAACGCCCGAACGCTTGTCGTTCGGGCCGACAGGTCTCCTGGGCCGTGGCCTCTTGGGTTGGGGGTGCTTTTATCCATCCCGTATATCTTACTATACTTTTTTATGTTTTTAGATTCATTTTTTTAGTATTTCAGATTTGTGCACCACAATAGTTGTTGAATCCCACACTCTCAAACTTTATCTCTATCTCCCTACCTTGCTCCTCTCTCCCTCCACTGCTCCCGGGCCACCCCATGACGCCGCGCCTCGGAGAAGAAGTTCAACAATTTTATGTTAGTGTTCCAACATTTTGTGATTCTAATTTCAATATTTGTTTTCTTCACAATTTCAATATTTGGACATCAAATGTTGAACATGTTCTAGGAAATTTTGAATTAATCCTTTCAGATTGTTTAAGGAAGCAACCCTTACCATGTGTTTGGTTTTGGGACCATGTGGGTTGGACCGGCTCCAACCCAGTTTTGGGATTGGGTTAGACCTATTTTTTTTTGTTTGGATGAGAGGGTTGGATTCAACACAGTTTTTTATTTGGACAGAGGGTTGTGAGCTCCATGGGAGTGGAGGTGCCTCGGTGTCGGTGAAGTCAAGAGCAAATGGATCAAGACGATTTCGCGACCTGCTAGGAGTAATAGGCCGGATGAAAGCATGCCAGCAAGATCTGGGCAGAGCTCCTCCGGTACCTCAGGATGATCGGTCACGGCCACGACGCCTCGTCAACCACATTTTACAAGGACAAAACCTCAGATTTTAACTATTCTACGAGAAAAAATCTAACATAATGTTGATAGAGAACAAAAGTTGAACTTGATGATAAATCGATAAGAAAAAAATAAGAATAACGAACAAATTAACAATTTTATTAATATAAAATGAGGAAGACTAAAGCTTACTTGGTGATTTGAAGTCTCTCCTTACGTGGGTGATTTGAAGCCCCCTGCTTACCCAAATCCTCCGTCCGTTCATCCAAATCCCCCCTTTCTTCTTCCAACTCCGGTAAAGTTAAGGGTTCAGGTTAGAATTTCAGGGTTGCTTAAGGACCTATGCTCACTGCCGGCCTTAGAATGCAAGCAGGCGACGATAGCTAGCCTGGGGGAGCAAGCGGGTGTAGGGGAGGCGAGCCACCACCCTTCCTTAGCCCAACCGCCTGCCACCTCCGGCCCTAGTGGTGGCCGAGGAAGGCAGTTGGACTAAGGAGGTGTGGGCGACGGTGATGGCTGGAGACGGTGGTGATGGGAGATAGCAGCGCTAGAGGCGTCGATGGGAGGGGCAGTATGTGTCTGCTGTGGCCCCAGCCCACCGGCGCGGGAGGGGCGAGGAAGGGATTGGGCAGCAGCGACAGGGTGGGTAACGGCGGTCTATAGGAGGAAGAAGGTGAGGGAAGGGAGGATGGAAGAAGATGAGGTGGAGGGAGAGGGTGGATCTGAACTATCTATTTTATATTCATCGACTTAGATAGTTAAGTAGCGAGAGACTTTGTTTCACTCGGATGCCATTAGGCACTCTCTATGACAATTAGGAAACCTTCTTGTTGAATTAAATTTATCATTAATACATAAACTTAGCGGGAGGGTATGTTTACACCATCTCTCAAATTACTCCTACGTACCAACTTGGCATGAAAAGAAAAAAAAAAATCAAACGATCTCTCACGAACACCCGTCTCTGCTGGGCACTGACCCAGTGACCCAGGCTTGGCTTCTCACTCACCAACCAAGCTTGTATTCCTTCCTTCCGGCACCGTGGTCCCACCGGTCATCCTTTCCGACCTCTCCCCCACCAACCTTCCTCCACGGCGCGGCGGTATATTAACCCCGCCTCCCCCAATTCCGTCCCCTTCAGCTCAGGCGAGCGTCAGAGCTGAGCAGAGCCTCCTCAAAATCCCGACGAGGCAACCACCGTTTCTTCCATCCCGACCACCACACCGGCGGAGAGCCGCGCGATGGGATCCGTGGCGGAGGACTCCGCCGCGGCAGCGGCAGCGGCAGAGGCGCCGCCGGTGTTCCGCTCGAAGCTCCCGGACATTGAGATCCCGCGGCACCTGTCGCTGCAGGCCTACTGCTTCGAGCGCCTCCCGGAGGTCTCCTCCCGCCCCTGCCTCATCGACGGGCAGACGGGCGCCATCCACACCTACGCCGACGTGGACCGCCTCTCCCGCCGCGCCGCGGCGGCGCTGCGCGGGCTCGGGGTGGGGAAAGGGGGCGTGGTGATGAGCCTCCTCCGCAACTGCCCCGAGTTTGCCTTCGTCTTCCTCGGCGCCGCGCGGCTGGGCGCCGCCACCACCACGGCCAACCCTTTCTACACCCCGCACGAGATCCACCGCCAGGCGGCCGCCGCGGGGGCCAGCGTCATCGTCACCGAGGCCTGCGCCGTCGACAAGGTCCGCGCCTTCGCCGCCGAGCGCGGCGTGCCCGTGGTCACCGTCGACGGCGCCCACGAAGGGTGCATCCAGCTCGGGGAGCTCATGGACGCCGCCGTGCCTCTCGCCGCCGACGAGGAGGTCGACCCCGACGACGTCGTCGCGCTCCCTTACTCCTCCGGCACCACCGGGATGCCCAAGGGCGTCATGCTCACCCACCGCAGCCTCGTCACCAGCGTCGCCCAGCAGGTGAGCACTCCAGCTCCATTCTCGATTCCGTTGGAATTTTTTGGGTGATGCCACCCATGCTTTCCAGCTCGAGAGCATTTTTTTTCTATCGATCTCGCCTCTTGTCGGCGCCAATCCAGCCGAGCCACCATTAAGCACCGCGTCAAAACCATTAAGGCACAGTCATAACTCATAAATGGTCAGTCTCACGTGGGTCCCACAAATCTGACCCCACTTGTTAACGTGACACTAGCATCGTTTCAGTTTTTAATCCTTGGTTGGAATCCTCTGCTCCTGGCTGAAGAAACTTCGGATGGATTCTTCTTGTGTTGTTGCAGGTGGACGGGGAGAACCCGAACCTGTACTTCAGCAAGGAGGACGTGGTGCTGTGCGTGCTGCCGCTGTTCCACATCTACTCGCTCAACTCGGTGCTCCTGGCGGGGCTGCGAGCCGGCTGCGCCATCGTGATCATGCGCAAGTTCGAGATCGGTGCGCTGGTGCAGCTGGTGCGCGCGCACGGCGTCACCGTGGCGCCCTTCGTGCCGCCCATCGTGGTGGAGATCGCCAAGAGCCCCCGCGTGGGCGCCGCCGACCTCGCCACCATCCGCATGGTCATGTCCGGCGCCGCGCCCATGGGCAAGGACCTCCAGGACGCATTCATGGCCAAGATCCCCAACGCCGTGCTCGGCCAGGTCCGTCCCGTCGCTCTCACTAACTGCTTGATGCTCCTGCTACATGATTGAATGCACGTCCTCATCACTCGTAGCAGCCTAGAAGGAGTGTACGAGTTTTCTATTGGAATCGTGGATGGAAATGGATTGGTGGATTATTAGGGTCACGTACTACGTGACAGGGAATCCGTTAAGTGGCGCGCGCGACTGAAAGGGATTTATATTTGGTAGCGTGGTAGGTGGGTGGTAGCGTCGCGCTTTTTGGCGTCTTTTTTGGCTCCGGACCGCGAGGGGTTGCTTGTGCTGCATGCCAAGGCGACCTCCCAACTACGCAAGACGAACTATGGAGGTGTAGCAGGTGCAGGATGCGGCGGAACACACGCCAACCCCATGATTTTCCGGTTGCCATGTCGCCAAGAAAAGCATTTCGTTCGGCTACCCGATTTGGTCTCTCCCGTCCTCGCGAATTTCTGGGTGGACGAGTCCTGCCACGGGTGTCGCTGTGTCGGTGCACCATCCTGTTCTTGGCTTGCCACGGCACGTACAGACGTACTCCTAGCTGCAAAGATGATAGAGTAAAATATTTCGTTGCTAAAATGTGCATGTGGATGACATTGGTACGAGACGTCGGCCGTGTTTAGTTGAGCGTGGGAAAATTATTTTTTTTCTGGAATGCGTGTTATGTGAGGGAGATGAATAGAAAAGGTAAAAAAGAAATTTTTGGGAATGCGTGTTATGCGAGAGGGATGAATAGGAAGTAAAAAAGACTCGTATGAACTAAACACGCCCGAGTTCTCGCTGAAAAATCTCTGTTCGTGTGCCATCAGGGGTACGGGATGACCGAGGCAGGGCCGGTGCTGGCCATGTGCCTGGCCTTCGCCAAGGAGCCGTTCGAGGTGAAGTCAGGCTCCTGCGGCACCGTGGTGCGGAACGCCGAGCTCAAGATCGTCGACCCCGACACCGGCGCGTCGCTGGCCCGGAACCAGCCGGGCGAGATTTGCATCCGCGGCGAGCAAATCATGAAAGGTACCGTCCAATTACTCGCTGATCTCTTCCCTGCTGTCACATTACTAGTATACACCAATGACAGTGAATGAGTAGTGTACATCCGGCTCTGATCATTGGTAGTCTTTGGTGTCACTGTTTAGACAGGCCAGTGGCTTCGAAGCCAGGAGCCGGCACTAGCCGATTTAAAAATCGTGTCTGAAAGTCTGAATGTGGATCTGGATTGGTCTACGTCACAACATGGCGATAGGAATCCCGTCTGCGTTGCTCTCGCTCTCATCAACGAGAACAAAGCTGACACGACTCATGATAGTGGGGACAACTTGAAAAATTTAACTAAGAATTAAGGTAGCCCTCTAGCAACACGTAAACTAATTTCCCTTTGCTTTGGCATCAGACATTTCAGGCCTGGCCGCCAAGATAGCACCAAAAGTTCAAAACACTGCTTGTTTTTTTGAAGTAAGAAAAAAAAAATATTCTGGTATGTGAGCACGCTAGTATTCTGGTATGATTTGGTGACGAACAGTTGGAGGGTGGGATCGCCCTGTTTATGAAAATATTTTCTCAGTGGTTCAGGAAGAAAATGTAGAACTTGTAGGATACAGTCTTCAATTTGTGAAAGTTTCTGCTCCTTTTTCTGTTGGAATGACATTTAAGTGTTTCAGTTTTAGTTTGTTCTTTACCAAAAAAAAATGAATAGTAGGTGTAGTAGCTTTACCCAAAAAAAGTGTGTGTTGGGTTGGGTGCAGGTCCAATTAGATAGCCAGTAGCCTGCCCGTTCCAACCAGACCACTACAGGCAGCCGACGATCCATGGAGGCAGGCTCGTTGGTTGGTAACCAATCGTCCAGTCCTCAGCTTGCCAACCAGTTTGGCATGGCAGGTTGGTTCACGGTCCCGGAGGACCTGAGTCCAGGAAAATAAAAAAAGAGAGGATTTTTTATAAAGAAGGTCCTGGTTCGGAGCTCTTGGAGACCTCTTTTTTCTTTAGCAGCAGCACATCCTGACCATTGCTGCCATCATTAGGATGCAGCTCAGCATGGTTGTCTGGGTTCCATTGAGGCATGTATTCAGTTGGAGACTGTTTCTGGGTACATGGCATATGCTAGTTGAGCTGTATGCATATGCATTATTGCGGAAGCGAACTGCCAGAAGTGAATAATAATTCAGACCAAACCTCTGGTTGGTTCTCTCAGTTCTCACCTGCCCAGAGCTGAAATCGCATTGACGCCTAGCATGTGAGCACACCTGTTCGTGTCATGGTCAAACTGGCTGCATCTCGGCATGTGCCTTGTAAGAGATGAGTCTGCCAGGTAGGGCCCCTACCACGCGGTTTACATCACGCCCCTTGAAACACAGGACGATTTTTTCAGTTAGGTAACATTATTTTTACATGAAAGAGACCTGGGTCCATCAGGGACCTACAGCTTTTTTGAGGTGGGACATGATTTGGGAATAAGTCTCTATCTTTTTTGAGGTGATGCTAAGTTTCTTGGACTCCAGCATTGAACTGGTTAAAATAACAATGCTGGGTAATTATCCAAAAACATGGATGAATAAGCAAAAATAAAATAAAATAAAATAAAATAAAATAGGCATAACTATATTGACTATCCCAAGCACTTATAAATTTCCATTTCCTGATCTTATTCAGTAATAATATCCAATTAAACACGAGCTCTTTATGTGCAAGTGACATATTGTTTATACCCTGTATTCATTGATGCAGCAAGCTGTCCATGTGAAAGAATTTCCTCAAGGACCTTAGGAAGTCGTAGTTTACACAAATAGCCATATCTCTAAACAACTGAAGATAATCATAGTTGGCTAAGGTCACAAATTCTTTAAAATAATTTTTTTCAAGCATAGCCAGTTCTGCTGTATCTCCTTTCCAGAGTTGTTTAGTTTTTACATGTCCATCTCTGCGTGTAGATGCAGTAATGTGACATATCTTTTGGGTGTGCGTACATTGTATCCATGATAGCAATAGTGTGGTCTTTGGTCAGTGGACCCATGTGCATTTTTCAAATATTCTGTCCTTTTCTTTCTCCTTCACTTCCCCAATGCATTTGCATAAATGCATATTGAATTATTGGTGTTGCTCTTTTTTCTAAACATTTAGACGTGTCCCTTCAGTAAACAAAAACGATTTTCTGTGATTCATTTTTGCAGCCACACAATATCGGTTTGCCGATAACTCCATCAAAGGTAAGGAGTATGGATATGATCGATATGTTGCTTTCAGCTGTAATTGTCGCATGCCACCTCAAGACCTCAAAGATTACAACCTTGTAGAAATATCCAAAAATTCTTGGCAACGTATTCCTAGTATTGAAACTATAAGAAATGGTGGTATTAGTGTACGGGGTTACTGTATGTTGCAAGTGTAACTGTCTTGTACTAGTTATCAGATTAAATTCTAAATGCTACCGGGACATTTGAAGGTAATAATTTTCATGCTAATTACTAAAACCTACGATCTGCAGGTTATCTGAATGATCCAGAAGCAACAAAGAACACCATTGATAAGGATGGATGGCTGCACACTGGTGACATTGGTTATGTCGACGATGACGATGAGATCTTCATTGTTGATAGGCTCAAGGAGATAATCAAATACAAGGGCTTTCAAGTACCTCCTGCGGAACTTGAGGCCCTTCTTATCACACATCCTGAAATTAAGGATGCTGCTGTTGTCTCGTAAGTTGACCCACTTTCTTAAATCATCACATGACATCAGATTTACATGGCACATATTTATGTTGGAGTCGAGGAATTGACTATTTTGGACCGGTTACAGAATGAAAGATGAACTTGCCGGTGAAGTCCCTGTTGCATTCATTATACGGACTGAAGGTTCTCAGATCAGTGAGGACGAGATCAAGCAGTTTGTTGCAAGGGAGGTAATACCAAATTTAACATTTGAAAAAAAAGCTAACACAATTGTCACATGTCCATGCATGTGTACAAACAGAGCGTATTTAAAATACTCTTAAGCTAAGGCTGCATCATGTACAATAAAAATGCGTTTCATCAGTTCATGTGCCTATGTCACTTGAAAAGCGAAGTACTATCATCCAAACTTTCTAAAGACGGCACACCTTAACATATTGTATTATTTTATAGGTTGTGTTCTACAAGAGGATCAACAAAGTTTTCTTCACGGATTCGATTCCGAAGAATCCTTCTGGCAAAATCCTTAGAAAGGACCTGAGAGCACGACTTGCTGCAGGAATTCCTAACGGTGACAATGCACAGTCCAAAAGTTAAGCCCGATATTGATTCTACACCCCTTGTCGCAACTCGCAAATCATGCTGTAATATTCATGAGATGGCAATAATACATATAGAAAGGCCAAGGGATTGCTATTGATTCTTTTAGATGGGTAAGGTATACTTCGTTTTTTTTAGTTGTCCAGCGTATGGCTTGTATGATGTATAGGTACCTCTTTTGATCAAAAAAGAAAAAAAAACATTATAATATACACTTTATCAAAATAATGATATATTTTTCTATCATGTGTTATGTTGTCTAGTATATCATCTTGCAAAATTTTAACTTAAGACTCCACTTTCGCATAGAGAAACAAAAAAGATAAAATGTATTAAGGTATAAATTAAACCAAATGACATGGTTTAGGGCTAGTGAACCAAGGCATACTTTAGAGGGTTATCCAAATTTTGGCTATACTTGAGGGAAGTAATTTGGACCTTTTTTCTGAAAACTCCAATAAAAATTAGAAGTACATAGCCATCCATCCAAGAGACAAATCATCGTAGCCATTAAATATATTATGCTTTATAAAATATTACCTATCTGTGCCATTACCAAAGTCCTCACATAATTGCTGTAAAAACAAGACAAGCCCATAAATTTCTGTGTTTTTTTTTCCTTTTAGCGGCACATCATGTAACAAGTAGCATAATATCATCTATGAAAATATACTGCAAATGCATACAGATACACTAGCACACATACAAACTGTTGCCCTCCGCTAGCATACCAGGTGCAACAAGACCAAAAAACCATATAAGCACACCTGTTTTTAGAGAGAGAGAGAGAGAGAGAGAGGCACCCCTTCACTTCAGTTCTTCCCAGCCCAAGCCACCCTTTCACTTGGGCCTACATTTCACCAGGGAGCCCATAGTTAGATTCTTCTTAGTTTTTAGAGAAACACACGCGGCCCAGGTGGCACCCGATCGGGCCCATCCCAGAGCTAGTGCGCGGCGTAGGGCTGCGGCGGCGGTGACAACGACGGGTAGAGGCGGAAGACGTTGCGCGCGGAGACGGCGGAGAGCACGGCGGAGCCGACGGCGGCGAGCATCCCGAGCACGAGGCTGCCGGCGATCTGCTCGCAGAAGCGCGTGTAGATGTTGCAGAGCTTGGTCCACTGCAGCGCGTGCGCGCCGCCCAGCGCGATCACGCACGCCTGCGCCGCCGCCACCGTCGTCGCGAACGTCGTGTACGCGCACGCCTGCAGCAAGCAAAAACGCAGCACATCAGCACAAGTGTACTGTTTTTTTCAGTGTCTTGTATATGTGATTGTGTCTCTGTAGACTGTAGCTGCGGTTGTCGGCGACGCCGAGCTGCAGAGCATGTGAGTGTTTCCTTCTTCTCCGGCCGTGTGTTACTCGAGGTGTTTCGTGTGGTTTCCATTGCCTTGAGCAATCAATGTGCTGTCCTACTGCCGCTGTTCACGACCGCTCACGCACACACTACACACCGAACAAATTGGTGGAACCACTCGTATATAAATTCCAGACCCAAAACCCTTAGTTATATATAAAAAAAACCTGCAACACTAAATTTATGTAACTTGTTGTTCTTCCTATCTTATAAATGCTTCTCTGTAGTTCAAAATTATTTCACAAGGAATGTATTTGTAGAGTTTAGACCGGCTATATTTAGTTGCATGTCCTTGCCTTTTCCTTTTCTTTTCTTCTTTTTTCTAAGACGTGTGCACATTTTTTTTTCTTTAGATGCATGCTGCTAGTTTGGTTGGTTAACATGATTAAATTTACAACTTAGGGATTACTACTAAAGTATTTTAAAAAAAAATCTTAGAAATATACTTGTTTTGCTACGGGTGCAGTGTTTGATCAATTTTTTCAACGTAAGTACTGAAAGCCTGCATCCTTTTCAGGTCCTAGCGACAAATAAATCGTGCTACAATTAAAGTGGTGGCAAACCGACTGCGATCACTCACTTTCCACATGGCAATGGAGTCCTCCACCAGATTCATAACCACACGAGCACGCAAAGCTAGCTGCTCTTATTGATGGCCGGATGGTGAAGAGGAGCTTGAATAATTCCAGCCCTCGCTTGGAACCGCCTCCATTGATGGCTATGTTGGCGCGCTTAAATGAGAGCACAGTGATGCAGATGAGATGCAACAAACCCTATCTTAAATCTTAATCATGCATGTCTGTCTTTGTGGTACTTATAGGCACTCTTTTTCTTTCTATCTTTCTTTCTTTTTGGTACACGGTACGTAAAGGAATAGCTGTTGATGAGCAACCTGAGAGAATGGGTACTGAAGTACAGTTTCATATCAGCTGCAAGCATGGGAATGGCGATTGACAAGTGTGTGTTGGGGTAGAGCAGAGTGTCACGCTTGCCGTATGTTACAGGTAAAGCAATTGCTACGGAATTAAAAGACGCTAATTGCTAGCAGTACAAAGGTAGGACTATCTGATAGCTCAGTAGTCAGTACTGTCACTAGTGAGAATCGTTTGATAAATTAGGTGATAGTGATGTTCAGTTGAACTGACAAAACGCTGCGCAGAGACACTCTACTACAGCCCTCGTCTTTGTTTCCTTTCCAGAAGATTATACAGCTTGAAATACAATAATAACTAATCTGATCAGGTTTGTGGGTCATGCATGCATGCATGTGTATTTTCGTTACGATCTCTACGATCCGATTACGTGGCAATTGTATTGCGATTTGCTGAGCCTTCGTAACACAATAAGAGCAAAAAAGGACATGTTTTCCTCCAATGGACACTCTGAAGATTCCTACCGACGAAAGGAGGAATGAAAGCCTCCCTACGAAACGAAAGGAGACGGAGTACGAGCGACGGCGAGAGTTGTTGAGGCTTCTTTTCTTACCTTGTCGAGCAGGAGGCATGTCCATGCCAAAGCCCTGCCACTCCGGCGGTAGGAGCTCGCCGCGGCGCCGACGCGGCGGGCGAGGTAGAAGCACTTGAGCAGCTGCAGCAGGTGGTACCCCGCCGCCGCGGCCGCCGCCATCGCCAGCACCCTGCGTGACAAAAGAGAGGACACCATCGAGTCGATCACCATCAGCAACGGTGTATATGTGTTCAGTGACTCGCCGGCGCGGTAGAAGAAGATGAGAGGTCAGTATTGTGTAGTACAGTACATACCAGAGGGCCTGGACGTCCTTCACGGTGGCCTTCTTCCTGACGAGCAGCACCGTCTCCGTCTCCGTGCTGAGCCCCACCAGCAGCGCCGCCGACGCCGCCAGCGCCGCGCACGCGCCACGCAGGAAGCACTCCATCTTCACCTCCGACGCCCTCGCCGCCGCCACCATCGTCGTCTCCGCTCTCAGCTCGCTACCAGCGCGCCGCGTGCTCTGCCACCGCCTGCCCTGATCACCAACCGGCCGAGAGATCCTTTCTTCCCAAGAGTCCAGAGAGGATGATGCACACACGACTACAGGAGGCGCGTGAACGCTCGCTCGCGTTGAACAGCCGTCGAAACGACGCCGCCTAGTGGTGGTTGGCTCGCGTTTCCTGATTTGATCCGATCACTCGAGCCGGCCTCCGCGAGGCGGGTCTTATAGGCGCCAGTGCGCGCACGGCGTACGACACGTCACACGTAAACGCCGGGCCATATGGTGTACCACCACGGCGACGTGGTGGCGAACAAACTTGTGGTGCCAGGGGAGTGATGGGATCCAAAAGGACACGAGTACTAGCAGTTAATGTGATGGGGGGGGGGGGATACCCGAAACACATGGCTGCTGATACTGATAGCCTCTCTGACTGATGAGATATACTACTGGCAGCTAATGGGATCCATGAGACGTGACAACATTGTTTTACTTTTACGAAATGGATCACGGGTCGTGTGCCGTGCCATATGCCGTAGCGTTCTTCGAACTGGACACTCGATCCATGTCTCGATGGATCGTTCATCAAGGCACGGATCTTCGTCATCAATCATCAGTTGCAACGGCGCGTGCTAATAAGAACGGCGCGAGAAGCACGTACGTACCGGTCCAGCTAATTAACAGTCCAACTGCCCGGAGCACGACGCGTTGCTGTACAGTACACGGGATGGTAGGATGCGACGATCGACGGCACACGGCCACTGTTTCGGCGTCTGCCATTGGCACAGGACGTTTCGTTCTCGCACAGCTAGCTGCCGGCGCGGCCCTGTTTTTCGGCACCGGACACACAGCAACACCCATGTTTTCTTTCGCTTCACCGAATCGTTGGTTGGCAATTGGGATGCTAGGCCACCTTCCCACGCCAAAGGTTAAATAGGCCCGTCCCAATTTTTAGGCATCTGTTGAAAAGTTTACGGCACTGGTTTATCCCACAAAGTAGGTGGTAGGCGCGAGGAGCTTGTGGTGATTTCATGAATCTTGAGATCTGCCGGTTTAGTCCTTCGGTGGTGCTCATATGGGTAGGGTTTGCTTACGTATGTTCATAGGGGTGAGTGTGCGTACATGTTGAGAGTCTACGTTGTACTGTGTAATCTAGAAAAAAAACTATGAAAATATTTCAAGACTAATACAAAAAATGTTCTAACCAATACTACCTTGCATGTCATAGAGTCAGTTTCTTATTATCAAAGTCTGCTATAAATATAGGTATGGCTCATTTGTTTACCACGCATTCTTTTATGGTTATCGCACTTTGTCTTAGTTAAACTCCCTCTTCAAATTTTAAATTGTTTTGTTATATTCGAATACATTGTAAATATAAATTGTGGTCAAACAGACCCCAAACCTTGTTATTATTTCTCAATACCTGCCAACACTATCGACAGCAAATCTCCTTCCATTTTTCCGAAAGTAAAAAAAAAAAAAAGGAAACCTCCACTTCAAATTTTGTCTCGAACACAGAATTTCCCGCTGATTTTATCCCACAAATTAGGCAAAGCTCGTTTCATGCATTTGGAATGCATCCAGTTCTTACAGAGGCAATTAAAGCATGCACCACACACTTGCTAATCGAACATGCTAGTTGCTAGAATCGCGTGCCGCTTGCTAGTTTACCAGACCAGCCCATGCTACGCCATCAAAATGGTTGACTGTGCTCGAATTAATCCAGTGGCGGAGCTACGTGTAGTTGACGGTGTCAGCTGACATCGATGGCTCACAGCAAAATCAGCAAAAAAAAACACTGTTCTACACAGCCCTGACAACGGTGCTCAGTGTTACTGACACCAGTAACTCCACTTGCTAGCTCCGCCCCTGAATTAATCCTATCATTTTCCATATCGTAGACTAGTACTGTACATAGTAGCCACTAGGAATTGAAGAGTGCCAACAGTCAGGTAGCACTGTTACTGTAGGGTATTGAAGCATTATTGTGACCTCGCAAGAAGAACCACACGGTACTCGCTATCTTTGTCGCTGCAACAAAAGATACGATATTTCTTTTAAAAAAATGCTGTTTTTTATGTAAAAAGAAATACTCCTATATCGTAAGTGTCGATGATGTGTGTATGAGATGAGAGTGTATCCGTGGCTCCTTGCCTGATGCTATAGGCAGCTGTTCAATTCGGGCAGAGGCCAGCAGAGGGCGAGGTTTCGCTACTCTTTGAACCCTTACCTACAAAGACACAGTGATCGACATATCATACACCTAGTGGAAGTTAATGGGCAGCTCTGAATCTCTGACTATGAAAAGGATAATGCTACATATCACCGTCATCGTCGTTCACTATCAAATGAGTCATATCCATGCAAATTTTGCATTTTCTTTAACTATGATGCTGCGTGTCGCCGTTTCCTTCTGGCAATATTTTATACAGGCACGTACGATCAACAAGCTGAATGCGGTTTCCCTCCATGACTCCACTGACAGCGCAAACTCTGATGAACGAACAGGTAGTTGGCAAGCGAGGCAGAGCCTGGAAACGAAGCACCAACACGCACCACTCGTGCACTCCCTCGCCAGAGCATGCACGAGCTCGTCTCTGAAACGGCGAGACGTCACACTCGGACAGATGCATATGCATGGCGTGCCGCCGGAGCACTTACGGCTCCAGTTTCGCCGCTCAAGGAGGCGATCGACGACGTGGCCTCTTCTGATCTTCAAGCTCTGAAAGACCAGTCTGGGACTCAAGGAGGGATTAGGAAGGAATGCTAAATGAACTGCGGATCTTGATCAAGTGGCCATTGAATGCACCCCACCGATCTCCATCACGCTCGTTAATGGCGACGGAACGGCCGTCGTGTAGCTGAGCGCGTAGGGTACTCCCTAATCCGGATGCAGTTGGAATTGGAGGACCCGACTACAACTACAGTTAGGGTGGCCAATTGGTCCTCACACAGTCACACTACCCACTGAAATGTTTAGTTGTCTACCGATGGATCAGAGGAGTTTGGGCGGTCGCTCTCTCTTGGATGGATGCCGAATCCGTCGTGCTCATACTTGGGCTGTGTTCAGATTAGAAGTAAAAAATATTTTTTCTAGATAAATAGTGCACTAGGAAGCGTATTTTGTGAGTGGGATGAATATGAAAAATTTATTGGAGAAGTATTTTTTTCTAAATCTGAACACAGCCCAGCTACTGCACTGATTACGGGGCCTTTGATTGCGTATTTGCGTGCGTGCTCTCATTTTCGTACTGCAACCGTTCTGGGCTCTAGAAACACAAGACAGTTCAGTACTAGTACATCTCACTGTGATTGCCAGTCCTCCGACGTCGATTGAGTCGCTGACTCGCTGTTATTCCTGAACTGCAGTTGTAGAGGTCAGCACGGGACCAATAGACCGCCTGAAGCTGTCCTGCCCGGCACAGCTCTGTCTGATCCACTCGGCAACTGAGAGGCAGAATTGATGAACGAGCGAGCAAATCCAAAGCCAGGCACAGCACGAACATGTGATGTGCTGCAGCCTGCGGCTGCAGATCGTCAGCAAATCAACAACCGGGTTAGCCGTACGACTATCTTACTATTACTAGTCGGAGGCTCCTTTTGAAGGCTCCAGGTGATACCACCTAGGATCCTAGGTGGACAGCCTAAAAAAATAGAGAAATCCTAGAAAATTCTCTCGAAAAAACAAAACCTCCACCTGTGATCCTACGTGGACACTAATATATTTTATTTAATAATTATCCACTACAACTAATAAATATGAAGTAACCCCTGTATATATATCTAAACTACCCTAAATATGAATCTAAATTATATATTATAAAGGGCATTGCTAAAGTACTCCATTTACCTACTGGGAGGTAAGATCTCAGATAAATCTCAGTCATTGTTTTTTAGAATACATAAAACATTTTAATAAGTAAAATATTTAGAGAGAAAAAATTCTGGATCTACGGATCCCTCACTCCCTCTGTCTTCCTTATCTGCTCCTTCCAATCAGGGAAGTTAAAGTAATGCACGGAGCCACGGAGGCAGGGTACTTACGTGCCCTATGAATTGCAGCAACCCAAACAAAAGGTTGAAAAAACTATAGAATTGGCAAATAAAATTCATGAAGAAAGTTGTGAGCTCCGACACATGCAAAAATATGGCAATTGGCACAAATAAGTTGCATTAAACATAATATTCACATCATTGGATCAGATGATATTTTTTATTAATTGCCAAATGAATTCCATCCAATGAGGGTGACTTGAAACAAAAAAAAATTAAAAGGTGGACGGCATGCACATTCCCTTTACGTTTATTTTTTGTTTAATAGATTCATGTGAAATCGTAGGAGGAAAAAAGGAAGTTAAATCTAATCGAATCATGTGAAATCTAATAGGATGATATGTTTCCTATTTTTGGATTTCAAAATATATATAATAAATATTAACACTATTACCTCATACAGATTGACGATCCATAGTCATTTCGGAGAACTTCAGCAAACCCAATTATAAAATATCTAAAGATGAACTATCATCATTAATATTGTTGCACCATATTCATGTATGGGAGAAGACACACGAATAATTTTTTTTATATTGTTCACATAGCTCAAACAATAAAAAACACATATGGAGGTGTGATGTTGTGTGAAAAAATTGTGACTAAGTAAGGGGTTTGCTACGGTACTCTAAAATAACCGTGAACCATCCATTTAATTATGAAAATATCTTCCTAGATCCAATAAAAAGGAGGTGTGGTTACTTTTTTGTTTCTTTTATTATCTCCCGCCTGTCTTCTCTACTACTGATTCTTCATATTTGTTTTTGTCTCTGCATCTTAACGTATTTTTGTCTCCGAACCTGAACATGACATGCCTATTGCCTGAACATTTTTTTCTCAGCTGATGCTTCGTTTTTTTTCACTCAACGTAAATGTGACATGCCTATAGCCTGAATGTTTTTTTCTCTCTATTAATGATTCATCTTTTTTTTCCTCTCTGTGTGTACATGACATGTGAATTTATTGTCATTCAAAATCTGAACATTTTTTATTGTCTACGTGATAGACATGGCTACTTTTTGTCCATAATACGAACTTGATTGTGGATGACAAGAAACGTGGAAACAAAAATCAAAACCTCTGCACGAACGTCACTAGAGTTGGAGTAATGTTGTGCATGCATGCATGTATATGGCCGGCGGTTAATAAGTTCTTCATAGTTTCTAATTTATTTTTTTCTAATGTATATTGAAGTCTACATATTTAATTAAAATCTTACCTCCTTAAAGGTAAACAAGTGTACTGTAGCAAGCTCCCATAAATCTGAATCTACAATATATATTATAAAAAAATTCATAAGAAGCACCAATATAAAATTTTAAATTATTATTTCTATCATTATTTATATTGTTTTGTCATATTCATGTATGAGAGAAAACATAAGAATAAAGTTTTGTATTGTTTACATAGCTCAAACAATAAAAAACACATATGGAGGTGTGATGCTATGTGAAAAAATTGTGACTAAGTAAACATATTGTAATTAGATAATAATAACTATGTATCTTTAGAATATTGTGTTTAAGATATTTAATAGATGAAAGTTAGAGTGTGATAGAATATTATAATTATTAACAAATGAAAGATATTAAATCTACTTAGTCCGTGCGGCAGCACGGGTTGATGGGCCAGTGGAAATAAACATCATGCGCTCAATGCCGACCTTCGACTGCAGGCTGTACTGGCATTGATTGGTCGATTGATTCAGTGGCGCCGGAGGATCCGGCTCACATCTGCCCCCGGCGCCCATGCAATGCTACTAGTGCGATGCCAGCATGCGTCGCGGCACGGCGCGACGTGGACGCCTTTCCAAGCTCATGCCCGATTGCCCGTGCCCCCGTCTCCTCTCGCGTGATCTCGTCGCGCCGCGCGGACACCAACCGAGCGATGGCGTGGGGCGTCGGCTGCCACCCGGCGTGAACACTAGAAGTTGGGAGAAGAAAGGCATGCATACTAGAGATCTGATGAATCAGAGTCCGATCCGAATGAAGTTTCCCTGTTAATTGCCATGCATGTCTCGTAATAAACACTATAAAGCACACAATCCCTAGCCTTTACACTCATCAGAACATTTAACCATGTGTTGCAGTAACTATTTTACTAGCCAAAAATGCAATCTCTAGGCTTGTCTTGATCCAGCTTCTCTTCCCAATTTCCCATCACTATGCACAATTGCGCACACAAGATGATGCCCGTGCTAGTACTCTACAGCATTCTAATAGCCAAATGAAAAACTGAGTGTGGCGTGGCATGGCATGGATCCGAGGAAAATGTATGCCGCAGTCCACACGTCGATTGAAATGCTTGCTGCAGGGTCATCTTCAGAGTCATCATTCAGACGTTGGATGAGGGCTATGGTGGTATAACCGGCCTTCTGCTGTGTCTCTCCTCAATCATCTTCAACCCCACATATCTGTTATTCAACGTTAACAAGCACAGGTAATATGTCAATTCCTTTGAATAAAAAAATATATGTCAATTCCTGCTAACATTGTCAACAAAATAATTTTACCTGGAAATGAAAAGCAAGTGTTAAAAGTTCTTACCTTCCCATCATCAAGACTGTAGCTTGAGGATTTGTCCCGGGTGTCTCATTGAATGTTGATGCATCGACCACACGAAGTGCACGGGCACCAATCACCCGGAAATCCCTGTCAACCACCTTCCCTGCGACACACCCTCCATGATAGTGCCATAACGTTGCCACAGTCTCCTGGCAGTAACTTGCTAGAGCTCTATCATTTGTTCTCCAGTCTACTGGCAGTGCTGCCCCAACAATCCTGAAGTCCCTCCTAACAGCCCCTCTCCTATTCGTAGATCCAACTTGTGAACGAAACCCGTCCAATGCTCTGCCTTCAAGCACTTCTGCCACACGGCGCACACCGAGGACGCACCGCGCCAAGTCCTCAGGGCGACTCAAGTAGTTGAACCTCAGAGGGGGACTCTCCATGGGATTTGCTGATGAGAGCCATAGTGAGCCTTCAGATAATGGGCCAGGAACCTTTTCCATGATAGTTGCCACTGTGACATAGAGTGGTGTAGACGAGCCGATGAAAGGGCTAGAAGATCTCAATGCAGGAGCAAGTGGTACAATGTACGATGCAGCCTCGAGGTAGGAGGCACCTCCATTGGCCGATGGGATGCCGACGACCTGGATAAGGGAGTGATCAATGGGGACTGATGGGATGATGGAGATGCCGTTGCGAGGGTTGTCGAACATATGCTTGCCGACGTCAGGGATATCAGCAGAAACAGGGATGCCGAGGTAGGAGAGATCATTGGCAGGGCCAATGCCACTTAGAAGAAGCAACTGGGGACTCCCGAGGGCACCTGCCGAAAGTATGACCTCCCCACCTGGGCGCAGGAGTGCTTGGTGCTGATCGAGAAGACGGTCCTGGTACACGACACCAACTGCTGCTATTGTTGGTTGTGGAGACCTTCCATGGCGCGTAGCTGGCCAATACAACAAATAATTGGAAGACAGTTCATTCAGTCACAAGTAAACAGTTCATTGGGTATGAGCTAAAGTAGTACGGGACTACTGGTACAAAGCAGTTCATTGACGAAAAATGGATCCTAGTAAATCTGAAGTCTTGTTCACTGGAATTTTTGCAAAACAACAGCAACCAAACCAGAAAAGGTTTTAGCATTTCAGTGTTTCTTTCGGTTAAATCTTGGACAGAAATAGTGAGCAGATAAGAAGATGCAAATGATGATTCATAGTATACTACTAAGTGTTTTTTCACAAAAAAAAAATATGCACTGCTTTTTTTCAAAAATGAACATCAAATAAACCAGAGGAGTTAAATGTGTTTTTAGCATTAATGTGTTTCTGCCGGTTTAAATTTTGCACAGAAGTAATAATGAGCAAATCAAAATGATGTCAATGTTAATTCCCAGTATACCTACTAAAAGTTTTATGAACTTTTACGGTGTTTCTCATATATGCTTGAGTTCACAATTTTGTTTGTTGGGTCCACAATGGCTTCAGGTAGGCAGCTATCTTAGTAGGATTCAATTACAACGCAGCAATGTAATAGTGCAAAATCAGTCAATCAGTCATACAGACAAACTTTTTTTTTTTCCAAAACTGAGGAAGTAACAAACAAAGTACTAGAAGGATGCATTTCTCACCCGGGTCAACCGGGTTGGTGATGATGCGTGTAACTGTAGCCCGGATGGCAACACGGAGACGGCTAGGGCGGGCAAACGCAAGGAGGTCGGCTGCGCTGTGCCGCCGGCCCGACGCGTCGAAGGTGGTGGCGCCGACCTTGGTGCCGGCGACGTGGTCCACCGTGAAGCCGTTCCACGGCGTGACATTGGCTTCCAGCAGCGCCGCCCTCACCGCCGCCTGGAACCCATGCACCGTCGGCTGGAACGTCATCTGCCTCTCCACCCACTCGTACGACGCGTTCACCAGCCTCATGTCCCAGTTCGTCACCTCTGCATCCTGAACCTCCCAACGACAAACCCAAAATTTTCACTTAAATCTCCACATCACCCAACAAGATCATCATCGTAGAGATAGCTAAACTGAAGCAGGTAGAAGGTATGGAATTCGAAGGTTTTGGCGCGTCAGAATGAAACTGAGTAACTGACCTCGGCGTGGCCACGGAACCATTCGGGGTGGGCGCGGGAGTAGAAGCCGGCGTTGATGGAGGTGCCGCCACCGAGGACACGCGCGCGAACATTGGGGACACCGTCCTCGGAGGTGAAGCCCTGCGCGGGTGCGTCGGACTCCGGTGCGGGGTCGGCCATGGCGAGCGTCCTGACGAACCCGCCGGCGGTGGCGAGCGCCGGGAACTCGCTGGGCGCGCCGCCGCGCTCGAGGAGGAGCACGCGCCCGCCGCCGGGGCCCGCCAGCGTCGCGGCGAGCGGGCACCCCGCCGTGCCTCCGCCCACCACGATGTAGTCGTACAGCTCCACCGCCGGCATCGCCGCCGCGTCGACCAGGTACCGTGCATACGCCGGCGGCGGCGCTCCTGCGAGAACCACAGATCAGCGGATGGACGGCGGGTAATTGGTAAGTTCGATTGCAAACGACGGATTGGGGGTTGCCGTGGTTACCTCCTAGAGCGCGGGGCTGGGCGGCGGCGAGGGAGGGGAGGAGGAGGAGGATGGCGAGGAGGAAGTGGATCGGCGCGGAGATGGCGGCCATGGAGGGTCGAGGAGGAGGTGGTTAGCGTCGGAGCGGAGAAGGCGAGGTGGGGTTCGGGGAGTGGGGGGAAATGCGAGTGGCGCTGGTGGCCGCGGGGCGCCGAGCGCGAGGAGGGAGGAGGGCGGCATTGCGAACGTGTTGGTTTTGGCGCGTTCGAGCGAGCTTGCTGCTGCTGGAAGCTGTGGTAATTTTTGAGGAGGGACGTGTGTGTGTCTATGTTTTTGTTTGGTCCAGTTGGTGGTTAGCGTGTACGCGGCCCAAGTTTGTGTGTTAGGCCTAGGCCCAGTTGTAGCGGCTGGCCAACGCTCAGGGAAGGAAGAGGGTGGCCTGCACTAGGACATCAGGACATGGGCCTCAAAACAAAAGTTGGGCGCCCATTATTCCATTTACAATTTACAAAGAAACCTCTCTTCCGTGATTCGTGAACCAGCATCAACATCCAAACATGCATCATTTCACATGAGCACTTCCGCAGACCAAGGGAATGCGACGCGGTTTGGGCACAATTAGCTCAGCAACAAAACGGGCGCACATCTTGGAAGGTTCATCTGTCCACTGGGAAGCAAGCACAGGTACCCCGTGTCCCGTGAACGTCGTCGCTTCCCTTGGCGTCCCTGACAGCAGCAGAGCATGGGAGCAGGCCGTGCACTTGGCTCCCAGGACACGGGCGCGGCACGCACCCGCACGGCGCGCCCACCTGCCCCTCGTCCCCGAGCCAACCAAACCCAACCCCTCTCTGGCTCTCTCGTCTCGTCGTGGCGCGCCCGATCCGCTGGCGAGCACGCCGCGCTGGGCTGCCTCCCGGGGCGCGGCACCACCTCGTCTCCAGTGGCCGTGGCCGCCCGGGGGTCGCCGTGTCCCGGAAAGGCGCGGCACGCGTCTCCGCCACGCGCCTGGCCGATCCGCGGCAGGAACCTCCCGGCGCACGTGCCCCCGCGCGCGGCACAGCTCTCTCAATCCCACCCCCGGTTCCCTCGCCGCGCGCTGCACCGCGGATACGGGCTGCCCCCCAGTGGCCGCCCCTCGCGCCGACACCGCCATGTTAGCCCTGCCGCCCCTTGCCTTCCGTCGCCGTGGCACTCGCCGGCACGGCCCGTTGGGAGACGCTCCCTCTCTCTCTCTCTGTCTCCGGCCCGTTGCAGATTCATGCACGGCGCCGGAGAATCCAGGGGGTGGGGGGGGGGGCAGCGCGTGCCCAATATTCATCTCCGGCCTCGAGGCGGATTTGAGGCCGGGACGCGCACGACGTCGCGCGGTTCGGCTGATCGAATAAACAACACCCCCAGAGAGAGAGAAAAAAAAACCAACTCGAGATCGATATCGATGCGAGAGAGAGGATCTATCATTCGATCCTCCCCGCGCGGCGTGCGACGCATATCATTGCCGCCGCCGCCGTTCCCAACGATCAACAACGGATGTGCCCGCCTTGTCGAAGACTCGAAGCACGCAAATCATCGAGGAGAGGAGACTCACATAGTCACATGCAGCAGCCATTAGCCGCCTCCCTCGATCGATGATTGTGCGTGCTGCTCCTGTCACTAGATCATCGCGGGGGGAGATTAAAATTAAACTAAACTAACCCTGCATCCAAATCTCCCAACTGAATCGGGGGGAATATAATCTCAACTCGACCCTGCCCATCTCGAAACTGGAAACTAAAAACAATTGCGCGGGCAATGTGCGTCGCATGATTTCCTCGTCCCACTAGACTACGCTTCTAGCTACTCTCGGCATATCTTGGGAGGGATTATTCTCCATTCTCTAATCCCCTCCTCGCGGCACTTTGCTTTTTTTTATTCTGCATGATGGAGCTGATGATCGAGCTGCGTAGCGTAGCGTAGGTAGCAGTAGCACCAGTGGCGTTGTGGGCAAGTGGCTAAAGCAGCAGAACCTTCTGTCGATTGATTCCATTCCACCCCACCAAAAAGGAGATCGCAAGTAGGCAGGGGCTCAGCTCCAAACAAGCTGTGCTGCCACAGCAACTGTCTCCGCCTGCTTGTTGCCAAGTGCCATATGCTGGGGCCTGCGATGATTGGCATCAAGCTGGGACAAGGCTCTGTGCCCTTGTGAGCGGCGAGCGTGTTTATTTTAAAATTTCAATCCAGCCTCGGTCAGTCTCATGGGCAACCAGTCACGAATCATAGCCATGTAGGAAGGAGTAGGGGGAGTGAGAAAGCAACTCTCGTCGCATGCATCAAAAGGGCATCGTTGATGGATCACGCAAATAGGACTAGTCGTCCGTGTTCATCTTTGCGTAAAAGCAGGCCAAAAGAAAAGGGCACCACGGGATGCGAGCTGCGAATGCAATGATGCTGTGTGATTGATGAAGCATGAGACAATAGTAGCAGAGAATTGTTTAGGAGATTGTTGGTTTGATAATTGCAGGCACTGATTCTGCTGCCCACTAACCTATCTAGTCTGTGAATGCGGCCGTTTGCCACACACGGCTTTGTTTTTCTTTTTTTCCTTTTTATTTTCTTGGCCCGGTGGAATCTATCCTTATTTTTTATGAGCCTTTGAGCTCACGTTATGCGGGTAACATCAGCTGCTCCTAATAATTCGGCACGAATCCACCTGCAGGAAGTTTTATATGCCAACGGATCAAAGTAGTCAGAAAACAACTATCGAGTATGTAGCAGCAGGGAAAAAGAAATTCAGAGCATATCTCTCACCATATAATGCTGCTTTGCTTAATCAAATGAATACAGTATTAGTACGTGATCTTGGGAGAGGTCGTTTTGAAAATCTTTCGAGTTTGACGTGTTTTCAGTTGCAAAATGATGACCTCCAATTCCAGACTGAAATATTCTAGCTTATCTGGTTAAAGTCAACAATCGTTCGTACGCACACACACAGCTGGTTATCATGGTGTCGAACTCTTATGTCCCGACTAGGTCATGCATGTCAACTCCGATCCATTTGAGCTTCCATCATCGATAAGGACGGGATCAGCATGCCACAAACTTTCAACAATCTTGGAGCCAAAACGATCTGTGCGCAGCAGACAGGATCTACGATTCCATCACATCCTGTTTGCAACTGCGAGCGAAAGGGGCCTGCACGTAGCACATGGCGAGAGATTTTCTTCAGAGCTCTGCCAGAGATGCAGGCTTAGTGCGCTGCAGGATCCTTCTTCATTCAACCCAGTCGTGTCAGGTAAATCAGCGACTCTTGACTTCATGCCGCACAATGCATCTCCAATCAGACAGGGCTTAGGATTTTCAACAAGGTACTGCTCGATCTGACGGCCACATGTGGCTGCGTTCAGATTGGGAGTAAAAAGTACTTTTGCAGATGAATAGTGCATTGGAAAGCGTATTCTGTGAGAGAGATGGATAGGAAAAACTAGTTGGAGAAGTACTTTTCGGTGAATCTGAACACAGCCTGTGTGAAGACGATTTCGCATTTCACACATCCTGGAGGGTACAGTACATATTTTTCATGGTCATAGGACTGTTGAACTAACCCTAGCTCAACACGAACCGCACCCTCTCGGCTTTTGGTGATGGTGAAGGAGACTTCCTGAGAGAGTGGCAAAGACGCAAGAGAAAATTCCTTCCATACCCAAAGAATTTACACCTATTCCTTCTATACCCAAAAAAGTTATAAAATCCCTTCTATACACAAATTCTAATTTCCCATCCCCTCTATACCCAAAACCGTTAGTTTCGGGTTAAGTGTGGGCTAAAAATACCATTTTACCCCTACATACAACTAACCATTTTTATGATAATGTTTTAACAGGAAAACACTATTAGTACTTAGTTAATGGTTCATATGCATTTTTGTCACAACTTTATTTTGACAAGTATACCATTAACAACGTAATAGTATTTTTTTTTGTTAAAACAGTATCATAAAAATGGTTAGTCACATGCAGGGCCAAAATAGTCTTTTCAGACCTATACTTAACCCCAAACTTAACGGTTTTGGGTATAGAGGGGATGAGAAATTAGGATTTGGGTATAGGAGAGATTTTGTAATTTTTTTGGGTATAGAAGGGATAGGTGTAAATTTTTTGGGTATAGAAGGAATTTTCACAAGACGCAAACGATTATCCATCAAGGCGTCGAGTCATGTTAAATTGAAGGAAGTGGAATATACCATTCCAATTCGGGAGTGGACATTCCAATCTTCAAGAGGATTTCAGATCATCAGATGGGAATGGTGCACAATCTCTGATCTCTCGGTATCTTTACACCTCTGTGTCTACTCGCGGTCTTGTCTGTCTTGCCGGTTTGGTCAAGCGAGCTTCCTCCACTTATCTTGCTTCACCTACCTTTTCACTAGTTAGTAGCTGTACGTCCACTGACAGGAACAGCGCAAGTATCTGCATCAGCCATCAGAAAATTTCCCTTTATTTTTCATATTCATCTATTTTTGTTCCCCACAAATTCAACCGACAATTTGATAACTGACAATTTTTTTTGTCCATATAAGGCTCGGCCCCGTTTCCATTGCATAACATGAACACATGAATCTGGTAACAAAATAACAAATTGATTTAAACGGCCGACTCGAATTATGCTAGGACCAAATCCCATGCAAAACTGATCGCAGAACCATTAGATGCCATGTCCATCTTGATTTAACATGTGCCTGACTTCTCCGGCAACGGTCCAAAAAATCAAAAGTCCTATGGAAAAAAAAATAATGCCCGAGAGCTCAGGAGGAATCAACAAAGCAAGGATTTGATGGGGGCTTGATGGTGGCGTGGAATGCGGTTCCAAGTCTCCATCATCATCGACCAAAGCAGCAAAAACCCATAACTTTATTCCACGTCAGGATCAGATTATTATCACGTCTTCGATCGCCGTCGTGTCAAGTGTCAAGAGTTGTTGCCATTTCTGACGATGCAACGGAGACGAAGTTGCTGCTGAATCCTAATGCACCACGGGATAAAAAGGTGATTAGACGCGAGGACCGGACGTCGCGATGATTAAACCCCACGGAATTTCTGGCAAAGGTGCTATGCTACAGGTAATCGCAACCGAATATCCGGCTCCACAAATGACAAATCCATAGTGCCCTAGCTACACCCCCCTAATGACAAATGAGTGGCTTTTTTGTTTGTCTCAAGCCAACAATTTTTATAATCTAAAACTGGCAGTGATTAAAATGCATTTCGAAGGCCCGGGCAGTGTCCGAATTCGGAAACGTATGATGACTAGAGGAAGTGTATGGCTCTATCACAAGTCACAATATTCTGCCGGAAAAACGAAAGTATATGTTCTTTTTGCCTAGCTGCACACGCACCCAATACAAGTTTGTCAGTTTTTATTCGAAAAGAAAAACATCGTCAACTTTTGAGTTGTCGAAGGATTTTTTTTAAGAGCTCTTTTACAATGATTGGCAATGATTGGCAAGTACCAGCTGGTACTACCAGGTACTTGCGGGTACTTTAAGTACTTTTCCTGGTACTTACCGGTACTTTTAACTAGAATTTTGAAAAAATAAATAAATAATAATAAGGGTATATTAGTATTTTTATATCCTGATTAGAATATAACCTCCCACAACATATCATGATGATTTTTTTCCCGCCGCCTCCTCCCCCACATCTGCGAAAAAAGACGTATATACCCTCTCTTTTAATTTAAAAATAAAATAAAATAATTAGGTGGGCCCATTTATCCGGTACTTGGTCCCACAATTTTGATACTTTTTGGTACTTTTGGATGGGTACTTTTAGGTACTAGACATTTTTCCCACCGTTGGATTCTATATCCTGGTAGTACCATGGTACTTGCCAATCATTGTAAAAGAGCTCTTTTTTTAAATGATGGATTAAAAATATTTGCCAAATTTTGAGTTGTCAAAACGTTTTTAAAAATGATGAACTGAAAATATTTGTCAACTTTTGAGTTCTCAAAATGAATTTTTAAAATTATGAACTAAAAATTATCTAGGCAAAATATGATAACTTTTTAGCTATGCAAAGTAGAAATTAGCTATGAAAAATAGAAAGAAGCCAGTGCTTTCTAGTCCCGTTACCATGCCGCACCACAATGGATTAGATTTGACTCGAAAACGATAGCTTTCCCCTTCTTTTTTCCCAGTTCCTACATGTACTGTATTGTTCCCGCGCCGCAACGTCCGCGCACAGCACACGACTCTCTGGTGCTCGAACGGGTGCGGACACGAGTACACGACGCATCCATCCATCACTCGAGACCCTGGCCGGAAAGGAAACGTTGTGTTGCGTCCCGGGCCCGACGGGTGCCGGTGTCCATCCATCCCGGGCTCATATGCCATGTACCACGGCGAAGGGACACGAGCCGGACACGGGGACGCGCACGGGAGCGACGGCGCAGCACCCCCTCCTGTCTCGCTTCGTACGGCCAGGCCCCAGGTGTCGTCGCCATCGCGAAGACGAGCGCCATGCCTCGCTGTCCTCTTCCCTCGCCCGCTCCGCGCGTTGCCGTCGCCCACAGGGCTCCGGCAGCTGGACCGAGTGGGCAGGTGTCTGGCTGTCCCGCCGCCGCGGCAGCCCATCGTTCACAACGCACAGAAAGCGTCCGGCGTGCCGGCCTCCGACATCTCACCTCGCTCGAGCCGCATGGCATGGCACAGCGCACAAAGTGTCCGCGAGGACATGGGTGTTAGGCCGGGTGCTCTGCCCTACCATACCATACCATACCATACCATACCATACCACCAGTCCCGATCCCCGCCGCGTTCCGGCTCGGACCACCGCGCGGTGCGCCGCCGTGCGCTTTCACGAGAGGCACGCCGCGCGCGCTCACACACATGAGTACATGACACACGAGAGGGTGCAGCCACGCGCCGACACCGCGCGCGGTTGGTTAGTCAGAGCCTCAGGCAGAGGAAGGCGAAGCAACAAGGACGAGCGATGGAGGTGGTGGGTGTGTCGAGCGCCTGTACGCCGGTGGTGCCACCGCGCGTGCCCGCCAGCGACGTGTGGGCCGGCGGCGGCGCCGCGACGGGACCGCGATGGATGGCGTGCGGCTCACAAGGCCTCCGCTGGTCACCGCGACGACGGCGATTGGCGCCACCGCGGCAGGGCGGAACAACCACTGGCCATAGCCAACAGCGACCACCACGCGACTGCACAGCACCCACGACCGTTGCGCTAAGCCGTGCCACTTGTGTGTGTGTCCGGGTTCAGAGATCATCCTTATCGATACCATTACTAGGCTACAAATCATGGGCGCCACGTCGCCATCTTCCCGCCTGTAAATACGCACGCCACGGCCGGCGGCGGCGCGGTTTTTTCACCGGCCGATCCGTGTCGAGACGCGGACGCCGGACCTAACTAACCCCTACGCAAAGCGCCAAGGTCGAGCTCGACGCCAGGACCGTCGTTTTCAGTTTTCACCGCTCCCGTCTCTCGATTCCCGGCGACCGCACATCACGCGCATCCTTGGCAGCTGCGACGCCGACGACGACCACTGGTACTCGCCGTCGTCAAGGCCGGGACGCCTCGCGTCATCTCTTTGGAAATTATTTTTTCAAGTGGAGTGCAGGATCTACTCGGCCGCGCAAGATAGATGCCGGCGTCCGCATTTCCTATTTTGACCAGGATTTCTTCGTGCTCCGTCGATGTATCTAGCGGCTTCGACGGGCACTTGGTTATGGTGCGCAGGCAATCTGTGCAAGTGTGCATGCCGTCGGCATGGACGGACATGTGTGGACAAGCAAGGGTGTACGGTATATTTGATTTCTCCATCTCTCTCTCTCTGTGTGCTACAGTGATCCTACTGTCTGGGGATGATGGAGCAAGAAAGCGTGCCTGTAGCTGTCTTGGAGGACTTACGGCAGCAGCAACCAACTCATAGCATTGACCGCTATTGTTGCGTCCCTCTCACAATGCCAAAAAGGATGCATGGAAATCTATTGCTGCGGCACAATAATTTCCTCCAACTTGATTATCGCTCCATACCATGCTGTCATGGATTCTTGTGGTTTTTGCATCGGTGTCTCCCTCTTTATTCCCCCCTTGAATATCGGTGCTTTTCATAACTAGTGCACGTGATTTTTACAAGGTCTTGGCGAAAATTTGAACCCAATCGTTGCTTTCATATATTGGGCTGTCCAACTCTTCTTCATTGTCTACATAAACAAAAAAAAAAATCTTCTTCATTAGTCAACCACGTTGGAGAAGGATTAAAAATGTCCACATCTTGCAGCTCGCAAGCTACTTTTAGTGATTAGTGGTGCGTTGTTATTGCAGTCACTCAACTCGTACTGCACATGGACATATGTGTCATGTTTATCGTTCACATGCCTTTTGTCATTGTCACCGTATTAAGTATGACGTGTGCCTCTCAATAATTATTGAGAATTTATCAAGAAAATGGATCTTCCTATTGATTCCGCTTAAGCAAACACGGTTTGTCTTCCTATTGATTCCGCTTGAATCTTTTCCCCATGAATCAGCTCACGACCCTCTGTCATGTAGCCAGTGATTATGGGAGGATAAGTTTTTTTTAAAAAAAATGACATGGGTATATTGCAACTGATACATATCTATCTGGTGATTATAACACACGATTTGAAAGAATACCTCCATAATTTTTAGCAATAAATTTAATATTTTTAACCATTTAGTAGGTTAATAATTTAGAAAAATCAAATCATTTAGTATAAGAGTATGAGTTCATCTCATATTAAAGTCTGTATATTTTATCCACGGACAGTACCGATACTATGTACACGCTCCCGTTTAACCAATCGATAACCCAACGATAGCATGGAACTTCTTCCCGTTTTTGACCCGATGATATCAACTACTAGCAAAATACCCCATTATAAAAAAATATTCCCTTAGTCCCCATATACCAGCTGTAACCATTGATAAAGAGAAAAGGTGTAACCATTTTTCTCTGATGTCTCGAAATATCGGACGCTTCTTCATATCACCCGTCAATTAGTAAGCGTTGGGTCTAATTAACATATTTATTGTCTTCACTCTATTCACATTGGGTGCTAGAGTAGAATTAAATGTGTTGTTTTTTTCTCTCCGTGTCGACGGATGGAGTACTAGCAAAATACTACGTGTTCTCGATTTGTACTAGGACACGTAATCGAGGTTTTGTATTTCGGCATTTGAGAATGTCGGTGGGTTTTTCATTAAATAATCGGCCAAGCGAAGAATACTCTTGTGTGTCTGAAGACTATTGGGTGACGTTTGTCCGAGGAAAATGGCGTGGAGACGGACGGACGATCCACACCGACATGCCGCTGCGCAAACGAGCACCGATGCACGAGTCTCTAGGCTCGTGCCCGATCACGCACGCCGTCGGAACCACCCTCGCCGAGAGCACATCGGTCCGGGAGAGAGGTCGGTGCCTCGGACGGCCTGCCTGCGCGCCCAAACTCTCACGCGCGCACGCCATCCTTTTTGTCCCGCACGACGAGACGGAACTCGACGACGCCCGGAGCACACGGTAGTGCGCACGGTACGGCCACACCAAACAAAGCTTTACTAAAAAGAAAGGCATATATTTTTTTTAAAAAAAATCGAAATGAGAGATGGAAAAAAAGGAAAAAAATAATAATATTTCCGGGTACATGACGGTGGGCCCACGCACGCCGCAGTCCCGTGGCGTACCTTTGCGGACACGCCCCCGGACGGGGCCCACCAGGCCCACTGGGCTACTGCCCATCGGCGCGGGTGCATGCACATGCACCCTCTCGTCGGGCCCACGTGGCACGCGTGGACCCGCCACGGCGATAACAACGTCGTCGCGGCGCGGCTGCCTCGTTCTCTCGCTCGCGCCGAAACAGCCAAAGCCGCCGTCGTTACGGCCGGTGGCATTTACGGCCGGCGCGCCCTCGAATCCGTAACAGGCTGTGGAAAAACTCGTCGGGCATGCGGCCAAACAAAGCTTACACCACAGTCGCTAGAACACAAAAGACTGACCTCGCTTGACGGCAATCGCTCCGGAAGCAGGCCAGGCAAAGGCTCCCTCGTGGCGTGTTCGGCCAACATCGGCATGGAATTTTTGCCGTGGAAACGCACGGTGCACCCACCATATTTGGTAAACTTTCAGTCACACGGAATAGTGAACTATTTTCAAGACATCTTTACTACTCGCTCTATTCAATTCAATAGTCCTATTTTAAATTTATTTTTTAAAAAAATAAATAATACGGTAACCTTTTGTATTAATATGGGTCACAATGCATAGAATATCTAGTTTGCATCAATTGGATGATGAAGGAAGGTTGCACTTCTTGGTGATCATGGAAATATCGCACATCAGTTCATTTCCACCGCTATCACTTTCACCGTTGGTCCATCTTTAAGATTTCTATAATTGATGAAACGAACAAGGCACAAGATCTGCCTATTTATTATACGAACGAGAAAAGCAAGTTTAGACTTGGACAAGGATTTGTCTAATGTTACTTTGCAATGCTTTTGTGTGTGGGTGTGCGTGCAGACTTAGCCAGCCTCGTGTCTTGTCCGAGCTATCAAGTAATGGCTTTTTAAGTTGTCGCCATATATATAACCTAGAAATGGAAGTGTAATCCTGCCAAACTAGACAATAAGTTTTTTTTTCCTTTCGATAATATATGACAATCTCCACAAATTGACCTTTTTTCTTGCCAAAAGATCATTATTATGCATGAGGCTAGATCTAGACCGTAGAGGTTAAATCAGGCGGTTAGAAAACGCACAAGATCTCCCCATTAACACCAGATCCGAAACTCTGTAGTCCAGCCCACTTGGTGCAGCGCACTAGCGCAGCGCCGGACAGGGCGCACAGGCTGAGCCAGCTGAGCAAAGCCGCGCACCAGCACGGCGGCATCCCTCACCCAGACCCACCTCTATAAATTCCCCGCACCACCCCTCGCCAATCCAAGTTCCATTCCATTCCCCATCGCCAGGACGAACGGAAAGCTCCCCCAAACCAAACCCACCACGAAGAATCGCACCAAATTCGATCGCCAACCCGTCACGCCACCATGAGCTTCTCGTCCATGAGCAAGCAGCAGGTGCTGGACGCCGGCGAGGGGGCCGGTGAGGAGGTCATGGAGCTCATTCCTGGGCTGCCGGAGGAGGTGGCCGAGAAGTGCCTCCTCCACCTCCCCTTCCTCTACCACCGCCTCTTCCGCACCGTGTCCCCCACCTGGAACCGCTTCCTCACCGACGCCCCCGCCAAGCCGCTGCTTCTCGCTCCCGACGCCGCGGCGGCGGCGGCCGCGGTGTCATTGTCGTTCTCGCTGCCGTTCCTCTTCGCCTTCGCGTTTGACCCCGCGTCGCGGCGCCTCCAGTGCCAGGCGCTCGACCCGTTCTCCAGACGGTGGCTGCTGCTGCCGCCGGTGCCCATCGCCGCCGCGGCAGGGTCGTTCGCGGTGGTCGGGCTCCCCCGCCGCGGCGAGATCTACGTGATTGGGGGCGTCGAGGAGGGCGACGACAGCAAGGCCGTGCGGAGCGTGGCGGTGTACAGCGCCGCGCGGAACGGGTGGGAGGAGGCGGCGGCGATGCGGACGCCCCGTGGGTACATGGCGGCCGGTGAGGTGGGGGGACGCGTGGTGGTGGCCGGGGAGGACGGTGAGGCGGAGGTGTTCGACCCGGAGGCCGGGGCGTGGCTCCCCGCCGCGCCGAGGCGGGGCGCGGCGGTGGCGCGGTACGACGCGGCGGCGGCGGGCGGGAAGCTGTACGTGACGGAGGGTTGGGCGTGGCCGTTCGAGCGCGCGCCGCGGGGCGCGGTGTACGACGCGGCGGCGGACTCGTGGCGCGAGATGGCGCGCGGGATGCGTGAGGGGTGGACGGGCTCCTGCGCCGTCGCCGGCGGGCGGATGTACATCGTCGCCGAGTACGGGGAGTGGCGGCTGAAGCGGTACGACGAGGCGCGGGACGAGTGGCGGATGGTGGACGGCGGCGGGGTGCCACCCGAGGTCCGGCGCCCCCACGTCGTCGCCGGCGAGGTCGGGGAGGTCGCCGGCGGGAGGCGGAGGATATACGTCGTCGGCGCCGGACTCGACGTCGCCGTCGGCACCGTGTCCGCCGCCGCGGCCGCCCCCGGCGCCGAGGAGGAGGAGGTGGTGGAGTGGGAGGTGGTCAAGGGTCCCACCGAGTTCGCCGGCCTCGCGCCCTGCAACGCGCAGGTCCTCTACGCATGACGAAAATTGATGAGCCCGCCGCCTGCGCGGGTGGAACGTCTCTGTCGCCGGTCGACGGGGGAGGTACGGCTTGGCTTGGCCCAAGTCGGCGCACCCACGGGCCCACCAGCCCGGTGCCGCGTCTCCTCGCCGGCGAAGCGCCGCGGTGGCCCACATGTCAGCGTAACGTGACGGTTCCAGAGCTTCTCGCCGGCAGGAGCGAGTGGCTCGCTTCGTTGTGGAACTGGAAGCTCACACCCAGACGGATGAGCGCACAGGGTCGCCACGTGGGACCAGTCTGTCAGCGAGCAGCTTACGGGAGGGGCTGAAGCGTCTTTATCGCCCGCTGTCCTCTCTTCTCCTCTAGTAAACCAGAGCAAAGCGTGCAAGCAGTAGAGCTTGCTTAATTTTTTTCCCCCTTTTGAGTTTTTTTTGTCCTTGTACGTGTGTATATTAGTATTGTATTTTTGGAGGAACAAGAGAAGTCGAAACCAAAGAATGCTCAATATATCCTCGTTCAAAGAAAAATTAAAAAAAAAATAGAACGGGATGAGCACGCGCGGCGCGGGCGCGGCGACTGTTCCTCTAGCTAGGCTCCAGCGCGTCGGCGTCGGCCATTAATAAAGCCAATCCAAATGATGAGCAGTAACCGTACTGTGCCCCGCGCACGGCTGCACGCTCAAGCCCAGCTGGGAATGAGCTCAGGGTGTCAGGCTGCCTGGCTGTGCGCTCGTGGGGTGTGTCATGTGTACTGTGCGCGCGCGGTGATCTGAAGCTCTGAACCGATCGGGAATTGAATGAATTTCCAGAGTTTCTAATGCCATCGTCAGGGAGGATGTCAATGCTTTGTTTAGAGACCTGATGTGGGGCTTAGTTTATGCGGCGTACGTACGTACTAGGAAGGCGAGGAAGGACGGGGGGCCGGCCGTCCAGCCTTTGGTGACGGCGAACGCGGCCTGACACGTAACGCGTCGCGACAGCAGATGCCATACTTGATCTCATCGCCCTGTGACTCTGCGAGAAGGATAGAATAGAGTGATTAATTGGCAGTCGCCCGGGTAGCATATTTGATGAAGCTACGCCACCCAACCAACGTAACGCTTGTTTCATTTCAGATTTTTTAGGGTATAAGCTTCGGATGCAATTCCTGATCGATGCTAGCAACACCCGGTGATATCCTTCAAGAACCAAAGGAGCACTGCTCCACCGTCCGCTCTCATCTTTGCATTCGATGGGGAATACAAGTAAATGACTAGCACTAGCCACTAGCCAACGGAATCGGAACTTCCAACAACACACAAGCTCAGCTCTTGCGTGTACCGTGGCTGCATTTCTGTCTCTCCCTGTGCTGTCCTGTCATCGATCGATCTCCTGCAATTGGCACACTTGCGGATTGGCCACTTGTTGCGAATCTGTGCCGATGATATAGCATTGCTCAAGGTGCAAACGTGACCGATCGACGGGCCCCCAGCAACTGGGGCACCTATCCCTGCTACAACTGCTTCTTAATGATCGCTGCTGGCAATGCAATTTGGTCTCGAAGCGGGAATCAAAGCCAGTTGTGCTAATAACCTTATCGCACAGCCTTGCTGACGGGTTCTCTCTCTTCTCCTCCTTCTTCCACGGGTACGGTCGTCCACGTTGTTGCATCCCCCGCGCGTAGTGCTGTTCTCGTGTGACACCCCTGCTGCTCTTGCCTGAATCGAGACAAGGTGGCAGCTGGCTTCTTCTTCACCTGTTGCTGACGTGCCAGTGTTTCAGTTGATGTGCTCACCGCACCGGGTACGCATGCACCTGCTGAGTGCTGACAGAGTGACACTTTGGGCATTCTGCAACGGCAGCAAGCATTTCTGCCAGCGTGGGGGGTCAGATAAGAAGAGCAAAGCTCTTTGGCGCCTAGCACGGGTGCATGCTACCGTCTGACGTATGTCCGCGGACAACACACGAGCCGACGAACGGCGTCGTCGTCGGGCATGTCCACATCCGGGCAGGGCCTTTCACGGTTTCACCCGGTGCGGCGGCTTGCATTTGTCCAACTCGCGTCCTTGGCGTCGCGGCGAGCCCGTTTGGGTTTGGCGCTTTCCGTTCGTCCTCCGCCCGCGTTCGGCGCCATACTAGTCTCGTTGGGCCGAGTGGCCGACGGACGGCGACGTGATCACCAGAGTTGTCAACATCCAGCAGGCCTTTCACCCGGCGCCGGCGGCTCGTCGAGCTTGCGTCCTTTGGCTTCGCGGCGTGACACGTGTTCGGTGTTCCTCGCTCGAGGTGTCCACATGGCCGCAGGGCCCGGTGTGTGTGTTGTCTCCACTCGGCGGTGCAAGCCCCGTTTGGCTTTGGGCCGTGTTCAGTGGTGGTGGGAAAAATACTTTTTTTTTTCTGAGATACGTGTTATGTGAGAGGAATGAATATAAAAAGAGAAAAAGAGATTTTTGGGATACGTGTTCTGTAAGAGAGATGAATAGAAACTACTTTTGAAAACTGAAAACTAAACGGGGCCTTACCGTTGTTCGGCGGACCGATGATGTAGCCGTGGCGGTGCCGAACGCCACACGTTCCCGTGCAAAAGCATCACTGGCGTCAAGCTGCTTTCGGGAGGTTCTTCACGGCTTCCCCTGCAGGCGTGTCCGCCTCCGGCGTGCCCGCTCCCGCCGCCGTCGTGCCCGTGACGTCCAGTGCCGGACGTGCGCACTGCTCTCGTGACGTTTGCTCTTTTTTTTTTTTTTTAAAAAAAATTTAGGAAATCTCGTTTTTTAGAACTTTTATTAGGAAATCTCGTGATAGGAACCGGCGGCAATGCTGGGGGAGTGGGGCGGGGCGTACCACGCGGCCCGTGGCCGTGCTCCCAAGACAGCCCAGATAGATAGTTGGACCTTTTTGTTTACACTAGATAGTTGGGTCTTGCCTGGACGGCGGCCTGCAAGTGCAAGGCAGGGCAACTAACCGGACTTACTACTTTCTCAAAAAAAAAAAACTGGACTTACTAAAATGGTGGCCTAAAGTTATTTTTAGCATTGTAATTAGATCTGATTACTTACTCAGGTGGATAATTATAATCTCATCCGTATCAAACTAGGAGGTCAAAAGAGTCAAACCGCGAAGGGCGTAAGATTTTCCGTCAAACACCTTAATTTCTTCTTTCCACTGGACAGAGAAGTGCTATCCTTTTCTTTTCCATCATTTTGGCCAAACGTCATACAAAAGTACTAGCTTGATCCAGTGCAGTAGTTTGGCTAAACACTAATAGCATAAAAGTGCCTATCATTTTGAATCCAGTGTACTAGTAGTTTGGAAAAAAAAGACATTGTAAACCGAGGTTGTGTTTAGATTAGGGTAAAAAAATATTATAGATGAAGAAAAAACACTGTAGCACTTGTTAGGAAGCATGTTTTGTGAGGGAGGTGAATAATGAAAAGTTGATGAATAATGAGAAATTGGAATGAATAGTGTTTTGTTAGGGAGGTGGTATCAATCATTTCACTCAACAATGCCAACGGATAGAAAAAGTGAAGCCGTGATCGTCTCCCGTTCACGACTCCCGCGATCCACACCGACTCGCTTGAGTCGCTTCACCTCCCCAGTCACACACGCTCGCCGCGCCGGAACGAGGCCCATGGCCTTGGCGACACCGCTCCGCCACCACCTCCCGTTGGCGGCGGCGCCGGCCGTGGCCCCCGACCCCGCCACCCCATCCCTGGTGGCGACCCGCGGCGCTCTCCCGCCCCGCTGGGCCCGCCTCCGCTCCAGCCTCGCCGCGTCCCCCTCCTCGGAGCCCAGGCCCACCAGGTCCCTGACACCTCCAGCGGCGGCGGCGGCGGGCGGGCGGCCGACGGTGCTCGTCACGGAGAAGCTGGGCCCCTTGGGGCTTGACCTGCTGCGCTCGTTCGCGAACGTGGACTGCTCCTACGAGCTCACGGCGGAGGAGCTCCGCGCCAAGGTGTCCCTCGTGGACGCGCTGGTGGTGCGGAGCGGGACGCGCGTGACGCGGGAGGTGTTCGAGGCCGCGCGCGGAAGGCTCCGGGTCGTCGGCCGCGCCGGGGTCGGGATCGACAACGTCGACCTCCAGGCCGCCACCGAGGCCGGGTGCCTCGTCGTCAACGCGCCCACCGCCAACACCGTCGCCGCCGCCGAGCACACCATCGCGCTCCTCACCGCCATGGCCCGCAATGTCGCGCAGGCCGACGCGTCGCTCAAGGCCGGTACGTACTACGCCATCGCCCTCTCGTTGTTGCTACGGACAAATGCGTGATTAACACAGCCATGTCGTTCCTACCACACATTCTGGAATGGATAAGGTCCTGCTGCTACTGTTTGTATTGAAGGAACAGCGAAATGTACCTCCAAAAAAAGAAAAGAAAAAGGAACAACGAAATGCGATCGTAATTTTCTACCCGGTGCACATTGCTCGCCACTGAAATGTAGACGTGTTAGGCTGGCTTACGCCCACGCATCACGTTTCTATAGTTGTGTACTTTTGATGCTTTGAAACGTTAGGTCGTAAACGATGATGGCATGATTTCCAATCGAAATTTGTATATGTGCTGCCAATAATCATGTCACCCTAATTGCGTGATGAACTGATGAAGCTTTAAGTGTTTTGTTTTTTTAAGCATATTTTTTTTTTTTTTTGGGGGGGGGGGGGGTTAATGATTTTTCTGAGGCCCATTCTGCACATACTTCTGGTTGGGCTCTGCTATCCACTTATCCATCTCTTCAGTTAGCTGAAATTCCTTCTTGCTATAAGGAAATCCATTCTTTCTACAGTTCTTATTATAACAAAAAAAAGCTTTATCCATCGATCACTTCGCTGTTTAAAAACTTTTACCACTTGAGGTTTTGTCCTGCATTATCGTGACACTGAATAATAATGTTGCTCTTGTTGCCGATTTTCAACTGGCAGCAGTGATCATTTTGACTTATAGAATCTACAACTATTAGCCAGAATATTTCAGGCATACCATGTTCAACCAGTAGGTTGATATTTGACAATACTTAACTAGCTGTGTTCAGAATGTGCTTATTTACGAACATCACAAATTCATCTCAACTGATATAGCAATACTTAACTAGCAGTGACGATAATGTGCGCAGTTCATTTGTGCTGAATTGGTGTTGCAATCCGCTTTGCACAATTCAGGCAAATGGGAACGGAGCAAATATGTTGGTGTTACCTTGGTGGGGAAGACACTAGCTGTTATGGGCTTCGGAAAGGTTGGTTCGGAAGTAGCTCGACGCGCAAAAGGACTTGGGATGGATATCATTGCTCATGATCCATATGCTGCTGTCGATAGAGCCCGAGCAATTGGTGTAGATCTTGTATCATTTGATGAGGCCATCTCCACCGCAGACTTCATATCACTTCATATGCCTCTTACTCCATCGACAGAAAAACTTTTCAATGATGAAACTTTTGCTGAAATGAAAGAGGGTGTTAGAATTATCAACGTTGCACGGGGTGGAGTTGTTGATGAAGAAGCATTGCTGAGAGCACTTGATAATGGAACAGTTGCCCAGGTAATTCCTTTCGTCATGTCCACTCATGATTCAATCAAATATTGGCAACGCCTATTGCTGTTACCTGTTTTCCGATTCTCATATGTATCTAGTATCTATTTTGTGCGATGTTTTGTCAGAAAAAAAGAGAGATATCTAAGCCTTTTTCCTGATGGTGTTATGCTGTGAGTCAGGCTGCACTTGATGTATTTATTGAGGAGCCACCCCCAAGAGACAGCAAGTTAGTGGAGCATGAGAATGTAACTGTCACGCCGCATCTTGGAGCTAGCACAACAGAAGCACAGGTTTGGTGATCTTCTTGTAGTAAACCTATTTCTACCACATCATAGTAGCCTATCCTCTTTACCAAAATACCAAATGTACTACACCTCCACAGGAAGGTGTCTCCCTTGAAATTGCAGAGGCTGTTATTGGTGCACTGAGAGGAGATCTGGCTGCCACAGCTGTGAACGCCCCAATGGTCCCTGCTGAGGTACTTTTCATTAGAAAGGAATACGTTAATCCAGAGTCAGTTCAGTATAATTGTGCACTCTGCTTGTGTCTAAACTGTACATCTCTTCCGACAGGTTTTATCAGAGCTGTCTCCATATGTCGTCCTTGCTGAGAAGCTGGGCCGTCTTGTTGTGCAACTTGTTTCTGGTGGCAGTGGGGTTAAGGTTGTCAAGGTTGTCTACTCATCCACTAGAGACCCCGATGACTTGGACACAAGAATTCTTCGTGCCATGGTCACCAAAGGCATCGTCGAACCTATTTCAAGCGCATTCGTCAACATTGTCAATGCAGACTATGTCGCCAAGCAAAGGGGGCTTCAGATAATTGAGGAGAGAATTCTCCTCGACGGTTCACCTGAAGTCCCCCTAGATTCCATTGAGGTCCACCTTGCCAATGTGGAGTCCAAGTTTGCCGGTGCCTTGTCTGATGCAGGTGACATCAAAGTGGAAGGCAAGGTTAAGGATGGCTCCCCACATCTCACGCTTGTCGGGTCTTTCAGTGTTGACGTTGGCCTTGAGGGCAACCTGATACTGTGCTGCCAAGTTGATCAGCCAGGCATCATTGGGAAAGTGGGATCTATCTTGGGAAAGATGAATGTGAATGTGAGTTTCATGAGCGTTGGAAGGACTGCTCCTGGAAAGCAGGCGATAATGGCCATTGGGGTTGATGAGGAGCCTGAGAAAGAAGCTCTCAAGTTGATCGGCGAGACACCGTTTGTTGAGGAGTTTGTTTTTCTTAAGCTTTAGAGAGGAAATAGCCAAGCTGCTAGGAGCTAGTTCGGGGTACTGTAGAATGACATTCTTTGGTGTCCTTGAGGACACGCCATGTAGATATATATCAAGAAGTGCATTAAAAAAGAAAAACAATTTTTGCTCCTGGGCAGCTGGGCCTGTTTGTCCTTCTACTGTCATTGCATTGGCTTATCTCATCAGTCGTCTGTCGGTCTGTGTGGTTGGATGCTGTTAGAATCTCCTCTCTCTAGTTTCAGGTGCATCGAAGAGTATCCCATACACCATTCCCTTTCTATTCCACCCAAAACCGTTACAGCTCTCTGAACCATTTGTTTACATCCCTGACCCTGAAGGGCAGATTTTTTTTTTCTTCTTCACAATTCATCCAGACCAAATGATACAGTATTTTGTATGTGTACTTGTTACAATAATGCTAACCGCTGCCTTTTCTACCCTCGATTAAAACCATATCTACTAATATAGTACTGTTTTTGCAGGATATGCAACATTGGCATTTGAGGCACGTGAAATTAACCCATCGCACTGAAGTTGACAGCCTTTAGCATGAATGAACAACCGGTGCGTTCTCAGACTTTAGAGCACGTTTTCTTGTTCCCGATCAGTCCGGAGCCGTGTGATCCTAACCACTGCATTGTCAGGATCAAACTCTGTTAGGCAAGCCGATACCTTGGCATGTTCATACTACTGTACGTGTGTACCCTCTGCCGACCCAACTTCTTTTTGCAATCCGCCATAGCCCATCGGCAACTCACCATCTGCTTTTCTTTTCCAAATCCAATCAGCGGATCAGATGGTCCATCCATCATCCCTTGCCTTTCCCCCGCGCTGGTGGCCATGCCAGTGGCAACTGATCTCAAGGCCTCGCCGGGCCAACGCGTCCTCCTCGCCGTCGTCGTCCTTCCCACCCCACAAGCTTTAGGGAAAGGGGTGCGCTGGACACCGAGCCCGGGCACACGGTGAGAGTAGTGTAGTGCCCCTCACACTAGCCGGATAAAAGCTATGTATGCCTCCCCGACGGCGACGCCGTCCCCACGATGGTGGTGGTGGGGGAATTGACATGCATCCCGTCCCGGCCGGCCGCCGTCGCGGTGGCACAGGAGTGCACGCCACTTGCTCCTCCTCCTCCCTGTAGCTATGACCGCTACTCCTCCCTGTACTACCAGTCTGTGCAACAGCGATGTGCTGCTGCTGATCCTTATCGTCTCCGCGGCCTGTTTGAACACCCTCGATCAGGCACGCGCTCTGAACCCTGAAATGGACGTCGTCCAGCGAAGTGAAGGCTAGCTAGTTTTTTCATGTGTTTAGATTGTAGAAAAAAACACTGTAGTATAAGAAAAACACTGTAGCATTCGCTGGAAAACGTGTTTTGCGAGTGAGGAATAGTGAAAAGTTAGAATAAATAGTAAAAAGTTGAAATAAATAGTTGGGAATCTAAACATGGCTCGAGGAAATGGCCGTTGCTGTAGCGTTGTTGCATTGCAGGTCAAGATGGTTCAGTGTTCAGAACGTGGCGGCGAGCTGTGAGCTTGCCGTGAGGGAGAACCGTCTGATCGATCGTCTCCACGCTGGGCCGGGGAAGAAGAGGAAGAGATGGCGGTGATCCGTCAGCGCGCGTTCGGGGCACACGACCGATGGCGACGTCCAGCCGCGGGGTGGTGTGCGGCTGGGGGCGGGAGAGCTGGAGATGCTTGGCTGAGAGTTGTAGCACCAGATTCTCATTATTCTCCAGCTTTCTTTCAGGAGTTGACACTTGTTTTTTCTTTGTTTGCGCAATAGTTGAGACTGGATTTGACAAAAACTCCGACCAAATCTCGTGGCTGTCCACAAGGTGCACAGCCAGCGCACCTCATCATGAGAATTGCAATGGATAGGACCGGCGCCATGTAACTGTAAGCACTTACTCCGTACACCTATTTCGTCGGTCAACACCGGCACACTGGCGTGTCCATCTGTTATTTGAAATGACTATGCTAAAGTACTCCATTCACCTCCTAAGAGGTAAGATCTCAAATGAGGCCATGTTTAGATGAGAAAGTTAGTGGAAAGTTGGAGGTGTGAATAGTGCATTGGTAAACGTGTTTGTGAGAGAAGATGTGACTCGATGTGACTGAAAAGTTGGTGAAAGTTGGCGAACTAAACATGGCATGAATCTCAGCCATCAATTTTTAAAATAAATAAAACATCTTAATAATTAATATATAGAGAGAAAAGGAAAAAATCATGCAATATCTACGGTCTTCCTTAACTGGTCTTCCTAATTTCCTCCCCGTTCCTTCTCACGCCACCATTCTATCTTCCATAGGCACCATCGCATGCAGGCATACTGCAGCGGCCTGCCCGTTCCACGTCGCATGGAGGCAGCCACCGTTCTATCTTCCTTAGGCACGCATTGCAGCAGCTTGTCACGTTTTTTTTTTCTTCAAAAATTCCCTTGTAACGTGATGACATGAACATGATATAAGACAAAAAATGTTTGTTAAGTTTTTTTTTTCAAAAGTTCCCTTGTCACGTGAACATGATATAAGAAGAGAAGAAATTGTGTTTAGTCTAAATCTATGATACAAAAGAAAAAAATAGAAAGTTAAATTCTAACTCAATCAAATTAGATCTAATAAGAAGATATTTTCTCAGATTTAAAAATAAAATAATAAATATTAAACCTATTACCTAGGAGGAGGTAATATGTTCTTAAAATTTCCTTTATTAGACATTTGGGAGTACCTTAGCAAAAGCCTAATTGTAAACATTTCAGGCGACGAAAAAAAAAGGAAAAGAAAAATGGAGCATGTTTTTTGCGCAATATAATGAAGGGAAGAGGCGCATCATAGGCTGCCCCCAAGTCGCAAGCAAATCTTCTGGAAAATTCTGATCGCGAAGCGTCGGGAAAATTATGAGATTTCGCACCGATGGACGTCGGCCAAGAGCCCCAAATCTTCCGAGTCCTAAATGCGGTGATCACGTGAAGAAAGCTTAACAGCACGGGGGAGGTAGGCCCGGTCCGAGATGTTGGCGGCGAAACCAATCGCCTTCCCCCGTCGAGTTGGTGTTGCCCCGACCCCACAGCCCCAATCCGGTGCGCATGAAACAAGCAGCGTACCACTTTGTGGCGATTCAACCGAAGTGACAAGTGTATACTCCGGTATGTGGCGACTCAAGCGAAGTGAAAAATATATAGTATGGATCAATATGTGCCATTAGAAGTAGCGGCACACAATGATGCGTTTATGCCATGTATCATTTATAAAAACACAGAATTCAAATAAAAAATATTCACATTACGAAAGTGTTCCTACAATGGCATCATACAGAATGGTTAGACAATAGCAAATGGGCTAGAATTGCCTTTTTGCGCCATCCTAACTAGAGCACAGTTCCACATAAAAATTTCCATAAAATACATTAACCTCATTTTGGAATCATGGCTCCAACCAATTCCGAAATACAGCCTAGATGGTGCAGATGCCACGACCAATTAACTCTCAGCTAGGACACAAGGACGTGCACAACCAAGAACCACACCATCTCGAAAGGACATGTTCTGCCCCCTTCCATTTGGCAAACACACGATCACACGGGGAGCCCCGCACGGGATCGCCGGCTTCGCGAGATGACGGCATCCGGTTCGTCACCCACCACCCGCGACCAATGACGCTTCTGCCCCGGGGGTGTCGCGAGTCGACGCGTCCGCGTCACGCGTATGGGTCAAGATTCCGCGGGCCGGACTGCGACTCAACGCGCCCGAGTCGCTCGTTCCTGCCGCTAAATTACCAAACTGCCCAATCTCTATCCTGTCAGGCTGTCACAGCCACTCCCAAAATTTCAATTTCCAAACCTAAAAGGAAAGCTTTGTCCATTTGTAAAGATAATATTGTTTCTCCTGGGAACTTGGTTGCGCCACCATTGACTTGTAGATCAAGCGTTTTTCAAGCACCGATTGACGTGATGATGTGGAGAGTTGTATACATATATGCAGCTATATTTTAGCTATAGTTTTAGTTGGCAAGAGAAAAAAAAGAGGGGTCCATGTTTCCAGAAGAAGGATTTTTTTTAACACCATACGGACAAATAGAGTTGAGAGAAAACTATTCAGTGATTCAAATTTTGTCCCACAAATCTTATCATTATTGGGCCTACTCGCTGCAGCTTCTTTAAAGCCACACAGCTGCAGCTTCTAGCCCAAACAACAGCAGGCGTTCGGCTGCTGCCCAACTTCTGCTTGCTCTAGCGTGCGTGTAGCAGCTGAAGCCTACAGCTACTAGGGCGGCTGCTGCAGGAGCAAGTGCAGCGCAGCCGCAGCAAGTTCTCCCGAACAGGCTCATTATCCGATTAGTATATGCATGTGAAGCAGCTAATTAACATTAAATATGACTAATGAATAAGAACAAATTAACAAGACATAGTATTTATTAATTGTCTGAAATTTTCTAGGATGAACTATTCAAAAGACGGAAGGAACAAAGGATAAGTCTAAACTAAGCTTCATGCAATGCTGGCTTCCTTCACTTCTTTCAATCCTATATGCTACTTGCCTCTCAAAAATAAATATTACCAAATGGCTGTATTCTAGAAAATGAGTTCAACTCCTTCAAGATTTTATCATCTCACAGTTTTTGTTATAGCGACCAATGCATGTCCTATGCACCAGTCAAAACCTACAGGATCCAATTGAGCCAATCTGTAAATCCATCAAAAAGCAAAGAGCACGAATTCACAGGCACAAGATAAGATGGGGCCAAGGACATAACATATCGTGAGAACAGAGACACTGCACAAGCAACTTTTTTTCTCCCCCCCCCCCGCCCCCCCCCCCTTTGAGCGGATTATGAAGTTATTATTGCCGGCGTTAAAAAACAAGAGAAAAAAAGATAAGTGATAAAAGAGATATACATTGTAATTACAGACCAAAAATCAAATAATAGAGCAAAAACAATGGTACACTCAATTTGTCTTGCACATAAGTTATTATTGCAACAATTTTTTTATCATATACTCTCTTGCCAGTCAGTGATAACTCCACTAAAACAACACCACCATCAATATGGAATTTATTTTCACATGTACATGTGACCATATGCACTATCAAGGCTATCCCTTTTTCATTTTTGAATCTACATCGAGATGAATCATACATCCATGACCTGATGACCATGAGAAGTATATAGGGTTGGTAGAGAAATCAACAGTTCAATGGAATGAATCAATAGCTGGCTGTATGTGTCCATGCCCTATGTATTCTGTAATTATTTCCTGGGGAGTACTAGTGGAGGGTAGTATGGACATTTAGGCCATCCTGCAGATTTGTTTGGGTGGCAGGGAAAGTTGGGCTGATTGAGACAGGCAGCGAATCACCGGCTAATTATTGACACCCGGCAGCTAATTTTCTAACGGCGCAGTTGACGGTGTCAGAACCGTAAAGCTAATCTTTGTCGTTTTCAGCTTTGAGGAACTATAGAGGTTGCAGCTTGTGGCCCTAGGCGAGGAGGTTGCAGCTTGTGGCCCTAGGCGAGGAGGTTGCTTTCGAAATATCTTTCGTTAAGCACTGAAGCTCATATGTGCATACTAATCTATGATAAAATTCGACTTAAGAGGATAACTTACGATAAGATCATCATTCTAAATGGCTAATGCCAGTATCTTGTGGCATATACAGCCGGTGGTTTCACACTCCAACATTGTTGGAATTAATTTCTTTTGAAAAGCTCATTATTGGAATATTGAAAACTAACACAAAGTTGTATATATGGGCCAGCTAGCCATATAGTGTGCAGGAATCATGGCTTAAGAGGGTGTCTCCAACATGTAAAGTACTATAATTCTATATGGTTTTGCAATATACTTCATCCGTCCCAAAAAAAAGTAGTCCTAATATTTAAATATTGACCTAAAAAACAAGTCATCTTAGTTGTGCGTACGCGTGCAATAATCAATTGCTATACTTGCTATAGAAGCACAACACCAACTCTTGTCTTGTAAAAAAGCCAGTTGTGTATCGGCAAGATCGATATCCCTAGTAATCATATAACCATATTGATGACTTAATTGTTTGACATTTATTTGGATTCTTGAGGCATTTTGCGCCCAGATGGAAAACAAGTCAGGTATCTTCTTGACATTTGATGTGTTTGTAATCGTGACTTTGTACGGTATCCGCGGCACATCTTCCTTGTCCTCTCTAAGATATACCTGGTTCACAAATCACAAACAGGGGTGGATGTGGAGGAAATGATCGTCTGAGTCACTCTCATTCACCTGCAGATCATTGACATTTTTTACAAGATCGATGTACCCAAAATCACCGGTACGAAGTAACCCTAGCAACACACAAGCCAAAGCAAATAAAACCTTTTATTTTCTACTGTATCAACATAAACTCAAACTTGTAATAAAATTCCTCTAAAAAACATACCTTTTCTTTTCTGCTACATCAACAGAAACTCAAATTAACTTGTAGTAATATAAAATTCCTCTAAAAACAGAGCTTGAGATCTTCACTCTGGTTAGCGTAGCACGAAACGTGAGGCCAGGAGGTCTCCGTTTCCCCGGCGGCGTCTAATCGCTCTCCCCCAGCATCACCGTCCGGGTGATTAGGCCCGCCAGGTCAATTCATCCCCGCGAAAGGCCAGCACGGCCAGCAGCAGATATATCTTCGCCCCCACCCCCCTCGTGCGCGGGGCCCACCTCCCTCGCATGCACAAAATCGACGCGCGGGCCCCACATCCCCACGCCGAAATTTAGTAAAATAATGATTAATCCGATTTCGCTTGGCTTCCAGCCACCCACGTGTGCCTCCCCCGCCACGTCACCGTCCCCTACCTACTACTACATGTACTCCTGCCTCCCTCCACTTCGCCGCGCGCGTGCTCGCCTCCCTCTCCTCTCCTCCTCTTCTTCTTCTTCCTCCCACCACCACCACAAGAAACGCGTCAACTCCACCCGCCCTCGCCGCGCCGCTCGCTGCGCCAGGAGGGCGCCCGCCCACCCTGCCCCCATAATTAATGGAGCTTCACAAGTACTGGGGCGTGGGTGGCCGGAGGTGCGGCGGGTGCGAGGCGGCGCCGGCGGCGGTGCACTGCCGCTCGTGCCCGGGAGGAGGGGGAGCCTTCCTCTGCACGGCGTGCGACGCGCGCCAGCCGGGGCACGCGCGGCTGGGCCACGAGCGCATGTGGATGTGCGAGGTCTGCGAGCTCGCCCCCGCCGCCGTCACCTGCAAGGCCGACGCCGCCGTGCTCTGCGCCGCCTGCGACTCCGACATCCACGACGCCAACCCTCTCGCCCGCCGCCACGCCCGCGTCCCCGTCGCTCCCATCGGATCCGAGGCTGCCTCCGCCGCCGTCGAGGCCATGCTCTTCGGGACCTCCGGCGAGGCCGACGAGCACCACCACCACGCGGATGGGCATCAGCATCAGCATCAGCAGGAGCACCACCACCACCATGACCACCACCACCACGAGCAGCACGCGCTGAACCTGAACGTGGAGGCCAAGGACATGAAGCTGGACTACCTCTTCTCCGAGCTGGACCCATACCTCAGCGTCGAGATCCCGCGATTCCAGCACGCCGACAGCGTCGTCCCTACCGGCGTCGGCGCCGGAGCCGGCGGCGCCGTCGAGCTGGACTTCACGTGCGGCATCGGCGTCAAGCATTCCTCCTACAGCTCCTACACGGCAACATCCCTCGCGCACAGCGTAAGGACCTCCGCCTTCCCTTCCCTTCCCTTCTTCCTTGCCTTGCCCTTGTACTTCGAAGCATAAACACACACGTCGTCGTCTAGCCATGGACGCCTTCGTGCTGATGATTACGATTCCTTGATGAATCACAGGGCTCCTCGTCGGAGGTCGGTGTTGTGCCAGAGGCCTTCGGCGGCGGCGGGAGCTTCGAGCTCGACTTCACCCGGCCCAAGCCCCAAGCTTACATGCCGTACACCGCGACCCCTCAAAGCCACAGCGTAAGATATATATCCCAACCAACCAAGCTCCAACCTTTCCGTCCTGAACGCACACGTGTAGCCACTCCATGAAGCACAAATGTCCTGACCATGTTAGAACTCGGTTTCGTCTAGTCGCAGGTGTCGTCGGTGGACGTGGAGGCGGTGCCGGAGATGGCGGCGGCGGTGGCGAGGCCGGTGCCGCTGGTGGGGGAGAGCAGGGAGGCGAGGCTGATGCGTTACAGGGAGAAGAGGAAGAACCGGCGGTTCGAGAAGACCATCCGGTACGCGTCCCGGAAGGCCTACGCGGAGACGCGGCCGCGGATCAAGGGCAGGTTCGCCAAGCGCACCGACCACGACGCCGACGCCGACGACGTCGACGCCGAGGCCGAGGCCGCCGTGCCTTCGTCGGCGGCGGCGTACGTGCTCGACTTCGGCTATGGCGTCGTGCCGAGCTTCTGATTGATCGACGATGGCATGGCGTCGGGCCGGCACCGGCAGGCAGCGGGCTTGACCCGGCGGAAGGCACGCTTGTGTACTTGTATCGAATCGATGTATAGGGGAGGAATAGTAATCCCATGTACTGTCTTTTTGGCAAATGAGCTAGCCTTACGTACGCTAGTGGTGTATAATTTGTATACTACTGCTGCTTATTACTACTATATAGCATGTCGTTTTTTGGGGGGGGGGGGGGGGAAATTAAATCTCTGCAAGGAATTTGTAGTAGTAGCTGCTACTTAGGACGGGCCCTCAACTAATAATCTCTGAAATGTATGGGCTAATTTAGGTGGGCATGTATGTTCTTATTAGCACACTCATTTTGACTTTAAATTGTTTAGGGCTTGTTCGATCTTAATATGACTTCATAGTAATGATGGGGATTAGAAGGGATAAAATTCCCTACAAGTCAAATCCTCTCTCGGTTTTCTCCAATCTTTCTGAATCTCCTTCAGATGGGGATTAGTCGAACAAATCCTTATGCAGGAAGGTATAGTAGGGACCGAGGTAGTGTGTTTGTAGAGCTTGTGGGTATAGTAGGGACCGAGGTAGTGTCTCTGTAGAGCTTGTGATTTTTTTTTCCTGCTATAAATTGCTAATGAGGCACGTATTGGAGTCTTGCCTTTTCTAGTTCAGTGTCGACCCAAAACCGATCAAAACGAACTAGTTTGGATATTAAACGAGAATTGCGAGGGCGTTGAAACTGCCTGGTCATAGACTCGTAGTCATTCATTCTGCTTCCTGCCTACTTGCCCGGCTCCAAAGGATGTGTAGTCGTGTAGATCACATTTGCATGCTGCATAAATACAGTATAATAATTAATAAATGGAAAATAATGTAAGCATTAAGAATGCCACTTACTTATGGGCCAGACCTAGAAACATAAATCCCAGTGCCAAATGCCCCCCAATCAAGTGGCCATCTCACAATTTTCTTTCCAAGCCAGTATTGAAATGGGCAAATGGGCCATCCTGAAATGGGCCTAGGGGTTACAAATCTCACCGAAAAGTCGAAAACAGAGGCGGCAACACACAGCTACAATTTCACGTCCTCCTTTTACGTGTACGTCCAATAAGAAGCATCAGACAAGGCGCCAGAACTGGTTTTCAGGTTTTGCATATTGCCATTTGTAGATAGATTAGCTAAAAGCTCAATTTTCGGAGCAAATAGGTCCGCTTGTGCTGTTTCTGACTCCAGATAATGGAGTTTGTAATTCTTATTACCATCCAGACAATAAATAAAGGGTCGTGTTCATGTTAAGAAAAAAAAATCTCGCCATTTGTCACTCTGCATCAGCATCGCTACCAAAGAGGCAAAGACTAGGAACGAAACTTGCGAACAATCCGAGGCAATCCCTTAAAGTCACAATCAGTGATGTAACTATGTAGCATTCTATATCAGCGATCCAATAATTGCAGCTAGACGTCTAGATAAGCTTATGTAAATTCTAACAGTCTGTCACATAACCTTCATTTAAGAAAGGACCTTCTTCTTGCCGAGGGTTTAAACAGTTTCAGAAATGAGAAACTCCAGAAATGAGAAACTCCACAATAATGCTCACGCAGTTCTTTTTATTAGACCGTTCTCGACCTGCTACGCCTTAAGGTTGCAAATGGCACCATTTGGTTAATGTAATTGTGGCCACATGGTCTATTATAGTCACCGTATTTTTTAATCATAAGTGGGGATAAGTGAATTATGAGTAGATGAGAAGTTTTGGGTATATGGTTATTAGATGATACTACATCATATTAGAAAGATGAACCATATAGGCAAAAGTACATGTAGGAGGTCGATCTGTCTAGCTCCCATTGGTTATCCAGTGATAAATAAGTACTTTCCATCAATGTACGTACTATCATGGATTCATAGAACGACGATTGGAACTTGTATACAATCAAGAACATCATATTCATAGGTTCCACAGATCACAAAACAAAGATATTTCAAAACAGATACACTATGACCAATTATGTAACTACTACTACTACTGGTACTTAACTAAGCACATGTTTAATTAATACACCCAACAAAAAAATCAATAGAATTAATGTTCGTGTAGAGTTACATGATCGATCAGATTCTGATGGCATTGGCATTATTTCCTGACGAGAACCTCTTAGCGTACGGGTCGTGCATGGTCTGCACCGCCGGCATGGCGCCGAACGCCCCGAAGTTCATGCTGCTCTTGTCATCCATCAACGAGTACTCCTCCACCTCCTCATCGTCCATGTCTTCTTCCTCCTCCTCCTCGTCGTCTTCATCCTCCGGCTCGCCGTAGTACGAGATGCTCTTATCCATCTCCATCAAACGATCCGCGTACTTGACGCTCTCCATCCTCACCGCCGGCCGCTCCCCTTTAACCCCACCACCACCCGCCGCCGCCGCAGCTTCGTTCTCCCCGCGCAGGATGCGCACGACGGTGCGCATGTCGGGGCGGCGATCCGGCTCGCCCTGCACACACAGCGCGGCGCACTCAACAACACGCGCGAGCTGAGCCGCGTCGAAAGCTCCCCGGAGCCGCGGGTCGACGAGGTCCCCGAGCCGTCCACGCGCGATGAGCGGCTCGGCCCACTCAGTGATGGTGCGCTTGGCTCCCGACGGGAGCCGCTCGATCGGCTTCCTCCCCGATATAATCTCGAGGAGCAAGATGCCGAAGCTGTACACATCGCAGGCTCCGGAGACCTTCCCCCACATGGCGTACTCCGGCGCGAGGTAGCCGAGGGTGCCCTTGACACGTGTGGTCATGTGGGAGACGCCCTCGGGGACGAGCTTGGCGAAGCCGAAGTCGGCGACGAGCGGCGCGAAGTCGGAGTCGAGGAGGACGTTGCTGGCCTTGATGTCGCGGTGGATGATGTGTGGGGCCGCCTCGTGGTGGAGGTGGACGAGCCCCTCGGCTGAGCCGACGGCCACCGCGATCCGGCGCTTCCAGTCGAGCCGGACCTCGCCGGCGTACTGGCCGTGGAGGTGGGAGAGGAGGCTCAGGTTTGGCATGTAGTCGTAGACGATCATGCGCTGGTCGGCTCCGGCGCCGCCGCCGGCGCAGTAGCCGCGGAGGCCGAGGAGGTTGCGGTGGCGGACGCGGGCGAGCACCTCGACCTCGACGGCGAACTCCATCTCGGCCTTGGAGTTGTTGATGGCCTTGAGCCTCTTCACGGCGATCTGGTGGCCGTCGGAGGTCTTGCCCCAGTAGACGCTGCCGAAACCGCCCTCGCCGAGCTTGTTCTCCTCGCTGAACCCGTTGGTCGCCGCGTGTAGCTCCTTGTAGGTGAAGATCCTCCACGTGCTGCTCATCGACGCGCTCACGCACCTAATAATTAGTGGCAACGTTATATTATAGCATCGATAGAGCATGCATCTTTGATGATAGTGAAGTAAATCGTGCAGGAACGTAAGGCACGTACCCTTGCTCGACCTTCTCGCCGGAGCCACAGCAGGAGCTCGCCACGGAGCCCATGGCGACACGTACGGCGGAGGCAGGCAGCTGCTCTCGTTTCGTTTCCGAGGAAAAGGGGTCCCTCGCTTTTGTCACGCTCGGTGATCGATCTCTCTTCTATCTTGTGACAACCTGCGGCTAGCTACTTGTTGTATGTGCTTGGGTTTGCACCTTGGAGTGAACGAAGAGAGGTGCAGAGCGGAGAGATAAAAGGGGGCGAGTGAGAGCACTTATGCTGTTGTCAGGTCTCTCGAAACCGTCCAGGGCCGGCGGACATCTTGATGCACCATTTGTTGAGTCGTGCCAGCACTGTCGCTTTTTCTCAAATAAAATAAATGACAAGGCTCGTGCCAGTATCAGACCTGCTTTGATGAGGAAATTGGGTGAAGGGAGAGCAAGCAGTGCCAGTGTGCCACGTGGAGTAACGACACTGGGTGCCGCGCGGTCAAACAGGCACCGGCCGGTGCGAGCCAACCCGATGCCGCGTAAATGGGCACCGCAGCTGGAAAACACAAAACGGTTTTCCTTCCGGGATGAACCCGCAGCCCATTTCCGGGCGGTTGTCAGAGCTGGGCTGGCCAGGCAGGCCTCAGATAGGCCACAGCAATCAACAGCGTGGGCCGCACAGGCATGGGCCACCCACCGTATGTACGGGCTGCGAGGCGAGTAGCAGAGAAGGATACGGCCTATGAGATTGTGAGAGCCCAAGCTTGAATAATATTTTGCGCTGCTGCTACTAAAATAGCAACATCATCCAGATTTCAACACAATCCACTGGAAAAGAAACTTGAGAACAGAATGACTTCGTCACCAAAACACAGGCCTCCTGGCAAGCGGATCAGGACCTCGTCATGGGCACTGGATCACACTGATGGGAGGCTGATCCATTCCAGAGAACCAAATCAAATCCTCCGGCACATCTGGGGCATCCGATCCACCCGGCAGCCCAGTCCTACTCCTAAATTCCTTGTGCAGTTGTGCTCCCTCCATTCAGCCAGGTTGACAGAAACCATGTGCCCATTAAGTGCTAATGCATTGAAATTTAATCTCACCTGATCATCATCAGTATGATTTCACCCAATGTCTGACTCTGAAAGAACTCCTGAAAGGATTTGCGCAGATTGGTTGGGTCAGGTAGAAAATACTTTCAATGTTTGACTCTGAATCAATACCTGAAGGATTGCATGATGTTGTACCCACATCAGACAGAGTACAGCGGAAGTAAGTTATCAGTATGTGGAATAAATTTCAGGACAATTTCAGAACTATAAGTAAATATTTTCGAAAAAAATCAATATCTAATTTTACCGTGTGAGTGTAGTCTCTGAATGTTAACAGAAGTATGATTTTGCTACTTTACCTGGTTGATAGCACCTCTTTTATGGAGGAGTGAAATGTTCATTAGTCAATCACAAAAGTGTGCAATTTGAAAAGATAGCATGAATACCATAATGTAAGTATAATTAACAAAAGTGTGACATTTTTGAGTGCTAAGATTCAGAAGGAGTTCTTACTTCCCAGCAATAACAGAACACCCTAAGCTGATTTTAGATAGGAGAAAAAAAAACTTTACATATTTGCTAACCTAGAACAAGATGGACATATGCACGGTGGAACGTACTGATGGAGCTCGACCTCCAGCGTAGGCTCGTGGATGGCTGGCTGTGGCATCTTTGAAGAAGACGATGATACCTGCGTGGAATCCAGCCCGCGAGGTTTCGTTGCGGCTAAGATAGGGAAAAAAATTGTTTGTGATCCAACCTCAAGTGCTGATGGGTTCGAATTGTTCTTGGGCCGTATCAAGATTAGAGGCCTAGCCCACGGAGTAGCGTGAGCGTGAGCGTGTGCGATGCGAACTCTATATGGGTGCTGGTTTGGCTACTCTATAAACTCACACGATCTCGTTCCCATCGGCCCGATCCATCCACAGCCTGTCCCTCTGGCGTTCGGCCCTCGCTCTCCTCTCCGGCGGCCTCTCCTCTCTGCCGCAGCTGTATCCCTCCGGCGCCGGGCTCGTCGCCGTCTGGTAAGTGCCTCCCCTCGTCTCCCCCCTCTCCGAAATACGTTGCTTCTGGTCTGATTGGTATTGTTGCTGGTAAATCTTCGCCGTATTGCTGTTTGTACTACAGATATGCGTATTGCCTGTCCCAAAATATGTACTGTGCGGCGATTGATGACATTCTGTAGTGACATCCTATTTGCTAATACTTTTTTCCCCTCTTGCTTATTAGGGCGACACCGATGAGTAAAGTGTGGGATTCGAACATGCATGGCACTGCGAACGAGGATGGTGGAGGAGGTGAGGACAACGCTAAAGCGATCCTCCTGGATGATTGCGGGGATGGCCCTAAGGATGGCAGCAGCAGTGGATCGGATCATCATGATGACCATGCAATGGTCTGGGATAATGGTTATGATGAAATTGAGTCATGTGCACGTGCGGTGCAACTGTTGGCCATTCGTGCAAACTTTCATGTCACCGCTATCAACGCCTACGCCTATGATTGGTACAATTGTCGGAGCATCTATAGGGAGCTCGAGGGGGAAGAACAAGAGGTATACACTAGCTATCGTATGTTACATCTACTATATGCTTTATGTCTCCTTACATACTTTATATATATATATAGAAAATCCTTTCTACTCCCAAGTGTAGCTACTTTCATGTCTATATCTCACACATTAGAGAGTATCTTTTCATACTTAAGGTTTCTAAAAAAAGTATGTATACATAATTGATTTTTCAAAATGATAACCTTGAAAATTTCTGAGTGGAACTCATATTTTTTTTTGCACCATGTGATATGTTACATTTCCTGTATAGAAAAATAAGTATGTCCATATACTTCATATATAAAAAAATTATTTTCACATAGCACTTTTAAAAATCAAGTATGTGTATATACTTTTTTTAGAAACCTCAAGTATGAAATAATACCTTCTGATTTGTGAGATACACATATGGGAGTAGCTACACCTGGGAGTAGGAAAACCTCGTCCTATATATATATATATATACATACATACATATACATACATACATACATACATATAGGGCGAGTTTTTCCTACACAAGCGTGTAGCTACATAAGTGTGTATATCTCACAAATCACAATGTATTTTTTCGTACTTGACATTTCTAAATAAAGTATGTACACATACATGATTTTTAAAAGTGGTATGCGGACATACTTTTTTTTATTCATGAAGTATTTAGACATACTCCCTCCGGGTTGGTAAAGGAAGACGTTTAGGACATTAACACGGTCTCCAAAACACAACTTTGACTAAAACTTTTTAATATAAAATATTTGTAAAATATATTTTAAAAGTACTTTTCTAAAACTATATTTCAATACAAATCTACTCATATTATTTTTATATTTCTAAACTTAATACTTAAAAAATTATTTAGAGTCAAAGTTTACAAAGTTTGACTTAGGACAATCTCAAAACGTCATCCTTTACCAATATGGAGGGAGTACTTCTTTTCCTATATAGAAAATGCAATATATCATAAAGTGCAAAAACATATGAATTCCACTTAATTTTTTTTCATGGTTAGCACTTTGATAAATATTATTTTAGGTATATATACATACTCAAATTAATAAATGAGTATGTACACATCCCCAAGGTGGTTTTTTAGACAGTGGTGTAGCTACATAGATATATACCTACTCCTAAAGCACATAAGGTTTCTGCCCTCTTTTTTTTCGTCCGTCGTACGGGCAGGTGGGGCCCACCTGTCAAACACATCTCCCATGAGCATCCCCTCCGACGCGGACTCTCCTTTCCAACGCCGGCGACGGACTCCCTCCCAAATCAACACCAATCAATCCACGGATTAAAACTAACTTGGCCGCTGGCTGCTTGGCCACTTGCTGCGGGCGTGGTGGAGATTCATCGTCGACGACGAGTTGGTCGTCGCCAATGGCGTCAAACGAGGCAGACGAGGAAACGGAAGCCACAAACCGCAGCTTGGCACGTGCGAGCAGGAGCGTCCAATTCGACGCCGATGACGAGCTGGCTCGATCTGGTGGTGAGTGGGTCGACACCGATGCATATGAGTGCGGCAGATGAGGAGGAGGCTGCGGCTGCTTGCCGCGGACGAGGTGGAGCCCTGCGATGCTGAAGGCAGAGACGACGGGAATGGCGTGGGAGATGGAGACGACGGGAATGGCGTGGGAGACGGGGAGGCGCGGAGTCGAGGTCGAGTTGTCGCCGCGTCGGGCGAGTCCGCCGCCGGAGCCAGGGTGCTCGTGCGGATAAGGTTTGCAGATATTATCGAGGCCTTGACTGTGGAAGAGGCTACTCATGGAGCCATGGAGGGATAAGCGAGTTGGTGGTCCGTATGGATATGGAGGCCTGTAAGTTTTTTTCTGGGCTGTTCTCTTTTGTATTTTGTCTTTTTGCCTACGAGATCATCACGTGCTAAAATTTCAAAACACTCTGGACATGAAAGGCATGCCGTTTTTTTATTTGAATAGACGCGAATATATTTTTCAAATTCACAACATGCCATGCTGCGCTAGAGATCGATCAACGTATACACCTGACATGTACGTGGTGGGGCATTTTAGTTAACGAGATATTTTTATCACTCCTTTGTTCTTGAAATGCTTTACCCAAAAAAAAATATAGGGTCATTTTTTATGTGAAATCATATATTCATCTGGTATTCGCCCCGTAGCAATGCACGGGCACGTTGGCCTAGTGTGTGTATATATACATATACATATATATATATACATATACATATATATATATACATATATACATATATATACATATATACATACATATATATATATATATATATATATATATATATATATATATATATATATATATATATATATATATATATATATATATATATATTTGTACTCCCTTCGTAAAAAATACATGTCAATCTAGACTTCTCCAGTTTTCTCAAATTACATGTCATTCTCACTTCCCAATGCACCTTTCTCTCTTTCCAATACACCTCTATCTTTATCTTTCTCCTCCTTGTTTTCTGTGTCTATTTCTGAACTTGAACGGAGGTAGTAATAAATTAAACCTTTCACATTCATGCTTTTATGTGTAGGAAGGAATGGATTTGGTACTCACTGGACCATATAGGATTTTAGAGGCTTACGGCTCCTTGGGCATCAAGGTTTTCACACCCGATTGTGACGGGTGATGATGAGGGGTATTCTGATGATGAGGGATATTCTACCGATGATGTAAGGAGTCTTACCGATCCTCTCTTCGAAATGTGGGATGTTACTGAGCCTGAACTAGTTGAGGAATGCACAAATACCATCTTTGGATCTTTTGGCCGTATGGTGGAGATCACATACTTGGTGATTCCAGATGCCGTTGAGACCCATGTTGAAGTCAGGTTGAACCTTGAGGACCTCGGTTCAAGAAGCCGTGATGTGTTTGGTAGCGTCAAGGCAAGTGCCATTGCTTACGGGAGCAAAAGCGTCCATCTCTTCAGTTGTGAACGACGGAGGAGCTTGTCCGTGCCCTGTGGCTCAACATTCATTCTTCCACTGAGCCCATCCATGATTGCACTGCCATGTGGTCGACATTTCAAACTTCAGATAGAGGTGGACTTAAGAGTAATTACAGCCTCAGAGAACCAAGAAGAGGACAAGAATTTGAAATTCTGTCTAGACTGCAGCCATAGAAGTAGGAGTGAAGAACGTTTAGAGTTTCCTCTTAGAATTAGGAGTCAAAAAAGAGAATTTGATGGTGATCAAGTTGAAGTGAATGTCACCTGGCGCCTAGAAAGATAGACTAAAATAACTGCAGATCTGTGCCACATTTAGAAGTCTATATGTTTGTCAAATCATCTATTTCCTTATCTGTTTGACCTATTTATGCCCTTTTATTTGAACATTTATATTCGGCGATTGTACTGCGATTAATTCTAAGCCTTGCACTTAATTTTTCTTTATCTATATGATTTTGTCATCGAAATTTAGTGGATGTCGCCTCGTTGCTTCCCCGCAATTTAAGTTGCCACTGCACTCAGTGCTACTCCTTTCGCCCAGTTGCACAATAAAAGGTCTACTTATAATGGGAGCGCAGTGTAAATGGGCTGTAATCAACGACGATGTGGGCTGCGAGGAAATGGGCTGTAAGGCCGAGTAAGTAGCGCAAGGATGCGACCTATGAGAGCCCGCTCAAACTTGAATCATATTTTGCGCTGCTGTCTGCTGCTATGTGCAGCATCATCCAGATTTCCGCACAATCCCACTAGAAAAAGAAACTTGAGAACAGAATTAGCACAAGCCTCCTCCTGGCAAGGAAGGATCAGGACCTCGTCATGGGCTCACTGGATCACACTGATGATCAGCCTGATCCGTTTCCAGAGAACCAAATCAAATCCATCCTGCAGGACTTGGCTGGCACGCTCCCTCCGGTACATCTGGGGCATCCGATCCAGCCGGCAGCCCAGTCCTACTCCTAAATTCCTTGTGCTCCATCCATTCAGGTGCCCTTCCACTAGCAACAATGTACAACGGGAGCAGGTGGAATCCGGGAATCGGAATCCGAGCCCCCGCGAAAGGGACTTCCCTTCCGGCTGCCGAACCAAAGCCCAGAGATTCCAATTCCTCCGCCCAGAGGAAAACGCCCCCGTAGCAGCCGCTGGCCCCGGAATAACCTTGGGATCGGGAATCGCTACTCAGCATTGAAACGAACCATGGGAATAGGAAATGCGACGTACTACCGGGGATGGACATCAGGACATGGAACGGAATCCGCCGTCGAAACGGACCGGGACAGGCGACCTCGCCGCGGCCGCGCGAGCACCTCGCCGGCTCTGCTACCTGCTACGTCGCCGGATCCTCGTTCCCGGAATCGATAGGGGCCTGCATTGCATATGGGGGAGGATCTGATCGAACTGAATCGGAAATGATAGGCATATACGCATGGCCGTCCGAGTTTATCCGTCGAAACAGCGAGCTTGTGTGTGAGCTGGAAGATGAACGAAGGTGACTGGGTCGAATCCAAGAGTTAAAAGAATCCATATGATTCTTCGTCGTATCGTACGTGAGACCAGGCGGTGGTCCAGCAGTGTTCTTCAGGGAAACCACACGAGACCTACCTGGCAGATTCTGTCCAGCCTGTTCACTTTTTTTACCCGATTCACAGTAGCAAATGCAAAGGCAACGATAGACGGTAGTGCGGGTCAAAAAAAAAAAAAAAAAAAAAAAGAGAAGACCTGCATGTACGTATCCGGCGCCGGGTTGCAGGAGATAAGCACGAGCAGACTCGATCGCACGCACAGCTTGCCGCAACAGAAATCTGCCGCTCTGTATCTCTGTGCCTGCCTGACTGCATCTGCATGGGACAGGACACGATCGATGACGTTCCCAATCTTGGGGGGATTTGATGTCTCTATCTGCAGGTCAGTGGGGTCAGACAGTCAGAGACTGCTTGCTTATTGAAGGCAGCTGATGCATGAACAGAGCGTGGACTGCTTGCGTTTATGCATATGACACCTGCAGACTGCAGGCAACTGCATTCGCCGTCTCCAGGTTTGCCGGATCGGATATAAACGGGTGAGACGTCACGAGTGGCCTTGATAAGCTGAGTTTACTATTGAACAACCTTTTCTTTCCCCCTTGAGAAGTGCAGTTCGTCTATTGAGCTGGCCAGCAGCAGCACGATTACCTGTGTCTTCTTTCAAGCCTCTGTTTGATGTTATTTTTGGCAGATTCTTTAGCAAGACAGCAAGCTCATACATCTGAAGTCTGGATGACAAAAAAGGCCAAGATTTTAAGAGATGAAAGATTTTACATTAGTTTATACTCTATAACAAAAACCCAATATTATCTAATGTGCCATCGTTACACTAGTATATTAATTATTAACACGGGCAAAATCTTATAGGTACTAGTTGACTTAGAAATGCTCCGAGTATATCACAATTTCTAAGGTAAGGCGAGAGTGCTTATTGCAGGGAGGTGATGTTCGATGCGTGTGCAACATGTGCAGCCTGTAATATGGTCACTGCATCTTGCAGTCAAACGTTGGAGCATGTCAACGGCTCCCATTTTCATCCTAGACAGTGATGCAGGGGCTGTGATCCCATTTTCGGTTCTTTGAGTTTGAGCTGTAACCATTCCGGTTGACGTGCAAGTTGGAACCGCATTCTGTTGGTCTCGTCAGCACAGGTGCCACTACACAGCAAGGCCGGCATGGCCATCAGGAACTCTTCGCCTTGTCTCACTATTCCGGTATCCTGTCTTTTTTCTTCTCAAGTCTGAACCTATGTCCTATGCCACTATAGCTTCTGGCAGATCACTTCAACAGATGAACTGAACTATTTCGTACCAAAGTTAATGTGCACTAATTAAATATTGCCTAAACTGTTGCCCCTGGTGGCTCTACCCGTGCATCGACCCGTCTGAATTTCTGAAAGCGAATTCAATTCTTCTTCAGACATTGAGAAAGTTCAAAAATGTTTCCAAAAACTCGCATCGACGCCTCGTTTTTCATTGATTTCACCCCAGGCCCAACCAATCACGACAAGAGTCAAGAATCTACTACACGTATGCCTAAATCTAACACCACAGCAAGAAGGGGAATGGAACAAGAAAAGGAGAAACAAATCTCCCAATCGTCTGCCTTTTTCATTGCAAATCTTCTTGCAGCGCCGTCGCACTACTGCTGCTGCTACTTGCACGGCTCCGGCTCACAGCTCCGGCGTCGTCGTCGTCGGCTCCGACCTCCAGCCGCGAGCTGGTCTGCTCTACGCAGCCGCCTTCGTCCTGCACCTGCGCCTTCTTCTCCTCTCCCGAGCCGGACCCACCGCACGAGCCCGCCGGCGCCGTGGGCTCGGCTCCTAGCTCCACGACGGCTCGGCTGGCCACCGGCATGGCGAGGAAGGTGGGCATCTCCTCGCCGGCCATGATTACCACCACGTGTTCTTGGAACCCCGCCGCCGGCCTGGCCGCGCCGGCCGCCGAGCCCTTCTCACCGTCGGCTCCGTCTCCGGCGGCTTCCCTGGCCCGCCGGTCACGGTCGGCGTCGAGGTACCCGGACAGCTTCCAGTAGGAGCAGGCAAGGATGAGCAGCGCGAAGGCGATGAGCCCCAGCATCGCCGCCAGCCCGCCGAAGAGGTACGGCACCGGCGACTGCCACGGCGAGTGTGCCGCCGTCGCGTTCGCGCCTGGCGCCGCCGCCGGCGCGCCGTGGATCATAGCTCCTGGCCTCATGGCTGATGTGAGAACTAGTTAGTGATGGAGTTCGCCTTCGCTGCACTCGCAGTCTGGCACCAGCAAGCTTGCTTGAGTTCTGAGAGAGAGGACAGAGGAGGAGGAGGGATCAGGGGAGTTCTTGTTCTTGCAGGTGGTGTGGAATGGAGAGAGGGGCTGAGGGAGTAGGAGCTATTTATACACAGGCTGGAGATCACATAGGAGTGTGCAAATGTTTGTGAAGTGTGATGCCAAAGGGGGGATAGCAAAAAAAGACCAATGGAGAAAGGGTTTTATGTTGCAAACTTTGGTTAGTTTAGTTAACCAGTTAGGTTTATATGCTTTGTATATAATGTTGGTGCTTAGGCAGAGATAAGAGGGATATGCTTCCATGTCCTAGATAATTGTAACTTGTAGGTTAGTTAACTTGAGTGGAATTAAGCAACCATTGCATGATGGAGACTTTTGGAGTTTACTAGGGGGTGTGAGTAGTTTAGTTTGATTCCACACCACGTGTTTGAAGGGACAAGTTCTACTCTAAGGAAGAGCATAGTTAAGTTGATGGGGGAAGCCATGCATAGGTTCTAACTTCTCATACTCTGAAACTCATGGTTCTGAAATTTTTGCAAAGGCTTAGTACAATCAATTTGCTTTCGGAAATAAGGTTGAAGAACACTTGATTGCTGCAAGGCCAAGAGTTGGTACAAATTACGCATTGATTGCATTGTGCTCATGTGGTTGGGCAAACGTTGGCAGAAGGAAGAGGTCATCTAGAACTGTACATGCATGATTGCTTGTGCACTGATTACTGGAAGAGTCCGAACCGAAAAACTAAGGCCTTATTTAGATGAGAAAGTTGGTGGAAAGTTGGAGGTGTGAATAGTGCACTGGTAAACGTATCTGTGAGAGAAGATGTGACTCAATGTGACTGGAAAGTTGGTGAAAGTTGGCGAACTAAACAAGGCCTAAAAGCATTTAAGTTAATGATAAGGTTTGGGACGTACGTAAGCATCATCATACCCTAGCTTCAATTCTTTGGCAACTAAATTAATGCAGAGACAGAGATATGCTGGTACCAACAAAGGGGAGCATTGCGGATGTGTCCTAAGGGTGGTACTAGCTTAGCTATATAGTATATCCTACATAAATAAACTATCTAGCTGACATAGCTTGATTAAGAACAAGCATATTCATAGTTTTTTATGTAGCTGATTTACGTGATCTCTTTATGTGACAAGCTTATGTGGCCTAGATTAGAAGTTGAAGTTTACACTGTTGCATAAGAAGAGTTTGATTTACACCTGATACATTGCCTTCTTTGATAGTAAGGATCCATTACCATGCGGTCCTTTTTTTTCTTCAACCCTTATATATGGAAACTGAAATGTTTTTGTTTTTTTTTCAATTAATTGTTCCAAAGTTTTTCCGCCAAAACATGTGTTCATTCTTTAACAGCAAGCTGACGATTGAGCGTTAGTTTACAGGTAACTGAGTGCAAGAATTCGCCAAGCATTCATGCTTATTTATCGCTCTAAAGTTATATTTTTAATTAAGACAATGACATATGTTCAATCGAACCAGGTGATGTTCAATTTACGGAAGTTAGGTGAAATACATGCACCTTAATAATAGCACAAGTTGTTTAATTACTACTTCGATGTAATAAAGGTCGTGTCCTTATCCTTAAGCATCAATTAGCTATCTTAATCCATCACTTAGTGGAGCTTTACCAACAACAATATGGATTACGTCTGCCAACTTTAGCTAAGAGCTAGCGTGACAGATATGGTGAGTGCCTGAGTGGAGAATTGAAGCACCAGGCCCCAATAGAATGATCGCAACTCTGTACACTTTAGAATCACATATCCTACTCTACTTGCAGTAGTATTCCATTAAGCTACTTTTAATCAAAACATATATTCCCTAATTAACCTTTTCATCGACATTTTTTGTTTGGGGTTATTCTTTTCGTTAACTTACTCTGCTCATCTAATAGTGATTCATAATCAGAAGATACCTTTTTGCATTGCCTTCAGGAGGATATGTACTCATGCAAATGTAAACTATGAATAGTGGATGGCTTTGCTTGCCTGCTTGGTGTGAGCTTATCCACAGGAAAAGTGGAGGCCTCTGCCTAGGTTTGTATTGTATCCAGGGACATGGGTATAATGTATCGATTTCACAAACAGCCCCAATGTTTTCTCTCTACACCTTTCAAAGAAAAAAAAAAAGTAAGCAACACCAATGCATGTTCTCAGTCCATTTTTGTCTCAGATAAAGCTACATGTATGTGTCTAGTATAGCTAGAAGCTAGGTTTTGGGTTATGTACATGTAATGGATAGATGGATCTGATCATCATATCCTTCAGAAAAGTTTACTCTAAAAAAATATAAACCTTTTCTTGCTGAAATTACCTTGCCTTCGATCATCAGATGGTTTCATGTACTTTGGTCTTTGGTTACACAAAGACTCCCTTCTGAAACGGAATTTTTTTTACACGTGTCACTATTCAATTCTCGCGTCACATACGTAAGCTAACTAAAAAGCAAAGATATATGAATAGTAATCAATAAATATTGACATGATGGGGATGACAACAATGCTTTATGGGCTTCATAGGCAACCCAAATGATCAAGTAGTTTAATTGAGTTTATATACGTGTCAGGTTTTGTTTGTAGGTGTGTGTGAGACATAGCTTTTCTCGATCAAGTGGCATCTCTTACTTTGCCATGGTGATTGATTCCACTTTTAAGTGATTCCTTTGGTATTTGGTAGCCCATAGTTTCTAAGTAATTGGCTTGTTAGTGTTGATGGCCTTGGTTGTGGCTGAAGCCGTACGTGTTCACATACAACAAGTGCTTCGCCTGGGTCCTGCTGCTTTATGTGGTTCGGCTCACATGCATGTTGCGACCTCTAATTGGGTGGTTATGTGGTATTGTCTCAGCAACGATAGAAGTATTATGAGGCGTTCATGTCGCATTCCGTTCGGATTTGCGTTAAAATCATGGTTGACTTGACTTCTTCCAACAGCAAAAATATCGGTATGATTTGACATCTCTGAATATGCAAAGAGTGAAACGAGATGCATAAAAAACATATAAGTCTGGTGTTCAAGATAATTCCTAATTAAACTTCACATTTGTTTATGGTTCTAAACAGGTCCAGCTTTTTTAGATGACGGATAAAAGTTACAGCATCGGCAATCAGAAGTCAAAAGCTTAAATAGGTCCAGCTTTATACGAAAAAACTTTTCACCCCTAAACCAGTGTTCGTCTACGCGGCCGTTTCGGCCATTTACACGGTGTGTACACACTACACGATGTCAAGCCGTGTAGGTCGATTAGTCGTGTAAGAACGTGTAAACCCGTTTCAGCCGTTTAAAAGGCCGTGTAGACCGACTTTTTGCTAAAGGATGGGTCACCGACCGTTCACCGTTTAGGCTAAGACTACCCTAAACAATTACAAAAGTTTGACATTCAACCAACAACTATAAACGGGACACCAAGAACCATCCAACTACCGAAACCGTGAAAAATTGGCTCTTTAGGTGCTTTAAAAGGTGGTTTTCTGATTTTAAAAAAATATAAGAAATAATTTAGTATTAAAAAATTCATAACTAGTTTATTTTAATTTAGAACTATATGAATATGGTGGTTTTTTTTTTAAATATGACCTATATGTTGGTGCACCATTTGAAGTTATTTGCATATTATTTATTTTCGTTCTAAGTATTTTTGAAAAAAACACTAGCAATATAAATAGATAATACCCCAATAACATTAAATAATGTACCAACAAGTAGGTTAAATTTCAATAAAAATTTTGACGCCCATTTTATGTTTTTTTATTTACATAAATTAGTTATGAATTTTGAAGTTTAAATAATATTGTTTTCTATTTCTATACAATCAAAACCACCTTTGAAACCACACAAATGACCAAATTTGTCTGGTTTGGATAGATGGATGATCTTTAGTGTCTGGTTTTGTAGTTGTGGATTTAAAATCAGACTTTTGTAATAGTTGGAAGGTGAAAGATTGACTTTTTCCTTATATGAAATAGCTAATTCATATACAAAAAAAATAATTGTGGAAGGTTTTTACATAGTTCATAAATTCCTCTCTATGAATATTTTTCTTTGTACCTAGGAGAGTATATTTCTTGATATCTACATCTATAAGCAGGAACCCATTTTTTTACATCTTATTAACCAGTTCGTTTTAAACAAAGCTGAAGCAAGTTGGCACGCTTCACAATGGAAAAAAAGGCCCTAGGAGGATTACATGTAGGTACTACACTTTGGTCCTTTGCCTCAACAATATTCGATGTGGATGTGTGGATACAGGATAGATGGTATGCCAATCAATATTTGTGCCTGTGGCGGAATCCGGCCAGCAATCTTGTGGTGTGTGTACTCTTCAGGAGCTAGGACGGCACGTTTTCAGATGTGTGGGTGTCTCATAAAAGTCGATCATACCCGGATGACCAATGGGGTGCTGCCAAAAATGCTATTTTCATTTTTTTCTGAGAACAAAAAAATGTTGGTCTTTTATTAATGTCTGCAATGATGGGCACCGTAGATGGAAGAAGGTGGCCGTATGTTTCTTGCCTATGAATTCTCTAGAAATACGTACACCTGGCACACAATAGATCCCTAAGAGGCTGGTATGTCCACACTGTCACATACCCTATGCCAGTCCTGAATCTATCCTTTTCCAAATGTATGGGTTTATGGATGGATCAATGTGCTCTCCTCTTTTATTGGATCGATGTGGCCAAATTTCTCTTAAATTTTCTGTATATTTAGGGATTTCTAGAAAAAAATTTTGTCAAGGATTAGGACAATAACCTAGTATCAAAGAAGCCTTCAATAATCCCCGTGTCCGAAAGATTTTGCATTATCAACAGGTGCTGTCGAAGAAGCTAATCTGGGTCCAGTGTCAGCCTCTCCATTCACTCCTGACGAAAGCAAACTCGACTCGACACCGTCAGAGAGCCGCAACCGCCGCTAGCCTTCACAAGAACAGATGGGCTTGCGTGCGTAGACGAGCACCGCTAGCGGTTAGCCAACGAACCGTGGCAACACCGTCACCTAGGCAACGGGGCACGGCAACAGAATAACGGCTCGGTGATGACATCATCATACATCAATCAGCCAGGACACAGCCACCTTTCATAGGCCGTTTCATACTTGCAAATAATGAAGTCGATGTCGATCGGGGAAGGCGAGACAGGTGGCATCTTCTTCGTTTTAGTTCGAAAAGTTGGTGTCAAGTTGACAGCAAATTCGTGATAAGTTGCATGTTATGTGAGAGAGTCACGTAGTGTATCCAAATTAGTGGAAAATTGCGGATGATGGTTACTACTCACTCCGCTCCGTTCCAAATTATTAGGCATCCTAAGTGTCATTTTAAGTGTCTAAGTTTATGGCATCTTCTATGAACCTAGACGTATACATATCTAACTTTATATTATCTTCAATGAATATGGTAAAAAAACAGAATGACTAATAATTTGAAACGGAGGGAGTAGTATATAACAGGTGGACCTGATCGATGCTTCGAATCTACTATTAAGTTATTAAGTTGTATATGTTGGATTTCGTTTTGACCTCGGTCAACAACCGAGAATAAGATAGAAACGGGGATAACCTCGTATCTCCTCAAATCTCGGTCTATCCCAACAAATCAGTCCTTGCCTTGATCGGGAGGCAATTTATCTCCATCTATAGGACTCGTCCCCGGGCCTACAGCGCTATATAAACTAAGGGAAACCTCCAACGAGGCATCCATTTCACGCAGCCCTAGGTCACCGTAACCTAGCCACCCTTCACCGATCACTAAGGTGCTGGAAGGCTCGGAAGCTCGTGTTCCTGGCCAAGGGCAGTGCCGTTGGCGTCCAGAAGATCGACGCTACCCCGTGAAGACCCTCAAGGAACGACTACGCTACATCCATGACGCCGTCCATGCCATCGACTTCGTCACATCTGCGCCAACCTCCGTCGACGACATGGACACCACAAGCGCCGGTATAAGTTCACTGGCGTCCTCTATTCTACATTAGATTAATGTATCCTGGTTATGTTTATGCTTAAGTATTGTTAGTTTGATCTAACAATATATTCATCTATTACTCGTTCATATTTCGATAATTCCATTAGCAATGTGTTACTAGGGAGATGATGAGATCTCTTGGCAAGCCTTCGGTTGTACCAATAACATATATCAAATATATAATCCACGGTTTTTCAATAAGAATGCTAAAGTGAGACTATCATTAATCACTATCCACCTGCCGCGTCTCCTTGATCACCGCCCTAGTGTCGTATTCTCGGCCACAACCCTCAAGAACTATGAACTAGTTGTAGTTGGTTGCGGTTATTTTTATCTAGTCGGGAATGCCAATTTTTGAACTTATAGAGACCTCTGGTGGCCCTGATGCCATATTAAGCCGCATACACAGGTTGGTCAATTCATCATAAAAGTATAATCCAACAGATCAAAGAAAGGTGAGCAATTCACTTTAGACTTCAACATTAGAACGTGGCAGCTTGATTTAAAGCACAAATCCAATAGAGTTTCGTGAAGTTAATATATCCTAACCACGCGTCTATTCTCTCTATTCATCCCATGGTCGATATTACTAGTTTAAGGTGCGCTCTTTGATTGCCTTGACCCTCCATATATACACACAAAGCACTCCAAGTCTCCAAGTAGGTAGCCTGTTGATATGTCTTTCTGATACCATCGATACATCATTTTCAGGAGACTATACTGGCCTGTCGACTACAACACCAGGAACTACAAGTTGTGCTGCACTAACCAGCTAGCTGCCATAACAATTAACACAGCATGACTAGACCATTTGATGCGGATTAGGAGCACCGGAACCCTACTACATGAACCTGAACGCAAACGTGGCACGAGCAAAAGGACGAATCATGCAGTGTGTGGACGCCGGTAACCAGCCAACGGCACTTGCACTTTTTTCCAGCGAGCTGAATCTGCAAGCATGTACATCCTGTCACAGATCTCGTGTCATTTACGTGCAGTTGCATAATGTGAAACCATCTTTGCTCTATTCTTGTTAAGGGGGTGTTTAAATTAGGAAAGATTCCCCGAAAAAACACAGTAGACCAAAAAAAATATTGTAGATGCATAGTGTTCTGTGAGTGGGAGGGATATAGATGAATAGGGAAAAATTAGATAAATAGTGTTTTTTTGAGAGGAAGTTGGTAAAACTAAACGCACCTAATTTGGATGACAACATCTTAAGCGCACGGTCACCGGGCGCCCGTGTGAGGTATCGATGCCGGATTGGTCGGTGCCGAGGATCAAATGGGCAAAGCTTGTCCATGACCACAGTTTGCATCCTACCCAGCAGCGGCTGCAGATTCAGTGCCGCCTGGATTTGTGTAGTGCAGGAATCCACCACCACTGGGCACTGTGCTCATGCAGAAGTCAGAGCAGAGGAACCTGACAGATTCATCGGCTGCTGTTTGTGTGAGCTTCCTAGTGAGTTCTTGACGACGATAGTGGCAAGCATCTGATGCTTCAGAAGATGCATGACTCAACTCAACGGAAGTATGGGATAAATCTAGCTCCAGGATATCGATTCAGTTTCTTGCCTGATTCAGAGTTTCAGCTCTCCTTTCTTCCCAGTGAAACAGGAAATTATATCTACTACAGAGCAAGCAGATTTCAGATGCATGGACCGAAACTTCTTGCGTTGCATTGCAGCACATGTTGCAGAAGGGCTGCTTACCAGGCACTATACAAGAAAGGGAGATCCATGCATCTAATGATCGAACGCATATGCCGTCATCCCGATACCTATTGGTAACTGAAGATCGATGTCATCATGCGACTGGAGCTCACTGGAGGAAATGGCTGCTGGTATGCAGCCCTTTCTTGCCACCAATGGCAGCCGAGCCGACGAAGAACCCGGTTGGGGAAACAATCCATGAAAGAGACCGAATGCCTGCTGCATGATACATCAGCCCTAACCCCAGCAGCCCTTGTGCTCAACTGCTCTGCACTGCCTAGAGAAACAACTTTCTCTGAGTATGATGAGCTAGAATGAGAGCTTTATCCATGCCACTGCGACGTCCCTTTCTGTGTGTTCCTTTCAACTGCTGCTAGTGACCCTGGCACTTGCAAGCAGGAATAAACAACGCTGAGACCAGAACAAAATCTTTATTCAATCGGCAGCTGTAGGATCATCTGCCAGAAAAAGAAGGGTATCACGATTAAGAAATTGCGCTTAAGGCTTGTGCATCAAGGGGGGAAAAAAGATTTGATGCAAATCTACTGCCAGCAACAGCAAGGGCAATACAATCCGGAGGCTTAGTGCAGGTCCCATTCAGAAAAGGGAAGTGTCTTCTATTCAGATGATGGCTGCTTTACTCCAACATAATGATCCGGGAGAGATCATTTAGCCTTTATTATCCGTGTGGAGCCTGATATGAGTCTTTCCAGTTTCCCTAGACCATTTTTTATTTCTTCAGTTGCTTTATTCAGTGCCCAACGTAGAATTTACTGAGGATATATGAGATACAAAGAATTGCTTGGCCTTTTTTTTGAAATAAAGAATTGCTTGGCCTTTTTATAATGGATAAATGTTCAAAGATGATGCAGTCATAATTGCTTAAGTACATTTTTGGGGTTGGTCTGGCACATTACTTGATGCTAACTAGTGTCAAGTTATTGGTGATAGCATCAGTGTGTTTGGTTTAATTTCATCATATTATAGCATTTGTGGTATGCCCTCTATTATAGCTAGCAGTGCACGAAAATATTATCTTTAACAATCACTTTCTGGGGGATACAAAACAACATTTTTTGTTAGGTACTGCATAAACCTTTTGTGCAGAAATGATTAAAATAAGTTTGGACAATAAAGAAGACAGCTTTAATCCAGAATGTTATCGAAATGTATATACATTGATAGCTGGATCACACCATAATATGGTAGCTTTGGTTCTCCATCACATCATCATAAAACTGATGTTGCTTCTGACACAGGTAGATGGCTAACAGCTAATGGATACCTCCATAACAATTATATACAGGAATTATGTTTCATACAACAAATGGAGATCCTAAAGTTTTGAGTCAGCTATCCCATCTTACTGATGGGGCTAGGTCAGATTCAGAATGCTCCCTAAAAAAGAGCTCTGTCTCTGTCTCCCAATAGTAAGGTAAAGTGGTTGACAAGACATAATACGCTATATTTATTAGGCATTGATTTACAAGAAAAGGACCGACGTGGTTTCACAAAACTAGCCTAAGCTACCAATTACCTTTCTACTTTACAATAATTGGTTAGTCATTGAGACGGCAAATACCGCTGCAGGCATTCTTTTATATTCTGAAAGTTCACAGGCTTAGATATGTATGAATCCATGCCTGCAGCAAGACATTCATCGGCGCTCTCAGCAAATGAGTTTGCTGTCATCTGCAAAGAATCAGGAGATTTTTACGGGGTTATACACTATCAGGACATAACCTAGGCTTGGAAGAATACACCTTAGCATAACATGAAGATTCTATTCTCTGTGTGATCAAGAAAATAGCAAATATATGAAGTAGCATGCAAGAAAAGCTGACAAAGAGATCTTAGTTGGTATGAGTTTAGAACTGTGCATAGGTAAACTTACTGCAATTATGGGAACCCTCTTCCCTTCCCCCTTTTCATGTGTACAATCTGATGAAATAGAAGGGTCAGCTATCATCCGATCATCTTCAGGCTTTACAGAAGCATCCCAATAGCCGGTGTTCTCAAAAGAACGGATATGTTTAGTGGCTTGTAGGCCATCCATTTCTGGCATCTGAACATCCTATCAAGGAAAAACCATTAAATTTTTATTAGAGTGGAAGCAAAATGTTGTTACACATAACAAACATTTTCACTTGGTTTCATGAAGCTATCCTGGCATACACACCCCAAGATGCTGTCATGATTTAAAAGCTTTTTAAATTGTAGTCCAGGATTACCAAGACTATCACCTGCACTGTTTCACTAGTAAGATGGGAAAAATAATGAAGACTAATATATCTCAACAGTATGGATGATATATGAAGCTCTAAACAAAATTGGAGAAGTGCTTTGAACTATTATCCATGGTGCGCCAAGCCAATTTTGATCGTTGGTATAACTTTGCCTATAATTTATCTCATTGATGTACAATACTCCTAAACTCAAGTAGTTTCGTTTTTTTTTAAAAAAAAAATCTTCCCACATTTTGCTAGTGTAAAGCAAGCTGTTGTTGGCTAAACATGCTCAAGATTATGATCCCCAGCATATCACTTTTGCATCTTGGAAGATGTTGAGGTGAGGCAAGTGTGAACTAAGTGACAACATCTTGTAAGGATGAGTCGATAAAGTAAACATAAAACCAAAAGTATGATATTTATAGTTTGATGATTGAAAATAATTAATCTTACCATCAGGATAAGATCGTATTGATGCTGCTGAACTGCACGGATCGCTTGCATCCCGTTATTTACTATATCTATCCCATGGCCCAGCTGCTCCAGCATTGATTTTGCCACTATTATGTTGACCCTGTTATCTTCAACTAGGAGGATCTTTGCCTTGTTGGCAATGGGAGAACACTTGGATTTCTTGTGGAGTGATTGTTCTTCGAGAACTTTGCATGGGCCTATTTTCTGACAGCTAGCACCTGAAACGGATACCGTGTCTCCTCGGGAACTGGAAACTCGTTCAGTCTGACTATTCATTTCAAGGACCATTGCATCATCATGTTGTTTCTCAGCTGTGCTCCTTACACTAGCACCATTTGACTGGTGAGCAGCAGAGGTGCAGTTTGACATATTCTGTTCCTTTGATGTGAAGCCATTTGAGACTGGTTTGTGATCATCTAATATGTTAGGTGGATCATAGCACATAAGCTTGGCACCAAATAACTTTGTGTTGTTCATTACTGAACCTCCTGACAACAGGAGAGAAGTTCGCATTTGTGGCTTGAAAACGAAGGAACCTTCTATATCACTGTTAGTGAAACCACTCTGAGAACTGTCCACTTCATCCGGGTCATCACTGTTCTCCTCTTTTACAGGGATTTTGTAAGGCAGCACAAATGTAAACGTTGATCCTTTATTCTCTTCACTGACCACAGTCAGAGTACCGCCCATCAACTCCACCTAAACCATTATGAAAACTTAAAATAAAATTACACACTTCTGTAAGTTACCATGGAACTACAAGTTTACAACTAAGCTGCAGATGTTACTGTTCTATTTCAAGTCATCAGTGCCCTATATATGCAATTATGCATAACTATTCTTAGATGGAAAAAATGTAAGCATAATTATTCTAATTTGTAAATAAAATGACCAAAAATCATATCATGATTTGAGAACTGAGAATTCATACCAACTGCTTGCATATTGCAAGGCCAAGCCCTGTCCCGCCGTATTTTCTTGCATGATCAGCACTGGCTTGCATGTACCTCTTAAACAGCAATGGCAATGACTTCTCTGCAGGTGATCAGACATTGAAAAAAAATCAGAAATAAATACAAACATGTTCCATGTATCAAGGGAGATATGGAGAAGATGGTCATGCAAAACATAATCAACAAATGCGAGGGAAAAACCTGGTATTCCTATTCCAGTGTCATAAACATCACAGCGAAGCAAAACAACCTCCTCCCCGTCGTGATCCTCCCTGAAGTTTTCACATGGCGGAACACCATTCTGAACAGCATCTTCATGCTTCGAGCAGTTCAACATATCTTTACCACAGTTTCTCGGAGAGGCACATTGGTTATCAGCTGCAGTGGTGGTTGAGGTTCCAGGATAGGCTCGCTTATGAATTTTGTCGTGTTCTATTTTGCACCCTGGTTGCTTCTCATGCACGACCTGAAGATTTATTCCAACCTTCCCATCATGTGTAAACTTGACTGCATTGCTGAAATTTTCAAAATACCAAATAATGTCAGACTACGTCACATATATTTTCCATTATATCCATGTAATGAGTTTATTAAGCCCTTTATGTTGACTTATGCACCTTTAGAATATAAAAAGTCTGTACCTGATCAAGTTGGTCAGAATTTGTCGAATCCTTAGCACATCACCAATCACCTACATCAATGCATTAAAGAAAAACATGATGAATCAATAGCACCAGTTTGCAGCCTGGATCCCTAAAATATCAAAGATCTCCTACAAAAACATCCTTACATTTTCTAAACAGTCATGTCATTTCTCTTTTAATTGAATTATTTCAATTTCTAATACATGAATATTAAACCTAACTGCTAAATAGTACAGGCAAAAAGTATAAAAAAGAAATGGATAAGGAATTATCATTACCTCCACAGGAACGTCATCACCTATGGACCCTTCAAGGGTCAGATCCTTCTTCAGAGAAGCCGCAGCAGTTTGGAGAACGTGTTTAACTACTTCCCTAGGTCTAAACGTCGTAGATTCTAGTTTCATAGCCCCTGGAATGGAGTAAACAATATTTCATTTATCTTAGCTGAATAAAGTTTTTGCATAAATAATCAGGGCAACAATAACTAATGCGACACCAAACTAGTTTGGAAGTATCAAATAACATCAGTTTTATAAAACATTATTCTTGATTTATTTGCCACCCATAAGATGCAAAAGGGTGCCCAATCCATACTTTAGGTCCCTAGGGCATACGGTTAATCTAGAAGGCTGTATAAACCACTTTAAACAAGCAAACATGAATGGTTAAATTGGCTGCAGTATTCAATTAGAAATACCTGACTCCACTTTGGAAAGATCAAGGATGTCGTTGATCAGCTGCAATACAAGATCTCCAGAGGATAGCATAACTTCTAGCAACTGGTATTGTTCTTTATTCAGCTTAGTAGTTGCAAGAATTTCGGCCATGCTAAGAACACCTGAAAGAGGAGACCTGATCTCATGGGACATGGTGGCTAGCATTTGTTTTGCTCGCATTGTTTCCTCTGCAGTGTGAAATCAAGTTTTCAGTATACCATTCTAGTTAAGTGCGTCAAACAGTCATTCTAACAAGAACCAAACCTGTGATGTGAAGAGATCTGCTAAGTTCAGTTTCCTTGGCATTTTGGACAGCTTCTCTCACCCTTATGTCTGCCATTTTCTCTCTTCTTTTGACCTAATGTGCAAATAAGTTGGTAAATTACAGCTCAGAAACATAAAAATGTAGAACATCATGCAGTGTGTGAGCAAAATTTTGGTTCAAGGAATTTTCTAAATACCTGGAAATAACAATCATCGCAAGGCATCAATATGAAAATCAAAACTATGAATTTAACCATGGAAATAACAAAGGTTGAAGCTGGTTGGCAATGTCAGATCTTTACAGGCTTACAGCTAAGTAGCTAACACGGTTCATTTTGATGGTAGTGAAATTTTAGCATGTAAGTTTAGGGACAATTGGGACCTAAAAGGATGGTAAAGCCATATTTAGCAAGCAAAAGTGTTAAATCGTACACTCAGTACTAGTACAAAACCAGAGAATAGTACCTCATTTTTCTTTTACATTTTATCCCAAAAAATGAATTTATTAACATAAGGAAGATGAAATGAAGGTATATCATAAGAGAAGTGAAACTTGTAAAGGTACCTGATCTGTAATGTCCATTGCAACATAATTCACACCAATTGTTTCTCCACCTTTGCTGAAAACTGGCTCAATGTATGTCACAAATGTCTTTGCGCCAAACATTGGTGTGTTAAATGCAAATTCTCTTTTAGTTGCTATTCCAGTGGCCATAACTTCCCGCTTTACATTATTCATCTCTTCTATGCCCTCACCTGACAATATCTCATAGTCTGTCTTACCAATAACATCCTGATTAAAAAAAAGGGTATGTTTCAGCTGAAGTTGCAATTTATTAGAAATGCGACAACATCATACTGTCATGTAATGTTGATTTATGGCCCAATATCTGGAATCATGCGATATCCTAATTTTACAGTAATATGTTTTCACGATAAAAGAGTGGCGTATAGTATGAAGCATAAAAACAGCAATGACAAGGTAAATATGTGTCAATGAAATTAGATTACCTCATCAGCAAGTGTTGGATAGTGATTAAAAATGAAACGGTACCGTAAATCAGCATCCTGAAAAGAAAAATACAAATGACGTATTAATTATCTGTACCCTGATATAAAAGTTCATGTCCGGTGTTCCATTTGTGTCATGCTTGAAAACACATTTCCCTATACACATCAATTTGCAACAGGTGTGGTGAACATATATAAACATACCTGATGGGCAATAACAATAGGAGCACTTTGAAGAACCAGGTGCAAGAAATAATCAGCGCGTTTTAACATTCCAGAGAATTCCTCCGCTGGTGTGTGTGACTTTAGATTATTTATATTTTCCTCTAATTTTTCAACCAATGAACGCTCCCTTTGAATGCTTTCCTCAAGCGTTTTTTCTAACTGAGTTGCTCTCTCTTTCCAGTAGGCAACACTGTCATAGTCTGCGTCTATTTTAGGCTCTCTATTATGAGAAAGTTCATCATTCTTTTTACTCGGACGCTTCCATTCATCTTCATAAGCTTCATCCAGTATAGGTACGTGCCGCTTTACAGCATAATAACTCTCATCCTGAAACCGTTGCTCCTCCAAGATTTGTTGTTTGTTTTGCTCAATCTCTTTCCTTTGTTGGCTGAGATGACCAAGCTCTTCCTCCAGAAGCCGAGCAGCATTGGCTCTCTTATACTCCCAGTGCTTCATAAAGTATTGCATATGAGAAATACCTTTCTCGGAATTCGCCATCTCCAGAAGCCGCTGAAAATCCACATGAACAGGCCTCTCATCGAACTTAACATCCTTGAAAGCATCTTGGTCCTTCCTAAACTTTTCCATTCTGAATTGTCTATGGTCTTTATCTCCTATATTCTCAGGCCACATTGATTGTGCAACCTCATTCTCAGGATCATCCAGGTATTCGTCTCCCATCTTTCTCAATAATCAGGACGGTTTTCCGATCACATTGAATTTTTACTCAAACATCGGTTGACTGTTGGACCTGATGATGATCTGCAGACTATTGCTGATAAAATTGATCAGTGAACGAAACTTCAATGCTCCCTATCCTCTCTAAGAATGCTAAAACTGGTAGCATAACACTTGTGCCATGAACTGTTGAGAGAGCGAGAATCAGAATCTGCTTGTTATCTGCATGTACATCCAATTTGTAGCTCAGTACCAAGTACAAAGAAAACAATGATATCCTCATGCAAGGAGTCAAACAAAACGGTACAAACATGAAATCAACTGAGAACCGCGAAGTGCAAATCAAATGGTTACACCAACTAACATTCTGACTGCGTAGCAAACTATGCTTAATAGAAAAGAGCGTGCATATTCAAGTTTATTGTTTGAACAAAGATGATGCGAGCAATTTGGCTTTGATGGAACATCTCAACAAAGAGGAGAAGCCTTTCTCTAAGCAAGGAAGCCTTCAGCACTTGTACTGAAGGCAGACATGGAACTCTGCTTTTAATGAAATTCCAAGCCATAAAGATGGAACCTTCTCTTTCTCCAAGGCATGCCGGGGAGCATCTTTGGATCAAGGAAAGAAACAGTAAAAAAGGTACAAAACCGAATCTATGATTCTATGTTTTCCCAGCTGTCACCAAAATCAAACGCACTGCTGAATTGCTAAAGGAAAATCATGACTCGCTGCCATAGAGATGATAATCTCTCAAAATAGCATAGCCGCCTAAACTACACACCATATACAGGTCACAAAGTCAAACGCTTCGCCACTAAAGAACGGCACAGGGCACAATGGGAATCAAGGAAGCAACAGAACACGCAAAGCACACGCCGGGGACCTGATCCTAGCAGGATCCAGCCTTCTTCTGCTCTGTTGCGCTATGCCTGCTACCCCATTTGAATAAATGACGAAAAAAAAACGAGAGCGATCCTGGAAGGGTCGAGATCAAATCTCTTCCCTCTCAACCAATGCCTGATCAAAGCAGAGCCGCACCAAAAAGAAGAAGGAAACAAGAACACCCAAAGCCGAGCAGCTCGACTGAACAGCACTACGCCCGCCACCCGTCCGACGAAATGCCCGGCCCGGCACACTACCGATCAAGGAAACCACGCGGCACGCAAAGCAAAGATCGCCCACCTGAGAGACGAAGGCCACCTCGTGACGCCTTTTCCCTCCGCACGGCGGCTCTCGACGGCCACTTCGTGTCCGGCACTGGACGGGGGCGGCGGCGGATGGCGGGGTCAATGCGACGCGACGCGGAGCAGGGGCGGGGCAGAGCAGAGGCGAGGCGAGGGCAGGAGGACGATGAGGGTGGGAGTCTGCGGGGGAGGAGGATCTAATGGCAGCGAGCAGACGGGGGCGCAAGAGCCATGTGACGGGAATACTAAAAAATTTGCGCGCGGGGGCGGAGGGGCAGCGGGTGCAAGGAATCGCGCCCGCGGGGGCGGAGCGGCCATGTGCAAAGGGTTGCGCAACTGGCGACGCCTCCGCCGCGACTTGTTTACTCCTACCTCTCTCGTGGGTGTTTCTTTTCTCTCTCTCTCTCTCTTCCTCTTCCTCCTCTCTTCTCTCTCTCCGGCCGATCTGGCCGCCGTCCCCGGTGGGGGTGGAGGTGGTGGTGGGCGCGCGGCGAGAAGAGACGAGGGGAGGGCGGTAAAAAAAAACGCGGCGGCGGGGATGGCGGGGAGTTTTAACATGACGGTTGCGGGTGCCGGGTTGCGGGTCGGCGCCCGGGGAGTGGACTCCATCGCATCACCCGCTTCGTGGCGTTCTGCCCGGGATTGCGGGTAACAAACTCGGCGAGTCAGCTGGCTGCTGTGCTGCAGCAAACATTTTTCTTTCTTTTTTTTGGAAGTGTGTATACGACCATTACGATATATGTGTGGTCTTAAAAGCATCATATAGACACACGCGTGCGTAAGCTTATGGGCATATCCAGTCTGGCTTGTCTTGATTGATAGAGTAACTCGGCGTCAATGGTGAGCGTATCGGCTACTAAGCATACCTATATGTTTCTTGATCTAGGTGACCCACTTAAAGACTAGAAATTAGATGTAGATGATACTGTCTCCATTCCAAATTACAAGTATCGAACATTCAAATCATATCAAGTTTAACCAAATTTATACATAACAAAGTACTAGCATTCATCATATCAAATAAGTATCATTAGTTTATTCATTAAAAATATTTTCATAGTTATATATTCGGTGACATAAACATTTATGATCTCCCTCTATAATTTTGATCAAATATAAAATAATTTGACTCCAAAAAAATTAAACTAACTTATAATTTGAAATGAAGAGATTATTGGCATATGAGTATATAATAAAATAGTTACATGTGTCCATTCTTGATATATAGTATTTGTTTTCTTTTCTGGGGTTGACTTCGCTGTTGCACTCTGCGTCATTATGTCCACATGCACTAATACGTTGTCAAAATTTGAGTTGCTTCACTTAATTTAAGGAACTATCTTATTCATTTGTCTATTGGCTTTATTTGAAAATTATTACTGTTGCCTAACCTCTCCATTTTCCACTCTTTATTGGGCTCTTTATTTGCCTCTTCATAAAGATTTTGCTTTATATTGAGTATCTCACTCCAACAGACTCTCCATTCCCCATACTCCAGTGTGGCTAGCGAGGGGGGCAATTTGGAGAGCCGGATAGCTTGGCGAGTTGGATAGTTAGTCTGTTGGAGATGCTCTAAGAATGGAATAAAAAAATAGAAAATACTCATGAGATGTTTGACTTTTTTAGTTTGCACTAAATAATGTCACTTCAATGTATCGAGTGAACTATACGCTTAACGTGCACTATACCCGTCTTCTCTCCCACAGACGTGCACACTAATAATCAACGGCCGTTTTCTCTTGATTGGCACTCAGTAACTGTGTTTTAAGATTTGTTTGGCGATCAATTCAAGCTGCTATGGGTTGTAACCACCATTCAACGTAGCTTGTTTGGAAAACTGACTACGTGGGATAGAATCAGCCGTGCGTCACCAAATTTGGGTGGGAACAAGTTTGCTTATGTGTTTTTTAGTAAAAGTATTATTTTTGGACAAAAATATAATACAATCCTTACATGTTCGTCAGGGCTACACATTGCTACAAACGGAGAAAGTTGAGGCAAAGATGAAGTCGACATATTGTGCTTTGGAAACAACGATCATCGAGATCTTTGCCAGCCATGGATAAATGTCTGCTAAGGCTATGTGCTTAATGTATTACTTCTCCCCCCGATCAATTGCTTTTCTTTGTGAATTACACGTTCGACATTTGAGGTGGTTTTCTTTTCTTTTGCTAGCAAAATTTAGGTCACTACACTGGAGAATTCAAACAAATAAATTCTCTAGAATGACAGAGCTACTGATAAACCCTTCACCGACGATCTGAATGGATGAGCCTGCAACCTAGCAAAAAGTTGTTAATTTTCAAGATAGAGTATCCACGTTTCAGCAGGAATTTTTGGGCACCGCTAGTAATTTAGTACTACACCTTTATGCCGGAATGGAGTGGTTCATGCAATCATCTTATCATGATTCCAGATTCTGATATTTTTCTCATTTTTCTTGATTACCATCATTGACTTTTAGGGGCCATTTTTTTTTAAAAAAGGTACTCATTGACTTTTAGTTTGTTTGTGAAGAATGCAGTAGCACCGTTTTATATACTGATGAGTGGCCTGACCAAGCTCATCACTGCAGGTTTTCTATGCAGAAATCAAACACATTTCTTGTTTTAAGTTGCAAATAAGATCAACCTAGACGTGGGCCATTGAGTCTTGCTAAAGCAAGCTAGGCTTAGAGGCAGAGAGAGCTCTCATGAACATACACCATAGAAGGCAAAAGACCGAACATGCTTCTGCCGACAAGTTGACTTACATTATCCACATCACTGACCAAGTTGTCCATGATGGTGGTAATTACTACCATTGTTTCATGATATACAAACACGGTCATTACCAAACACGATCATTAACAAGTATAGTACGGAACATGTACATATGTCCACTATGCCTTTGTGTCAGGTTTAACTGTTGCTCAAAATTGGCACTTGATCCATGCACAAATCCTAGAATCTCAAGATGAGTGGGGGCTCCTTATTAAGTCCTTGTAAGCAACGATTCCATTCCACTTGTAAAGAAGTAATAAGCAACTGTGTTTAAAGTACACTGCCTCTAATTGGATGCTCATGTAGGAAAAGTAACCAGCTGAACAATAATGGTTTCGCACAAGAGGCCAAGCAACCATAATCTAACGTGCTGCCAGCTTGATCCCTGCAGCACCCCAGCCGTTGATCCTATAAAAAACACCACGACATGCGGCAATATACATGCCAACATGCTGGGTTATTATTAGAATTACACTGAAGTCTTATTCAGCTTGCATTACACCTATGACTATATTAGCTTTTTGCCCAGATGCTGAAAATCTGCATATGGCCACTGAGTGTACACACGGCTGGGGTTAGGTTACATTTGGGGTTTGTATATTGGTAGATTTGTACTCCAAGGGCGAAGCAGATATAATCTATTGCATTCTGACAGCTAGATCTGCTGTTGCCACAAAAGAAGTAGTAGGGCAGGCAGGCTGATGTGATGAGTCCCAGGGAGAACACACCAATGGTTTTATTTTATTCCATCACCACTACTACTACTTGCATGCCACTAACAGTGCTTTGGACGGCCAACTTTTGGATGTATCAAAGTTAGTCTGGGGTGGAAAGGACGAAAATTCCAACAAAAACAAATATAAGCTTGTGAACATTGTATAAATTGATATAGAAAGAATATCCTAATTGATTGGTTGTGCTACCATGGGTTTATGGCAGACTAATAATACCCAAACAAGCTTTATTTAAAGTATTTTCAGATCCAATACAATTGTGTTGTGATATGCTTGCAAAAGGAATCAATTTCTAATTATGAAAGTATTAAAAGAAAACCAGGTACATAAAAAAATCCAGCTTCTCTAAATACAACTAGCTATCTGAAAATTAAAAATTGGCTTCAGTATTTGTGTGATCAGAAAAAAAAAGTATTTGGTTCTTTATTGCAAACGCGATACAATTAAAGTACTCATTTTTAAAAGATAAATAATATGGAGTATTTAATTAATTAGCTATACCTATTTGAGCCATGAAACTTGGAGTAAAATTAAACTAATCATTTAAAAAAATATGATAAGTAAGGAATATAATTGGTTAACTAGAACTATTTGACGATGAAAGAAACTTGGAGGCCATCGCAACCTTGAATGATCAAAGTGCTCAAAGCCTTGACCAGCTGAACTGACATTGGAAATTAACCTAGCCTGTCATTGCCATAGCAGATATATAACAAAGAGCCGAAAGAGTGAGCATGTGACCACATTTTATTGTTTGCATCATGTGAGCAACTTGTAGTGTTCACTTGCGAATTTTTCCTCTTCAAACAAAGTCAACACTCCAAAAATAATGGGGCCACCCATAGAGATGAAAACTAGGCCAGCCCATATCAGAGACATCAGTATTTTTTTTTTGTGTGTGTCTGATGGCAGAGATATAAATAATAGCCTATCACTAAATAAAATATTATCCTTTTTGTTTTCTCCATAAAACTAGTACCATTGTCAATTGTCTGTTTCTTTTGAAGTACCACACAGAAAACAAGCAAGCTTGAGGCCCCCATGTGCGGCTGGAATAGATTATCTTGTAATGTATGTCGATAATTAAGTTATCATGAGCACTTAATGGACGCAGTAACTAAAGCTTGGCATCTAAGAACGTGCAAGGTGGTTGCCACCATGCTTAGTTTCCTCCATTGTGGCCCTTTGCCCTCTGGATGAGGCAGAGGAGAAAATAGGGGAGATGGGGGGACTAATTTTCAAGTTTTTTAAAAAATATTGTATACAGTAGTAAATCACCAAGTGGTACTGAAGCTATGATAACCCCTCATTTTCTGATCCTTGCTTCAAGCCTATTCATTTTCTCTAAAATGAATACAGGGAATTTTACATTCTTATTAGGGAACCCCTTGAAAAACTGGGGGAGCTCTAAGGACTTAAATGTTCTTTATTTTTTATAAGAAAAACGACATGTCCGATTTTAACCCTGCAAAAGAACTTATAATCGAGCACAGATCATCAAAGTGATGGACGACTTGAGGGAAAGTGTTATTTAAATACATTAATCAAGTGGATATCGTGCCGGGCATAATTTCTTGGCTGTATTATTTGCTTTTGATGGCTTGCAAGCCTGGAATTAATTAAGACTATCTTTTTCTTTTTCCAAATAGATGGTTTAGCCTTTCCTTCTTTTGAGGTGGAAGTGGAACTAGAACTTGTATGCTTGTAGCTTGTGTTGCATTATTGATTTCATGATGCATACAGCAACTTGACAATTTGATCAGCACAGTTGCGAAACCTGCCTGGCTAGACATCCTGAAACTCCCATTTGTGATATATTATGCTGTAGTAATAATTTAGTTTAAACAAAAAATATCTTGCACTGGACTTCTATCTTGCTCTGGAAAGATAAATGGATTTAGTAAATAATGAGTACTCGCCGAAAGCAGAGCTGTATGGCATCCCAAGACCGCAGGAAAAATAATGGACTAGTCTAGCTTATCTGAACAACCTGGCTTTTTAGTCTTTTAAAATCCAGTGCTGATCATCTGCAAGAAAAATGGTGCAGTGGTAGCACACATTCACATCTACATACGATGTTCAGTTGAATTTCTAGCGGACGCCACTTTCCAGTTCACGGAACAGCCACCATTATGTATGCAAAATAACTGACAGAAGAAAAAATCCTAAACAGAACAAAGTCAAAAGATCACCAAGAAGGCAAGAACCTAGCTTTATCATCGCACAATCACTTACTTAAGCTCACCATGATTTATCATAAAACTGAGACCAGTGATGCAGCCAGCGGTTGAATAGTGAAAAGTTGAAATGAAAAGTGTTTAGTTTGTGATCCGAACAGGACCTAGAACTGTGGAATAATGTAACGTTTCGGTATGAATCTCCGGCGCTCAATTCAAAGCATGTGGTCCCACTGAATCGCCATTCAGTTAACACCATAGCATCTACTAGTTAAGGGAGATGGCATTCAGTTGACACACCCGCTAATGGCACTTGCTTCTCGGGCGAGTAGCAGTTAATTGCTCGTCAGCAGGTCAGTGGGGGACTCGGAGACACATGGACACGGGCGGGATCACCGGATCGAGCTAGAGCTCGTGCCGCTGGTTGATGCGAGGCGAGCATGTAGGGACAGTGGGACAGGTCCAGATCGGAGCGGCTAGCTGGCACGGCGACAAGAGAGGCCTTGTCTGCTTCGGACCCGTGCAGCTTGTGCTTAATCTAATCCGGATCCGTGGCCTAAGGCTGTTCCCAACCCTCCAGATCAGATGGTGTCCATAGCATTTAATAGCTCGCCATGTCAGCAAATCGATGATGTGGCAAGAGAATTTAAAAAGAGAGAGGATGAAAAAAGAGGAAACCGGGTCGCATGCACGACACCGTTTCGGCGGCCGGTCCAAGATGCTCGAAACCAGCTGTTTCACCGTTGGGCTCGTCCACTCGTTTCTTCCCCCCGTGTTTTTCTCGTCGTCTCGATCCACTGCGCCGGCCTCCTCGCCTCCTCGCCGACATGCCCGCCGCGCGCGCCAGCATCTCCCGCGTTTTCTTCTCCCGCCCACAGAACCAACGTAGATTTCCTTCGCGCCCCAAATCTTCTCCGCGCCAAAATCTAGCGCTAAAATTTCCCTCTCCTCCATTTATATGGACACCCCCCTTTAGGGTTAGATTTCAGAGCAGCCAAATCGATCCCCAAATCGTGCATCCCTAAAGAAGAAATCAGCCCCCAAGCTTTGCCTAGCGATGAATCGTTCAAATTCCAACAAGCGACAAACCAAATCCTCCAATCGAGCCACCGGCGAACCGGCTGCCGTGGTTCCCGACGGTGCTTCATCCCCCTGTGTTGTTAACATGGGTCGTGCTCATAGTTCTGCAGCTGGTGGTGCTCGTAGTTCTGCAGCTGGTGGTGCTCCAAGAGCTTCTGGTCTTCCAACCCCTTGTGCGCCAGGAGCTTCTGGTCTTCCATCTCCTCGTGCTCCTCCTACTAGTGGTTTTCTAGCAGTTGGTGGTCATGCTGCTGGTCAGTGGTGTCCATCTCCTAGCAGCTCTGAGTGGTATGTTTAACTTATTTGATTATGCATTAATGTTTCTTAATCAATCAAGTTGCTACTGTTTGGAAGAGATTCTTAGTACAATATTCCAAAGATTATTTGTTAATCCTCTAATAACATGTGCCTGTTAAGAGCTAATTTATTTGTAAGCACAGACTGTCATACACATTTTCAAACTGTATAGATTATGGCTATACTATGGCTGCTTTATTTTCCCAAGTATTTTGCCAAGATTCATGTACGTGTGCTTGCCTAGAGTTTTTATTTGTAATGTACCGCCTACTAGCTTCTTCAGTAGCATAGCATTGTGCAGTTTTGTGCAGTATAATCAGTCAGACACTCCCTGTAAATTGACTCCTTCTTTCTACTATAATGAAAAGGCAAAGCACCTGTCAATGTTCCGAAAAAAACATTGTGCAGTTTATTCAGTTGAGTTGTCTTTTATGTCAGCGAAGCCTTTTGCTTTCTTGTTTCTGAACGCAGATTTGACACCCTTTTACTATTAACTTTTTTTTCAGGATTTATCCTCAAGGTGGTTTTACGAATATTCTACAGAGTCCTAGAGTTCCATTTGTGAACTATCCTAATGGAAGTCAGATGCAAGAAAATTTTCATTTCGTTGGTGGGCCAATGAACTATTCTTCAACCCCATCGCCAAATGGGAGTCCTGATGCTGGTGTTGCACAAGTTACAGAGGCAGTTGATGTTAAGGATGATGACACCATCCAACCTGCCAATTCCAATGCTAGGTCAAATGCTAGTGCTACATCCATTGATCCAACAGATGCTAGATCAGATAGGAGATTGAATTGGTCAAATGAAGAAGATATCAGATTGGTAAGTAAATTGATCTATTTTATGCATTTAAAAGTATTTGCATCTTATATTAAACTGTTGCTCTTATTTTCATCGTAGGTTAGTGCTTGGCTGCACAATTCAATTGACCCAGTTGATGGAAATGACAAGAAGTCAGATCAATATTGGTCAGCTGTTACTTCAACATACAACAACACCACAAAATGCAACCGTATGAGAAACAGGAACCAACTCAAGCTACGTTGGGAGCGTATTAAGAAACCAGTCACTGAGTTCAATGGTTGCTATGAAAGAATCACTAAAGTACATCAACGTGGCATGAGTGACGACCAAAAGATGGATCAAGCAATGCAGCTATATGCCTCTGAACACAGTGAGAAGCCTTTCACCATGTTGCATGTATGGAGGATACTACGTCATGAGAGGAAATGGTCTGCGTATGTGAAGAAACTTAGTAAGGAAAAGAACAGTACTAGTGCTGACCCAGCTCATGTGGTGAATCCTGAGGATGCTCCCAAAAAACGTCCTATTGGGAGGGACAAGGCCAAAGAAGAGCGGAATGGAAAAAGGAAGGGACCAGAGGCTATTGTTGCTATTGGAGAAAAACTAGACAAGTTCATGGAAGCAACTACCAAAGCTGGGAAGATTGCAGAGGTGCAGCAGAATTTGGCAGACAAGAACCTGGAAGTAGCCAAGGAACAAACAAAGAGTAAAATGCTAGACCTTTACCGAGAATTATTGTGTGCTCGAACTTAGTGAAGAAGCAAAGGCTGAGAGATCAAAGGCATTGGAGCCCATGGCATCAGTCATATTTCCTAAAGATAATTAAGGTATGACCAACACACCTTTTTTTACTAGCCGTTCAACCTAATAAGCTCTTATTTGTCAACCTTCAATATTGACTTCTCCTATTTCTTTTTCTTTCTGCAGATCAAGTTGTGTTGTTATGTTGCACTGCTGCCGAAATGATGAAGTCCCACCTGCTGGATGGATGAAGTCTGATCTATCTGCTGGATGAACCGAGTGCTCGTGTCTCCTAAATTGTCTTACTTATTTTTTCTTTAGTTTAACGAACTGCTGTCATGAGTTGAAGTCCTGCTACTTTGTGTCATCAGTTTGAGTCTTGCTACCAGTTTGAGTCCCACTGCTGTTTTGTTTGCCACACGGTGTGTTTGTAGCATGGTTTGCCACAACTGATCCACCTCTGTTAACGTTACATGCAAAGGGGTATTAAATTTTATTCCTCATAGAAACTACTATAGAAACTATGGAATGGGGAGGTAGTGTCCATGTCCATATTTATTGTCCTCTTTCTCCTATGGACACCACCATAGACACTGTGGGTTGGGAACAGCCTAAGCAACTCGAGGAGGAGAGGAGGATTAAATCGATTGGCGAACCAAAGTGAGCACGGGGCTACGCCGCCGGCCTCGAGGCGTGTAGCCGCTTGCCGTGCGTTGCTTGCAAGCCTCTTGGCTCTTGCTTCTCCGCGTGTGAACTTGTGGAGGAGGCGAGCTGTTCATGTGTGCGATCGGATCAAAGCGCCACCTGGATGGCTCTCTTCTCTCTCTCTTTCTCTCTGCCGCCACACATTCCCAATCCCACCGTCTTGTTCGCATGTACAGTAGATTGTACGAGGAGTACATAGTTAACAATGTTTCTGAATCGAGTCGGCAATGCAGATTTCACTTTCAGGCTCTTTGAGTTCATTGCCTGCTCGGTTTGTTATCTTCAGAGTTTCAGACCTCATTGTCTTCTTAGTCTCGTCTCCCTTACGTTCGGCAAGGATACCGTTGTTTCCATTTCTCTGTACCTTTCGTACTGAAAACCTCTTCTATATGCAATGGGATTGGCACAAGCTCATGCTGGTCAGCTGGTGCATTCCAAAAAGAAAATATAAAATCTCAGCGCTGACATTTCATCGGGAAAAAAGAAAATACAAAATTTTGCAAAACAGAAAAAAAATATCGGTATGCAATTGAGCACGTAGGAGCAGACGTTGTTGCAGCGTGCAAATACTTTCAGTCTATCAGCCTCAACTCACACCCACCATCAGTAACATGGAGTACATGTTACTTCCGAAGTACAAATGTGAGTAGCTTGTACTTTTCATGGCTCATGATTTTTCATGGCTTCTACTAGTTCCGATTCCATAGCTTTTTGAATAGCTTCTCTCACACGTATATCCGCCATTTTCTTTCTCCTTTTAACCTAAAGAGCAAATAAGTAGATGTATTGTGGTTCAGCAGAATGAAAAACAAATAAAACCGCAACATTTTCTCAACTTGACAGGAAGCACTTTGAATCAAAAGGATGTTTTAAAGCACTAGATTAGAAGAATTAACCTAAGCCAGAATTACCCTTGGCTAAGCAAATAATATTAAATTGGGTCAACAAATTAATTTAGCTTCACAATATATGATGTAAAAGGTGACCATTGGTTGGTAATGCCAACAAGTTAAAAGATGACAAGAAAATACTATATTATAAATAATTCGGAATTTGAATTAAATTTCCATTTGATGGTGGTGGAATTTATTATATTGTTTTAGCCTTTAAGGTCTACTATGGCAACAAGTTAAGAGCCAACAAAAACATATTACATCATAAGTAGTTGGAAATAGAATAACCCCCACTTAATGATAATGAATTTTTAGTATTGGTGTAAGTGCAACATTATATGACCATCAGAGAAAAGGTAAGGATGATGACATTATTTAAATAGAGAAAGAACAGATTACTTTTGTTCACCGGAACCAAGGGAAACAAGGAAGGATATGGTTAGTATCAGAAGAAAACCCAAGAAAAACTAAAATTATATCCCAGGATTCTCAAAATTCAGAAATAAAAATAAATTTAGATGGATTAAAGCTAGTATATATAATTCATCAAAGCACCTGATCTGTTATATCCATTGCGACATGATTCACACCAACTGTTTCCCCGGCCTTGCTGAAAACTGGCTCAATGTACATCAGAAATGTCTTTTCTCCAAACATTGGTGTATTAAACGTAAATTCTCTTTTAGTTGCTATTCCTGTGGCCATTACTTCTCGCTTGACACTATTCATCTCTTCTGCACCCTCACCTGATAATATCTCGTAGTCCGTCTTACCAATAACATCCTGATAAAAAAAATATATATGCTTCACCCACCAAGTTGCGACTTATTATAAACACTAGAACATCTAACTGAAGTTTAATGTTGATTTATTGCCAAACGTTCAGGGTAATGGCGTACTACTCTAGTTGTACAATAATGAACTTCCAGGAGAAAAGAAAGGGTGTACCATATGAAGTACATAGACAATAATGTCATGGTAAAGGTGTTGAATAAAATCAGATTACCTCATCATCACCAAGTGTTGGATAGTGATTAAATATGAAACGGTACCGTAACTCAGCATCCTGAAAAGAAAAACAGAAGTAAAAACAATCTATGGTTACACCATAAGCTACTACAAAAGTTCATGTCCAATGTTTCATATGTGCATTCTCTGAAAAAAAGTATCTCCACGAACAAAAGAAATTGTAACAGGTGTGAATATAGATAAATGTACCTGATGAGCAATGATAACAGGAGCGCTTTGAAGAACCAAGTGCAAGAAAAAATCAGCACGCCTTAATAGCCCAGAGAATTTATCCTTTAGTGTGTGTGATGGTGGATTCCTTATGCTTCCCTCTGGTTTTTCAACTAATGCGTGCTTCTTCTGAAGACATGCCTGGAGTTTTTCTTCTAACCGCATCACCCTCTCTTTCCAAAACGAACTAATGTCGCATTCCACATCTATTCCATGCTCTTGATAAATTCTTTCTTCTAGCTGCATTGCCCTCTCTTTCCAATACGAAATGCTTTCGTGTTCTGCATCTTTCATAGGCTCTTGATCATCTTTCCTCTCCTGGCAAAGGGGATCAAGATCCTCCTCGAGAGCCTGAAGAGCACTGGCCCTCTTGCGTTCCCACTGCTTCATAAACCATCGCATATGAGACTGACCTTTCCCGGATTCTGCCATTTCTACAAGCCGTTGGAAATCGACAGAAACAGGCTTCTCATCAAACTTAACATCCTCAAGAGGATCCTGATGATCCTTGTCGAAGTTCTCCATTTTGGCCTGCTTCTGCTCTTTAATTCCTACGTTTTCAGGCCACATGGACATGGAGGGCTGAAACAGCTTAAGGGGCAAGAAGGAATTACAATCACTGATGGAAATGATTCACTACCATTGAGATGCAAACCTCTCGAACTAACAAAGTCATCTAAACTGACATATAAAACACTCTACGCTAACATATAACAGAAATAAACATGGAACTCTACAAACTTTCACGGCACGAGCACCACCTGTCCGACGAGATGCCAGACCGATCGAGAAACCCCCACGACGAGCAAGCAAGCAAAATATTCGCTCACCTGAGAGGAGACGGCAAACTCGCGAGCGGATCGCAGGGGCGTGAACAGAGCCCGGAGAGGAAGCAGGCGCGGTCAATGCGGTATCGCGAGAGCGACGCAGAGCAGAGGAAGGAAGAGGGGAAGGAGGAGGCGGACCGGCCTAGTGTAGTGTCAGCGAGCGTGCCGGACGCCAGCGGCCAGCGGCCATGTGATGCGCATGGTATAAAAATTCGCAACTGGGTGACGCCTCCGAGTGACTATGGATGATTTACCTTTTTCTCGCCGGCCGATCTGGTCACCGTCCGTCCGCGGCGGCGGTGGTTGGCCACGGTGAGAAGCAAGCGACGAGGGGAGGCGGACTTTTTAAATGGCAGTTGGTTGTCATCTCCAGCATTAGCCTAGTGCTTGGGCCCAAACAAAGCAATGGAGATTGGGCTCAATGCTCGAATACGCGAGATTGGCCCTGCGGCTACTTTCAATTTGTTTTTCTTTTATTTTATTTTTTGCGTACTCCCTCCGTCCCGTAATATTTGCACTTCTAGGATCGGACACGCAAACCAATGCTATGCGTGAAATTACGAAATTACCCCTTATGTGGGTCCCACCTAAACATACGTGGGTCCCACCTAAACAATACGTGGGTCCCACTAAACATACGTGGGTCCCACCTAAACAATACGTGGGTCCCACTAAACATACGTGGGTCCCACCTAAACATTACGCGGGTCCTGCGTGGGTCCCGCCTAAACATTACGCGGCTCCCACGTGGGTCCCGCCTAAACATTACGTGGATCCCACCTAAATATGGGTCCCACCTAAATAGTACTACCCCTATAATATTACAATCATTGCACCTCGGAAAGAGAGAAATAGTGCAATAGTGCAAATATTATAGAACTAAGGGAGTAAATAGTAGCAGCTCTACACTTTTGTGAGTTCAAAAGTTGAGACACAGGCCCTGTTGCAGCCAGCGCTGGCTGCAACAACAGCCAGCCGACCAGGCTGACAGCTGTTACGTCGACGAGAGAAGCAGCTTGTCAATGGATTCTCCTCTCCGGATTCTTTCTCTGACTCGATGCAGATTTGTGCAGCAGAAAATAAAAAGATATCCGGTTTCATGTCGCTGCGAGCTTCAGGCAAGTAAAAAATGCTAGAAAGGGTACCTTAAACGAGGTCAAAATGTGATGTACTAGTAAGGTCAAAATGTGATGTGATTGTAGTAGGGAAAGCTGCCTCTCGCCCTCTTCGGAGCAGTATAGCGGTTAGCAGTCGGTTGTCATTTGTCAGTCAATAAGCCACATCATGCGAAACAGATGTGTGTCGATTAGACCATGCCCATGCCGGATGGACTCTCTCTTACTACCACACAAGGGGCGACGCCACGTTGTAGTTTCATGGTGCACTGGCACCAGGTAAATTTTGATTTGACCACATGTAAATCTCGGCAAATGTAGAACTCTCTTAAGCAGTGCACCATGGTGATTGCAGCGCTAGCTTCGCCCATTATTGTGATCATGGCCATTGTTGGACGGGTAGAAATTTGTTGCCCTATTCTCGACAGCATGTTTTATCTTTTGCTGCTGTCGCGTTAGGAGGTTGGAAGGCGAGGGGTTAATCGCTACTGGTGAGTTGATGGTGGTCTATCTCTGGTTTTCTGCAGTCACCTTTTGCATATGTGCGGTTAAGTTCAAGTTAGATTCCCAACAATGTTTTAAGATGTACTCCACAAACGTTAAATAGGGGAGCATGCACACTACCTGCTGCCAATTTTCTGTCCTAGTACAAGACTACAGGGTACTGTAGATGTGTACTTGGGATGATGCAGTACATATAACCGCACAATATGGCATGTCGGCACACACTGCACATCAGCTCAAAATGCTATGCAAATCAGAACGGGAGAACGAGTTCAATTGGACTAGCACTGGTCGGTATGGTTAAGCACCGCAACCACTACTTAGGCTTGAACGGCGTCAACGTCATTCTTAAGTGCAAATGGGTACTCCTCCCAGCATAACCCCATTTTTAATCAAACTGTGTGCCATTAAGCACTACAACAACAAAAAATTGCATAAAAGATAAAAACATATTGGGTTACAAAATAGCATTGCGGTTCACGATATAATAGTATCAGACAATTTGCAAAATCACCTAGTGGATTACAACAAAATCGACGACAAACTTATATAGAAAATGCATGAAAAACCTCTTCCTATTTTCTTAATTTTCCATAGTTACTCCATTGTTTTTATTTATATAATGTTTAAAATAATTAAGTCAACATTTTATATGAAAACATTATACTCACTTTGCCTAGAATACAACTGCGTTTAGGTTTTCCCAAGTCAAACATTCTTAACTTTGACCGATAATATTACTAAAAATATAATTTATTTCAAGTAAAAAGTTACATGTTATACTAGTTAGTTTCGTAACAAATATATTAACATCACTATTATGTTGCCAATCTTTATTTTTGTTATTTATGATCAAAATTTGGAATGTTTGACTTTAAAAAGATCGGTAATGCTACTGGTCGGTCGTCCGAACGGACGGAAAAAAATCAGACACTCCCGTAGCAGTTGTAACTAGAAAAAAAAATCCCACCACAACATTGAGTTCGTGTTGCATGCAACATCACCTACGCCCGTACCCTTCGATTTGAAAAACTCCCACCGCAACATTGGGTCGTGGTCGCCGCAGACCTGCTGAAACACTGAGGAGATGCTCTCGCAACAAAGTGAGCCGATGCCTGCAACGTCAAAGGGGACGCGCAGAGCGGTCAGGCCACCGAGGGAAAATTCCCGCCGCAACTTCGGGCCTATGTCACGTGCAACATCCGTTCGGGGTGTTTCTGAAACATCATGGCGAGGCTTCCACAACATCACGAGACCGCTGCCGCAACATCACGAGACCACAACTGCAACATCGTAGATCCACACTTGTCGATTCGGAGGCGACGACAATGGAGAAGAGCGAGCAGATGACCAGGTGTTTTCTAGATGTTGTATGCACTGGCTTCGTATGTTTCAAAAGCATTCTATCGATGTTTCGACAGGTCTGCGCCTATGTTCCGGGACCGCCCGATGGGAAAGTTCGCGAGGAAGGATTTTGTCTCGATGAGGTAGAAGATGCGAACAGTTAGGATGCGCTATGTTGCATGAAACATTGGGCAAATGTTGCGGTGGGAATTTGCTCCGTCCTAGCCGCGACCGTCCGATGGGGGTCGCTGGCGTTGGCAGCACGACGATGTTGCATACAACACGACCTAGTGTTGCGGTGGGAGTTTTTCAAATCGAAGGGTACGGGCGTAGGTGATGTTGCATGCAACACGAACTCAATGTTGCGGTGGGATTTTTTTCTGTTACGACCACCGTCCAACGCAGCGCCCGGACGTCCGATCCGGGCGCTAGCAGCGCCGTAAAAAGATATACATAGACACATTTTACAACAAAGAAAGTATCAGGGAAATAATGTCCTTCCTTCAGAAAAAGGAAAGGAAATATTCTCTCATAAGCTCTCTAGAGTTGCCTCGAAGACCCCTCTACGTTTCACTGAAAGGAAGGAGAAATAGAAAGAAGGATGTCGTGTGTAGAGGATATAGGGTGTGTTTAGATTGGGGAAAGATTCCCCGAAAATACACTGTTCACCAAAAAAAACACTGTAGATGAATAGTGATATGTGAGTAGAAGAGGTGGGATGAATAGGGAAAAGTTGGATGAATAGTGGACTTTTGGGGAATATTTGGGAAACTAAACGGGGCTAGTCTCGCTCTGGCTTCTTGCATGGACGCGTAGGCCGAGGAGAGACGAGTAGAACGAGCAAGACGCGCCTCGCTTCGCCCACCACTTCCGCGACCGCGGCGTTGACTTGTTCTGTTCCCTCCCCACTGCCAACCCGGCCCCACAGCTCCCGTGGCCCACCCGTCAGCGGCGGCAGCGCGGGGAGCCCTACAGGCTACAGGAGAGAAAAAGCGCAGCAAGTGTCCCTTCCGGCTCCGGCTGGCGGAGCGGCGGTGCGGTGCGGTGCGGCGCGACCAGTTCGTTTCGGGCTCGGCCCCGCGCGCCTCGGTGTCCGGGCGGCTCACGTCACCTCGGGCTGGGTTTCGGATGGTCGGTGCCGGACGCCGGGCGCGGAACCCTAACCCTAGGGGCGGGCTATATTAGATGCTGGGGGCCGGCGGCGGCGGCGGAGGTGGCGGCGGCGGAGCGGGACTGGGAATCGACCTATCGGCGGTGATTCAGGCGGCGGTCGTCGGGCTCGTCCTCTTCTCCGCGGCCGTCGTCGCCGTGCGCCGCGCCGCCTCGCGCTACTTCGTCGTCGACGCCGCCGGGTTCGCCGCCTCCTACGAGGATCACCACCACCACGACAGCTCGCCCGAATACCCGATGTCGCCCAGGGAAAGCCAGCGGGAGCAGGGGCCCGCCGCCGGGGAGGTGGCGGGGCCCGGGCCCTGCGCCGCGTGCGGCGGCGTTACCACCAAGAAGTGCTCCCGGTGCAAGCGGGTGCGGTACTGGTGCGTCTCGTCCTCTTCCTCCTCCTGCCATCCTACTAGTACTGATTTGTGACGCATGGTGCTGCACGTGATCTCGCAATCTTACCGAGTTCCCAGTTGAATTTTTCGCTTCTGCCGTGTGATTTGGTTGTTGGTGCGGGCGGTCGTACCGGGATCTTGCGCTGTTATTGCCCTCCGCCCTGGTGTCTCTGGTTATAGAATCCAATTTTCGTAATCGTGGCTTAGTTTCTTGGGAAATTGGTGTTTCTGGTGAGTGATTTCGTTGTCCATGCATTTGAGTGTGCAATTGCTGGGCATACTTGAAATTGGTAACACTCATTGCTCAATGCATCATTCTTAGGGAAGTTTGAAAGCTGGAGAAAAAAAAGGAAGTTTGAGAGCTTACTGCAGAAAGGGTTTTGACCAGCTAGTCAGATTGCCCCATTTTGAGGTGTGTTAATCCAGAAAGTTCATCAATCCTGTGCCTATTCCTGAATGAGTCAGTCAAATTTTGATGATAAATGATACGATGTGGGCCTCCATGGAGCTTAACATTTGACATTTCTCCATCGCGAGAGATTCTCAGTGTAGTGTATTTTTTACTTTGAAGCATATTTGATAAGCAAGAAAGAGTTGAAACGGTGCTGAACTGGTGATGGCATGGAATTCCCCTGTTGTTAACATTTTTTTTTTATTTTGCTGTATTCTGTCAAGTGGTGGCAAAATTTATCTTTCAAGCCTTTATTCATCTATTTGCCGTGTAAGTTTGCAATGTCTTTTTGCATGTATTACTATTATTATTACTAATGACAGCCTGTAGCAAATGCTGCTCTTATCAGTTCCTATTTGAACGTTGATAAATGATGTCCACACGACAATATAAAGTTCACTTTCTAAGAGACAGTTGGTTGGTTTGATTGAAACTATAATGGATTTCATTTTGGGTGTAATTGGTGTGATTTTGTCCTGTTTGCCAATATTGGTCTGTAGGCCTTATGGAAGTTGCTACCCTACTATGTTGTGGGGTGAATCTGCGCCCTCTGATGTAATGTCAGTAGTTTTTCAAGAGTGTGCATGTTCTTTTTAGTGTCCTTGTAAAAGTTGTTGCAATTATCATGCTTGGAGTCTATTTATTGTTTTCCACGTCTATGCTTCCAATGAAACCCATCATATACAATAATAACTGATCCCTGTTATGCTGTTATTTTTTCAGTTGCCACATTGCCATTATATTGCTCTGAAGCATTAATTAGTTTACGCTTTTGTTTAGTTCTCAAGAATGTCAGACAAAGCATTGGCAATCTGGTCACAAATTCAAGTGCAAACCGATGAATGCTGACAAGTTGTCCTCTGGAATTGAGGCCAACAGCAAGAAACCATCAGGTTTTGGTCGCATCTCGTTGGTGCCCACCACTAAAAAATTGAAAAAGGTAATTGGATATACTCGTTAAACTAGAAATATGTGTGCATCATGTATCAGCAACATTTTCATGTCTGACCCATTCACAGGGTCAGCTACTCTTTCCTTATGATGAATTTTTAAAGCTGTACAACTGGAAGGAATTTGATTTCTTACCTTGTGGGCTTATGAATTGTGGCAACAGGTACGGTGGAGTAATACTTTCTTCTGTTACCATTTATTTCCTTTGCACATGCTTCTTATATGCACCTCATTGCTCTTGTTTTGTTTGTGCAGTTGCTTTGTCAACGTGGTTTTACAATGTCTCTCATGCACGAGACCGCTTGTGGCCTATCTTTTAGGAAAGGACCATAGCAGGGAATGTATGTGATTGTGTATATTAGGTAATGAGTACATACATTGACCTCAAGTTCTTAGTTTACAATTGTTGTTCAGGTTCTACGAGACATGAAGATTGGTGTTTCTTGTGCGAGCTCCAGTGTCATATTCAAAGAGCTAGCGAAAGTATACACCCATTTTCTCCTATGAACATTCTTTCTCATCTGCCAAATATTGGTGGCAATCTGGGCTATGGCAGGCAAGAGGATGCTCATGAATTCATGAGGTGATTTACTTGCTTTGCTTGGTTTATTAAATGTATGGCTCTCTTTTTTTTTTTAAGGAAATGTATGGCGCTCTTTGGATTGTCTTTAATTCAGTATTCTGTGTCATTTGCAGGTTTGCAATTGATAAGATGCAATCTGCTTGTCTTGATGAATATGGAGGTGAGAAGGCTGTAGATCTTAGCACCCAAGAGACAACCGTGATTCAGCACATATTTGGTGGGCGCCTGCAGTCACAGGTTTCTTATGTTTCACTTTAATTGGGATAATGGTTTAAAATCAGTGTATTAGGCCTTCTTTCCACTGTGCTCTACTCTTCTCTAAACTAACTCAACTGTCTGTGCATCTGTTACAGTATCAAATATAATGCCTGACGTGAAGGATGTGTTGCAGGTTCAGTGTACCGCATGTGGAATGGTCTCAAACCGTTATGATAATATGATGGACTTGACAGTTGAAATTCATGGTGACGCTGAATCCTTGGAAAAATGCTTGGATCAGTTTACTGCTGTCGAATGGCTTGATGGGGATAATAAGTATAAATGTGATGGGTAAGTGTGGTTTTGTACTTGTGCTTATTTCAAGTGTACCTTTGAGTTCTGGGCACATACATGTTTTGTAACTGTACATTTGTAGAGCAATTTAGTTTGAATGACTGCTGAGATTAGCTATTTGTTCCTCCTTACGAGTACAGAGCACACAATCAAATCCTAGTGCACGTTAGGGTTTCTTATAAATGCATGGACATGAATGCTAAAAGTTAACACAGTACTGTGCCCTTGCATGTTTACTTATAAACTGCCTCACATTCTTTGTGAGCTGGTAGCTATTCATACGTTGCAATTTACGTTTATTGGTTCGTTATATAATGCAGAAGTACTTGAAATATTACATCTTTCTGCAATTATCTAAAGTCCTAAGTCCTAACACATTTCACTTTGAGGAGCACAGTTTAATAAATTCACACTAAACTGGTCACTTGTAGTTGAGCCAATTGCATGTAACAATTGCTAGCTGAGGCACTGATATGAGATGTCTTCCGACATCATATTGCACCCGGTGATGCGTATTCATAATTTCTTTTACAATCTATATTCCTCTATTAGTACGGCTTCAAATCAAAGCATTCAACATTTTTTTATGCAGATGCAACGACTATGTGAAAGCGCGGAAGCATCTTTCAGTTCATCAAGCTCCAAATATACTTACAATCACTCTCAAAAGGTTTCAGGTCAGCCCCCCCCCCCCCCCCCATGCTAATAACATTGATTGGCTGTATTATAACGACTTTGCATCACAGTATTTCATTTGGTTGGATGTTACAGAGTGGTAGATTTGGGAAACTGAACAAGAGAGTCACATTCCCTATGGAGTTAGATCTAACACCATACATGAGTAGCACTGATGGAAATGACCTGTATGATCTCTATGCTGTTGTTGTTCATCTGGATATGCTGAATGCGTCATTTTTTGGCCATTACATATGCTACATCAAAGGTTCTCGAGGGAAGTGGTATAAAATCGATGACTGTAAGGTATACTGCCATCTTAATGTTGTTACCACACATAATCTGTCATAATTGCTAATTTATCAGTTTGCTTGCTTTCTTTTTTTGCATCTGCAGGTTATGGTTGTTGATGAGGAGGAAGTTCATGCCCAAGGTGCTTATATGCTTCTATATAGCAGGTAATTGCTGTTAATACGATTTTGATGGCTACCTATGGTCATCAGTCTCATTTTCATATGGGGATCGAGTGCAATCCTTAAAGGAAAATACCACATATGTACCTCATGACCTTTTCTACTTGTTGATGACGGCTTGAGTGATCACTTGTACTTTATTGGTGCTTAATTCTGTGCTCTCTTTGCATCGACTCATCGTGAATGAAATATAGTTGTACTAATGAAAAAAAATCATATTGCCTGTTTCGGAAAGTAAAGATAGACTATATACCGTGGTCAATGGAAATATATCGCCAAACCAGCCTAAACCAGTATGAATGTGAACTTCGGGTTTTATACTGTGTGCTGCTTTCTGTTTTTTTTTATCATTGGCTCTTATGGTTTCAGCCTAGCAGCTAAATGCCAAATAAAATCATAAGCATCTAATATTACTTTACTGTTTTTTAACGCTATTATTCTCGTTCTGAATCTTTAGGTGTTCTCTCCATGAAATTCACTATCTTATAGTTCAACTAGTACTTTGATTAAAAAGAAAACTATTTTGCTATTTTTGGATGCTGTTGTTCTCGTTCTTAATCTTTAGGTGTTCTCTCCATGAAATCCACTTTCTTATAGTTCAACTAGTACTTTCGATTAAAAAAACTACTTGTCAGATTAAGCAATATGTGCTGTTCTGGACTTACAGACTGATGATACTTTTCTATTGGACTCTTGCAGGAGGACAGCTCGTCCCAGGCCACTTGCTGTAGTTGAGGAACCTGTGAAACAGCAACAACAGTGCAAAGTGCTCCCTTTCAGTGGACAAAACCATATGATACCAGAGGATGCAACAAGCTGTGAATCACTTTTGGAGTCTTCAGAAGATCTGTTACAACAGGATTCTGAATCCAATAATGAATCTTTGCATAAAATGGAAATCAAGGACCAGGAGTCAGACTTGAATCTACATATAAGCACTGAGGCAGACAAATTCAGTAGCAATGAGGTGGATTTGCAAGGTTTACCAGTATCACATGTTCTTGAAGATACTAGAGTTTCATATTCTCCATTGGAAGCCTCTACTGCCTTGATATCTGTGCCACTTGGCCCTCCGGTAGAAGGTGGTCCTAATACCACGAGCTCTGTGGACTTTGTCAATTCCACCAGGGAAGCGTCTCCAGTTCATTCCTTTGCGGAGCCATGTGAGGAGTCTGCCTCATGCATTGATTCAGTTGATTATATGGATATTGATGCTGAAGCCGGCACAGAAGTCCAGAGATGTGATGAACGATCACCTGCCTTAGATGGTTTAACCGGAAGGACGGACAATAAAACACCAGCCCCAGTCTTAGCTAATGGGATGGCAGGAAAACCGAAACCTACATTTGCTCGTGGTTTTCTTGATAAACCCTCAAGAAAGAGATCTTCCTTTGCTGAAGAGGATTACATTGTTGGTTCCCCTCGAAAGTTAAATGGCCATTGCAACGAACATCTCAGCGGTCCGTCATCAACAAGTGAAAAATGCAACGGAGATATGCTTGTGACGCCCACTAATGGCAATCACTGTGCGGTCAATAGTGATACACAATCTGGCAATCACTCTGTGTCTGCAAACAAGCATGATGTGCCTTTCGTTTATCATGGTTTTGAGCCAAGACCTTACAGCGAACCATCAAGTGGCAACAAAAACTGCAGTAGCACAAGCAGTGGGAAACCATCAAAAGTTTGCCACGGGGACATGTCATTTTTATCTCGGGGCTTCCTCAGAAGGCCTTCTAGTGGAAATTTAGTCAAAGTTGATGGTCGATCCCCTTTTGGTAATGGCACTACACCATCCTTTGGGAATGGCAACAGCAAGTCAGCTAATAATAGCAGTGCATCTGCAGTCCTAGGCACAAGCTCTGACATTCCTATGGGGCAAAAATTAAATGGTGCGGCAGTAGTGCCTGACCATGTAGAAGAAGGGAGTTCAGAGTGCACAACAAATGACTCTTCGTTCCAACTAAGACCAGCTCCTGATCACCTTGATGAAAATAATGATGATAATACCAGCTGTCAGCAAGAAAATGGCATTAATGGAACCCTTGGCGTGAATGGTGTGGGTTGCCAAAGGGATGACACACCTTCCACGTTGGTCTCCAAGAAAAGCACGGGATCTGAACATGATGGATTGCGACGGCGAATAACCTCAAATTTTTTTGAGCAGAATGGTATTGATACCCAATAAAGTGTGGCTGCATTCCATAGCGGTTGAGAGTGATAGCCATTCGAGCATACTAGCAAAAAATCTGTGTGCTCATGTCGGCAAAGGTATATAAACTGAACTACTGTGAGCTAGGAAGTAAATGCTGGTTGTTTGATTGTCAGAAACTGCGATTGGAGCAAGCATTGTTTGCTTGACAGTAATTTTGCCTCATTCGCCACGTGGCTCCCACTTGTCGTAGGGTTGGAGGGGTCTCTGGGCTTCCACACAATTTGCATAAGTCCATCTGCTCCCCTGATGCCATGATATTTGTTGGCATTAGCATTATAGGGTACATAGCAGTGTAGGCTTACTTGGTTCATAGCTTAAATAAACTGGTACTGCTGACTCCCGTGTCATGAAAGCCGAATCAATTGTAGAGAGATAAGAGGAAATTCTCATGGCTTTCACCTTATTTTTGCATCCCCTTTACTGGCACTTTGCTAATCTGTTCAATGATAGATTTAACTCCGAATGAAATTCTTATGGTCGCTTCAACGCCTCAGTGATTTCTTGGCTTTGTTCTGGTTGTACACCGGCTTCTTTTCATCTTGTTTATGAATGCTGTAATTCATTGAACTGTTGAAGCTGCGACCATCTCTGATTGCTGTCCTGTGTTGCTGGTCGAGTGAGGGCAATTTCTCACAGGGATACAGAAGATTTAAGAGTCTAAGATGCATGTGATCGGTCGTAGAATAAGAATGATACTCCCACCGTTTTAAATCGATTTTGGAAAAAAAAATAACACCAAAGTTCGTACGTTTTGAGTCAAACCAAATGTGAATGCAATATAGCATGGTATAAGCTCATGATTTTGTAAGGAGAAAGAAAAATGGATAATCCATTTTAAATAAGTTTGAAATCGTTAAAATCTACTACCGCCTTTAAAATTATTTTAATACCAAAATATCCCTTACTTATAGATGAATAGTTTACCCCTGTCGTCTACTTATACTCCACACGTCTCTGGTGGAGTTCACACCTATACTCCGCACCGGAGACGATCCAAAATTGAAAAGGAAACCCGGACAAACAAATTGAACAACCAAAAGTGGGAAGCGTAGCTTATAAAGGGACCACCCGTCAGCAAAGGCCAACAAACTCCCTTCCGTCCACGGTCCACACACATCGACCATCGTCTCCACCGCGTGCTCGGCTCGAGATCTCGCCCGGCCGCCATGGACGCGATCGACTCGGTGGTGGATCCCCTCCGCGACTTCGCCAAGGACAGCGTCCGCCTCGTCAAGCGCTGCCACAAGCCCGACCGCAAGGGTACGTGCCAGGCTCCCTCCACCCGCCGTCGCGTTCGGATCCGTGTTGTTTTTGTTCCGCCTCTTTTAGATCTGACGGTGATTTACGCGCGACCTCGATGTGCAGAGTTCACCAAGGTTGCGGCGCGGACGGCGATCGGGTTCGTCGTCATGGGCTTCGTCGGCTTCTTCGTCAAGCTCATCTTCATCCCCATCAACAACATCATCGTCGGTTCCGGCTAGGTGCGTGAATCTGGTTGCCTTTCTCGCCTCTGTCTCCGTTAGATCCGGTTGTTTTGGTATCGTGGTTCGCCGCTGATCTGCGGTGCGCGCTGCTGTTTTCCTGATTGTGTGACTTTGTGCATGCGGGTGGGGAGGATTGGGTGGTGTTGAGGCTGGGATGTGGCGGGGTTTGTAGATCTCGATCGATACGCAAAGGATTGCCCACTTCGATTGTCAATTATGATTCTATTAGGTGTAGCCGGTCACTGAATTTCATCTTGTGCATTATCGATGGTCATTTGTCTCTTAAGGTATACATTGGATATGATGTGGATTACAGCAGGCTGTTGTGAACATGTGGTAATGTTTCAAAGGTGTTCAGAGTACAACTACTGAAGTGCTTTGATTTTTTTTTACAATAATTCCTCGGCCATTACTTGCTATGGTTCAGTGCCTACAGTCATAATCCTTTGTAGAGACCTAGAGGCTAACACCTTGTCCAATTTTCCAACCAGCTACTAAGCCCGAGATAATTGTACTTGTATTGTGCTAGCACTTGATTTATTTTGATCTTCTGAACTACGTGACTACGTCATTTTTTCAACTCCTGTGCTTCAAACCAGGAGCTTCCAGTTTGTGTTGTATGCTAGCAATAGTGCACTAAATCTGGAAGGATCTTTTAACAAAACCTGATGTAGTACAACTGATGCCCTGAAAGTATTTTAAATATGCTTTTCTGTGATTTTTTTTTATGTATGGTTTCATATGAGGTTGATTGATTTCCATTCGATAGCTGTCTATTCATCTCTTTGATCTATCTGTATTTTACTTATTTCTGGAGTTCTGGTTGAAGGATTGTGAAAGATAAAATAAGCATTGCCTTCCTAAACATTTTGGTTTGAAGCTATGAGCAGACACGTTGCTATAATTTTGATTTGTATGAAAACAATGCTCTGATGTCTGCAACTACTTTAGAACTTATAACACCTACCAATTTCACATGATGACATCACATATAAATAACAGCGATGTGCAGCTTGTGCATCTTAGAGTAATAATTAATCTCTTGTTTTCTTTTGACTGTTATCAGTGTAACTAATAACTCGTCATGTTTTGTTCTTTGTGCAGGCTTTCGAGTCTTGGGAGAATTGCAGGGCGACTAGCATGGGTGTAGCGCAATGCTTTTGAGGAGATCAAAGGATAACAATGATCTTGATCTTTCACAGAGTATTGTTAAAGAGAGTTGGTCCCTTTTATGATTTTGGAGCGATCGTTATACTGTTAAGACTTTCTGTATACCTGATTGGCTGATTCTGAGTAGACCTTGATGAATTAGCGAGCCGTTAAAAAAAAAATCCTTATACTGCCCGCCCCGTTAAGCTGCGCCTGCATACCTGTTACCTACTGCAGCTGTCGTCGGGCCGAGCTATAGCGCTCCGGGGGGTCTCGAGCTTCTCTATGTTTGTGTTTGGGCCTGTCTTGGTTTTGATTTGGTCGGCTCCCTAGCCAGCCCAGCCTTTTTTGTCGACGTGCCGGCGACCGCAACCCGGTGTGATCGACGTGCTGGCGCGAAGGCAGGATGCAGGAAGCCCAGATTCTGCACAGTGCCACACGATGACCACATGAGACGCTTTATCAGGGTGATGGACTGATGGTGATCCCAGACTCCCAGAGGTACCGGTCGACTACGCAAGGTCACTAGCCGGAGTATATATTCGTGATTATGGAGTATTATTCAGTCTATAGTAAGCTTGTACGTACACGCAAGTTAGGCACGCATTGTTCTTATGTACGTACATACGTACGTGGTTGCACACTTGCACAAGTCCACAAACAGCCACTCTAGTTGGCACGAAAGTGCACACTTTGACCCACACGTAGCATTTTCGTCCCTCCTCCCAGAGCCAATGCAAGTAAACAAGATATGCATGCATGTCATTACAGATGCGATAGATGGAGCTAGAATGCGAATATGCGATGGGCTTCGAATTTCCACGAGATGGAACGTTTCGTCCGTGGAATCCACATCGGTGGTGTACCAACGTGGGGCGGACTCGAAATCACACCATGCATCGACCCAGCAATGAAAGCAACATGTCCCTGGGCAGCTGGGCTACACTACACGGCCCAGTTAATTCCTCCTCCTCCTTCGCCCCATCTTGAGAATACGGCCCAACTTCCCTGTCTTGAAAAAGAGCATACGGCCCAACTTCTCTCACAGAGACAGAGAGAAAGGAAGTCTAGACGCCGCCCTTCCACACGCCCGACAGCGCCGCCTCCCCTCGCCCTCGGCCCCCAGCTCTCTCGCCCCACCGGCCGGATCGGCGAATCCGGCGTCTTCCGCCGCCGCCCAAGCGCGGCGCCGGTCCCCGTCCGTGCTCGCCGCTCCGCGCACCTCCGAGCATCCTCAGCAGCAGCACGCGGGCATTCCTCGTGCGCCGTGTAGTTGCGACCTAGGGCTTCCTGGTACGGCTCTGTGACCTTTCTCCAATCCGTTGCTTCATGGCGTCGAGTGTGGAGGGATGCTTTGTCCTGTATTTCGCTAGATTATGATGTTTGGGCACAAGAGAAGAGGGAGTATGGGGGTTGTACGGACTGGGGAGTCGTCCATGGAGTATAGATTCTTTTAGTAAGAGAAAACCTAACAGCTGTTTAGTGAAAACCAGAACAACTATCTCTAATTGGCTTGTGCATATGGTTGGTTCTACTAGCTGTTTTGTTTGGATTTGTTTTCGGAATTCCTTTGTTTTCTAGCGCTGGCCCAGGGGTTAGTAGTCCGTTTGAGAAATATCATTGTAGGTTCTAGCACGCGAGGTCATTTTCGCTAAAACTCAATTTTTGCAATTGTTCATACATTTTTTTGTTCTACGTTCACATATATGAGCAATTCCATCTTACATATGCAATATCAAGAACAATTAGCCACTTAGGATCTTATATAAGTAATAATAAATGTGTACACTCCATGACCCAAGATTTGATCCGACATCCCACACATGTTTTGCCCCTCCATATCTAGTTCAGGTTCACGCACAACCGATGTCATGTTTGCACGCATACAATTCTGTGACTTCCTAGTAGGTCCCAAGCAGCAAGCAGCTCCACTTCCAATCCACCAACAGTGCCTGCATGGCTTCACCTATGGAACAGAGTCAACAGGCTCAGGGACGAACAATTAACAGTCCAAAAGCTATGCCCGGTTGATATGTCTTCATAGCATTATACTACCTTTTCAGGCCTGCAGGCTACAATACACTGTTGACTCTTGAATCTACGAACTACATTTATGCCAAACTACAGTTATTTAGCAAGTTCTCTTTCCCCAAATCTGCCTCCGATGTGGCCAATTCTGAAGATAAAACTATTGTCTAATCTGTTTCCTCCTACTGTTAGTTGAATTTTCACATGTGACAAACATTTGTCTTGATCAATGCTTGTTGTTGTACTGTTGATTGGTATGAGGTTGTAATCTGGGTAGCTTGAGTTGGATCACTTCATCTATTTGTCAAAGCCACACTGAATTGTAGTAGTTAGCCACTGTTATTCTGTATCTGCGGTTATTATATGAGAAGTTTAACATTGATGCCAATAGAATCTTTTCTTTTGTTTTAAAGTGCATGCACATTCAGATCTAGAGTGTTCTGCTAGTTTGCTCTGCAATTATTGATTCCATCTTATAGTTTTCCTTGCCACAGGAACCTAAATTTGTCTACAAACTCCAAGATGTTCTCCGCTCCAGGCAACAATTCTTTGGCTCTTGCAGCCCCACGGCCAGGGATGGAGCTGTCTAACGTTCAACAGCATCCAAATCAGGCTCTTGGGGCTGGTGGAAAGCAACGCACATCCAGTCTGGAGGCACCGATAATGCTGCTTACAGGTCACCAGAGTGCTATCTACTGCATGAAGTTCAACCCTGCTGGAACTGTGATAGCATCAGGCTCCCATGACAAGGATATCTTCTTATGGTATGTTCATGGTGAGTGCAAGAACTTCATGGTACTGAGAGGGCATAAAAATGCTGTTCTTGACCTTCAGTGGACTACTGATGGGAGCCAGATAATCTCCGCAAGTCCTGACAAGACTGTGAGGGTGTGGGACGTTGAGACTGGCAAGCAAGTTAAGAAGATGGCGGAGCATTCATCATTTGTCAACTCGTGTTGCCCTGCACGCAAGTGGCCACCTCTTGTTGTGAGCGGTTCAGATGACGGTACAGCAAAGCTATGGGACTTGCGACAGAGAGGTGCGATTCAAACTCTTCCTGACAAATACCAGATCACCGCTGTGAGCTTCTCGGAGGCAGCAGATAAGGTATTCACCGGTGGCCTGGACAACGATGTCAAGTGGTGGGATCTTCGCAAGAATGAAGTAATAGAATATCTCAAAGGGCATCAGGACATGATCACTGGGATGCAACTTAGTCCTGATGGGTCTTATCTCCTGACCAACGCAATGGACAATGAGCTCAAGATCTGGGATCTGCGTCCTTACGCACCAGAGAACCGGAACATCAAGACTCTTACAGGCCACCAGCATAACTTTGAGAAGAACCTGTTGAAGTGTAGCTGGTCGCCAGATAACCGCAAGGTGACTGCTGGGAGCGCTGACCGCATGGTCTACATCTGGGACACAACATCAAGGCGGATCCTGTACAAGCTTCCTGGGCATAACGGCTCTGTCAATGAGACTGCTTTCCACCCTACCGAGCCGATCATTGGATCCTGTGGCAGCGACAAGCAGATCTATCTTGGGGAACTTTAGAGGAGTCTTATTTTTATCAGCTAGAAGAGTTCATGTGATACTTGAATGTGAAGGAGAGGGAAAAAAAACATCGATGTTCTGTTGCTTTGCCTGAGAATTTGAATGCTGGATTAGCTGACCGGGATTTTTCATCTGTAGATTGTATTAGCCTGAAAGGGCCAGTTGGTCTATCGTCTACAAACTGAACCATGTTTTGTACCTGCTGGCTTTGCATTGCTAAAAACTTGTTACCATGCTTGAAAGTCCCTAATTGCATGCTGAAAAATTACCGTTCTCTAAATCTGCTCGCTCTCTGCTGGATTCCGTTTATTTGTTTTGGGTGGTCTTGGTTAATCTGCTTCCGTATCAATATTTGACTTTCAAATTCTCTCTAAATGATGTGTTGTTCTCTGCTAACGCAAGGCGACGCCGCACGCCGTCGCCTCCGTCCGAGTGGTCCCTTCCGTCCACACTCCCATCCGCTGCGGCGGCCCGTGCACACCCGCTTGGAGCCCTAGTTTTGCCGGAGATGGCGCCTCCGACGTGGCCAGGAACGCCATGGCCGTTGTGAGCAGCTCGCGTCACGTGTGCGCATTCGCCGCCGTACGCTCCGGCGAGCGGCGCACCTGCCTGAACTAGCAATTGTTCTTCATGACCGTTAGATTTCTATTGTTCCATTGTTCAGCAATCTTTGCCGCCGCTTCAAAAATTGTTGAGCAATCTTTTTTTGACCATACTCCAACCATGAAGAACAACGCAAAGACACACACACACAAAAAAAAAAAAGAAAAAAAAACCTGTGCTTGCTGATCAGCTTATCTATGTCAACCGGAAGCACTGGAAAACACTCCCAAATCCAAACTCTTCGACCTCACTTTCATCCGAAACATCACAACCATCCACCTGCCAACCCTTCGTCATCCCTTCAACCTTCAATTCTTTGCTATCATGCCGCCTCCTGCAATCGTAGTAGAACGCCGCGCACGCGCAGCACGCGACGACCTTCGCCGCGAGAACCACCAGCCCAAACACCACCGCCGGCGCCGCGCCATCCCCACACAGCCACGCCGGCGCCTGCTCGATCGCGCCGGCCACCAGCCCAACCGCGGCGCCGCGCACGCCGTGGCCCGCGACGAGCTGCTCCGCCCTGCGCACGCACGCCGAGGCGCCCTCGTAATACACTTCTTCTTCTTCTTCCTCCTCCACGGCGGCGACGACCAGGCTCATCCTGCAGGCGATGTCCGAGTGCGCGAAGAGGACCGTGCCGAGCCACCCCGCGAGCGCCACCGACCCGGACGCCGCGAGGATGCCCGCGGCGAGGCTTCCATCGCCGGCGATCGAGGAGAGGAGCTCGCCGAGAGTGCTCAGGAGGAGCACCATGGCCGCCGTGAGGAGCTCGATGTACAGAGCCGTCGCCATGGACCGCGCCCACGTTCGCCGGAGCTCGGCGAGGAGGGCGCCGGGGGAGAGCCGCCGCCGCCGGGTGCGGGATGTGGCGGCGGAGGCGATGTAGGCAGCGAGGACGGAGGACGCCACGGAGGCGAGGTACCCCACCGGCTCGACGCCTCGCGCCGCCGCCGGGTCGTCGTCGTCGAGCGTCGTCGGAGACGGGGAAGAAGAAGAAGCCCTGGAGGTGGAGGAGAAGGAGAGCGCGAGGCGGCAGGACGCGAGCACGAGCAGCGCGACGGTGACCGCCGAGGGCGAGCGCTTCGTCTTCTTCTCGGCTGCCATGGCGAGAGTGGGAGCGGTGGCGTCGTGCGCCATGGTCTTGACGACTTGGTGAGTGCGCGCGCGCGTTTTGTGGTCGTGGCCGCCACGGAGGAAACCAAGCGCACCGGGTCCGATGCGCCGCGCCAATTGTTTGACGGTGGCGAGGAGGGGTACACCCTGAGAGGCTGGCTGAACGCCAGCTGCGACTAGTTCACCACGGCAGAAATTGCTGCCTCAACTGGACTGGAACAAGAAAGCAATGAAATCTTAACGGGCTTCGGATTGCGTGTTAAGAATCTGTAAACAAGAAGTCAGGTGTCCGACGTGGCGACGTGAAAGTCAATACCGGTGCCTGGTGAATGGGTGACTGGCTGACCGTTAGCATGTCTGCTTTGAAGAGTTCAGGTTCAGGTGTGTGCAGTGTGCTTCGCCGCATGGACTTGCCTGAAATTCAGGAGAGTGTTTAGCTGCAGTTCTGCACAAGAAAGAACATCAACTAATCAGTAACTACATGAATTTCGAAGGTACGAGCATAGAACCTGCAAATTTGTCCCGACATCTCTGAATTGTGGTGATGGAAGCACTGAAGAAATGTTCAGGCGAATAAGCTTCAGTCAGTGGAGTGCTACACATTCAACTTGCAACATGGAATTACGAAGAGTTTCCCCTGACAGAGTCGCATGACTTTGCGATCGGATTAATTCAGTCCTGCATGTGGCCATTTGGAGACTGAAAAAGTTTCAAAAACAAGTGTACACCTGCAAAAAAATCATAAACCGGTGTATCATTAGAACTATAACTATCTTAGGATTTTAAAGGTGCCACAGCCAGATGATCAAAGAAACGAAGGCACGGGCACAGAACGAAGAAAAAATTTCGTGCAGGAGTCATGCAAAGTTCGGCCTGTGCAACCCTGCTCCGGATTGACGACACATTGGTAGGCGCTGCACGAAATTTGCAGGACTCCTGCAGGAAATGTTTTTCCCAGAAGGAACAGTGAGTTGTGTGTCAGTGAGTTACGAACTTGTCGAGCGTTACAGGCTATAGTTATTGACAAACAATTAAAACAATCTAGAAACAATTAAGAAGAAACAACTTATTATGAACGTTCTATATTAATGTCTTTTGTTCGTTCAAAAAAAATATTGATGTCTTTTTCGACATGCATGGCAATAACTCGTATATTGTTGCTATTCTATACTCCCTCCGTATCGCTAAAAAAGGACGTTCTAGCGCTGGAGGAGTTTTGCACAAAGCAAGACGTTTTGGCTCAACTTCTCAATTTTGGACGTCTTTGCCCCTGGGGTGCTTGGTTTGCTGCGCAGCAATAATCACGTTGCCTCAGCGCCTGGTTTCCTGTGAGCATTGATGCTCTACTGCACACGTCCTTGGCCTGCTAGCTTCCGCGCTTGCCTTCCTGGTCGCATGCACACCACCCCGCTCGCTTCCGTTTCTTCCTCGCTAGCTCACTCCATGGATGAGTGCTGGACGACTGTTGCCCTGGACTAGCGATGAACGAGTGTCTGTACGAGGGCAACGCTGGCGCCGGAAACATGCTCGCGCTAAGGACATGCAAAATCCCAGTGACGCATCGCCAGCGCTGGAAACATGCGCGAGCGTTATGCGGCATGCAAAGCAAAATCCCAGCGAAAAGCAAAAAAAACTCCCTTGAGGGGTCGAACCCGCGTTGCTTAGGCACAGGATTCCCCAGCTAGCCAATAGGTCTAGAAAGCTTTCTTGTTGGCAGTGTACTCTATAGTGTATTTAATAAGGGCAAACAGAGAAATGTTGTCCTAACCGTCATCTTTTACCAGTATGGAGGGAGTAACTGTTCGTGATGAATTAAAAATGATTTCAGTCAACCAAAGCGTACATGCCAAAAGTTAACAACATTACGAGTTTCCGACAGTGAACAAAGGGCCGGCCCATTCAGCAAAGGATGTTTCGGCAACCTGGATATCCAATAGCCAGAAAACTAGTACTCCTAGTGTATATTTAGGAGTAGCACCACTTAGATATAAAGGTAACATCAAACTAGTAATTTTATTTAGAGGGCCAATATCAATGTATGATAAACTTGTATTCTCCTAGAGACTCCTACGGACGGGAAATAAATGGGTAGCGTGTTGGCAGATCAACCTTTTTCCCTTCATTAAATCTTTAGTTTTACACAAGGGTGGTTGCTTTGCACCATGAAAAGAAAAATGGGTAGCACCATTAGAGAAAAAAAAAAAGGTCGGTAGCAAGTAGCAACGTTCACTCGACCAATAGATGGCGGGTTCTGGAGACACCTCCACCCAGCTGGTATAGTTTTAATGAAACTATACACTATACAGTTTTATCCCGGCAGAGTAATAAGCATATAGCACACTTAGACTATGTTATTATTGTTAGATAATACTACTTTTTTTAAAAAAAATCATTCATTACAAAACTCCGCTAGGATAAAACTATATAGTTTCATTGACTATACCAGCCGGTGGCTCCTCTACCCACCATCTATTGGTCGAGCCGACGTTGCTACTTGCTACTGTCCATTTTTTTTTCTTATTATCATGTGACATACTAGAAGTTCTCTTTGTAGAAACCTAAGGAGGAATCTACGTCCCTACTATAACTGCGTGGAGACAAAGAGAAAGAGATAAGCCTCCTATGATAACCCTCTACATATTGTAGGACTTTGGCTGAACACATAGAGAGTGCTTGTTATATATTGTTGCGACTTGATCATGAGCTGGGCAAGCCAATGCAACATTCCTAAAAGAATCTCGACTCAATATGAATCTCTTAGCATATCAAGCGGGCTCAAACATGCTTTCTTTTATTCGGGGTGAATTGAATTTTGTGTTGGCAACAAGACAAAAGTTAAGCCCATGGGCCAAACTCAAAGGCATGAAAAATAAATAAAAGAGTCCAACCAACACCACGTTCACTAACAAACGAGAAATTTTGATATTTGACAGAAGGCTTTTCAAAATATAACCCTCAATTCGTAAGCCTTTAGAAATATAACTGTGTGCACACGAATTCTTTCGATCTGGGGGATTTCGCTCATTTTTCTCTATTTCACTTCTTTTCTTTTCTCTTTCCATTTCCAGGCCTAGTGAATGGACAATTATTCCCTTGATTATGTGGGACCCACTGTCGGGCCTTTCTTCTTCCTTCCTCCTCCACCTTCCCCTTTCTCGCCGGCAGCCCTCCCTCCCTTCTCCTCTTCATCCGGCAGCCTTTCTTCCCTTCCACCTCCATCACCGGCAGCCCCTCTCTCCTCGGCGGGATCTGCGCGGAGGCGGCAGCCTCAGCGGCGTGGGGGAGGCAGCGCTCCTCCTCAAGCTCCGCTGCCAACTCCAGCAGCATCTGCTGCAGCGGCCACGGCGGCGCGTCGGAGGAAGTGCGCTCCTCGAGCTCAGCATCCAGCAGCCCCAGAGGCGCTGCTCCTCCAGCTCCGCAGGGGCCAGCTGACGGCGGCCTCGATGGCGCGACAGAGGCCACGCTCCTTCTCGAGCTCCATGACCAACTCCTGCAGCCGCCGCTGCTGCGCCTGGGCATCGAACAGAGAAAGGGGAAGATGGAGGAAGGAAGAAGGCAACGCTGACAGATGGGTCCCCACACGAGCAAGGGCATAATTGTCCATTCACTAGGTCTAGAAAGTGAAAAGAGAAAAGAAAAGAAGTGAAATAGAGAAAAAGGAGAGAAATCCCCCAAATCGAAAGCATTCGCGTGCAGAGGGTTATATTTCCAAAGGCCTTCGAATTCGATGTCAAATATCAAAATTTCTCCATAATGGATCCTTCCTGACCTCTCATTCCCATTACCCAACTCACCTACTCTATACCAATTATCACCTTTCTCCTTAAGTAACCTACGCCGTTAGCAAAGGAGGATTTAGGGGATGCAGGGTGGGCTCAAGCCCCCCCCCCCCCCCGCCCAATCCTGATATGTGGAGATTAAATGGAGAATGAAGGGGAAAATGATGGTGTACAAAAAAAGGGGAGAGATGTGCCCCACTTCTTGCATCCTCTACTGGCTGTTAGCCACCGCCTTTACTCCTAAGAGAAAGACTAATAATATAGCCTGATGCGCCATAAGCATATCTCACCCGTCATTGTTGTCCTCTTCCAACATGGACTCCAGCTATGCCGGCAGATTCGCAAACAGAAGGAGCAACACAATGATAAAATCTCGACTGGCCCATCGTGTCGACACCGAGGCTGCAAGGCCCTACGCCATCACCGACATCACCATCCCTTGAACTAAATTTGAGGTCGAACAAACGCGGCATCATATGATGTCTATCTTGGCCCTAGTAGTCTAGCACTCCATCATCAGGTTATCGCCCCATCGATCTCTAGACATAGGGCTGGCTTTAATCATGTTTCTGCATTTTTGACCTGACCGGGTCATAGATAGACGGGATCACTCAGGTTGTTGGATATTTTTTTTCTTTTGGGCAAAACCTAGACACGACCAGACTCTAGCCAGAAATTGTATCCATCGTCCATAAGATTTGATCTTACATACCGTTTAGTGTTTAAGGTTAATGCTTTTTAGTGAGCGAGCGGATCATAGATCAGTTAGTTGGGTTCTTTGTGGTCGAACCTACCCACCAGGGTTCAAATCTTTGATTTGACACTTGTGCTTATATTTTTTCTGGATTTATTCCAGAATTTACCAGTGCTATGCATTTGGTGGTAAACGATGTCTCCGTTGACAGCGAGACGTCTGTGATGAATTCATGAATCTCAAGATATGCCGGCTCAGTCCTTCGGATGTTCTCATAGAGGTAGGGTTTGAGTACGAGTGTTCACATAGGTGAGTGTGCGTACATATTGGGAGTCTACGTTGTACTATGTAATTATAAAAAAATGAATGGCCTATACGGATTCGGGAACAGGGCCGGGCCGGGCCAGGTAGGGGCCAACATGGGCGGCGGCACAGGGCCCCCAATTTAGAGGGGCCCCATATTTCTTTATATGGCTTAAGTCTAATAGCATTTTTAGATGATTAAGGATAATTGTGCTAAAAAAGATGATTAAGGATAATAAGTATACAATCTAACTTACTGGTGCTAAATTATATAATTAAGATCATTAGATCTAGATCATATAATCTATGCTGAATTGTTTATTTGCCTAGATTATTGATGGAGTAAATGGTTGGTACAGATTATACAATCTAACAAATAATTATTTAGAGTGCAGTGGTCGTTCTCAAGCTACTTCACTGCCAACATCCTACGAGCTATTCTTTTGGGCCGTCGCAGCCCACGAGCGTCTCTCAATTGGACTCATGGCCCACAATTCTCATGCTCCCTCCCACAGTTCCTGGGGTCCTCTGATTTTGCCTGAGTCAAACAGTCAAGGGCCAAGGCCGCCATGGATTGGCGTGATTGCATGAGCGTGATGGATGCCAGATGGACTAACGCCAAATGTAGCATAGGAGAAGCCGCCTCAAGAGACGCTACGATAGACCTCAGATTACAATTTCGCACAGGGCCTCCATTTATGCCGACCCGGTTGGGGAACAATGCAGCCAATGAGCCAATTATGTGCACAACTTGATTGGAGAGAGATAGGCCGGTAAATAATTATTTTTTGCATCAAGTTTTAAATGCATTTTTTCTTCAGAACGTGAGCCCTTTCTTATTTCTTTTATTGAACCAAAATGTTACTTAGAATAATATATGCAACACAATGTGATTGGTAAGAGAGATCCAACAACATGCCAGCACAAGCTAAGTTACATTGAGCTTTAGCAAATGGATGGCCTATACGGTACTGGGGGCAATACATCCAGTCATGTGTACAACTTGATTGAAGAGAGATAGGTTGGTAAATAATTATTTTGAATATCAAGTTTTAAATGCAATATATGCAAAACTTTACTTACAATATATGCAACACAGTGTGAATGTGATCCAACAGCATGCCGCCACAAATTACATGAACTGAGAGTAGAGACAGGCCGTACGCCCCCCGTGTTTCAAGGGAAAAAAAACACTAGTGCAAAAGGCGTTTAGCCCGGCAAGGCAATCAACTGATCAGGGTGTTGGACTCTAGTCCCATGGAAAGAATAAAGTCCTGCATATCTCAAATATTTCCGTCGCGTCAACACAATCAGCATGCCCTTTTTTACTCACAGCCACAGTTCACAAAGCAGGTTACCAATTACCATTGAAGGACTGTAAAGTAAAAGTCCCTACGACTATACACTCGTCGAGTTGTCGTTGACGGTTGACTCATTAAGAATCAGATGTGCCTACGACGACGTAACCTCAATATATACAAGCTGCAACCGAAGGGAGGGAGGGAGGGATGGAGAGAGAGACTGCCGAATGCCTAGCGAGAGTGGTGTAGCAGCCATGGCGATTGGCGAGTGGAGTACTGGAGTCCCGTCAGGAACGAGGCCATGGCCATCCCATGTGGGTGTGGCCGGCCACGGTCACCACCTCTCTCTGCTGCCGCCGCATCCGGCTGGCCTGCTGGCGCGCTCGCCACGACCCGCGCTGGACACGTGAACGCTGGGCCGTATTTCTCATGCCACCTTCAATTCTTCCCAGGCCCGTACAATAATACACCTCCCTTTTGTGTGTGTGTGTGGCCCCGTACGTATTCGCTCGGCATGATCTACGCCCGTACACGTACTGTCTGCTCCGATACACGACGACCTACGGGACCACTTATGCATCGGCATCAGGTGTACGCGTACACACTGAGACCCCCGTATACTACGTGCGTTCTACACCTTTCTTGGACTATTGCGTATGTATGTGCTACATTAATGCGGCCATCATGATGCAATTTGATCATCCAATTCCGATGTGATCATGGAGTCTACTCGTAGTACATGTCATGAGCGGACAACTGACATGGAGTCTAGCTAGCAGATGTCATGTCGACTTTGATCATCCAATTCCGATAAGCTAGTGGTCTGCATGCGCAACACTGTATTCTTTTTTCCAGTGACAATATAATAAAGTAGTAGCAATAAGCTAAGATAATTACCACGTGCCAAAAATAAAAACTACTGAACGAGCCAATGCATGCAATGCAAGAGCCCTGCAGATTAACAATGTCTACGCGTCAGAGATTCAGAGAGGTGAAGATCAGAGATTCGGAGGCAAACGCGGTGGCGCCTTTTACATGCACGCTGACGGATCGGGCATGCAATTAGCATCCATGTGAGCGCCATGTGAGGCAGCGATCTGCCTGCCTTTCTCAGGGCGCGCCGGGGTTGAAGAAAAAGGGGACGAAACGCCGCTGCCGGCGCCCGGCCGCCATCATCGCCCCATGTTTCCAGGAACTTTCGGGCGGCCCAGACCTAGCATAGCATCTCTGCATTTCCAATTATTCCGATCCATTCCACATTTCCACTTCCACATATGCCTACGCCTACCACTTACTATCATTGCATGATCAAATCTCTATCTGCAGCGAAGAAGAATCATCCTATAGTCTCTAGAGATGCTATTGCAGATACTGAGAGAAGCTTAGGGAGAGATGATGGTGACCGCGACGAGGATGAAGAGAGAGAGAGAGAGAGAGAGAGAGAGAGAGAGAGAGCCGGTCACATGCACGTCAACACATCCCCATCCGGGGCCATTCCCCTCGCCGCTGAGCGCTGCCAAGTGCCCGGCCAGCGCGCGCTGACGCGACATGTGCAGCCATGTGCGCCCTGTCCGACGATCCTCCCGTGTCTAGCTCCCCCGCCGTAATCTTGCGTGACCATGACACGGAGCTCGCGATCGTGGCCTCGATGGCGAGCCTTTCACCACCGGCCGGCTGATCGATCTGCGCACATGCACGCGTACGCATCAGCTTTGACAGCATGCAAGCCTGTGTGTGCGCGCAAGATTGCACATACACATGTCAAGATTGCATCCAGTAGTCATCCGATCGATGCATCTCTCCATGACCATGTTACCCATCACTGTACTGTTCATTTGGTTGGCTGCTGCATGCATGCCGTACGTGGTTTGTGCTAACACGACTTAACGGCACATTGATCTTGTGTTGTTCGTACATGCATGCATGCATCTGATAATCCGGCACTCCGACAGCGGCAATTAAACAAGCGGGAGCAAATTCCGTTTCGATGATCACAGAGGTTAACCTAACCACAAGCATCCACGGGAGATTACATGCATGTGCTGTCTCGGCTCTCGGCCACATGCCGTGTTCCACACCGAGGCCGGCCACCCGGCATACCGTGGCGCACGTATAAAACAGCCATGAGAGCCTCCTTCTCTGCTACCATCGATCAGTCTCTCAGCAGCAATCGTCTCTTTCCTCGGGCAAAAGTGAAGCCAAGAAACAATAATCATGCGAGGCCCTACCGCTGGTAGCAGTAGCAGTAGCAGTAGCACAAGCAGAATCGCCATGGCGCCGGCCTTTAAGCGAGAGTTGCTCAAGAATCTTCTCCTGGGCCTCCGGGCGCGCACGGAAGCATGCTCCTTCGACGCCATGAGCATCCACGACCGGAAGCTCTCCATCAAGCTCTCCGCCGACGTGGCCATGGCGGCGGCGCGCGGCGTCGCCGGCGGCCACGCCAGGTGGCCCACCGCCATAATGGCAGCCGCGGCGGCGGCCTCTTCCGGCAACCCCCGGACATGCAAGGCGGCGAGGAGCAGGTGCAAGAGGGTGGTGAGGAGATGCGTCGACGCGAAGAGGATGAGGAGAGGCTGCTGCGCTGCCGCGAGGAGTGCGGCGGCGGCGACGAGCAGCGAGGTCGCGAGGAGGATGGTGAGGAGGAGGACCATGGCGCTGAGGAAGATGATACCCGGAGGGGACGCCGCCGGCGACGAGGCCGCGCTGCTCCGTGAAGCCATGGACTACGTCGTCCATCTCCGCGCCCAGGTTGACGTGCTCCGCCGCGTCTCGGCGGCCGTGCAGACATCCACCGTCGTCCTCCGGTATGTACATGTCCTCTGTTCGTGTTGCATTGTCTAGATCAGAAGACTAGTGTTCTCTGTGACATACAATTACATTTAATTTCAGACTTTCAGTATGCGGCGTGTCTTAGTTTGTTCGTTGACTTGGCATGCAGGGATCCTGCTCAGAGTATGGGAGAATCGTAGTTACTGATGGTTCGGAGAAGGATGAGCATCTGAAAGAAGATCATGCATCAGGGATGATTTGAAGGTGATCAGAAGGCAGATCTCTGAGCTCATGTAGTGGTCTAGAATTGGGAGCAGGAGCTTGTCTTGCTTCATTATTGGGAGATGAGTGTGGGGATTTTGTAAGCTAGCTAGACAGCTACTGTTGTACGTTGGAGAAAGAAAGGGAGTTGCTATTGTAGAACAACAATAGAGGAATGGGTGCCAATTTAGTCTCTCTTGTGGCCACTCATTGCCCCAAAAAAAAAAGAGAAAAGAAAACAGAGGGGAAAGCACCTAAAAGATCATTGATCAGTGGGCAATGTTTCCTTCAGTCCTCCATGCATGTGTGGCTTACGTTAAAGAACAGTTATTTTCATAAATGTTCATCTTAACCTCTGCAGAGTTTGGCCAATATTTCAGCAATGTATGAATCGACCAAAACAATCCAAACCACCAAGCTGCACGCTGACTACATGCTGAATTTCACCAGTAAATCCGCATGCTTCCATTCAGTGGCCGCTGTACGGCCGACCATTTACATGGTAGTACAATGAATTAAACAGAGGAGGGAAATTGCCTCTGGATAGTTTTGCATTGCAGGCACCACATGCCTGCGTGGATGTATGCATGGAGATACGAGAGGTTGTACGAAAGATATGGGCCACTTCATACACACACTATCATATTCAGACATCGATTCACATGGAGACAGCGTGTATAATGTACGATACTGTGCATGTGGGGCTCCTTCTCTACTCTTTACATGAATGCATCACCTACACGTGCATGTCAGGCATTGTAACTTCTTGTTGTTTAGTTTCATCCTTGCCCGTTGCAAACTTTTAACCGACCAACAGTTAAATTCAATAATCTGGCAGACTCCAATCCCCTAGTTGCTCGAGCTAGACGTCATAGATATGCTGAGTATCTTAGAAGGTACATATATATAAAAACTTCAGCATACAGCTCATTCCCAAGGGGTGACAATTGACACAGGCATGGTATCGATACAAGTTCAGAGGATGAACTAGGAATTTGAACTCTGACTAAACATTTTGGATCTCCAAGGCTATGGGCACATGAACTAGGAGTTTGAGCTCTGACTAAAGATTTTGGATCTCCAAGACTGTGGCACATGCAGAAGCCTCAATCTGAGTGTGCAAGTAGCTCGTGGATCAAAAGGTCATATGTCAACGAAATTCAGTCGTTAACTCGTTAGTAGACGTTTGCCTGTGTTGTTAATCTGCAAATGAGTAGCAACAATACTATTTCCACGAGTAGAATCGAGAGGATTTCCCTACACGAATCCATGGAGTGTTTAGCAAAGCACTTGCGAACAGAATCGTCAAATAAAACTCAAACCACGGAATGAACAGCTCAAGAACATGGGCAAATTTTCGACATATCTTGGAAGGAGCCTTCACACAAAGCGTTTGAGGATAACATAGCAAGCATCAACTTCTGACGGTTGACACATAATCCGACACTCTTGCTAGACACACAGGAGCGAACCGAATTCCTAACAACAGAACGAAGTCACTGTCACACAGCCTAACAACCTATACAATGCCACGGACACATCATTTCCAGGCTGGCCTGGCAGGGTAAGAGTTGTCCCGCCGATTGTTCCTGAACGCGCAGCACCCGACAGAGTAGACGACGATGAGGAAGACCAGGAAGACGATGTTGACAGTGGCAATCTTCTTCCAGTCGTTCTTCAGGTTGGCGAGCACGCCCGCCTTGCACGCATTGCAGTCATAGCAGAGGGTGGTCTGGTCGTTCGACCATGTGGTGCAGTCGGGATCGTCGGTGGTAGTGTTGAAGCCAGCGGGTTTGATCCAGACGGTCTCGCTCTGGTAGGTGAAGTTGCAGCCAGTTGGTGGCTTGCAGCATCCAGACTGGACATAAGATAGATTCATTAGCTGCAGAGAAAACATTTTCTTTATTTTGAATGGCAATATGTAAGTAATGTTCAAGCAAAATTTTCAACTGGATGGGCACAGGGCAGTGACACTATTATAGAGCAAGGTAAACAAGCCATGTCAGATTGAGTAATATTGCAAGCACGGAAACATCAAGGATAAATTATTCAGGTATGCATTTGCAAGGAAATTGTCAATTAAGGGCATTGCAGAAAAGAGCAAGAAATTAGCCTTCCAAATGCTGGCAAAGTAACTGCATTTAGCAAAGATAACAGCTCAGCCAAAAAAAATACTAGTTCATTGAAACTTTTTCAAAGATGCAGACAAAAATGATAAGACTTAAATATTAATGATTCAGCTCATGAAGTAAAGGCTGAAGTATACACACTGATTATTATAAACTAGATGATGTGTCAGCACGTTGTACCCCTGCTCCACAAATTAATATAATAGTATGATACTCCTATATAGCAGTGCAAAATTTTATAATAACCATACATAGCAGAAACTTCATATAAGAAGTTGTGATTCCTGATTAGCAGTACACCATAAAAGTTGCATATGGTATTCTGTACTTATAAAGGCCGAACTAAATGTACCTCAATTTGACCGCACTTAAAACGTGGACGGGTCTACAAATATATTACTGATAACAGATAAGCAAGGCCTATCAAAAGTCATGATCATGTATTGGCAATTCACAAAAGCTAGCATGGCAATCTAAGCAAACAACCCTAGAAGAAAAGAAGACTACCAGCTCAGTAATGGGTCCGTCTCATACTGTCATGGATAGATCAATGCCAGACAATTTCAGAAGAGAACATTTTAATGTCCTTGGAGGGATGTACCACAACTAGGAATTCGGTACCTCCCATGTCCAAGTTATATAATCAGTGGTACCCCTTGGTACAAGGAGCATAAATTACTTGAGTTCATTGATGTGTGATGAAATTCAGTGGCCTAGATTCATCAGAGAACATCAATTCCTCAGTCACTATCAAAAGGCATCAATTGATCTAGATCAACAAATTGGTATAACTGGACAATGCAGGCAATGCGGCAAACACATAGGTGTAGATATTAGGAAATCTCTTTGGTATTACTCAAACACAAATGAAACCTATTCACCCACGCTGAAATGCCAGGGGAATAGATGTATCAGAAACATCAATTCATTAGTCACTACCAATGACTGTAATCGATTATTACCAACAAACTGGTATAACAGCACAGTGCAGCCCGAGATTGGTTATACTGTATCTATTGCCAAGTTACTGCAGCAACGTTAATGATAATGCAAGCGAATTAGCAAACTAATCGACAATGCAGCACATGAATTGTGGGTACAGCTAGCACGAACTGAAATGTCACATGCACAGACCTGTGAAAATGGAATCTAGCTATTCTTGTACCAACCGGTACCAGCCCCATGTGCACTAAGATAAACCTGTCCTCTACCATTAAAACCTTGTAAAATCTGATAACAGAAAAAATATTGCAATCAGCATTCGCACGATTATCACTCGAAATCCACCAAGACTTTGACGAATGACGTTGACGAGACTCCCACCTATCTAGAAGGTGAGGCATCAACACAATCAAAACGTTCCGATCTACCGAGATAAATCGATTCAAGCCACCAAAATCCAATCCGAACACTGTGGACAATCTAAGTTTTGTTACAGTGTACTGCCACAATCCAAATTAATCGCAAGAGAGAAAGCATTGCCCAACAAATCTCGATCAGAGTTTGGGGAAAAATCAACAGCCCAGAGAGGAATTTGATTTTAGAGCAAGGGGGAAAGAAACAAGGAATCCACCTGGATCGGGGAGAGGTTGCTGTTCACGAACTGGGTGACCGTCTCCTTCTTCGCCCCAAGCTTCTCACAGACCTTGCCGTCCTGGAGGCAGCTCCGGATCTTGGCCCAATTCTCGGAGTTCTCGACCCTCCGCTGCAGCCAGGTGGAGTACTCCCCGAGGCGGTACTCCTTGTACCCCCTACCGGAGACGGCCCATCCGGCGCCGCGGTTGGTGACGACGAAGGCGAAGATGGTGAAGGCGAAGAGGAGCACGATGAGGAGGAAGAGCGCGACGAGGTAGAGCCAGAGGAGGCAGGAGGCGCGGCAGAGCGCCCCCGCGAGGCCCGCGAGGGAGAGCGCGAGGAGGAGCACGCCCAGCGCGATGACGGGACGCTCCAGGAACCGCTCGCAGTCGGTGGACGCCCGGTGGCTCAGCCACGCGCCGCCGCCCAGCGCGACGACCGCGAGCACCAGCACGCACGCGTTCAGGAGGCCCAGGAGGCCGTTGCTGCACCGCACCATGGCCGCCGCCGCTCGGGGTTGGGGATGGATTGGGGAGGGTGGGGTGGAACTGCGGCGAGGGGGGCGTGACGGTGGGTGGATGGGTGGTTTTTAAGACGGTGGGGTGGTTTCTATCGGGAGGATTTCGAATTTTGAACTTGGAAAGGAGGCTCCCTTTTTGGCCTTGTTCCTTTTTGTCCCGTGCACGATTGTTTTTTCTTGGGGGATTTTTCGCAGGTGGACTCTTCGAAATTTTGTGGATTGCAAGTGTGGTTTGGGACATTGGGGCTGTTGAACGCAAGGTTTCTATTTTGAAATATTCATTCTTAATTTTGAAACAGTGAAACAATAGATGGAGAGCTAATGCGGGAGGTGGGGGAGCGAACGGGGCAACCGTCACTCCGTCAGATTGAAAATGAGGAACGTCTGCTGTGTTGATACAGCATCCGGTGGACGCCTCCCCCATCAGACATAAAAATAGGGTGTCCACAATGGAGGAGAAAAGCAGTCCATGGCCAATAAATAATTTATTCAGCTACCTTTATACATTGTGTAACTAGTCCTATAGATGGCCATGCAGCCCGTGGCCCGCTGGCACGGCCCACGGCACGGGAATTTGGCCCGGCCCATGGCACGACACGGTCGCAACAGGCCCGTGCCGGCCCGGCACGAGGTGTCGGGCGGGCCATGGGCCGCCACCTCGGCCCGTGGCACGGCATGGGCACGGCCGTTGCGGCCCGGTAACTCCAACATTTTGGTTAAACAGTTTCAACATTTATATTAAACAACTTCAACACTTCGGTTAAACACGTTCAACATTTACATATGTTCAACTGTGAATGTTTGAAAATGTTGAAGCAAAAAAATGAAATGTTAAAACAGAGAGAACGTAATGTTTAAAACGTTATAACAGGATGTTGAAAGGTGAAAATAGAGTGTTGAAAATCAAGTACATCTTCTCCATGGCCGGTAGCGGGCTTACGGGCCATGGGCCGGCACGGCACGGAAAATCGTCCCATGGGCCGTGCCGTGGGCCGAGACCTTGGCACGAGGCACGGATGCGGCCCGGCCCGGCCGGCACGACGGCACGGCCAGGCACGACGCCGTGTGGCACGGCATGGCCCGGCGGGCCGTCATGCCGGGCCGGCACGGCCCGCTGGACATCTATAACTAGTCCATAGAGTAGTCCATAGTAAAAGGTACTCATATGCATATGGGCAGCCCATAAGAGATAAACAAATATTAGTCTCTCTCTTCACTCACTACTCTCTCTCAATAGATTACTTTTTATCCAGTTATGGGCCCAATATACAACCTCTTTTCACTTCTAACATTGTGCACATGATAATAACTAAAGACCACTTTACATGGGTCCCACCCATATGGACTACTTGGTCCAAATACATTGGAGAAGCCCTAATGCTAAGGAACATATCTCTTGGGACGGTTTAATATTTTTTAGTGTCTCAATTTTGATGTGTTTTAATGTTGCAATGTTTCTGCTTTAATGTTTCACTTTTGTCGTCAATGTTGCAATATGTGTTCCAATGTTTCACTTTCAGCGCCAATGTTGTAAATATTTTTGTTCCAATGTTTCACTTTTATCATCAATGTTGCAATATTTCTCATCTATTGTTTTACTCTCACCGTCAATGTTGCAATGTTTCTATTCTAATATTTTATTTTCACAATCAATGCTATAAAGATTTTGTTCCAAATATTTAATTTCACCGTCCGTTGCTACACCCGGACGTCCGGGCGCTAGCAAAGTCGGATAAAAATATGACATTTAAAGGGATTTTTTTCGCCTCGACGGCAGGCATGTGCAATGCTGAAATCAGCCTGGCCCGCCTGGTTCTGGGCTGTGTTCAGATGGAAAAAGTATTTTTTACTCACTATTCATCCACTCATATAATACGTATCCCAAAAAATTCTCTTTTCACCTTTTCTATTCATCTTCCTCACCTAACACGCTTCATAGAAAAAAAAATATTTTTTCTCCCTTCTACAGGTGTCCGGCCAGCCAGCCTGGCGCAATTTTACGTGATGGAATTGATGGTAGAGGATCTCGTTTCGTTCTTGTTGGGCTGAGGCCCAGCTCGGGTACGGGGAATGAGCGCGATGTCTCCGTTGGATCCTCGTGGACGGTATAGATGATCGACTGCAGAGTGAAGTCGATCTGCCCAACGTCAGTTCTGGGTCTCAATCCCGATCTGCCTGCCCCCTCCCTCCGCCTTCCCACGCCGCATTTCCCCTCCACTTCCCCCCCTTCCCTTCCCCGATCTCCTCTCCGCTGCGCCGCCGTCCCTCTCCGTGCCGGCCTTGTTCGCAGTCCCTCCACCTTGCGTCTGCTGCATGCTCCTCCGATTTCCTTCAGTCACGCCGTGTAAGTAGTACGATTAAGACCTAGGCGGATCCAGGATCGGGGCTCCGAGCCTCCGAGTGCGATTCAGTTAGGAACTCCGAGTCCGTACCATATCTCACTTTCTTTTCTATATATATGCTAGGACAATCCTGCTGTGAAGCACGAAGCGAAACGAAGCAATCGGAGGACGAATCCTGCGGTGCGTTCCGCTCTTCGACGTGCGACTCGTCCGTCTGTTCGGCGTGCTGCGGGGGAGCCACGGTGCGACGGCGAAAGGTGCAGATCCATGGCGCAGGAGGTTCAAAAGGAGGTACGCTCCCAGCTGCGCTCGTGTGCAATAGGCGCACTGCTGGGCTTGGGGATTGGTGTTGCCTGGATGCAGTACAACGCTGTTCAAAGGAAAAGGAATTTGAATGAAAGATGGCGTCAAATTACTGCTAGGGAAACGGCTGTGAATGAAAGATTGCGTCAGATTATTACTGCTTCCAAACAAGAAGGGCCATCTGGGGCAAACAGAGAATAATGTATTCAGTGTGTAGGTTCAGTGTGTAGTCATGTTGGGCTGTGCCCCAGTTATTCTATAGATACTTGTTATTGCATGAAATATGTTTACAATTCCTCTTATGTCAAGGGTTTTTTTTTTTTTTTTTTTTTTTTTGCTATCTCCTGTGTGAAGCGGGTCTGTCCTCTAATAAATCCTGCTTACTACTTCCACAACATGTAACATGCATTGCAATTGTTACTTCTTCCAGTCTTGCATGTTCCTTCCGATGTGTCCAGTGTCGCATTACCTACCAGTGAGTTAGTAAGTGAAGAATTACTACAGTCGAGCAAGGGGGCAACGGCAAGCAATTTGTTCTATGATATTTTACTCATAGGCTTATTGCTTCTTGCTTTCCCAAGTCTGCATTCACGCTCCTTACAACTTGCCTTCTGCCTGTGCCTGATAGGAAATCCTGTACTCCTGTTGCCCAACCCACACAGTTGTAAGTTCTTTTGTACTCACCACTTATTTTACTGCTCTCCACATTAAGTCATTAATTGACCATGGTTCCTCCGGCCAAGTCCACACATGACATCTCCTAGGGAATGAATTTTTGACACTGATGGCTCCCATGCATTTTCTGATGTAGGTTCAGCCCCATGCTGTTGGCTTTTGCTTGACACTCATGACTCATGTACTATGTGTATTTTGTAGCACAATACTGTTGCTCGTCTGAACTGGAAGCTTTACTCTATGGTGATGCTTAAGCTAAGTCCCCATATCAATTTTAACATAAGTTATTTGTCTTGGTGTGCTGTGTATGGACGAGGGAGCCAAATCGACAAATCGCCATAGGATGGAGGAAGAAGAGTTTTGGGAGGGCCTGTCAATCCAGGGATTGGTTGGTTGTTGGATGACAGATATTGGTGGTACTGCTTAAGTCGCAGTAGCTGTTATGACTGCACCCGATCTCGGTCCCGGCGAGAGCTCCTCGATCCTCGTGACGTAGTGCTGTGGTGTGAGGGGGAGGAACCGCCAGGCGCCGGCTCCCGTGCCGCTCCAAGCTGCAGCCTGCAGGTTTCGTCGCTAACTGAATCCAGTTTTGTGGCTAATGAATTTATCTTCATAATGTATACAACCCGGAGAGCCATTTGTTCGGTAACTTGTTCTCATCGAAGTTTTTGTGCTTCTTGTTTGGTCTAGCTATTGTGTGCAGTGTTATTCTGGAGTTAGAATGCTCTGCGTCCTGTATTTTTTTTTTATAAGATTATGGAGATCAATGTTTGGGTAGCCTATTTCTTTGATTTTATGATACATCTCTGCTTTCATTCCTTTTAAGGGGACAAGATAACCGGGGCAACTAATTAAATATTGCAGTACAACAATGTGAAATTGGATGTAATGGAAGATAAAATCCTACAATCAATAGTCAGATAGTTCAGTTCTTGTGCAACTTTTCCAAGCTAACTAATTGTGAAACTAAATTGAGATACAAATCCTGTAATTTACTCAGTTATGATTTCTAATTGATTATTTTATTATTTTCACCCACATCAAAATATCTTGTCTTTTTTTTATATTACCGTAGCATTAGCACTGACAATAAGTACTTTTGATAAGTTGTTTGGCATATTACCTGTCGATTTTGTAAATAAAAGTTAGTGGTGAACAGAGGGCTTATGGAAATGCATATTCTCTTGCAGAAGGAATACCGTATGTTGGGATGTCACCATTTGCTTGCAGGTGGTGTACCAAGCAAAAAAACGTATATGCAAACTTGAGAGCTTTTCTTACATATCATTAGACATCTTTTTAGAGGTATATAGTTGCTTTACATTCATACGTGCCTATTTCCTTTTAATATGCATTTGCAGTTTGCATCAGCTAATGCTTCTCAAATAATTCAATCACTCCATGCTGGTTTGTTCCTGTAAGTTGTTGTACCAGATGTTTTGAACCACATTATCCATTTAGAATTTCATACTGTTAGCATGAGTCATTCGCATATTTAAGAAACATGTTGGTGTTACTGGAGTATGTATCATATCAGTTATTTCTGATGAATGTTCTTTGATACACCATTCAAATCTAATTTGCATTGGGAGTCTGGTTCTTTTAATAGTCACATATGTAATGCATATTGAATGCTAACATGAATTAATTATAACCATAGATGAAGCATTACATAAGTTCCATGAGTTTCCTTAGATCCGCATGTTAATTGTACAGTCGGAAAAGATTGAGAAAGATGCCCAAGCAGCTAGCAGCTCAAGCGGGTCTGTAAGTGGATCCAGTGGTATGTATAGAGTAAATGTGTAGCTTGACCACAGTTGTTGATTCTTCTCTGTGGTCAACATATAATATTTCTCCCCCATGTGCTAGCTGCCCGCTTTAGGCCTGTCCAATTAATATTTGCTAATTTGCCCCATCCCCTGTTCAGGAAGAACCTCGACAAGGTTAAATCGAGCACACAATTTACTCTACGGTGCTATATGGAATATAAGGCTGGAGTTTTTTTTTTAGAATTATAAATGATTTCGTTCTTTTTTCAAATGAAAATGATTTCCATGCCAATTGTTCGTTGGCATGTTATTTCAATCAAGTGAAACTTGCATCCAGATTTTTTTCCAATTTGGATGGTTCTTAACAGCCAATGGCCATATGCAGACGGATGGTTCTTAACAGCCAATGGTCATATGCAGACTCTGTTTGGATATTCTGTAGAATAATTGGGTTAATGAAATAGCTAAAATATTATGGTGATGCTTTACTTCCCATTGCCTATATACAAACTCAGATGGCTACAACTGAACTCTGTGTTTAACACTAGGTAGTACACTCTAGGCAGCAATATACTGAATATGGTAACTCTAACTCCTATATGGCATCACTTTTTTTGGGCAATGTCATTTGCATTCTGTTGTTGTCTTACCAATAACCGTTAAACACAACTGTATTCCTGATTTTCATCATATTTGAGCCTTTTTACCTGACATAAGGACTTGCATTTAGTTTTCTTTTCGGTTGATTAGTTATATGGTATATTACAAGTTGACTGCTGAAAATAATTTGATTACATCTGTTGTCGCATGTATACCATGTTTGAAAAATCTCTTCAATTAGTGACAGTTCTCTTGCAGGGGGTTCACCTGAGGAGCAAGATGAACAGAAGATGAAGGTAATATGATTTATCTAGCCTTATTACATCTAGGGTAAAGTAAAATATATAGATGAAGAAACTTTTTATTGTTTAGTTGAAGCTAACAATTTCTTTGCACAGCAACAGCAACCACATAAAGCATCAAAGCGGAAAAGATGTAGAAAACTCCCCTAGGTGATTATGAACAATAACCAGACAATGATCCCAGGAAACATATATCAGACATGGCTGAAGGACGCATCAAGCCTTGTCTCAAAAAGGCGTAAGGGTAACATCGCAAGTTTGGTTTGCTTGTCCTGTGTTCATGGGGATTTCTGTATAGATGTTTTCTAATAAAGAGCAATGATACTTTCCTGGGTTATACTTGCTGAATTTTAATTTTATTCAACCAAATAATTGATCTCATGGACATGCCCCCCCCCCTGGTTGCTCTAATATCTCATTCGGACAAGCCATCCTCAGAGTTATATTATCCTAAGCAACTTATGCAGCTGTGGAAGGAATACGCTGAAGCCAACTCTGCAAAAGCTTCATCATCAGGTCACTTCATAATTTGTTACATTTCGTCACCTTTATTGACTGGAGAAATTGTACTATTTTAAAACATTCACCGTCATTAATTTTATTAAGCAGGGCAAACCATCATCGTTGCAAGAACAACAACCAAGAAAGTCACCACCTCGTGAATTTCCACCTCAGGTTGGATACTGGATTCTTATTTTCTGAAATGAAGATATGGAGCAACACCCTTTCACTAGTTAGCTGATCATCATTATCCTTATGGGTGGTTTCATTTGCAGCCTGAAGGAGAATATGAGATGGAAACATGAGCTAATCTGATGGATTTCACAGATGGCATCGAAAAACTCCGAGGAAACATGAGTGTTGAGTATGACAGAGCCTACAATACTCTGCATAGTGACCATAGTGTCACTCCTGGAAATCCTGGTAAGTTGAGAAGGGAATAGGCTTAATTCATAAAAATCCCAGTTTCATTGTGTAAATACCTTCTGTTGCTTGGAACAAAAACACTGGATGCAACACCAGTTTCATTGCATTTGATAACTTTATCCTGTCTTGCTTTGCCCAATTGCATGAAGACAGTAATTATGTTTTGCTTTCTGACCTTCGTACCATGCCAACTTGCAAACCTATACATCATAATAGATTTCTCTTGGAGGTCTATATTCCTTTGATTAAACATGGCTTTGTCAAAGAAAGCACCATAACTTTTGTACTTCTCAATCAATGTTAAACCTTTAGACAATGGGCCCTTGAGATTCTGCCTAGACATTTGGTATTCGGACCAAGGACAATATGAAATAGTGCAGATATCCCTTTCTTTATTGAAATAGAAGTTACATCTCTTTTCCAAACATCATGTTTGGAATTCTTTGTGAAACGTTATGTGGAGCATTTGGTATTCTCTGAAATAATCCTAATGAATTTAGCATTGTCATGTTTATCCATTTTCTTTTCTATATGGGGGCGCAACAAAATTGGAATTGTAGGTATCATTTAGGCTTTCATTAGCTCGTTATTATCTTAATTTCATTGCCTACTATTTATTCTTGTGGTCTTATTTCCTATAGTTACTTACCATGCTAATCTTCCGTTACCATGATAGGGATGCTGGTTTCATTTGCAAAAATTGTTGCTGATTTTATAAGAAGGGTTGGAAAGAAACATATTGTTATTCTTTTAAGTTTAGATTCTGGGAAGCGCAGGGTAATTGATGCATCCAGGTAACTGAAATTTCTAACTGCAACAAATCAGAATTGATTCTCTGTAAACATTGAATGGTTTACTTAACACTCTTTTATTATGTAGTGACATGCAGGTGTATTACCTTTCAAGTTGCAACGAAGATGGTTCTGATCCAGAATATGAAAAATTGCGGCGGAAGAAGCTTGAGGAGTATGATCATAAACGTTGGAGTCGTCTTACTGGCCTAGAGCAGCATGTAAAATCATAGGTTTGCTGTGGTTGTCAGCTAAAGTGTAAAACTTTGTTGTGTTCGTACATCACAACTGCTATTGGACCTTGATTCATTCAAATTTTGGAATGCCTAAAATGTGTGTATATATATAGTTGGTTCTCTTGACTTGGTGGATGTAATTTTTTTTTATTGTCATGTCTTGTTACTTGCTGCTGTTATGATGAGTCGAGGCCAGATTCTAGAATAATATATTTTTGCTCATTTGCAATATTTTCCATTGGCTTAAACTCTAATCCCTCTTCTGCCATCTTATCTTCAATTTCATTGATCTTAAAATCTAATCTCCTATGTTTAATTTTTATATGACATAATGCATGTACTATAGATAAAAAAGACTGAGTAGATTTTATGCTTAACTTTTTCATGTTTTATTAAAAAAACGGTAGTGTTGCGTATGTCAGTTTGGGGCTGGCAACATACCTGAAGTTAAAAGCTCATGAAGGGCAATGGCATGTAGGATGTTAGATTCTAAAATCACTGGCATTGAAGAGAGATGAGTTTTTTGTGCGGCAGATGAGAAATTAGAGTTTAAGCCAATAGCATAGAAGAAATTTTCCTTTTTATAATCATACCCTTTTTATATACCTGCACGCGGGCACTACTAGTTAAATAAATCTTTTTAATCAAATATACTCAACAACCACGGCTTAGTTTCCCAGGTGTTTGTTTTCTGAACGAAAAAAAAACCGAAACAGTGCGGCGCTCATGAAAAATCAGGGGAGCCTAGATAAAGAAAAACCGGACGCACCCTGTGAGTCATGCGATGTGGGTCCACCTGGTCGGCACGGGAAAAAGGAAAAAAAAAACCCGGCGGTGTGGGGAAACGCGGCAGCTCCTCTGCAGTTAGGAGTACCTCCCATGACATTGAGCCAAGGCCCACACGTCAGCGACGGTCATCAACTGCAGAGGAGTCGCGTCGGAAACGGGATGAGGAGGGGGGACGGCCGGATGGGGTCGTGTACGTGTCTTGTGGATCCTGGATCCTGGATCCACACAGACACCCACCAGACCACCACACCCTCGTGCTCGTTCCATTGGTTCTCCCCTCCGCCGCGCTCCCGCACCGTCTCCGGCGACCACTTCCCCTCCGACCCGATGTGTCCCACGCTTCCTGTCTCCCGCACGATGCGGGCCGCCCTCCGCCGCCGTGCGCTGCAGCGCACCGGCGCCTGCCCCTCCACTCGTCCCCCATGCCCATCGGTACGTTGCATTTCCACACGGATTTGGGGTTTCTTCGCCTTATTTTGGGGATTTCGATGCTGCGTCTAATCTTCCAGGCCCCGCCGCGAGGCCAAGGCCAGTGGGTGTGGGTAGAGACGTTCGGACCGGCCGACACCACCACCAGGGGGGGATCGTGCAAGGCCAACAACCTCAGGTATTCTCCGACACGCAACCCACCCAAATAGACTAGGGTTTGATTTGTTGCTAATTTCTGCTCCGATTTTGAAGGGAGACGGTGCACACTAGTGCGTCTGTCGTTTCCGCGGTGGGAGTACTGGCCGGCTTGGCCGTCAACATGGTGTGCGCCGACAAGGTCACTTGGAAGCTAAGGAAAGGGAGGTCGCACGCAAGGAACGCTGGCTGGAGGAGTACTCGCAGCATCTCTTGGCGCAGGGCAGGAACGCCAATCCTGCATCAGGTTGGTTCGTTCCAACCTGGTGGTTGGATTAGGTAAGAAAGAAGAGCATGCAAAGTCTTACAAAGTTGTTATTACATAAAATAAACATGAACTCAAACTCGAATTAACAAGCAGTAAACAAACTAACATTAAAACTCCTCCTGTCTCAACGCCTGGGAAGTGAGGTTCAATTCTTCTTTGATCAACGCGAGCACTGTTGTTGTTGTGGCCGTAGTTCCTTGGAATATCCTTCTGTTGCGCTCCTTCCACACATTGTAAACCGTATGGATTAAAATTGCAGCCGTAGCACACTTCAAATTGAATAAGAGTTCAGCTTTGGCTGTATGCGAATAATAGGTGCCCTGTCCATCTTCCAAACAGTGAATGGTGTTCTTCCTTCGTCTGCCGTTGGCCTGGACATAGAATAACTTCGCATTTGCTTCTGCAGCTCTAATAAACAACAGACATGAGGCTTGCCTAGCCCTTAAGTTTTCAACTGCCGTCATGCCTAGGTACCTCTGTTTCCAATCCCTCTTTAGTTTAAGCTCTTGTGCACTCAAAGGTCTGTATTCTTGCACTACTTCGAGGATGGCAATCAATTGGCTGGCTGCTTTTAGAAGTAGCTTGTTGTGGCCAATCAGGCCCTTTGCCCAACGTCTTAGTGCTTTGCTTACTCTCTGCAGTTTAATATGGAGTCTCAGGAGTCGGTTGAAAGCCTGCAGTGGCTTATTCCAGGCTTCCAGAACTATAGCATTGAACCCCGGTAGCCTCGGCCAGAAAGCCTCAAAACGGAAACCTCTGTATTTTTTAGCTGTAGTATTTCCGACAAGGAGGGGGCAATGATCTGATACTTCGGACGACAGAGCTTGCAGGTAGACATTTGGTAGCATAAGATCCCATCCCACTGAGCAGAAAGCCCTATCAATACGATTATGTGTTCTGGCATTTGTCCAAGTAAATTTCCTTCCTCTTAAATTAAGCTTTTTCAATTCCAGGTCCAGGATAACATCCCTGAATTCTCCCATCAACCGTCTGTTCAGATTGTCGTTGCTTTTGTCTGCCGGCTGCAGAATCATGTTGAAATCCCCAATAATTAGCCAATTCTCCGACACACTTTGCTTGAGCCACCGCAATTCACCTAGGAACTGTAACTTGTCAGCATATACTGCTGTTAGGAACCATTCAGACAACCCCGAGTTGGGTCTGATCAGAGCCGTCACTGAGTGAACCCCCTCATCCACTGCAATCAGAACACCTCCTCTTGTCCCTACTGCCGGCAGCACAGCGAAGTTACTTGTAAATCTACTTCCCAACGTGTCAAGGATGACCTGCTGATCAACCCCGGTCAACTTTGTTTCTTGTAGAGTAACAATGATTGCTTGTTTTTCTGCTACCAGGTCCCTCACAACTTTTCTGCGTGCATGATTATTCAATCCCCTAACATTCCAGTTCAGAATCACACATTGTTGTTCTATCATGAAGACCTGACAACACACTTCACCCAGAGGTCAGAGAGAGAGAGGGCTGTAGCAACCCCGCACTAACAACACCAAATAAACTCCTCCACTTTCCACTACCCATTACAGCAACAAACATCACACCTCCCCCAAACCACACAACATCCCAAAGAACAAAGACAGAAAATAAAACACAGATGCATGGTGGAGCGAATTCCACCTAGGCTGCCATGGCTGCTTAAGCATCAGCATCATGAATCAACTCGGCAAGCTTGTCCAGTCCATCCATAGACAAGCCGAATGTCTCGCGCATTCCTCCAACCAGTCCATCCAGCATTGGCGCCACAAACTGCTCCCCAAACTGCACCATGTTGCCCTGGGTTGGTACCTGGTGTGGTCCGATGATGCCACTGGTTCTCTTTAGCAAGGCTGTAGCTTGATCATCCAGGGTGGATGCTTGTGGCCCTATAATAATGGATCCTGTTTTTACCGTTCATGGTGAGTTTAGTTTCAAAACTTTTCCTTAAAAAAAACACTATTCATCCAACTTTTCCCTATTCATTAGGGATGGCAATGGGTCGGGTTCGGGTCGGATATCCACGGGTTTCGGGTCTAGCGGGTTCGGGTTTGGTTTTGCTTTTTCACCCATGGTTTTCGGGTTCGGAGCTCCGAAGCCTATCGGTTTGGGTTCGGGTTTGGTTTTCCACCCGTGGATACCCAATGGATATCCAAAATAAATCAGTTTGAATTAAAACTCATGTTTTATACTATACTAATAATAACTTCTTTACTTATATACTATTCTTAAACTCTTAGTTGACTCATGAAATTATTTACTATTTATTGTCTCTTATTTATACATGTGAATGTGCATATATATCATGCATATATTTATAAAAAATATTCATTGCTCATAATATGTTGCCATACAAAGCGGGTTTCGGGTATCCAATCGGGTTTCGGGTATCCACGGTTTTGGGTTTGGGGATAAATTTTCACCCGAATTGGTGTTCGGGTCGGGTTCGGGTTTTAAGTTCGGGTTTTGGGTTTGGGTGCATAGACACTCCACCCGACCCAAACCCGACCCATTGCCATCCCTACTATTCATCTCACCCCTCCCACTCACAAAACACTATTCATCTACAGTGTTTTTAGGGTCTACAATGTTTGTTGATGCTAGGAATGAATTTTGTTATTAAAGGTTAATAACACGGGCACTTTGCATTCCTTTTGCAGGTCAAGATTTTCCTGGTCACAGTAGAGGGAAATGGATGTGCATCAGCTGTACAAGTTTTCTTGTTTTGGAACTGAGATCTGTTTTAGGGAACTGGTGTAGCCACAGTGGTGGTTGCCAATTTGGCAATTTTTGAAGAGAGTAAGCTTCCTTATCAGGATTGGAGAACAGAATGATCCCGATGACTGGCACGTTTCGTCATACTGTTCAAATTTTTCGTATGTCGGAACTCAACTATGTGTTGGGCACTTGTAAATGAATAGTCTGCTTCTCGTTTATGTACACCATTGATGTTTTGTGTCCGGGGGTTTGGTCTGATCGGCGGCCTCGCGGCTTACGATTTGAAGGACATGTATATACGTGCAATTATGCATACAAAATGCATCTGAATTTTCTCCCCGGCGAGGTCCCACCTTGCCTGTCAGCGGGTTGGTCATGATCGTTCCTGCCTGGGGGGTTTTCCCGTTCGTTTTACCGTAAGCTATGCCACGGGGGTTTGCTTACTACTCCGTATTTGCCGGTTTTCCTAGTTCTTTTGCTACTCTGAGATCGTTTTCTCTGGCAGTCCTGAGTCATTTTGTTGGGTCTTGCAGCAGCCTCGACGTCACCCTGCGCCAATGCAATCGTGAATTCGCGATGACAGGGAACCGGCGCCATACGTTTGCCCCCGTCGCCGCATTCCTCGTTGGCCATCGCCTGTCAGCTAGCAGGGGGTTAGCCGATGCTCTCCGAAGCGACTGAAGATCCGCTGCACCAATTTACCAAGTTACTGAAGTGCAAATGGCAAGGGATGCAATTATGTGTGCCTTGCAATAAACGAGGCAGAAATGATTCAGTGCTACTTTTAGTTGTAACGAAGAGAACGAGAGGAACGGCTGGAGCTACTACTACGGCACCGTCGTTATGAATTTGGGGACAAGAAATTTAAAAATCACTAGAAAATTCTGGGTCGCGGCGTTGCCGCGCCCCACTTGAATGGGGCCAGTGTATAAATTATGAAGTATCTAAAGTGGTTGACTTTTATATGGATAAACAAAAATATTATATTGAGAAAGTTCTCATGGTTGTATAGCGAGAAACATTGGATACAAAATAATTCAATAAATGCCTATTATGTATAGATTCTTGTTTCACCATCGTAGAGTCACTTCTAGTAGCCAGAGTGACAATTAAGATATCCCATGACATGAATACATGATGCGGGGCTTCCCTGTATGCAGTACACCTATGCTACTAAATCATCCTAATCATCCTTGCGTTCGAGCTGCAGGGGACCTCCAACGTTCGCTTCCATCCGCCTGCATCAGAACAGATGGGAGGTAGATTTTTGCAGTGTGTACAGCTGTCAAATTTATCCTCCGTTGCTCAGGTCTTTTTTACTTTGCAAACACATGAAAATTTTACATGGATAATAAATAAAAGAGTTACCATGTGGGTCATCTATCGAATTTTTATTTATGGTATAAACATATCGGTAAAGATATAGATTGTTGATTCTATATACTCAAGACACCCAACAATTAAAATTACCAAACATTAGCTCACAACATGAATATATAGTATTTGTAGTATGTAATAGGAATATAAAACATTATTGTAATAAGCAAGACAAAACCATTATAAATTAAGCATAAGTAGGTAAAGTAAAATCAGTAATCCTTCTATCTCTATTTTGTTTAGCAGAATAAGTAGGTTAAAAATTAAATAATTTACTTTATGTTTAGGCAGTGTAGGCTATCCTTTTATCCCTGCATGGAGGAGAAGAAAGTTCACTGTTGGACTCTCTTTTTTAATGTGAGCAAAGAAGAATATCAGTTATCAAAATGATATGTAATTGGAACGAAAGTTACTATCATAGTGTCATAGTTTCTTATAATCATACCATGATAAAGATAAAACAGAGAGAACTGCAATATAGCTCACTCTTGCTCAAATCAGCTCCTCTCTCGCCTGCAGTATTGTAGAGACGACTTCCCTGTGCTATGTAACAGTCTCCTGAAAGTGAGGGATATATATTTGAGAGTGAATTATGTCTGGTGTGTATCAATATGTCAGAAATAAAAATTATGGTATGAGTTGTATCATTGTACGACATTAGCAAATCAAGCAAGTTCTATTGTAGAAATAGCATGTAAGAATTGCTCCCTTATCTTAACTTTAGAAAATCGCTCAACTAGTTGAGAAGGCTGGAAGTTATGGTAAGCTATATTGCTTTGTCAAGAGAAAAAGATAAAGCAAAATGGGCCTGTGGCAAGTCTGGTGGACTCTTAGTCAAGTCAGTGTATAACCACATCTGGTGTTCTGAGTATGGTTTTCCATAAACAATTATATAAAAAGCTAAATTTCCTCTAAATCTACATTTTTATGTGGCTCAAGGCTGATAAAGGATGAATATGAAAGAGCCCACACCTCAAAAAACCTTCTTCCAAATAATGGAACCATACATGATGTTATCTGTTGGTTTTTCACCCAACTAATATATAGTATTGTTGCAAAACTGAAAGACAGGGTAGCGCAAGTAACTGAATCAGCAATTGGTAGCAAGGAAGCTCTGCGCCATGTTTGATGGTGAAACACTATGCCTCAATAATAACACAATTTTCATTCTTACTGTGTATATCTATCAGAACGAGCCAGTATAGGAATACACAATTATAGCAAAAAATATCTTGGTGTTATCCAGCTTGTATATCTTGTGGATTAAGAATTTATTAAAATTTAAGATACCAGAGAAAGACTACGTGTTGAACTCTGTGAACTTTCTGAAAGCCCATATCCAGTTAATTATGCTAACGCCTGATTTCTCTTGGGCATCCACTTTATTTCATGCCATTCTCTTCCTTGTCAACTTAATCTTAACGTATGGTTGACATGATTATAGCAACTGACATTTTTAGTAGAGACAGATAAAGGAGAAATTACAATTGAATAACCTCCTACTAATGCAGTTATCAAAAAATTATATTAAAGAAATAGTAAATCATCTAACTATAACCGCAAAATTTGACAATGATGGATTTATTTGCCTTCTATCGAATGTCAAATTTCCATATCTTCTGGTTGTAACCAGCAAACCATGTTTTGTTGTAATGTTTTGGCAAATATATGGAAAAACTATGGATAAATTACATTAACACAGCGCTTCTTGTGTGGATCTGATGGAACAAACATTTGTAGGCCCTGGTGCTCATCTATAGATAATTTGCAACTAAAGTAGTCACTGAGGTATAATCTAAGGAGCACTGGTAATAGTATTGGAGCATTATTTATGACCAAGGGCAAACTTTTGTGCTGAAGCCATTGGTCTCTGCAAGCTCTTAGTTCACTCCATGGAGCAGTTTCAGAATTCAGTTGCTACCTATGATAAAATATGTGCATATGATGCCAGAGTGTTCCATCTGAAGATCTAGCTGTATAATACTGTAACTAATAAGAATTAATTATGCACAATCCCACTCTGTAATATGGGGCTTGAAATTAAGTCTAGAGCGAATACAAGTGTGTTGTCTCAGTGTCTGTACCTTTTTTTAACAAGTCATTGTCTGTACTTGAGTCCGTCCCTCAGCAACAATGTCTAATCTGCCTGGGTGAGTGGTTGTTTAAGAGCCCGTTTTGCCGCCGACATGTCCAAAAGGAGAGTGGTGTCACCTCCACTGAAGAGACTTGAAGGGGCGATCCTGCAAGGCTGCCGGCCAGGCACACGTGCTACACATTGTTAGGTGAACTTCTATGTTAATTGAATAAGTTAGAAGGAACGATGCTTGAGTAATATTCATTAATGACTATAAACAAAAGCCATAATAGGCTTTTTTATGATAAACTTTCTGATTGCTAACAACTTGTGATACATAAAACATTTGCATGGTCAGCTGTCCTAGTATACATATAGATTACGAGACACATGGGCATTCATCAATTAAAATTAATCTCATTGTATGATGTTCATATTCTGGGTCATTCTCTTCTGCTTTTAGAAAAGGAGTTACAGGTAGAGAACGTAACCAAGCAAGCCATTCTCTTCTGCTTGTAGAAAAGGAGTTACAGGTAAGAGCCGTTCGAACCTCTCCTCCGTGTTCCCGTTCTGTAGACCTCCCCGCTGCTGCCGCCCAACGTCGACGCCGGAAGCCGCGCGGATCCCTTTGCCAGTTCGCCTGCTAGGTCGAGCCCTCCTCTCCCTCTCTAAACCTAGGTCGACCCCCTTCGAGCCCTCCTCTCCCTCTCTAACCCTAGGTCGCGGCTCCTCCACAGGCCCCGCCTCCAGCGCACCTCTTCAGGCGGTCAGGCTCTTGTGTGCTCGGGCGGCTCCTCTGCCGGAGAGAGGATTTGCGCTCGCCGTGTGGAAGATACGATTTTGGACTGCGGGTTTATTTTGCTAAAGTTCAAGGTCCTTTGTGAAAAATGACGACAATCCGACCGATCTGGTACGGCCGCGGCGAGGCCGCGACGTGGCCACGCTGGCCCGCCCGCGGTTTGGGACCAGAATTCGTGTTAAGGAGATGATCAAAGCTTGAAGATGGAAGTAGATATGAAAGCGGCGACGAAACATTTCTGCCTCTTTTTGTCGCCTTGACGCATCAGCATTCATGCGGAATACAATTCAGGCCATCGGTTCCAAAAGAAAAAAAGAAAAAACTTTGTTTTCTGGCGCAGCAATATGGAAACTGTAAAGTCCATGGGTTCCAAGTTCCTCCGATCCTGCAATCCAGTAGTGTGCAGGTAAACGCTAATGACAGGTTAACGGGTGAAATTTAAGGTTCGGAAGGTCAGCTGCACATGCTGCAGCAGCGTGCTACAGCCAAAAATAGGCAGTGGCCCAAGCCTGACTCTCCCTGACTGGTCATGAACAAACTCTGCGGCACCCCCAGTGCTCGGCTCCGCGAATCTTTTCTACCAACGTGCACTATAGGGCACGATTGGTTACCTGTATATGGCCTGGCCAGGAACATGCAACAGGTGATTGGTTACCTAGTTTTCAACTTGGGGCAGGCCCCCACAATGCAAAAGTGCTGGCGCAGCTTGGTTCTCCATAAACGAAATCGGTCTTTGTATCTTGTGAGCCTGGCTCGTTCCGTGCGGACGGCGTGTACGCGTACGAGCTTTGTGAGAGCTGAAAACGCGGAAGCAGGCAACCGAACACCGTCTCTGCCGTAGCCTGGCTGCATGCAAATGGCAACCAATCAAACCAATGGTGCATCTCCCGAGCCTGGCTGCATCTTCGATGCGAGCCAGGCCACGTCGAGATGGAAACCAATCGCGCCCATAGTGCCTCTATTGCTGTGTGCTGTGGAAGGGGACTGGTAGTACACCATCTGTTCTCGCTCGAATCGTGAACGTTGAGAGCTTTTCTTTCTTTTCTCTTTTTTGCCCGGTTGTGGCAGAAGAAATGGGCGTGCTACTGTTTAGCCACGCCATACAGTCCGGCGTCCGCAATATTCCTTCCCTTCAAGTCTCGCTTTCTCGTCTTTTTACCCAAACCCATGCTGCTTTTCATGGCAAGAGCCAAAGGGAATCAACGGTTCACCGTTCACAGTACCACGCTACAAAACCACGCCTTTCGTGCAAAGCATTCCTCTGCATTCGCTTGACACGTTCATTTGCCAAACCGACCATTCTTTTGCCTATGTTTTTTCGTTTTTTTTGGCCCGGCTGCTTGACACTTTGTCACGTTCCATGTGCTGCTCAGAAGAAACGCCACCAGAAGAAACGTGTCGGCGGTGCGGTGCACCGTGCACGGGGTGCAGTGTTGCGGGCCGACGCCGCAGCGCAGAAGAGAAGAGAGGATTTTTGCTACCAACATACATGATGGGCTAGCACTGGCGTGTTCCGGGCTACAATATATACGTACTACACATGGCTACAATATACCAATATGCACGGCGGCATGGACCGATGCAGGGACATCTTGCCCAGCGAGATAATTGCTGCTTTGTGACGGTGCGAGGGCAGGCCATAATCTGTTGGTTGCACACACGTCGATCTGAATCAGAGTTCAGAACAAGCGGGCTCCAAAGTCCTCTTGTTCCTCCACTGTGTTCACGTGCGTTGTGAGGAGTGCTCCGGCGACCAACAACGTCGCCGGCAATGTATCAGCTCCGGCGACCAACAAAGGGTCCACAGCTCCATCAGACCCTAATGGCCCCAACCCTTCTGCAGTCCTGCTCCTCTTTCGACCCCCGCGGCTTCAAGCCTCTTCTAGTCTCGGTGGGTAACACTACCGAAGCAGTTTAGTTCTCAGAAAACTTCTCTAAAATTACTGCAGTGTATTTCCTCACTTCTCCCCCAACATCTGTGTAATACTAGGATGGCGAAGCTAGGTTGTTGTTACAACCCTCCTCTGGCGCCTTCCCAACTCAGCAAAACTAGTCTATGGTCTATGGACAACACCGAACTCGAGACTTCAGGCAGATTATCGTCCTATATAAAGTTGTTGTCACAGCAAAGCAAATACTTCAAGCAGATTATGGTCTATGCCTGACACCAAACTGCTTTCTCGAGACTTCAGTCTTTCAGGCACTCTGTATACTTTATTAACTGTGGGCGGTCAATTGATTTTCTTCAGAAGTATCAGCGTTGCAATTGCTTTTGCAAGTGTAAAGATGGATGAAGGTTTCTTAACACTGAACTCGGTCAAAGAACATAACTCGGTATTGTTACTCCAGACCAAGACAGATAACTGTTTTATCAGCCTACAAATACGGCTCGTAAATCGTAATCACTGAACATCACATGATGAAAGCATATTACACATTTTCTTTTTCTAAAAAAGAGGCATAGTGCACAAATTTAACATGCAATAGTACGTTGTAATTTGTAAACATATTTCATCATCAACGAGTTCTGCATATGGGCGAACTGAAGTTCAGACTTTCGCTTCAAAAAGAAAGTGAAGTTCGGACCCGACATAAACACAACACCTACTTCATCACTGGTCCTTGTTTGCCTCAGAAGACCCTTATTTGGATTTGGAATCAGTGAAGCCGCTCCCTCTAACCTTGAAAGTCTTTTCAGATTCAGGCGTCTTACGCCAGAGCAAGAAGTGGCCAATCAGGAGGGCAGACACAGCGCCCGCTTGGTAGGACCGGACCTGGCGGCGTACCTCCTGTCGAACAGCCTGCTTGATGGCTGTGCGGCTGTGCCCCTCTCGGTGGCATCGCCGCTGCACCGATGGGTACAGGCGCGCCGAGGAGCAGTCCGCAGCATACGCCGAACAGCGGAACGCATCAAGGGATTCATCTCGAATCGATTGCTTTTTGTATGAGACTAGAATTTCCTCCGCAGCGTTGTTGTGGTGTTTATACAAAGGGAAATTGATCCCGGGGCCAAAATCGAACTCAGGGTTCAGAACCTAGTCCGTCTATGTCTTGGAATCTGCTAAGACTCAGGCCCCGTTTATTCAAAAGGATTTCCCAAAAATCCACTATTCATCTAACTTTTCTCTATTCATCTCACCCTTTCTACTCGCATAACACTATTCATCTACAGTGTTTTTTTTATGAACATTGTATTTTCGGGGAATCTTTCCCCAATCTAAACACTACTCTTCGGATTCAAAATGCGCTCTTCCCATTCGTACTCTACTCTTCGGATTCAAAATGCGCTCTTCCCATTCGTACTCTACTCTTCGGATTCAAAATGCGCTCTTCCCATTCGTACTCTTCGGATTGGTGCCGCCCTTTTCTGTGTTCTTCCTCAGCACCCTGGAGGCGTACCAGATCCATTGGCACACCTGACGCCTAAAATTTCTCTATACAATTGAATGTACTGATTAGGGATTACTCCATAGATCAGCATAACAGTATTCTAAAATTTCTCTGCAGGTCTGCTGTCGCAGCCTCGGGGGCCTTGGAGGACAAGAACATATGCACAACAAATAGGCATTTTGTCAGGCGATCGAGTCGGCCCATTTTTTTGGGTTGGGCCAATGGTGGGCACGGGCCAAATGTGGCACTTTGAGCTTGACTGGTTTGGTTTCGGAAAAAATCCTTTTCACCTCTCCTGAACTTTAGATCGAGTTTAATTTTTATCTCAGACTGTAAAACCGGTTAACCAGCCTCCCTCAAGTCTTAGAACCATTCGTTTTACCTCTCTGGACTGAATCTAAGCGGTATTGAAGGTGGTTTTTCCTTTTTTCTTTTGTTTTTTCGGCTGAAACTTTAAAAAATCATAGTAAATCAAAGAACAAAATCATAAAATGAAAAATCCAATTTTTTAGACTTCATGTAGGTATATCAACATGAAAAATATATAATATGGTAAATTTTAAGTACAAAATATTTACTTTGGATTTAGGTTTATTCTTTTTTATAGTTAAATAAAATAATTAGTAAATGTTTTTTTATGGTCCAGTCATGGTGGATTTTTATGGTAGCTTAATTATTGTATGCTTAAATTGTATTAAAAAATTTGTATCAATGGATTATATATAACTTAGTTATAGATTTATTTATGGTAAAACATACTAAATAAATCTAGAACTAAATTATACATGAATACAAGATCCAATAAGTATAAATTTTTTTAATATAGTTGAAGCATATAATAATTAGCTCACCATAAAAATTTCACCCTGAATGGACCATAAAAAAGGCAGTTATGCGGGGTTGGCATCGAGGCGGCGGAGATGGTGGAGCTTGGTCTGTCAATCTGTCATGTGTTAATCCCCCTCCTTTTAATAAGGTATTCATCAGGTCAATATAAAAGAACCCTGAGAATTTATTTAAGAGAATACTACGACCAACTCGAGAGGAAAACAATTATTCCTCGTGTCAAATATTTCGGTATACCATACGTACATACTAGTATATATGCATATACGGGACAGCGCCACGTTATCAAGTATCGACTCTGTCCCGCTGGGGCGCGTTAGGGCTTGTTCGGTTCCATCGGATTCAATCCGGGCCCGGAATGATAAATATAACAAGAAATTTATAACAGGTACATCTAGAGACCGAGATTTATTCCGGGTTATAAACTAATTTATTCCTGATGGATACATCAAGAGACCCGGAATGATTCCCCACCTCTTGACTAGTGGATTTATTCCTTGTCTTTTGGTGTCACTATCTTGTGTAAATTAGCTCTTGACCCGGAATGAATACTGATATCTTATTGTATCTATCATAAATTTCGACCCGGATTGAATCCGATGGAACCGAACAAGCCGGGCGTCTTTCGTGCGCTCGATCACGCCGGCGTGAGCCCGTTCTTGAGCGCCGCCTTCCACACGACGTCGATCCGGTCCACGTCAATGGCCCCCACCTCGTGGTGCTCCCACCCTTCCAGGCAGTGCACCACCCCGCCGGCGTGGCACGCGTGCACCACCCCGCGCTCCATCGTGTACTGCATGCACGTCGCGATCGATCAGACACGGTGGGTCAGCGAGAAAAAAAAAAAAAAGAATGCACGCCACGCTACGACATGGCGAGCGAACGGACGGGCTCGATCGCCATTGCCGTGGCTGGTTGCCATTCTTTCTTACCTCGCAGGAGCCGAGCCCCTCGACGTCCTTGGGGAGCCTCATGGCGGCGAGCTTGCCGTAGGTGCAGTCCCGGCGGAATCCGATGATGGGAGGCACTACGAACTGGTGGAAGTGCGTCCCCGCCGGCGCCCACCGCTGCTCCCGCGGCGATAGCCACTTGCCCACGATCCATGTCTGCCACAACACACACACACACAGAGTTCGCCGGTGTCAGTTGCAGAGCACACACTTTACACGTCGTGATCTGATGGAAGCTTACTGTTGTTTTTACTCTACCTTGCAGCTCTGTGCCGCTTGGTACTTGGTGACCTGCACGAGGTAATGCTGAAACTCGGCCGGTGCCTCCCTCTGGATCTTAAGGAACCTCTCCGTCGACAGCGTCAGCATCTGTAAAACCAAAGACAGATCATTCAGTAATTTGTTTCAGATCATATCATTGCAATTCAGAGTGCACACGCGTACCAAGACCCTGATCTTCTTCCTGCAGAGGTAGAGCGCGATGGCCCTGCCGAGCTTGGACGTTGCGCCGGTGAGGAACACCTCCTTGACGTTGCTGGGGATCTCGTTGAGGATCACGGCGGCCGTCAGGGTGTTGCCGTGCACCACCCTCACCCTCAGGTTCGGGTGCTTGCTCACGAACAGCGTGCCGCCGCCATTGAGCGCCTCGTTCTGAAAAAAGGGACAAGAAAACATTGCATGTTCAGTCAAATGTTCTGGTTCCTGCTTGTTCTGAAATTCACAGAGATTCGTCAATAATGTTGACCTTGTTGAGCGCAGCAAGGCTGATCACTTTGACGCCCATCTTGTCTGCCCTCAGGATGGCCAGCTCGATCTGCCGGTTGATGCCCTTCTTCGCCGACGGGATGAAATACTGCACAATTCGACAGGTAATACGACGATCAGTGCGAAATCAAGCTGTTTGCCAACATCGATCGACTCATGCCCTGACCAACTGAGTCTGAACTCCGACGTTTACAGTTGGTTTCAATCAATCTGCAGATAGTTAGGTCTTTCAAAAAGAAAAAGAAATTGCAGCTAGTGAAGGCTTGTGGTGACGCACCTGGAAGCCGTATCGTGGGACGCTCCAGGTCTGGTGGAGGCGGCCACGGAGGAAGTAGAAGCTGACGGTGAAGGTCTTGGAGCAGAACCACTGGAGGAGCATGAAGGCGAAGGCGAGGGGCCAGATGGGCAGCAGCACGAGGTGGGTGGAGAAGGGCAGCGAGCTGCAGGACCGGAACGCGAAGGGCACGTGCATCGACGACACCACGTCCACCACGTGCGCCAGGAACACGAAGTCCGGCACCCGGTCGTTCATGCCTGCAGCAGCAACCGACCACACACATTTTTCATTTTTCGTGGACTAATTTACTTGGACCGAGATTACTGTACCATCGAACTGAAGGTTTAAGGTTAACCAATTTGTGGTGAATTGTGAAATGAGACGACGATGTGAACATGCAAGACGAACAGAAATTACGTACCTTGGTCCACCTCCTTCTGAAGCTCCCATGACTTGGTGTTGAGGGTCCCTCCGAGGGCGTCGAACAGAGGCATGAAGAGGCAGAAATTGCAGTCCTTCTCCCTGTGATGCAAGCTTAAATACCTGCGAAAATCACCACATGGACGCAGTGATTATGGTAACCCATGCAGGACAGGACCAGCAGCCTTAAACCCCCAACGGAAAAAAGTCGTCAAGACAAAACGACTAGGAAAGGACAAATGAGGTGTATGCACGATCTTGGGCTGTGTCAACAAGTTTTTTCTATTCATCCCACTCACAGAACACGTTTTCCAGTGTTCATCTAAAACTACCATCTAAAACTACTTTTTACTTCTTCCAATATAAACACAGCAGACGGCCAGCACTAGGAACGACGACCCCCAGTATAGGTCTATAGAAACAACGAACCCCCTCCATGTCCGAGGATCATTGATTGCCCAAACTGTTAGAAGGCGCAGCGGAATCCGGCCCGGCCCGCTGTACATACGAGCCGGTGCCCCACAGGCCTAGGTCTACAGAGTCCAACAACAACCAAGGCGTTAGGCCTAACTCAACCCAAAAGACCAGCCTTATAGTATGAGGACTGCCCACCTTATATGTTGTTCTCTCCCACCATCAATTACCGATGTGGGACTAAATATAACACAAATGTGGCCGAACATGCCCGGCGCCCGGCTCTGCCCGTAATGTGCACAGGACGTTGCACGGCTCACGTGCCCGGCGCGCAGCTCGATCGCCGGCACGGCACGACCGCACCGGCCGCTGCAATCATGGAGGCATGTGCGCGCGCGCACGCGATACGCGATGCAGCCACGCACGGACAATAATGTGGGCAGTGAACCGGCACGGTGGCACATGTGGCCGCGGCGTTACTGCCGGCCGGTCGACGCCGCACGGCTCCTCTATCATCATATCCTCGCCGCGGTACACACAATCAAAGCAGAGATCCGTGTGGCCTCGAGCAAGCGCTGGTACGTACGGTGCTGTGTGCGTACACTGCCCTGCACTGTGCTGGTCTCTGGCGACGGCGGGCAAAACCCATCTGGTCAGGTCAGGCCGGCCAGGCACATTTGGTAGAGCGAAATGAACAGGAGCTAGCATTCTGATCTCTCAATCAGTGGGCAGCTAACACAAGTACCCAACAAGAGGAAACAGTGGCCTCTGCCTGACTGCAAGCATGTTGAGGTCCGGCCATTATATTTGGGGTTTGGTTAGGCAGCTTGATGGCGATAGATGGACGCTGATTGGAGCAAAACTCCAGTGTCGATCACCAACCTCTGCCTCTCGCCAATCGCCATGAATATGGTGGTTGGAAGACCCGAAGGTTGGCGTCTTGCCATCCTCTCCTCCGGTCCTCTCGTGGGTCGTCGTGCGATCAGTTGTAGCGCCCGGCTTTTGGTTGGCTGCTGGAACCGAACAAATGGAGCTGCCAATCACGACCATGCGCACGCACCGACAACACCTACTACTGTGTAGTACGTACTGTTTGAATAGGCACATGCTCTTTGATGCACCGATTACGAGACATGATATCTACTGTGTACTCCTACTTCAGCACTAGCGTTTCTGTACTGTGTGTAGCTAGCTGGTAGCCTGGTACTTCATGTTCATGTGCCTCTTTTTAGGTTACACGCACATGATCGAGTACAGAACAGGTTCCTCTACGAATGTCGTACGTGTATGGACCGCTACTCTACTTGGTTCTCTTCTTGCTATACGTGCGTACGTATATACAGACAATGCAAGTTTCAGATGAATTAAATGCTGCAAGAATGAAGAAAGAGCAAAGTAGCTTCTTACGTCGGTGTGTAGATGAGGTATCTGAGAGCGGGGACGTCAGCGAAGGCCTTGTGGGAGATGATCTCGACGTTGCTGTAGCCCATGCACCGGAGGTAGTCGAAGAGGATGACGTGGCCGTAGACCAGGCTCACCGACCCAGCGCCGGCGGCGAACGCCCCCACCAGTGGGGCTCCCATCGCCACCGTCAGCACCATCGCCTCCACCGGCGTGCCGAACCCGGCTGCATGCATGATTTATTTCAGGTTATGCATTTGCAAACCTTATCATTAACCAACGTCGTTGTCAAGGAGACCGCCATGGCCGGGCCGGTCTCGCTCGTCGAAGAGTAGTAGATCAGTTCGTACCCGTGAAAGGCTGGGTGACGGGGGACGAGTGGTGCTTGGCGTGGTAGCGGCTGAAGAGTGGGCCCCGGTGCAGCGCCCTGTGGGCCCAGTAGAAGGCCGGCTCCGAGACGGCCACGTGGAGGAGGAGCGCCAGGGCCCACCCGCGCGGGTCCCACGCCCGGAGCTCCGCAACGCCCGGGAACGCCGGGCTGCTGGCCACCATGGCGGCCATCAGGGTTTGTAGGATCACCAGGTTATCCCTGCAGCGCAGCAACAGCCATTGCAATTACTTACTAATTAGCTCTGTTAATTAATTCGCCCTACCATGCATTCATAAACATCCTCCTCTGTCCTCCCTCAGACACTATGTTTTTTCCTTCTAAAAAAGAAGAAGTAGTGGAAGAAGAAATGGATAACAAAGTATCAACAGTATCATAGTGTGGTGAATGAAAGATGTGATATGCTGCTTGTTCCTGCCTCGCTCACATGAGCTGCGTGTGGCGCTTTGCAATCAATTTAACGAGCACCTAAACGCAGATGGAATTACTGCGCATTTACTGCGCCTACTGAATGGTCGGGGTCCACGACGGCGCGGCCCAACCTTAAAGCAAAAACGATGGAGGAGCCAATCACGACGCACGAGAAGTGAGCAGATAGGGGACTGTATGCTGGCCAGATATGGCGCGCCGCGCGCCCCTGGTAGCTCTTTTTTTCCCGTTCCATACACACGTCTTTTTCAAAAGAAAAACTACTAGGTTACAGTACTGTTCTTAGTGTTTGATGAATTTCCAGGTATTTTATTTCCATGTCAGGTAGCAGCTGGTCACGTCATCAGCTCAATCATATTAGCAGTAAATGAACTTGCTGTGTTCAGCCCAACAAGTCCAACCGGGAGACATCGAGTGGTTTAATTTCATTTCATCGAATGAAAATATGAAAATAAGGAGGAGTTTTTCAGGATCGAGAGCAGCAGGCAAGCAGCTAGGTAGCCATGGAAGCTAGGTTAATTACCAGTCCCACTCCTGGTCGATCTGGCGGAAGTCGACGCCGTCCTTGACGACGCGGCGGCGGCGGGTGAAGAAGAGCATGTTGCCGTAGGAGAACCAGAGCTGGAAGGTGAGCGACCGGAGCGCAAGGAGGAGCAGCAGGTGGAGGCACCATGACCCCACCGGCAGGCCCCCCGTCTCCCGCCACGCCTGCGCCACCTTCGCCACCAGTGGCCCGTACAGCAGGTACTGCACACACACATACAAATACAAGATCGATCAGTCTACATGCCAATCAAGAACATCAAGCTCCCGGCAATGGCGGTGTCGATCGCGACGACAGAGACGATGACAAGATCAAGTGATATAAGCTTGCTTGCCTTGTAGGAGCCGAGGCTCGCCCATGGCCACGACGCCAACGGAGAACCCATGGCCTGGCCCTGCCCTGCTCTGCTATGGACGGAAGAGAACACAGGGGTGGTCAGGGGGTGCTCTGCCCTCTGCGTGTGCGTGCGTGGTGAGACGAGACTCGAGAGGGAGAGAACGGGGGAGGGAGACAGAGAGAGAGCGAGCTAGAGCTAGCCCGTTTGCGTCTGTGATGGTCTCTCACTCTCTCGCCTCGAATGCGTCTTGGACGCCAGACCCTCCCTATTTGTAACACTTGGAAAAAAAATCAGCAGCAAAAAGGAATAAAAAATAGCAGGGTGAAGCCCATGCTTTTTCCTTTCTTCTTCTTTTTTTCTCCACAAAATTAATTCGGTAGGCAGCTAGCTGCTGAGCTCCAGCGTGGTGTGTGTAACTGTGTATCCATCCTCCCTTTCGAGTTGAATAATAAACAGCACGGTGAAAATTAAGTCGGCACTTTTATCTCGTATTTTTCTTTTTCAAGCTTGGGTAAAGTGTACGGGTGAAATATCGGGATGTCGTACGGAGCTCTCTTTATTTCGCCATCACTCTCTGACAGTGGTAAATCTAGGGCTATGCCATTTTTATAAGTATAATAACTAACATCGTGACTCAGAGGGAAATGTACTCGCTCACTCATCAACCACACTCCTACAGTTGGTAGTCCTGTAGTAAAATAAGAAGAAAAAAAACATGACCGTGCAAAAGTGAACTTGTTGTTCTTGCCTCCGGCAGTACTGGCCATCCAGAATTGTTGTAACCGTTCAGCCCGTTTCTGCTAGCGTCCAGCTAGGCGTAAAGGATTTCTGGTGGTGCACATACTGCGTGGCATGCGCCGAATTAATTGGGTCGACTGGTGTGGGCCAAGTGGGCACAATTGGTCGTGATTCTGCAACAAAAAAAAATCCATTTTTTTTTGTCTATATAAGACAATTGTAGTACTTGTTGCTAATAAGTTAGGTGTTTTATAAATCAATGTGCATGCACTATATGTTATCTCTTTATACATAGACGGCTGGATCTTCACTATATGTTACCTCTTTATACATAGGAGTAATAATTCTAGGCTTGCCATTAATTGATATAGTGGTAGAAGAAAATGTTACAAATTGTCGTGTCCATAGATGAAACCTTGCAATTCCTTGATTTATATAAAAATGGAATAATCTGATCACCTAATTTCTTTACCAAAATATCTACGGCCATGACTTGGCTAATATTCAAGCCTTGATTACAGCAAAAAAAAAACGTGAAAACTTTCATCTTACAAAGTTGGTCTTCCAAGGATAGGTAAGTGGGCCTTGTTCTAGTTTAACAATCACGTGGCATAATGCAGTATCAACAATATTACCGAGTACTCCTGATGGAACAGTGTATACATGTAGTAAAGTTGGGAAGTCTTTTACGGTACTGTATACTATAGTGTTTAAAAGTATTAGTATAAAAACAGCTCTCGATTAAGATTATTTGTATACTAAGTATGTAAAGAACTGACTTGCGGTATGGATAGTATACTCCAAGTAGTATAACAAGGTAGTATAAGGATATTAGAGTAAAAAATCTAATGTATTTCTCTAATTTAAGTAATTTAATTTTAAAACCGAGATTAACCCTAGAACCCGGCAGCAGTGGCGGTGACGTATCTATGGTGAAGAACTCTCCGGCGGGCATGGATATGGCACAACTTGTCCAAGCGAAATCCCCACGGCTTCCTCTCTCCATTTTCTATCGTCAGTCTAGGGACGGAGCTAAAGCGAATATGAGGGGGGTTGTGTCACCTCATAACATGTCTAGGCATTCAAGCAAAATATGGTGAACATTCAAAGATGACAAGAAACTACAAAAAATCTGTGGGTGCGGCCGCAACCAGGAGCTCTAACATAGCTCCACCCCTTTGTCATCAAGGTTTGTGCTCACATGAGCATCGGTGTCTGGCGAGGCCGGTGATCGTAGCCGGCGGCGAAGAAGAACGCACAAAACGGATCTTAGACGACGGTGAAAGTTTAGCTGAAAAGTCCCTCAAACTAGTAAATGAAATTCTACCTTATGTATCTTGTAAATTTGCACACCGCTCGAAAAATCACGCATATAATAATCAAGTCCAAACTATCTTTTTTAGGGTGAGTTTAGATTGGGAGAGAAAACACTGCAGAAAAACACTGTAGGTCGTGCTGGAAAGCGTGTTCTGTGAGTGGGGGGATGAAACGAATAGGAAAAAATTAGATGAATAGTGTTTTTTTAGGAGAAGTTGGGTGATCTAAACGCACCCTTATATCTAACCTTGACCTTTGAACTGTTACTAAAAAGAATTATGAGAATCAATAACTAAGTAATAATCACTACACTATCCTTGTTAATAGACGGGTGGATCTTCTCTATACTATACTATATACTATCGTTAGTATAAGACACGTAAAAAAGACGAAATTTGGCTCCTACAACGTGATTATTACTCATATAGATATGTTCGTTCGAGTAACCTTGGTTAGGCCGGCAACACAGGTCATGGTTCAAGATATTTTTTCAATCTTTTTTTAATATTTTCTCAATCTTCCACTACGGTTGTTTCACAACAACCACGCTCCGTACTAATGAAGGTTCAGAGTAAATACTGGCCAGTACCATGGTCCGGGCTGACACGCATAATTTCCGTGGCAACGTTTTGTGTACAGATTCCTGCCTGGCCAGTGGCCTGATCGTCACTGTAGCACAGTGCATCGAGATTCGAGGCTTGCAGCCGCAGGTTTCACTATCCCTACTACGCTCGACGAGCAGCCAGTCAGGCAGGCTCGATCGATCAGGCAGCCCCGATCAAACGGGGTCTGACGTTTTCTATCCTAACAGAGCACAGCCTTGCTGTAATTGTTGCCAGGCCGGAAAATGAAACTTTAACCAGCCTCTCCAGGCTACTCGGGACTGACCGTGTGGTACTTACACCGCTACTGGCAGTAATAAAACTGTGAAGACTTTACCGAGCGACTGACTCACATCGTCATGATTGTAATAATAAGTTTGTTAACGTGCTGCCTCTAACAACTCTGCCAATGCAAGGTAAAACTGTTGTTGCAACAGTTAGCTTATTAAATCTTCACCGGCAGCCTTACGAATCCAGAGCAACTATTTTACTACTGTACTACTGTCTACAGAGCAAGAGGCAGTGCCCGATCGATCAGGCGCGCGAGCTCCTGCCCCTGCCCAATGGATATTCCGGCCAGCGCGCGGGTAGTCTCGTCGGCGAACCCAGCCGCGCATGCACGCGGTTTTTTCTTGGCGTGTGCGGTTGGGGGTTGGGTGTTTCTTCCCCGTCTCTCATCAGCGGCGAGCTCCAGCCAGCCTGCACGACGCCTGGCTGGCTCCCCCCGTGCTCCGGTCAAAACGAAGGCACTCTATTATTAACAAAACAAAACAAAAAAAAGGAAAGAAAGACGCAGGCCTCCTATCCCCTTCCTCGCCATTGCCCATTGATGTGGTGTGGGCAGCATGCATGTCTGCTGTCACCTGCGCTCGTACTTGCATGCACCGGCTGTGTTTAGTTGGACTGGGGTGAAAAGAATTTTTTTTCTAGAAAACGTGTTTTGTGAGAGATTAATAGGAAAGTTGAAGAGAATTAAAGAGAAACTTTTCTAGTAAACGTGTTTTCTGAGATAAATGAATAGGAAAGTTGAAAAAGACCTTTCGAAGTAAACACCGCTGTAAGCAGGCAGGAGCGAAAGCGAGGTGCATCACATGCGGTGACAGTAATCCGTGAGGAGCGTTCGTTCCGGTTGCGCGCCGGTCGGCCTGACCTGGTCAGCGATCGAGCTGAGCGGCCTGAGCCAGTCCACCGGCGAGGAGGGCGGCAGGAAAGGAAACCACCGCCTGAGACAATGAATTCGTGCTGGCTGTGGGTGGGGTGGCTGGCCGGCCGGCGATCGCCTCACCTGCCATCTCCCAACGAACTGAAAGCCCCGTCCTGCTCCTTACTTCCTGGTCGCCGCAAGCCAGCCGCCATGCCGCCCCGAACCACTGGAATGCGTGCAGGTCTCGGTCTCCCTGGTCAGGGGTCAACTGCACCGCTCGCTCGCGCGCGCGCCGCATGCAGCTCAGGCGTACGTCAATGATTCGGAGTAATGGTGCTTGCAAGTTTTGTCATGGTTACAGATATAAAAGGATGATATGAAGGCGATCGAAGGTGGTGTCACGTGCTTTGATCGAGCTCGATCGGCCATGGATCTCATGTTGGACGACCGGTCACGTGCTTCTTCACCCAGGCATGTCTTTTTTCTAGGCTCGTACGTACTACCGTCTTTGCTGACGGACAGAGGACAGTGCGTACTAGGAGTTTGTAAAGCTTGGCAGATGCGTATACTGGTATACTTGACTAACTTCAGTGTGTGCACACCGACGACTGTGACGAGAGACTTGCACTGATGCGAGTCCACGAGGCATGAGCGATGCGCCCATGCACGCACAAGCCCGCCCATCCGTGCCGGGCGGCCGGGCACTGGCCGCGCGGCGGTGCAAGTGCAAGTAGTGCAAGTGTGCAACATGCTGGCGAGGGAGAAGCCAGCGGCAGCGAGCAGATCTCACGACGTCCGGGTCAATGTTTTTTTTTTTTTGTGTGTGTATGCCGTGTCCCGTGTGCGAGCTTGTCGGATATGGGCGTTACGATGAGTGATGAGCACTGACCGACAGATCGACAGATCGATCAGAGATTCAGGGTGTGTTTAGTTGGGAGGTGAAGAAAAGGACTTTTTCTGGAAAGCGTGTGTTCTGTGAGAGGATGAATAACAAAGTTGAAAGAAGTTAAATGCTGTGTTTAGTTCCAGAAGTTCTTTTGGACTTTACTATTCACCTCCTCAGAAAACACGTGTCGGTGCCTGATTTGGTCGCACCGGCACCGACGAGTTTGCGGTGCTAACCACTCGCTTTTCCCGATGGCGAGAGTGAGAGACAAGGGTTTTATCCTGGTTCCGGCCACGGGGCCGTACGTCCAGCAGTGGTGCGATGCACCTGGTTACGTGTTGCTTGTAGTAGGGGTTTACAAGCAAGGTGGGAGAAGGAGATAAGCTCCTAAGTCCCAGGCTATGGTGTGTGGGTGCGTATGAGACTCGTGTTCTCTGCGTGTCTTCGTGCTCTTCTAGTTCGTTCCCCTTTTGCATGAGCTTCCCTCCCCCTTTTATAGACCAAGGAGGAGGGGAACGGATACATGCGTTCGTGTCGTGACGTGGTCGTGGCGCTGACGTCGTTTGGTGCACTGTGCTGCCCATGCCGTGTACCACGCGGGCGGGAATCGCGCCTTCCTACTCCGGCTGACGGCATGGCGACAGTTGACGTAACGTCCTCGAGTGACGGTCCACGGCTTCGAGGGTAGAGGTCTTCGTACGGCCGTCTGGGTCGGGGTTCGGTAGCTTCCTTCGAGGGTTGCTTTCGAGGGTAGTGGCGCATCCGAGGCGGGCGGAGTCAAAGGAGTGGTTGGCACAGTGTTACTGTCAGGTTAGGTTTGCCGTGCGGCGTGGCGCTCAGAAGTCCACTGTGCGATTGGATTTGACCGATGTCTTCTCCGTGGCGTGGGCGATGGCGTGGAGCAGCGATTCCCCTGCTTTTTGACCGTGGAGGGACGACATCATGTCTTGAAGTGATAGATCGCAGAGCGAGGGCGTCATTCCCGGCGTGGCGGGCTCGAGCATGGACCGCATGCTCGAGCTAGCCGACCCTCGTACGAGACGGAGATCCCCGCTCGAGGGTAGTTGTAAACCTCGAGCTCGGTTAGGCTCGATCGTCACGGACATCCCTGCTCGAGGGTGGTCGTCTACCTCGAGCGGGATGGGTTCCAAGGAAGGAGTTGTCGTGACGGGCCTTTGCCGGGCTGCAGAGCCAGGCCGACGTCGTCGTAGGCCTTGTTGCTAAGCAGTTTAGGGCCCAAGTCAGGGTACCCCTTTTCCAGGGTCCCGACAACACGTTTTCCATAAAAGTTTTCCTTCAACTCCCTCTAACTTTCCTATTCATCCCTCTCACATAACACGCTTTTTCTATTCATCCCTCTCACATAACACGCTTCCTAGAAAAAGTTATTTTCTCCCCCATTAACTAAACGCATCCAAAGAGGAATTTTTCTGGAAAGCGTGTTTTCTGATAGAGATTAATAGCAGAGTCCAAAAGAATTTTTAGAACTAAACACGGCATCAGAGGAGGATAGTCATCCTCTGTTTTCCAGGCTAGCGGTTGCCTCAATCCCTCTTGCATGTGCCGCCCTCGCGGAACACTGCCGGTGGCAGGCAGCTAGCACTTCGCCGCCGTGCCACACGAGACCCATATAAAACGTCGGCGTCACGACTGGAAGTCATAGCCGCCGGACACTTACTTCTGGCCCACCCGATCAACCGAGCATCAGCCCTCCTGCTGGGTCAGCGTGACGTTGCGAACCAACAAATTCCCCCGTTCCAAAACAGGAGCACGTGCGTGCGCCACAGACTTGACCGCGCGCGGTGCGATCGAGCGTGTCGTGTGCACCGGAACTAAGACGGGAAACCCACCCTAGGACCAGCTCGCTGCATGCTCACCACACTAGACACCAGAGGTTACATTTACACACGTACGGATGGCCCCGGCAGCCATGCCCTTACTGACCGTTCCACCTGGACCGCGGCGTGCGTGCGTACGTGACGTCCATCACGCCACGCCATGGCCGTGCAGTCACTGGCCTCTCACCCTCTTGAGTCTTGAGAGTTGGGTCTCTCGGCTGCAGCATCGCCGGCCGGATTGGGGGAATCAAGAAGCACCGGGGCCGATCGAGCGTCTCTGCTAGTTATTTATTTGGCATCGTGTATTTACGCGTGGTTTGGCCGGCACCACCACCGCCGGTGGGCGCGGCCGGTGCGCCGCCGCATCGGGAAGGCCGGTTCGTTCGGTGGCCATCCGGCCGTTGGGCGCAAGCGCGCGGCGAGGCCCGCCGCTCTTTAACGCGTGCCTGGCAGTGGCATGCGGCACGGGGGGACGCGACGCTTTTCGTTAGTTTTCCTTCCAGATGCGGCGTGTGGTGTGTGTCAGGGGACGAGGCAAAAAATGTGGCATTCACTTTCCGTTCTGAGCCTCTGATCGATCGATCGATGTGGTGGTTGCCGCGCCTTGCCCGTGGTTGTTTGGAGCTGGCTTTGCCGAATCGTTCGTGGGGTTACGGATCGATTCGCTCTGGGACGTGGATTGTTCACGCCCGCGCAACGACTGTAGTTGGCGGATGAACCAGAGCCGCTAGCTGATCCTGAGTACGAGCCACTAGCAGTTCCTGAACCCGGCCCACAATTTGAACACCCACTGCTTCGCCCAACGTTAGACGCACCACCACCTCTCTTGGTAGCCCAACATTAGTCTCAGGCCACCTTGTTTTTTTTTGTTTGAGGAGTTGGGTCTTGGCATTGGGCTTGATCTTGGGGTCGGTGCGAATGGTGGAACTAATGGTGGGCCTGATTGTAACACTGGTTCGGGCACGGGCTCAGGCTCCGAATCTAGCGGAGGCTCATACCGTTCACGCGGATGTGGGGCTTCCAGTGTTGGAGAGGGTTCGGGTTCAGAGTTGGGTCAGTAAGGGCAAGCCCAACGCAAGGCGCTAGGTGTGGTGGTCTCAAGTTAAAAGTACCATCCAACTAGATGTTTGAAATTCAAGGCCGCCGAGCTCACAACGTAAGTGACTGCTTTGCATCTCCCTACGGCCCCCCTTGCATGAGCATTGCTTTTAGTTTACCATACAAGCTAGTATTTGATTGGCTTGTCCTTCTCTTCGTGTCTGCTTTATGTGTTGTGTTAGGTGAGGGAACAATCATCTCTGCAGGTGTCTCTGACACACTGTGAGGCCGGTGGTAGTGCTGATTTGGAAACTGCTAGCTGAGTTGGAGGTGGGGGCTCCCAGACACGGTGGAGCGATGGGCGTGGCCTAACATGCATTCACATGTCACTCTCTTTCCACAACGCTTCGCTCTAGCGTCTGCCTCTACTTTTTGTCAGGCAAGGTCATCTCTCCTTCTGCAGGCCATTCTGACTGCCTATGAAGCCACATCACTATGATGTGAAGGTTGCATGAGGACGTGCAAGGTGAGGTTACCGGACACGGTGGAGGGTTGGGCTTGGCCTAAATACACGAGAAATGGATACTAATTTCGATATGTGGTTAGTTTATGGTTAATCCTCATGGCATGGGGAACTCAAGTGGCAAAGATTCCTTCCTTCTGCAACCTTATTCAGACAGTGGTGAAACAACTTTCAGATTCTAATGCAGCAAATGGAAGTTTACTTGAAATGGAGTTATTGAACAGAGAATGGATTGTATATGGTTTGAAGAATTCTGGAACTAACAAAAAGCTTGCATCCGAACTGAAGAAACATTCTTTGCTAAGAGGCTATCAGATTCTGAACTTGACCACAGTAGTTACATCACTAGGAAATTTTTTTTTCAACAAAAAAGAAATGTGAAAAGCGAAAAATTAAGAATACAATAATCTTGAAGTGTGTCAAGTGCACTACACTGAACTCAAGTAACTGTTGTCGTATTGTTGGGTGCTGATGTGGAGTCCTTGATCACCACTAATGTAATTAAGCACATAACACTTGGAGTTTAATTTCTGTCTTCAGAGCTGCCTACAGAATCAACTTACAGTTCTACACCATCTCCTCATTCTTTTACTATCGCTAGCAGAATATTTGTCATTTAGTATACAGTGGAACGCAATGCTGCGCAGTCAAGCTGGCTCAGATTCTTTTCTCGACGAAACGATATCCAAACAACTCAGACACGGACATCTTTACCGGGTAAGAAAGAAGAAAACTACCAATAGATAGGTCAGCTTGCCGCTGTGCAAAACTGTAAATTGCACTCGCAATTGAGCCATACTGTATACTTGTACTGTAATTGCTTTTCGTTGTTGGGTGGAAGGTTGGGGGATTATGTAAACTCTTGCTTCTTCTTGATGCTTGCGTGCGAAAGTTGTCGAAAAAAAAAAAATCTAAGGTAGAAAAACTTCGCCGGCAATCTGAGATTTCGAACGTAGTCTCAATTTAGTCTCACTGACCTGTTGTTCTCCCTGCACAAGTTTAGATGAAAGACATGTAAATAACCAGTACCATGCGACGTCCAGAATATGCAGGCAGAAAATATACCTCTTGTTTAATTTTCTTCTGCCTTGTCGTGTGAGCACCTCGGTATTCAATTGCGTAAGACTTTATTTTGCAGAAACGACAGCTGAATTGTTGATTAAGGACCTCAAGGATCATATGGAAAAATTGAACAAGCTTGTAGTTCCATGCATCTGTGTGTCATAGTTTCTCGATTTAGGGTCAAACTGAACATTTTTCAGGACTCATGCCATGCAGATGATAAAGGTTGCCGTTGTTTCCCTAAAAAAAAAAATGCCATGCAGATGTGAAGCGTCAATTGGAATACTACAATGATGTACAAAGCTCCACACTAGTAGGTCAAATCAAAAGTCACAAAATAGGATACTGGACAGCTTGAGAAGTCTTGGATGGCATCAGCTGTAAGAAGCATTCTGCAGGCAGAAGAAAAGTGGAGCAATTTAGGTTCCAGGAGTTTGTTAAGCGTGAGGGAACTGAAGATGCGAATTCTTTGTAGACAAAACTGAATACTAGTCCTAGTAATAAACCAACAACAACAGAATTCAGAATAGGAAATAAGAATGCCCAGAATATTAAGGACGCAAATGGTCTAAAAAGCACATTTACTAGTCGTTTTAGCCTGAACTAGCCTCTTGGCTTCTTTACATGCCCACAATTTTTCAGGCGTTAATAAAAGGGCCCTCGCGGATCGATTGTATATGTGTATGGCAATATGACAACTTTGGAAAGGAAGCTGTTTTCTGCAATGTCACTGTATTCAAACTTGATACGAGGTATGCTGCCTGATTCAACATACCTTTGCCGCAGCACGTATCAGTACCGGGGCGTTGCTGAATGAAAAGCCATTGAGAACAAGGAGACTCACCGGTGCAGATCCCTTTGCCGCAACACTTGGATCTATTCAGACTAGGATAAAACTACATGTCCAAAAAGAAAAGGAGAGAAAAACAAGAGAGCAAACGTTAGAATCAGAACTAAAATAACTGAAGCAGAGTGCAGTACGTCTCGAGGAAAGGAAACTACTGATCGATCATACGTACGTAGAAGCAAATGGGGCACTCCTCCGCTCGCCCGTCGCCGGCGTCATCGGCGGCGTCGAAGCACGGCGCGAGGTCGCCGCCGCGGATGAGGCGATGCAGGCGGCCGGCGTCGAGGTCCGGCAGCTCCCTGACGAGGCGGCGCGGCCGGGTGAGCCGGTCCTCGACCTCAGGCACCAGCCGCCGACGGATCTTCACGCCCGACGCTACGTTGCCCATGCCTATGCTATGTTATGCTACGCTACGCTTGCGGAGGAAGCCGTGGTTTATAGCATTTGCGGTTGCGGCGGCCGCAGCGTTCTCCCATGGTCGATGCCAGGTGTGGAAGGACCGAAGGAGATGGGGATCATGGAGTGTGGCTGGCTGCGCTTTTTGAGCTGAGGAGGCAAAGGAGAAATGGAGGGAAGGAAGCAAAGCATCTGTTTCTTCCCCTTTCGAAATGTGTTGGACGGTTACGATACTGCCAAGGTGCGGTCTAAAGCTGATGACTCGGAAAAGGGTTGGATCACTTCTCAAACTAAACTAGTATATTGCCCGTGCTAACGCTACGGTAAAAAAGAAATACTATATTTTTTAATTAAAATGAAGAGCATGGTGAGTAATAATTATTCTGGTATTGAAATTTCAAGAATTATTCTTGTATTGAAATTTTAGATCTTTCTCTAATAGGAGAATAACACAGGAAATTCCTAAAAGATACAAAATATGAACACACCATTTGAACTTACAGGTGATGCCGGCTGCAAAGAAGGGCACATGCTAGGCCTTCACCATCAGTCAATGCAGTTTAAGAAGTGGGTAGATTGGACAAACAACATAACATAGGCCGAACTATATGATCCAGCTTGCAGGACTTCTTGGTGCGTCAAGCCGTCAATCTTCTGTATACTAATTTTTTCCCCTTTCTTCATGGTCTTGATATCTTGATGTACTTTTCATATTAAAGATTGCATCTATTGTTCCTGCAACAAAAGAGCAGATAAGAGTACGTGGAGCATGCTAAAATTCGTCTTCCCTTCCCATTTGTTTTGACAATCTTGAGCACAAGAAAAAAGTGGCTGACGCATGATTAAAACATTAAGGTTCCCATTACAATACTGTATCAGAAGACACCCATATACACGCAACATGAATAGATATATGTAATATAAAGATGCAGAGTAAATTCCTACAGGTAGCATTATAAGCAGGCGATGAGCTAATAGGTCAGAAAGCAGGTGAGAAGAGAGAGATGAAAAGCAAAAGATCCTATTGGCTTCTATAAGATCCTATCAGAAAACACATGTCACAGACAAACATGGTGTACTTTATTAATAAGGCAACAGATGAACATTGGAATATAAATGCGTGGCAAAATGCTGGTCGGTAAAAAAAAAAATGGCAAGAGCTGTATATTTACCACGAGACATATGAAGCTTCCAACTCTGGATCATTATGTGCGCAACATTGTGTCGACCACAAGCAATCGTTGATTCGGTACCAGAACAGAAGAGAGGATCTGCTCAGTGGCCCTCAATCCAGTGATCCAGCACAACACGTGTTCACGCTGGTGGAATAAGACGGCGGCGGAAATTTCTGGTAGATGCAAAAGAATATTTATCAGTTTCCTGGGAGGGGTCTAGTAATTTCTCAATGATGATATTTGTTTCACCCTAACAATTGCATCCACGAAATTGGAATACGTATGTTGAAATCAACACTCAAGATGCAGGACGACGTACGCCGAGGCATGGCCCGCGAGGTGTTCCAGGGCGCTCGACCACCACGACGCCCATGATGGCACGGACTGAGCAGGAGCGACGCGGCGGCCGAGCAACTGTCCCTGCGTGAGGGATCCGAAGTCGTCGCGGAACGGCAGAAGGAGGCCAGAGGGAGTCCGTATCCGGGGGGAAGATGAGTGATGCTGAGAGAGAAAGTTTCTATATGTGCCGTTAGATATGAGTGATGAATGATTAGATTACATCTGGAGCCTTGGTTTCAATGAAGTTGTTTATGTGAGTACAGAATGTTGGGTGGATTTAGGAGAAGTCATGACTGTTGGGGATAAAAACTTAGGTGGACTTAAAAAAGACATGAAGTGGTGAATTTAAGGGGTGGAGACTAAGAAAGTGTAGGACAACAAACTGCCAGGAAAAAAAAATTCCCCAAAAAGAAACTGCCAAAAAAAAAACCTGATGATGACTCGGGAAAAACGTAGATCGTCACTGCTCAAAAGAGAAAAAGTCTAGAAAAAAATACAAAATGATGACTCAGAAAAACGAAGGATCACTGCTCAAAAGAGAAAAAGTCTAGAACCAGGAAAATATACAGAAGTACAAAATGATGACTCGGAGGGAGTATCACTGCTCAAAAGAGAAAAAATCTAGAACCAGGAAAACAAACGGATGAAGATACAAAAATTTCCGTTGCCGGCACTCGAACCCGGGTCTCTCGGGTGAGAGCCGAGTACCCTAATCAGCTAGACTACAACGGATCTTGTGCGTACCAGGATTCAACACCATTAAAAACTCACAGATTGTGATTCTGCAACAATTTATTTGTCTCATTCAGTACGGTAAAAGAGAATAAATTTGAGAATGTGCGGATTGTGATTAGGCAATTTATTTATTTCAATTCAGTACTGTAAAAGAGAATGACATTTCAATAGAATGTGAGGAAGTGACCACTAAACATGGAACGTGGCTTCAGTACAGCAGAAAAAGATGCGAGCAAGATTGAGAGACTTCAGTCTGCATTGACATAAAAGTGATGCTTGGACAGCTGTGCATGCATATTGCATACAGAATTGCCCAAAAACAAGACTGAACATGCATTCAGAACTCAGACTCCAGAATGTGTGCTTGCATAAGAAACTGAACATGCACAAGCAATCTGCTATATATTGCTTGGACAGTGTAGTCTGAACATAACAATGTGCTGGTGTCTTCTATGCAAAATGATGCACATTGAATCACTGCAAGTCTGCCATAATTCCATATTGTTTGCTTGCAAAATGCACAAAAAAAAAAAGCTAAAACATATACATCACTGAGTGCATACAGCCCTCCATACAAAGCATAAAATAACACGAGTAAGAGACTAGTATAAGTGTAGACAAAATGTTGTGCCCACTATTAGACAAAAGATGTGTCCATCTGTATTTGAAAAATCTCAAACTAAAAAAAGTCAATTTACAAATCTGTTAAAGCTAATTACGCAGCAGCATGAAGGTGGATACTTAATGGATCCATAAACCACGATTCACTATGCCGCCCTCTTCTTCCATCTGAGGCTAGAATTACACCATTCAATTGCTTGTTGCATAGGAGACTGGGAAGTTCAGTTGATTACAGCGAAATCTGATTAGCAGACATCTGATTTCTGATGTCCAAGTTAGTTTTAACTATATCAGAAAATCTGTTTCTGTCTGTATCAGTGACCCAGCGGTTTATTTCCCAATTCGATGTACACAATTGATTGTTCAAAGTTCAAACACAGGGGGTGTATCATACAAACATATGAGCCTTGACCATATACGAAACTGTGAATTGTCATTTGAGGAAAGACACCAAATAATAGAAATAGGGAAATTTTGACTGTCACCATTACTCTGAAATCTGACATATTAGTATCTCAATGAAAAAGAAAAATTGGGGTTGAAGGTACGTTGAATCAGGTATCAGGTATGCAAGTTTGCTCATTTTGATGCCAAACTTGCTGTTTGCTTCAACTTGAACCAAATAATATTTAGAGAACTACTTCAATCAGGAGTGTATTTGTCAAGATATCTTGAGATTAGTTAATTCCAAATATGATGAACATATAGGAAGGGGGGAGGCTTCTGCTGTGATATCACATTACAAGTGCACCTGAGTGACAGACTGCTGAGAGCTGAGTTACTTCAGCTAACGGTTAAATTCTCACTATTTTCAGACGACAAAGTTACTTCATTTCTAAGCAAAGTACTCTTTAGTGACACATTGAACTTAATCTTTGTATCAGATAGCCTTGAAAGAACTAAACTGATCCTAGGCACAGGTTGTTTTCCAATTTGCGGTACTAAAATCAATTTAAGGCAACATCTTCTTTGGTCAAAAGTTCCTCTCAATAATGACGAGTAAAATACAAACTAAAGGATGTGAAGCACTGAGATTTTTCTGAATAATACATTGTGATAATCATAAATTAAACATAACTTGCTCAGTCAACAAGCAATTGTTTGGAGGCCAAGAACATACATCCATGAGTTTTTGTCGTTAACCTTTTTCTCTAGTCAACAAAAAGTGTTCAAGATCAATTATGCTTCTAGCAGTATACCAATTTGACCCACAGATTATTCAGACAGCACATAACATTATAACAAACCTCTTCTATGTGGGTTAACTTATAACACAGAATCGTATGACCTGATGATCAACAACCATAAGAACACCAGAGAGCATGACACCAACTTGTGAAAGTAGCAATTGAGAACAAGACACCACCATTGGTGTCGCTTACTTCATGTCCGAGATGACGTTCTCAACGTACCATTTGTAGGTTTCGACAAGGCCCTGCTTGAGGTCAACCTTGGGCTTCCACCCCATTTCATGTATCTTGGAGCTATCCATGAGCTTCCTGGGTGTGCCGTCCGGCTTAGTGGAGTCCCACACCAGCTTCCCCTGGAACCCCACCACCTCCTTCACTAGTTCTGCAAGCTCCTTGATGGTCACCTCGCTCCCACTCCCCACATTGACATGCTCCAGGCCGGAGTACTGATCCATCAAGAAGATGGTCGCGTCGGCCAGGTCATCAACGTGCAGGAACTCCCGCAGTGGCGAGCCAGAGCCCCAGACGACGACCTCGGGGGCGTTGCACGCCTTGGCCTCGTGGAACCTGCGGATGAGCGCGGGCAAGACGTGCGAGTTCTCCGGGTGGAAGTTGTCGTGCGGGCCGTAGAGGTTAGTGGGCATGGCGGAGACGGCGTCGAGGCCGTGCTGGATGCGGTACGCCTGGCACATCTTGATGCCGGCGATCTTGGCGATGGCGTACCACTCGTTGGTAGGCTCGAGCGGGCCCGTGAGGAGCGCGCCCTCCGTGATGGGCTGCGGCGCGAACTTGGGGTAGATGCAGGAGGAGCCCAGGAAGAGGAGCTTGCGGACGGAGCCGCAGCGCAGCGCGGCGTCGACGACGTTGGTCTGGATCTGGAGGTTAGCGGCGATGAAGTCGGCTGGGAAGGTGGAGTTGGCGTGGATGCCGCCGACCTTGGCGGCGGCGAGGACCACGTAGCGGGGCCGCTCGGCGGCGAAGAAGGCCTCGACGTCGGCCTGGCGAGTGAGGTCGAGCTCGGCGTGGGTGCGGACGACGACGGAGGTGAAGCCGAGCGCGAGGAGGCGGCGCAGGATCGCTGACCCGACGAGGCCCCGGTGGCCGGCGACGAAGACCTTGGCGTCCTTGTCGGCGAGGAAGGACGGGTGCGGATCTGCGGGGGAGCGCGCGCGAGAGAGGGGCGTCAGGGAGCGTGAGCCGCGGTGGAGACCGGGTGCCAGGAGGGCGAGGGAGAGACGTCGGGAGCTTACCGGCGGCGGTGACGGTGCCCATTTCGCCGGAGAGAGGAGGTGCGGCGAACGGATTGACGGAAGGGGAGGAGATTCGCCGGACGGGGCATTTGGGGGTTTCGGGGGCCGTTGTTATTAAAGACGAGGTTTAGTGGGCCGAGAGGCCCAGGAATGGCGGCCTGTCACATGCTTGCATCGAGGAGCCGTTGACCTGTTGTTTACTCTCTTTCTAGGTCTCAAAACAAACACGAAAGAATTACCTAAAGAAACAAACACATTTAGAATTCGTTTTCGTTTAAATTTAATGCATTGAGAGCAGTGTTTGGGGGTAATTCTTATATACTCACGTTTCAAGTGGATCTTGGGATGGTCAGCATCTTGTGATCGGGCGAGAGGCGTTGCGTGAGGATAGGATGTCACTTGTCAGCACTCGGTGGAGTACGTACAGAGGCAGGAGGTGGCACGTGAGGCCGCACGGGATCCGAAGAGCGAGCGGCGTGCACGTTGCGGGTTTGCTACATGTTGCACCCGTACGCATCCCTTCGTCAAGGGCTCGATCCGTATTGGCAGTACACGACGACGATGCTGCCTTTTTTTTTCTTGGAGGCGGCGACGACGAATTGCGTGAGCTTTCCTCTTCATTTAAGCGGGCCTAAATTATTTGTTTTTTGAAAAAAACGGGCCTAAATTGATGCGTCCACTTGTTCTCTCACATCGCATCTAGATTTTGTCTGACAACCCAACCCATCCAAGAAACGCCCCCGCCCGCCGCGCGCAGGCCACCGCCAGATTGTTCGGCCCAAGCATGAAGAAGAAGAGGCCCATCCGAGAGCCCGCACGTTGTCGAAACCCAACCCAAGCCTGCCTCATCTCGGCCGCCGCAACTGGTCCGCATCGCCCAGCGACAGGCGGGTCGTTCCGTTCGCCTCCCGCCGTGCTTGGGCCACACGCTCTCTTTTCAACACGTGCTGATACATGTGCCAATATTCTTTTTTTCTTCTAGTAAAGGAAAAAAACGATGTACACGTCACGTGCCTCCTCTAACTACGATCCCGACTTGTATGGCTGAGGGAGGAGACAATTAGAGCGGCATCGTCGTTGGTCGGTACCTGCATTCATGGTTTACAACAACCCTGAAGATCCTGACTGCAGCGTCCCGGGCCACTGCTGGTGATCTGGCCGTCAAGCCTGATGAACATCCGTGCCAACCTTCTGCGTGGAGAGGACAAGGCATTTTTAGCCACAAAGGGCTAAAATCGTGTAACGTGGTGTTGGAACATTTTTTCTGGAGTAAAGTCCATTTTACCCCCATAAACTTGCCATCGAGTTCAAAAGACCCCCTGAACTCCAAAACCAGATATTATATACCCTCATCTCCAAAAATCATTTAAAACACCCTCTTCAACAGTAAAAGGTGGTTAGTAAAAGGTGGTTTTGAAGACGGTTTCGTAACTCGGTGACAAGTTCAGGGGGTAAAATGGACATTAAGCTTTGTTTTATATCTTATGATTTCCTATAAGCTTCTATTTAAGAAAGTAAATTGTTTAATGATTATTTGAGTTATTTACTGTATTTTAAGATTACAAATAAGTTTGTTGCAAAATAATAGTAGATACCTCGCATTATGAATAAGGTGATTTCTCAAAGAAATTTGATATTTCTCAATTTATGTATAAGTATGTTCCTGTAATTTTGATGAATTTGAAAACCAATTTAAGAGTTACTATTGGAAATATCTTATTGTGCATTTGTAGACCAGAATTTTATTGGTCACTAGAATTCTTAACACAAATTCTCAATAGTAAATAGCTCAAGTAAAGTCCATTTTGCCCCTATGAATTTGTCATCGAGTTTAAAAACCTCCTAAAACTACCCTCAAAACCACTCTTTACTGTTGTAGGGGGTGTTTTAAATGGTTTTAGAAGATGAGGGTGTATAATGTCCGGTTTTGGAGTTCAGGGAGGGTCTTTTAAACTCGATGACAAGTTTATGGGGGTAAAATGGACTTTGAGATAAGAAAGAGAGATGACAACGGTACAGTACGTGCAAGGTTATCATATCACGTTGAACAGAGTAGTACATGCTAGTTGTGGTCACCAACCAAACAAGAGACCTAGGTGGACTCTTGAAACGATCCGGATTTTCCAAACTGAAAACCCGACTCCCTGTACCCTTGTGGTAGTCCCTGGATCAGTCGCTACCACGCACAGATCTCAAAACAGTCGAATAGCAGTTCCAAACCCTCGATAGAGCATCACAGAGTTAAAAAAGTTATTACAATCCCGACATAGGGTTCAAATTATTCGCCACGCAGGGCTAAGCAAGCAAGGTAAAGACAGCTAGCGCTAGGAAGCTCGGTGGTAGGTCACCATCTTCACGTCTCCTCCACAGGCGGGCTTGAGCGTAGACCGTCGTCTAGTCGTACCAGTTGTCGAAGTTGGAGTCGAACTCCGCCTCATCTCCCGGATACTCATTCTCTGTTCCCAAGGAATGGAACAGGCACACGTCACTGACTGAATGCAGCTTTAAGTGGACTAACATACTAATGGTATATAATAAAGACAAGGAAGAGGGCTTGGGGTTTCCTAAGCAAGCGGCTTAATAATAATAATATCTTCATCCCTCCAATTCCCATATATCTGTCCCTGGCTAGTCCCATCATACGACGGGTTCCCGACGGCATCCACCTCGACACACACCTTCAACTCTCGGCGATGCGCAGCTTCATTCCTGGCACCTCAAGAGGGATAACCGGATCACAAGGCAGGCGGAGCACAACCTCCCTCTCCCCGGCTACCCTACGCCCTCACACTCTCACCTACAGGGGGAGAAAAGCATATCCCAAAACAATGGCCGAGCATACTGAAGAACACTGCGTTATCCATGACCAAGATCACAGCTATACGTATAGATCATAACACTCTGCAGAGGTTGTACACCTGTACCCAACCCGGGCTGCGACTGGTAGCGAGCCAGTCGAGACGCAGCCCACAACTAGTAAACCTCCTAGTAAGAATGGCACCCTCCTGGTCTCCCGGGTCTGGATGCCTCCGCACGAAGACGTTGGCCCCAAGGAAATGTGAAAGCATACCACCAGAGCTGCCCATCGGGGGTGTAAGGCACGGGCAGTCACCCCTCACACATACACAAACTGTGATCTCCGCATTCGAGTGCCACCTTAGCTAGGCTAGTCGTTACCGGTCACATCTCAGGTAAGTTGGCATGTACGGTACAGTGAACACAGGACAGTCAACAAGGTTTAAAAATACCAGTACGGGAGGCAGTCTTCTTCCTCACCATCTCAAGTAACCTCCTACACCTGGCTCCAAGTCATAAAACCACTAGGGGGTCCAACCCCCCCTAGGGTACCCTAGGGGGCCATCACCCCTAGAGTCCACGAGGTGACCCAGAAGTCATCTCACCCCGATTTAAGATCGGGTTGTTATTACCCGCACCGGTAAGACCTAGTAAGGTCAAAATTGTCATACACCTTCCCAGTTTTATCCCCACACACACGCTAAGAATATCTACCACATATCCCGCACACAAGCAAGCATAGCATCTCATCATCATCATATAACAAGGTACGATATGATAAGCAGTAGGTAACAAGGCATACGATAAATAAAACAGGTTATGCAAGGTTCACAGCTCAAGCAACACATGCAAGCATAGCGTATCTAATAAGCAATGCCTATAGGTAATCAAAGAAGCAGTCGGGCGTGAACCTGAGCGAGTGGGGTAGTCGTCCTCCTCGGTGAAGTGGTCCTCCTCGGTCAATGCTCCTCCGGCGGCGACTCCTGATCGTAATTTCGTGTAAGTCTAGGGGCCTATTTGCAAAGAAGAGCCAAAAGGAACCCAAGAAAGACCCAAATAACTTCAATTGCATTTGTAAAGTGTTATTCATGATTTTAGAAAATTATAGAAGTTGATCTCACATTTTTCCGAGTTAAACTGAATTAGTTATGAATTTTCTAAGTTTAAAGCATTTTCTGAAATTATTAAACGTATTTTGGAAAACGGAAAACCCAGGAAAAATCACAGAGCGACACGTGGCCTGCTGACATCATCATGACGTCATGCTGACGTCAGTGCAGGACACCGGGTGATGACGTCATCAGTGGGCCCTGCTGACGTCATCGTTGACCGGTCAACAGTCAACAGTCAAGGGTCAGCGGTCAGTGGGCCCACACGTCAGCGTGTGGGTCCGCGAGGTCAGTGGGGGCCAATCACCGACTGGTGGGCCCCCGCGGTCAGTGCGGCACCGCAGGCTCGGCTCGGCCTTTGGGCCAAAACCGGCTTGGGCCGGCCTGCGGCCCAGGGGCGCTTGGCCCAGCACGAGGCGCGGCCGTGGGATCAGCTGCGGCAACGCGGCGATCCCGTGTGGCCAACTGCGCGCGAACCGGGGAACGGCCGGGCGTACGCCTGCCAGGCGCTCGGCGAAGTGCCGCAAAGGCATGGCCGAACGCCGGTGAGCGTGCGCTCGCCGCGTTCCCGTGCACGAGCGTTCCCGTGTGCGTGCGTGCGTGTGTGCGTTCACGAGCGCGAGCCAGCGCGTCGCGCACGAGTGCGTGCGCTAACGCGGGGAGGCGCCACGACGCGGCTCGGCGGCCGAAACGGCTCGCCGCGACGGCGAGCCCGCGGAGCGGCGGCTACGCGCGCCCGCGGTCGCGTCCAAGGCCAAAGATGCCTACTTGGGGCTCCTGCAAAGCGACTCGACGGCCGGACAGTGGGGATCGGGTCCTACGGTGGCAGTGCACTAGGGCTAGCTCCCGGCGACCCGCCGGAGCAGAGCAGTGACGCGGCGAGGAAGAAGGGCTCACCTTGGGCTTGAAAAAGGCGGGCTAGACGGTGCAGAGGGGTTGGCGAGGCCGTGGCGAGGTGAAGCAGGCCAGCGTGGAGTAGCGTTGCGGCTTGGCGCGTCTTCTCCGTCTCCGGCGGCGGCGTGGTCGACGTCGGGGTACGGCTCGCGGTGCGCAGCGTCGTCCTTTTCCCGCGAGCTCCGGCTTGGCTCCAGGTAATGGCAAGGCGCCTCCTTGCCGTGGCCCTCCCCCTTCTCCTCCTTCTTTCCCTTCTCCCTCTTCTTTTCTTTCTCCGGTGGCGGCGGGTGGAAAGGGGAAAAACCCCAAATTGACGGCTAGGGTAGCGATTGGGGCTGTCTAGGGTTTATATGGGGCAGTGGCTAGGGTTAGAGGTGGCTCCCGGGGTGGTTGGTAAGGCGAGCGGCGGGGATCCTCGGCATCCGCGCTGGCGGACACGCGGCGAGCATCCGAGGTGCGGTGGCTAGGGTTTTGAGGGGGGTGATAGGGGCTCTCGGGTGCGCAGGGTAAGCAGGGCACGTGAGCAGCTTCTAGAGGGTTCCCGCGGCGCGGCTGGGCAGCGCGGGAGGGCGGCCGGCGACGGGGTCATGCGATTTGCGTGACCCTGTCGGGAGGTAGGGGAAAAGGCTGACGGGTGGGGCCGGCCCGTCAACGAGAGAGAGAGAGAAACGGCAGCGCGCACGAGAGAGAAAGAGATGGCCCGACAGGTGGGTCCGGCGTGGCAGAGAGAAGGAGAGGGCGTGCGCGGCTCGGCGCCGACAGGTGGGACCCACCTGTCAGCGGAAAAGGGCGCGCGAGCGCGGCTGGGCCGGCGGCCTGCTGGGCTGCGACGCGAGAGAGAGAGAGAGAAAGAGAGACGGGCCGGGCTGAAACTAGGGATAGGTCGGGATTCCGGGTCAGATTGAGTTAGAGCCCAAGTTAGTTTTAGGTTTAGAATTTGAATTTAAATTCAAATTCAAACCCCACACATAAATCCAAATATGAACCAGAGAGAAATCCAAATGCCACCCTAGCATCAACTTGGTCCTTAGACATAAAGTCAACTTTTTCTAGGAATTTTGGGGAGAGAGAAGAAGACATCCTTAGGGTAAGCCAAACTTTTCAAGCACAACAAAAGTTTTTTAAAAAATTTCTCATTTTGAAAATAGTGGACTGTTACAACTCTACTTGTAGTACTTTACAGACTCGTGCCCACTGAAATATGGGCCCAGAGTCCCAGACACAATCAGGTAGTGCGTCGTTATATAACATCCTGGATTCCTAGTAGTTTGGACTTGTGGTGAGTGTTTTTATTTTATTTTGAGGGAGTTCAACCAAGTCCACAGTCTCGGGTAGGGAAGGCCTAAGCCTTGTCGTACCCACTCTTATGTGGCTCAGGGTTTTACAAACCGAACCGGTTCCGGTAACCGCCGCCCGGCGGTAGCGGTTTACCGGACCGGTTTGACCGGTAACCGGTGGAAACCGGTCAAATTCAAATTTTGAATTCAAATCCCCCGTGTAATCGGTTTGTGGCGGCTAACCGCTCGGTTGGACCGGTTACCGACCGGTTTGAGCAGGTTACCGACCGGTTTTGTGGACATCCCAAACCGCTCGGTTTGGGTCGGTAACTGACCGGTTTGAACCGGTTACCGACCGGTTTGAACCGGTTCGATGGACAGCAAAAATTTGGCATGAAATATGCGTAAATTAAGGAAAAAAATAACTACAAATATAGACAAACATCCATACATATAATTGTACATACAAACATAGTACAAATGTCCATGCAAATAGTTCAGTAGTCCTCTGATACAAATAATTGTTAATACAAATAGTTAGTTTAGTAGTCCTCTCATACAAATAATTGTTCAACGGTAGCATCGCGAGGCCATTTCATACTCCGCGGTGGACATCACATTCAAACCCTACCTTACAAGCAACTCAGCTTTGAACTCTTGCCAAGTTTGGCCCGTCCAGGCCGATGTCGTCTGCCATTCCTGAAGTAACATATTATATCAATGAGGATCTTGCCATTCGTACACCCATCTCATCGGTGGCTGCATGCTCAACTCCGGTATAGGATAGTGATAACTAGACTGTGAGGATTCCCTGTAGGAGGAGCTAGAAGAGAACTGTGGAGAGTCGTAATCCGTCGGTCCAACCGTTCTCCTCTGCGACATCGGTGCTCCATGGTCAATGTCCTGGGTTGCATGTGTGAACTCAGTCTCCCCTGCAATCAACCACATAGTATAATTAATACTCATAAGTCAGAATAATAAAAACATGTTCATATGTAAGTACACTTGGTACCTGTAAAATGTAGACCAGCAGGTGGGTTTGAAGGTGACACGCCTCCGCCCCCGCCACCGCCAGTAGCACCGCCACTGCCGCCACCACTGCCACCACCATCATTGCTATCATCACCATCACTGCTACCATCACCATCATTACTATCATCACCATCATCGCCAGAGCTGCTGTCCTGAGACTCCTGATACTGTGGGCTTTTATCACCCTCACCATCATCAGTGTCTTCATCGCTCAGGACTTCTATTTCTTTCTGTTTCCCTTTTCCCGTTGCCTGGCCTCGTTGGCGCTTCGGGATAACCTTGCTAGGCGCGATGTGGTACTTCCGCTTCCCTACATGAGTGTCACCCACATGTCGCCGTGCCCAATCACTGATGCAATCTTCCCCTGTAGAAGTACGGAGGTCCGCCGGATTTATTTTATCAGCGACAATATTAGAGGGAAGCGGCGTGTCACCTTCATCGTCGTCCTCGTCTAGAACCGGAGCTTTGTTTGACCTTCCACATGACCCCATTGCAATATATCAAAAAGTTAATGACACTCATCTTCGTCGGCCCAGTCCACGAATCACACATCAACGTGACGCCGAACATAGGCCACTCTACCTGAAACTTTGCGTACTGAACCTGCAAGTCTCGCTCGTTTTGATCCAGGTACTTGCCATCAATATCCCGTCCAGTGGGTGACGCGATACCTTCACCTGCAAAACATATGGCACTCATGAGATTAGATCTAAACATGTAGTTGCGTAGCTATTATTTCGGCTGCAAAGAAAACATACCCCACTTCTGTGTCTCTCTGACCGCACTGACAAAGTATGGACTGTCAGCTTGTCTTCCAGGAACTCCCGCAGTATAGAAAAACTTTGACCAAACTTTCCCAATAGCTTCCTTTGCATTCTTACCCTTCTGCGTCCATGAGCCTGTGTCAATCCTTGGCTGCGTCGATCCATGCCCCGAACCTAAGTTGTAGTCCGTCACCCCAGGAGTCTGCCTCGCTGAAGTTGCCCTTCGAAGCATCCTCTGCAACGTACCCTCTCCCCTCGTACCACTACCCCCTCCATGCTCGTATGTACCTCCTCTCTGTTGCACCCCGCGACGGAACTCCTCTTCCGCTCTTGATTGGTTCAGGGCACGCTGCAGCTCAGCCTCCTCATCATACGCTTCACCTCCACCAGGATAGTTACCTTCCGCTGCAGCCTTCTCCTTTCTCAACTTCTCTTGAGCACGTTGAGCAGTTAGCTTCTTTGCCCTTTCAAGCTCACGCTGAAAGTACTCACGCACCTCCTTTGAAACCTTATCACAATGGACGACCTCCGTCCCGCGCCCTGCCAAATGTTGTTTCAATCTAGTGGCACCACCGCCTCCCTTGGACTTATGACAATAGTTGCATCTCCAACCGGGGTAAAGATTTTCACCGTGTTCCCATACAACATCTCTATCTCTGCCAGACATTGCGTATCTGCAAACATGGAACGAACATAAACATATCAATGTCAACTTGACAACACATAGCTATATCACAATACTTAAATCCTACATCCATTTCCTTATGTCCAAAATCACAAAACCCTACATCAAAATGTACATACATGGCTACAAATCACTAGATCCACTTCATACATTCTAAAATCACTTGGATGCAATCAAAATATACCTAAATATCTCTATCACTACATCCATTTCATAATTTCATAGATCACAATAGCCTAAATCATTGAAACCCGCATCAAATCCATACCTCACCCGCGGTCGGGCGGCTAACCGCCGCTACCGAACGGTTACCGGAGAAACCGGAGCGGTTAGCCGGCGTCGGGAGCCGGGAACCGCGGAGCCGGGAACCGGGGCGGCTAACCGCTCAAACCGAGCGGTTACCGGTCGTTCCGGAGCGGTAGCCGGGCTCGCGCGGCGGTTGCGGCGCTGGAGGCGATTTTTCGCCCTTTGGAGCTGCGCTGCGCGGGGGGGGGGAGTGAGGGGGTGTTCTGGGGGGTGAGGGGGGCGAGGGGGGTGGTTATTAGGGTTTAGGCGAGTTGGGCCGAGTTGGGCCGAGCTGTTTTTTTCTTTTTTTTTATTTAACTTGTATTTCGCGAAAAAATAGCAAATGACCAAATATTTGAGAAATTTTGACACCAATAGATCCAGCACACCATGAAGTATTTTTAAGAATTTTTATCCGATTTTTCAAATTTTTAAATTCAAATTTGAAATTTTTGAATTCAACCGGTTTGAAACCGCCCCGAACCGCTACCGGTCCGGGGCGGTTCGACCGGTTACCGCGGTAACCGGACCGGTTACCGCGGATTTGTGAACCCTGATGTGGCTTTAGTGCTGAGACGAGGAGCAGTCAAGAATGTTTGGTTGATGCCTAACTTTGCACGTCTAAGCTTACTCGTGTCATAGGCTGTTAGACAATTGTTCGGTTCTTTGCCGTAGTTCTTAGCACTCTAGTCCACATGTTATACTTTCACTTTTTTTTTTGTCTAACTTTACCACACTCGTGACTACGAATTTGCTAGCCACACTTTTGTGGCAAGGCACACTTGAAAGTTAGTTATGGCAAACTTAAACACCAACCAAACAATATGTCGCCCCGTGTGATGTCAGCAATTTGATCCCGGCAAGGCATCCATGTGAGAGCTATTATGTACATCGTTTATGAATCCATGTGAGCGCTATTATGTACTCCATCTGTTCCAAATTATTAATCATCTTGGCATTTTACTAGATTTATTAATGATGTTATGAATTTAGACAACTATATGTCTAGGCTCATAGAAGATGTCATGAATTTAGACACTCAAAATGGCACTCATAATGACTAATAATTTGGAACGGAGATAGTACATAGCAATACACCCTCGTGAGTGTGTGTACATTATGGTGTGAAAGTACAGTACAGTACTGTATGCTGCCCTTCGTAATAAGAAAAAACGATTTCTAATCAGTTACTACTATAGTTTATTTAATTGAAAGTATTTAGGTCGTCACCCTCTTCACCAAATAGTCCGCAGGTCGACTCTTCTCTGCAGTACTTCGGACACTCATCCCCACCGAAATATGCCCCCCCACCCCCCACCCCATACACAATCGTGCAGCGCGTCGTTTGACAATGTGATTAAGCACCAGTATACATAATCATGGTTCCATAAGTTTATTCCAATTTCCAAGAAGGTAAAGCGCACATGCCCAGGCAGGTGTTTCAGTCTTCCTTTCATGGTAAGGTTATTGTAGTTTTCCTAGCTACGTGTGGTTAACTGGTTTCTGGTTATGCTTACCCCAAGTTCCCATCTAGTAGTTGTGGTGTGAATGCTTTTTTATTTGGTCCAGAGTCTCGGGCCTCTATTTACGATCTATTTAAGCCAGCCAGATCGACCACGGCACACGGCAGAAACATACACCTCAGTGACCTCACGACTCAGGCTCTCAGCCTCTCAAGCGCGCAATGCCTTCCCACGGGGCTCCACATGCTTCTTCCAATACCAACGACGGCACCACGACGTCGTTCCTCACCGACAAGTCAGCGAAAATCTTCCTCGCCGGGCACAACGGCATGCTGGGCTCCGCCATCCACCGCCGCCTGACGTCGCTGGGCTTCACCAACCTCCTCGGCCGCACCCGCGCCGAGCTGGACCTGTCGTGCGAGCCATCGGTGCGCAAGTTCTTCGACGCCGAGCGTCCCCGCTACGTGATCCTCGCCGCCGGCAAGGTCGGCGGCCTCCACGCCAGCTCGGCGTCGCCCGTCGACTTCATGACCGAGAACCTCCGCATCGCCACCAACGTCCTCACCGCCGCCCGCCTCTGCGGCTCCGTCCGTAAGCTCCTCTTCCTCGCCTCCTCCGCCGTCTACCCCGTCGACGCCCCACAACCCATCCCGGAGTCCGCTCTCCTCACGTATATATACATATATATGCATATATGCAACTCAACATGACAGAACAGAAGCACGGAATTGGATTGCATGCAGGTATGCCATCCCGAAGATCGTGGGTATCAAGATGTGCCAGGCCTACCGCTTGGAGCTCGGCCTGGACGCGATCGTGGCGGCGCCCAACAACCTGTACGGCCCGAGGGACCCATTCCCGTCGGAGAGCTCGCACGTCATCCCGGCGCTGATCCGCCGGTTCCACAGCGCCAAGGTCACCGGAGCCGGCGAGGTCGTCGTGTGGGGCTCCGGCTACCAGCTGCGGGAGTTCACGCACGCCGACGACGCCGCGGACGCCGTCGTGCTGCTGATGGACAGGTACTCCGGCGACGAGCACGTCAACGTCGGGAGCGGGCGCGAGGTGACGGTGCGTGAGCTCGCGGAGATGGTGAGGGAGGTGGTGGGGTACGAGGGGAGGATCGTGTGGGACACGAGCCGGCCGGATGGGGTGATGAGGCGGCGGCTTGATAGCTCCAAGATGAGGGCCATGGGGTGGGAGCCTAAGGTCGAGCTGCGGGATGGGCTCGTGAAGCTGTACCAGGGGTACCTTCGTGGCCGCGTCACCAACTTTAAGAAATGAACTCAAGCATATATGTATGTGTGTGTGTGTATGCACTCCATCCAAGTATATCCAACCATGTATCTGAGACAATAATGTGAATGGAGTGCTGCAGTTTGATCTGTAAAAACTCGCTAGAGCATTTGAAATGCATCAACTGGACAGCGTACAAAACGATGCCAACAAAGAGAGAAATTGAAGTATGGTTTTGAGAACACAGCGTGGCTGCTCCAGCTCCAAGTTTCTTGATCGAGTAGCTGAGTAGCATCTCTCTCAGAAGGTCCACAGCATGACAACACCTCCTGGAAACACACGTGACAAGAGCTATTCAAAACACGTGTTATTCTTTTTTTTTCAGAGTAAAACACGTGTTATTCATTCTCATGATGGGACACACAGAAATTAGTACACCCAGACACCGACATGATGATCGTTAAAACATAACGCTAGCTGACTAGCACTTGTATTGAGCGACACTATTCTTCTGTTTTCACAAGGAAAATGAAAGATATAGGTCGAATCAGGTCAAATGCGATATTCACATCAACTTCGGATCAGGTCGAATCAGGCTCTCTCAGCCACGCGATGCCGAACAGCAGAAGGCCGGAGCCTCCCAGCTGCACGTGATGCTCTTGTCCGGCGCGCACACGGCCGCCAGCCAGATGGCTGGTCGCTCGTACGCCATGCTACACCTCGTCCACATGTACAGAGGTGGAGGTGAAGCCTATCACCATCTCCTCTGAAATAAACCGTCGTCGTGTCTCTGGTTCAGCCACGCCTCGTCGTCTCCTGTAGACAGGAGTGTTGGAGCGGAGGGTTCTTCTTGATCATTTGCTTGGAAGCTGGAAACCCGGAGATGGTAAAGTTCTTCCCTCTTTTTGCTTCGAACCACGTCTCGTAAGATGATTGATGACATCGTTGCTCTGCCTTCGTCGTTCTTGTTCTCAAGGTAGCGCCTCTCAGCTCACGGTTCTTACCTCGAATCGTCTGAGATAAATCACGCTATTCCTCTGCCTAAGGAGTTTCTCTACTTGCTTCTTCAAAGATGAGTTGGTTTAAAAGGAAGAAGGTGTGAACTGAGTTTAGCCCAGCTGATAAGGTTTCTTATGTTGGAATCTATCCATCCGGGTTTGTTGATAAAGGTGTCTTATGTTAGAAATCTACACACATCCAGGTTTGAGTTCTCGACTTACCGTAGGTGCTCGCATTTTCCTAAATTTAGAGGGTGTTTGGCATGGCTCTAGAGCTAAACTCCAACTCCAATCATTTTGGTAGCAAAACAACAAGCTCTACGACTCCCTGGACCTCCCCCAACTCTAGAGTTGTAGTATAAATACCAGTGGAGTTGAGAGATAATTATCCACCATTGCCATTGATTAAAAATGGTTCGTTTCTTTTATATCTCTCTCCCTTCGGCAACTCTACCCGCCCATCCAGCTCCCTCCGACACGACCTGTTACCCACGCCGCTGCCTAACCTCCACCGAGCCCATCACACACCCCCAACCTCCTCCACTCCTCAAGCCTAGCCGGTGCACGCCGTAGCCACCCCACGTCTATGACTCTGGCGGGCCTCACTCTTGGCCTCCGCCTTGCCTCCGATAGGCCTTGCTCCCAACCTTTTCTTTTCCTTGATTGGGCCTCCACCTTGTTTTCGTCGTACCTCCTATGGACTACATGTGGTGTTGGGGAGCTCCATGGGGAGGACAAAGAAGGTAAACTCAGGAAAAAAAAAAGAAAACATAAGAATGGATGGAAGTACAGGTGGAACGAGAGTCCAGGGCAACAATGGCAATTCACCATGAAACCCCCTTATTTTGGAGTTGGTGACACCTGCTCCAACTCCACCCAAAGCTAGCGCCGCCTGGAGTTTTGGAGGGGATTTGCTCTAGGAAGAGTTGGAGCTATGTGCCTATGTCACGTGTCCTTACTGCACGATTTAACTTGTGTTGTTTTTTATTTCTATGGTAGGCGCGTACCCATTGATTGAGGCGCCAATGGTGAATTCATCAATTTCGAGATCAGCCGGCTCATTGTCTTGGAGGTGCTCATTGGAGCATGGTTGTGTGCGTGATAAGAGTGAGTGGGTGCGTGTCGTACCACTATTAAGAAAATAAGAGGAAAAAAAAATCAGCAAACCAAGGAGATTGAGTTATTGAGTTCCTCGCTCGCGCGCGGATGGGCCGGAGTTATGCGTCCTCGCTCGCACGGAGCCTGCTGAGCCCAGGATACAGTCGTCGTCTGCGGTTTCGTGTTGGCCCGTGGGCGGTGGGCTGGCGGGCGGGTCGCGTGCTCGTTTTGATCCGTGTGCGTGGGCGAGCCCAGCCTTCCTTCACTCGGTCTGGTCTCGCGTGTTTAGCTCGTCGTTTTGGTTCCTCCGGCAGGCGATGGACACGTACGTGCTCTGTGCTCAGCGTCCGCGAGCAGAGCACGCCAATGCTGGCGCCAGTGCACGCAAACGTCCGCTCATAGCACGTGCCTGGCTTGCCATCCACTCAATCTGGCGTCAACAAACTCGTGCCCGATTGCTCACCATCGCCTGCATCCACGTGGCCACGGCGGCGGCGGGTCGTCCATGTACTCCATGTCGTTCACATGTACAGTTGGGCGGCCGGTCACCTCCCCGTGCGAAGCGCCCCCCTCTGTCCTCCCCGTTGGGTTCGCCCGGCCGGTGTCCAACCCAAAGTCCACGGCCGACGGAAAGGAAACTTGGCAAACCTCTTTCGAGTTTGAAGCCCACAAACTCCCACACATTCATTTGCCCAAACAGGGGTCAACTCGAGGTCGTTTTCGTGTCCGCTGCTTCCTCCTCCAGGCGAGCCGCCGAGGAACGAAATAGAACTCCCCGAAGAACCCGGACCGAACTTTCAGGTGTCACGTCAGCAGCTAGACTGCTCGCTCGAGTCCAAGGTCAAAGCCCACTCCCCATCTAGAACAAAGCCGCCACGCGCACTTGCCTGCTTGCCGCCGTCGCGCGCGCCAACCTCCCCCACCGGCCTCGCCGTCCGTCCGCCCACACACACGGCACACCCAAACCCAAGTCTTCAATGCACAAGATATAAAACGTGATCGGTTTCCCAAGGGTGCACGCCCCGGCCGTGACACTAACCACTTAACCAGCAGAGCAGCCGAGTCCGAGCGAGCCCTCTCGGAATCCGACTTGGAAAGGGCGTTGCGTTGCGTTGCGTTGCCACCGAGTCCCAGTCCTCCCCCACTACTCTACATAACCCCAGCGTGAACGTCCCGGCCACAAGCCCACCCAGAAACAAACGAGATTCCCAAGCATCAGGTCCCGGCTCCAATCCCGTGCGCGCGCCTCCCACGCCGCGCGCACGCCTGCCAAGGATGGCGACGGTGACGACGACGACGACGACGCTTGAGGAGCGCCACGGCGCGGGGTGCTGCGGCGGGCACGCGGCGGCGGCGGCCGGCGTCGTGCTCTCGTCGTCGTCGTCGCCGCCGGCGAAGGGCGGCGGGGAGGACCAGCTTCCCCGGCTGGTGAGGTTCGAGGAGCTCCCGGACTACCTGCGCGACAACGAGTTCATCCACACGCACTACCGCTCCGAGTGGTCCGTCCGCGACGCGCTTCGCAGCGTCTTCGCCTGGCACAACGAGACGCTCAACGTCTGGAGGTATTTTTGCCCGGCCTCGCGCCTCTCTCCTCTGCTTCTTTCTACTCGTCTCTTCCGACTGTGCTTGATCTGACTTCAACTGCATTGCTTCGACGTGATTGCAGCCACCTGGGAGGGTTCTTCCTCTTCCTCTACCTCGCCGTCGGCGAGGAGACGGGGAGGGTCGCCGCCGCCGCGGTCGCCCGCGCCGCTCCGGGCATCGTGACGTTCGTCCTGACGTCGGCCAACGCGTCCTGGGAGACCCACTACAGCAACTCGGTAGGCAACGAAAACATCAAACTTTCCTGTTCCCGAGCTTGGACTTTCTCTGCAGCAGCTCTGTATTTTTCTTTTCCACGCCAAAATACAAACATGCACTGCACGCACACGAATATTTTTTTTTTGTCGTCATCGTCATCTCCACACCACGATCCGAACATCGTGCTTCAGCTTGGCTGTAGCATGTCTTTGGACATCAGAAACCTTAGCAGGATGCCAATGTGAAAGCAGCCAAGAACAGATACTCCCCAGCTGTACAAATCATTGGCAGCTAGTTCTTCAGAATCTTAAATCGCCCATACCTGCATCAACTCCATTGCCGTTTCTCCGGAAGTCATGGTATAATATCATATAAACATAATATATAAGATATACTCAAAAAATAGTACTAGCTAGTGGAGTAGATAAGAAAAATGAGTATATAATCACAAAGCGCCGGGTCGTGAGGCCCAGATCGCATCCCCTGAGCTGTCCACACACACAAAGAGACTAGACTACTAGGCGCCAAACAGAGAGAGGGCCAGGCCACACACAGTTGTCCTCCACGGTCTATGTTCATCAAATCTGGTTGTTGCATGTTCATGGCCAGCCACATGTTAGGAATTGGTGAGATTTCAATGCAAGGCACAGCTCGGTGGCAATGCCGGATAGTGGTTTAATTGCTACAAGGCTGGATTTGCCCCTGGTCCTAGATTACTTCACTATCTCTGTCTTTTTTAGGAAACAATCACTATCTCTGTCATCGTCATCAAGAACAATCAACAATTTGGCAGGAAAAACGGTTGCCGGAAAAAAACCGTTTAATTTCCTAACTGGTCAATCAATCCCCCCGCACCTAACTGCATTCATCCAGCTGTTCTGCTGAAACTTTCAGCTCCCGGCCAGCTAATTGAAACGCAATCATCGCATCTCAAGTCTTCAAGCACCAACTTGCAGGCTTGTAAAAAATCGCATGTCGTTTGTTGCACATGATCTTGACTGAGACAGCACTTTCTAAATCATATGCTTCTGCCAACAAAGATCCAGATTTGCTTTCTGACATGTTTTCTTTATAAAAAATGCTCTGTTAAAATTTCCTCTGTTTCTTAGCTAGTAAAAAAATTGGCAAGTTTAACAGTTTAGCTGTGCAGTTGTTGATGCTGATAAAAAAAATTCCTCTGTTATTTTTTTCAGAGCTTGGTGGCGAGCAAGGGCTTGTCAGCCGTGTTGGAGAGCCAAGCCGTCCACGCGGTGCCGACGTGGCCGCGGACGGTGTTCCTGGCGGGCGCCATGACGTGCCTGGCGGTGAGCGCGGCGGCGCACCTGCTGGCATGCCACTCGCGCCGCTTCAACCGCCTCTTCTGGCAGCTCGACTACGCCGGGATCGCCGTGATGATCGTGGCCTCCTTCTTCCCGCCGGTGTTCTACGCCTTCCTTGGCGACGCCCTCACGCAGCTCGTCTACCTCTCGCTCATCACCGCGCTGGGGCTCGTCGTGGTGGCGCTCCTGCTCGCTCCGGCGAGGTCGTCGCCGCGGCTGCGCAGCCTACGCGCCGGCATGTTCGTGCTCATGGCGATGTCCGGCGCGGCTCCGGCGATGCACGCGCTGTGGATCAACTGGGGGCACCACGAGTGCCACCTCGCCTTGGCTCTCGAGGGCGTCATGGGGCTCGTGTACGCGGCCGGGGCAGGGTTCTATGTCTCCCGGGTGCCGGAGAGGTGGATGCCGGGCAAGTTTGATTGCGTCGGGCATAGCCACCAGATATTCCATGTGTTGGTGCTCGTCGGCGCGCTCGTGCACTACGCCGCCACGGCCATCCTCATCACCTGGAGGGAGTCGATGGCTGCCGGCGTGGCGTCGGCCTTGTTGTTGTGACCTGTGGCTCCCGTGCAGGTCAATGTATATGTAGGCAAAGGGGATCCCGATGATTATTCATTCATTCTTTGTACTATATATATATGCATCAATCAAAAATGTTTGTTCTGGATGGAGTTGCCCTCTCATGTGCTCATCATGTCCTCATGTTGTGATGCAAAGCAAACCGGACAATGTGCTGCATCTTTTCGACCAGTTCTTGCGCTCAATTTTGTGCACGTCTACGCTTATATAAAGGGCCACCTGCAGTCTGGGGTACACACACTTCTTTCACCCAACCATAGTATGTGATGAGTTTCCTATCCATCTTCGAATAGATCTTAGGTTTCCCATCTTTCAATGTTACATTTAAACAAGGAAATGGAGAACCTTAGAACCACAACAAACCATAGCTCTCTCTCTCTCTCTCTACGCATGCTACCGCTGCCGCCAGCTCCTCCCACCGTCGCGCGTCTCCCGCCGCCGCATCCCACCGTCACAGGCGCACCGCCTCTCGCCGCTGCATCTTGTTGCGCAGCTGCCTCCCCCCCTCCATAGGCGCACCATCTCCCTCTGCCACGCCGCCCCCGAATGCAGCTCACCTGCGCCTCTGCTGTCGTCGCCGCTGTAGCTTGCTTGCGCCTCTGTCTGCGTCCTCGCCACTCCCGGCTATAGCAGCACCTGCACCCCCCACCTTCTGCCACTGTCACCTCCCTCCGCCGGCACTTCACGTAGACCCACACCTCCGGAGATGAAGACACTACATTCAATGTCTTAAAACACTACATTCAACATTTATTTATGTTACTATCAACATTTTATATGACACAGTACATCATTTGCATAACAAATGTTGAAGTATTTTATCTAAATTATTGAACTTGTACAATCCAAATGTTGAACATAGTGGTAGAACGGCCCATCATCAGCTCGGCAATGGTGGACTTTTTAGATAGATCTCTTAACCAAGTAGATGGATAGGAGCACCCCAATTATGTGACTCGATAACAATGTTTTTAGAGTAGACTTGATAACAATTGACAATACTTCTTGATCTAAAAAAATTGTCCGTCATGTCCACCTTCTCCTTGGCTTCCTCATCGGCTTATCCAAAGTGCTTGAGATGCTCTGCGGGAAGGCCTACGGTGTCGGCCGCCTCCCCAACCTCGGCGTCCACACATAGCGCTCTTGCCTTGTCCTCGCCACCTCCGCGCTCCTCCTTTGCCCGCTCTATGCCCTCTTGGGACCCATCCGTCACGTGCTCAGATAGGCCCCATTGTCGCCACGCTCATTGGTGACTTCACGCTGCAGCTCCTCCCTTAGATAGCCATGGAATAGCCAAAAAGTCTCGAGCCATCTTAGCTAGTACATGATATTGATCCTGGTTTCTTTCCACCACTTAAGCACATCAAATTCCTCACATTCCCTTGAAGGAACCAATGAATATCTGCCTCTGATCTTCTTAAGCGACGAGGTTTACTTTTTTTGTTGTATAAAGCAAATTCTAGCCCCAGCTTACGCTTTATGAACAATGAAGACAACATACTTGCAGAACCACTGGCTTCAAGTGAAGAAATATTGCCATGTGAACTCCTTTGCAACATCGAGTCATAATGTAGATAATATGTTTTGAACCAAATAAGAGCATCATTTGCCTTTTCTATCAACTACTTCCTCAGCATACACCTTTAAGTGTTTTCCTACCATGAACTTCAAAACTTGGATGTGCTGATCTCATCATGCTCTTGAAAAAACTCATTTTCTATATTTCTAAAGGCAACATTTATGTTGATCCAGAACTTGGTCAAAAAATCTCTCTCTACCTTAGGATCCAATACAAAACTACGAAGATAGACACACTTCTTAGAAAAATCAAACTATGATCAATTCCATAGGAAGCTCTTTGCAGGATGTCCTAATGTGATTCGGTAAGTGAGTATTCCAATACCTGTGTGATAGGCCAGTTTGGAACCATAGTGAATGCATATGGCTTTTGCTTGATTCGGTAGTTCTTCAAAAATACTACCACACGATATATCTTTTTCTGATGTGACTAGAACGATGTGCAACTTTGCCAGCACTTCCAGCAAGTAATTCTACACTTTCACTATTAGACACCCTCTCAGTTGAGTTGTTTACAAAAATTATAGAGAACTGCTACTGTTCTAAAATTTTCTAATTCCTAGAAAAAACACAATTCATCCACCAATACCATATGTGAAGCTTTTTGCTTTGCTCTATTTTTAACCATACTAATTGTAAGTTCTCTTTTTTGTTGTATATAATCACAATAAAAGGACTATTTAAGATTAAGTGCAACTTTTATATTTGTATTTTTTTTGTTTGTATGGACGGTTTCATACTAATTAGGATATTTTTGTGTCTTATTTTAATTGTTTAGGTTAATAGTTAGGAGGAAGCTAGAGCCGCAATTTCTTTCTTTTTACCTTTCGTTCTACATATTGACTTGCTGACACTAGTGCTCCGACATACAGTGGACCCTCTAGGGTGGGATGCGATGAGCTTGTGAGTAGAAACTGAATTATTTAGTCTTTATTTTTCTTGGTTATCTAATACCTGATCCACCCTATCAAAGGTTTGGTTATCTATTTTAATTACTTTATCTTCATATAAGAATTATATAGAGGTAAGACAATGACAAAAGTGAAGAATAAAAAAGTGATGTATGGTTGCATCAAGTCTATGAGGAGACTGCCACTAAAGACAAAGGTCTATGCGGCAAAAGAACTAAAGACATGTCACGAGGACATGAGACGAAGAAGGTTCAAAATGGCAGAGCGTAGAAGCTATACAAGGGCAGTAAGATATAGTGGTCCAGCCACCTGAGACAAGCATGCATTAAGGGGAATATTGAGAATAAGCAATGCATACTTGGTAGCTTTTGGAATGTGGTGGAGATTACAGACACTAACTTTGCTATGCATGAAGATAAGACCATTATAAAGTAAAAGGAATTTAGAAGTTAGATATTTACGTAGCCATGCTTCATGGTGAAGTGTGGAATATTTTAGAAGCTAGTTATTTACATGGTATGATAAGGATATGAGAAATTTATAGAGTTAGATATTTGAGGCAATATAAGTAAGTTTACGGAGTGATGGCGTTAGAAATAGTGTTTTGGAATCTGAGGGACTCCATGTATGTGCATGTGACAGCAGGTCAGAAGGGGTAGCTATGGTGAGCGGTTTCTCAAAAAACTTGTGAAGTTATTCGTTAACAACAAGGGGATAATATCACCAAGATCAATAATGGAGAAGACCACGGCCCAAAGTACCAGAAACTCGTCATCTTTGACTAAAAGGCTAAAGGGCACCAAGATCCGTAATGGATCAACTTAGGTTTGCTCTATGCTTCGGATACACATTGTATCTCGAAGAATGCTTCGTCTTCACTGAATTTGCACGGATATGTCGTCTATGTATTATGCATTCCCCTTACTCTTTGGTGACCTCCTTAATTTGTTTCTTTGAAAAAGAGGTGACCTCATTTATATAGTCTGCCTAAAAACTAAGACGATTTTGAAATGTATTGGAAAGCTTATATTGCTAGTGTCGGGTACCTACAAAAGGGGTACCCCAATCTAGGCCCAAAACTACTTGGCATCAAGGCCCACGACGACATTGACCTGGCTCAACAGCCCAGCAAATGCCCGCCATCGCTACGAGTCCTCGGCCCCATCCAGCTCGAGGTAAACAATTACCCTCGAGCGGGAGGTTTCCGTCTCGTTCGAGGCTCAGCGGCCTCGAGGACGACCCCTACCCTCGAGCGGGTGGTTTCCGTCTCGTTCGAGGCTCAGCAGCCTCGAGGGCGACCCCTACCCTCGAGCGGGTAGTTTCCGTCTCGTTCGAGGCTTGGCGAACTCGAGCTTGCGATCCAAGCTCGAGTCGGCCTCGACGGGAACAGCGCCCGGGACTCTGCAACCCATCAGAGTCATCATGATGACGCGGTCAAAAAGCAGGGCTCACCGCCCCACGCCATCACCTACTCTTCGGATAGGACATCAGTCAAATCCACTCGCAGCAGTGAACTCTGAGCGCCATACTGCGCGCCAGACCTAACCCTGCCAGCAGCACTGTGCCAACCACTCCTTTGACTTTACCCCCCGCCGGACGCGCAGCCACCCTCGAAGGCAGCCTCGAAGGAGACCATGGAACATCGTGCGCAAGACACCACCCTCGACGCCGTGAACTGTCACGAGAAGGAAGGACGATACGTCAGCCCCTGCCATGTCGTCAGCGGAGTTGGAAGGCGCGATTCCCGCTCGCGCACAGTACGCGGCATGGACGAACAGTGCACTTACCGACAAACACATGTACTCGCACCCCGCTCCCCTTGGTCTATAAAAGGGGAAGGGAAGCCCATGCGAAGGACAATGAGAAGAGCACGAAGACACGCAGAGAACACAAGTCTCATACGCACCCACACACCATAGCCTGGGACTTAGGAGCTTATCTCCTTCTCCCACCTTGCTTGTAAACCCCTACTACAAGCAACACGTAACCAGGTGCATCGCACCCCTGCTGGACGTACGGCCCCGTGGCCGGAACCAGGATAAAACCTCGTCTCCCACTCTCGCCATCGGGAAAGCGAGTGGTTAGCACCGCAATCACTCGTCGGTGCCGGTGCGACCAAATCAGGCACCGACAGTTGGCGCGCCAGGTAGGGGACCAGCGCTGCGCTGCTCTCATTCCCGATGACGAACTTCGGCGAAGGACGGCCTCCGCTGGGCGAGAGCAATCTGCTCCCAGCGGGGCAGGAGATCCGGTTCGGGAGCTTGCGGTTCCAAACATGTGGCGACGATTACCACATGCGCATCCTCCAGAAGGATCCCAGCAACCAACCGGAGCCTCACCATCAGCCTCCGGCGAAACCGCGACGGCGGAGTCGTCCCGAACCACGCGCACGACGAACGCGCGCCGCGAGGCGTGCCGCCGACGTCGGCGACCCCCATCCCACAAGGGAAGGGGACGTCCTGCGGTCAGGGTCACAGGAGAGGGCTGTTCCCTTTCTCCCAGGGCTCATGTCTGCATCACGCGCCACGACGGTGCATTCCTATCCCTACGGGCTACGCAACTTCGCGGATGCGTACGCCTCTTTCATCCGCACTGCCATGAGTGCGAACGGCAACCAACCTGGTTGTCACCCAGTCTCCAAGCAATACTTCGCCGATCCATTGCCCGGCGATTCTCGCACGGAGTCCGATGATGGACACGCATTTATGCGTAGACACCCCGGTTGGGACTACTCGGGTCTCCGCGACCCAGAGGCCTTTATTGCCTTTCAAACAACGGCGGATTACTGCTTCGAGTATTCCGATGATGAGTATGACCCAACCAGGGAGTGTTTTGTCATCAACGACGGACAAGCCAGCGAGGGGTCGACATCTGACGACGACGGTAGGGGTGACGACCAGGGGAACGACGATGGCATGGATCCGATAGGCGCGCAGCCATCGGACCCATCGGATCACTCTCCTTCCGAGGACGAGCGAGATCCGCGCCACCTGCCACGAGTTAGCGGTGACGTCTCGCCACCGGCGCGCTCCGACCGCGAGCCGGGCAAGCGAGGCGACGAGCACGCCACGAACCCACGACACGCGGGGCGAGTGGCTCAGGCCCGCATCCTTGCCGAAGGCAAAGATGACGAGCTCGCTCCCAGAACGAGCCAGAAGCTCATCGCGGCGGCCGCGCTGCTCCGAGCCATGCCCGAGGCAGCCACCCCCGAAGGGCGGAAGCTGCACCTCGAGGCCCGAAAGCTGGTCGAGCATGCCGCCCGACAACAGGCCGAGAGCTCAGCCTCCCGCCTTCGACGCCCCTCAGCCTCGAAGGGCGAACGGGGAGAGGAACCCTCGGTACGCTCACCCCGGCCTAACGGCAGGGCGCGAGCCCAGTCCTGCGGCGACTCCTGCCGTGACTCGGCGCAGCGCCACGCCAACGAGCCACGTACGCCCGAAGCACGAACGCTTCCAGCGAGGGTGCCCGCGAGGTCACGCCTCCGGGACACCCGAGGCGCGGTCGGCGATGGCGATGCTCGCAACACCCTGAATCATATAAGGCAGCGAGAGGGAGCCCGGGCCCACCAACGCGGGCGGACCGACGTTCGGTGGAACCGGGATGCGGTCTCGGAACCGGCGGGAACGCGCGTGTTCAGTCGTAACATCCGCACCGCTCCGATTCCCCCTCGTTTCCGACAGCCTACCACCATCACCAAGTACTCTGGGGAAACTGACCCCAGGGTATGGCTCAACGACTACCGCCTAGCGTGCCAGCACGGCGGCGCCACAGACGACGCCATGATCATCCGCAATCTGCCACTCCACCTGGCGGATTCCGCGCGGACATGGCTCGAGCACCTGCCCCCGAACCGGATCCGCGACTGGGACGACCTGGTCGAGACCTTCGTGGGAAATTTCCAGGGCACCTACGTGCGCCCTGGGAACACGTGGGACCTTCGAGGGTGCAGGCAAAAGCCCGGTGAATCCCTGAGGGACTTCATCCGACGCTTCTCCAAGCGTTGCACCGAGCTCCCTAACATCACCGACCACCAGATCATCCACTCCTTCCTCGAGAGCACCACATGCTATAGCTTGGTGTGCAAGTTGGGGAGGAACCCTCCCCCCGACGCGAACCGGCTATTCGAGGTAGCCTCCAAATACGCTTCAGGGGAGGAGGCGGCGAACGCCATCTTCAACGGCAAGAAGGGAAAGCGCCCCGAAGAGACGCCCGCGGAGGGCAGCAAGCCAAGGAAGCCCTCGAGGAAGTAAAATCAAGACAATAAGGGGGAGAAGTATCGAACCCCTCGCGAGAAAGGCAACAACGGCGAACGAAGTCCCCGTAGTGGATCCCAGCCATAAGGGGCCTCGAGGCCTTCCGTGTGGAGGAGAGTCTTTGATGCCGACGGCGTGTTCTTCAGCATGGAACGATCCACCGCCGACGGAAATCCTCGCGAACGCCTGCGACATCCAACAGCTAAGTCGCTTCTACCCCTAGAGCGGTTTCAGACCCTCGAACCCTTTTTGTACATATTTTCGATTGTACAAACTCTTGTTTAAGTATTTGGCTTAGCTCTCTCGCAAGTTGTGAACGAATCAGGTGGACTCGAGTCCACTCATACTTGAGTGAGGTTTGGTCCTACCCTCGCTAGGACCATCCCTCCCTCGGGGGCCGCAATGGGGACGAACCCCCGAAAAAGTCAATACTTTTATGAAATTCTTGTGATATCTCGAGCGTATCGCCAAGTGCTCCTTTGCAACCCTCGAAGGGAAGACACTAGGCGTGAAACGGACAAGGGCAGGGTCGCCTGAGCCGAGTGCTCGCCTACGCCTCGAGGCTACGGCAGCACCTCACTTCCCTCCGCCTAAGTCATTCACGTACGATCGATCCTAGTGGCGACTTCCTTTCGAGGCACATGCATTCGACACGACGTGCATCGCAGAGATGTCGCATGCAAATAAAACTCGTTTAACGATACAAACGATGTTTAACGAAAATAAGTAGGATGTATGAAAACAAACGAATTGTTCTTACATCAGGAAACGCAAGTCTCTAAACTACTATTTATACTCGGGCTCGATGTCTCGAGGCTTTCAGGGTCCGCTTCAACCATCAAGGTCATCCCAGCCGCCGCCATCTTCGCCCGGGAAAGGACGCTCTTCCGCCGTCAGGGCAGTCGTGCGGTCACTTCGCCCACGCCACGCCTGAAAAGGCGCGCGCACTCCCCCACGAAGTCGCAGTAACTGCCCTAACGGTCATCATGACCCCGCACGAAGAGGTGGAAGGTACGTTCAACACACCAACCCTTGAAAGGGCGGCCTTCGTTCTACTGATCAGGGGTTCGAACTCTGGACCTCCGAAGGGTTTCGACAGGGGCCCCAGATCAACCGAGTCAGGGATAATCGACGGTACCCTCGAAGCTCGAGCGCTCGAGGAAGCCAATCGGTTATGTTCGAGGCCAGGCAAAGTGCCTAGATCGAGGGACCCCTCGAGGGGGAGCATCGAGCCCTCGACCTCTATCGAATGAGGTCGAGTCCCATCTAGCATACCTTTGCGAAAAGCTTTTACGGGCGTGTCCTATGACCACGAGCCTACCCTCATCGAACGGGGCATGGACGTCCGCTCGAACTACCCGCTATCAGCTCACCCAGGCATCCATGGCTCGATCCCAATCGTGGGTAGCATGGATCGCCTCCTCCTCAGTCCCTCGAAAGGGATCCCGAGGAACGAAGAAATATTTGGGACATCTCGAGCCAAACGAGGCTCGGGGGCTCCTAGTGCTGTGGACAAATCCACACGACCGTGTTCCTCCCCACATCGGCCACACCGCGCGGAGCGGAACATGCGGAGAGAACGCTCAAGGCTTCCCCCTCGAAGGGAGGAAGTTATTGTTCTACTGATCAGGGGTTCGAACCTTGGGCCTACGAAGGGTTTCGACAAGGGCCTCAGATCAACCGAGTCAGGGATAATCGACGGTACCCTCGAAGCTCGAACGCTCGAGGGAGCCAGCCGATTATGTTCGAGGCCGGGCAAAGTGCCTAGATCGAGGGACCCCTCGAGGGGGAGCATCGAGCCCTCGACCTCTATCGAATGAGGTCGAGTCCCATCTAGCATACTTTGCGAAAGGCTTCTACGGGCGTGTCCTGTGACCACGAGCCTACCCCTATCGAATGGGGTATGGACGTCCGCTCGAACCACCCGTTAACAGCTCAACCAGGCACCTGTGGCTCGATCCCACCGAGGGAAGCATGGGTCGCCTCCTCCTCAGCACCCTCGAACGGGGAGCTCGAGGCACGTAGAAAGCTCGAAAATCCCCCTACCTCGGGCACGGTGGACGAACCCACGACTGAGGAAGCCGCGGGTGCTCTTCACCTTAGGTGATGAGACCTTGGGAGAGTAACAACCACTCTCCCAAGGCCTCGGGGGCTACACCCGCGGGTGCGCTAGCGCGCCCCCACGGATTCTCGGAACCCACGAAGACATGAAGGCCTCGAAAGCCTCGGCGAACTCAAGCCTTCGCAGGATTAAACCTCATCCCTGCGAAGGCTCGGGGGCTACTGTCGGGTACCTACAAAAGGGGTACCCCAATCTAGGCCCAAAACTACTTGGCATCAAGGCCCACGACGACATTGACCTGGCTCAACAGCCCAGCAAAGGCCCGCCATCGCTACGAGTCCTCGGCCCCATCCAGCTCGAGGTAAACGATTACCCTCGAGCGGGAGGTTTCCGTCTCGTTCGAGGCTCAGCGGCCTCGAGGACGACCCCTACCCTCGAGCGGGTGGTTTCCGTCTCGTTCGAGGCTCAGCAGCCTCGAGGGCGACCCCTACCCTCGAGCGGGTAGTTTCCGTCTCGTTCGAGGCTTGGCGAACTCGAGCTTGCGATCCAAGCTCGAGTCGGCCTCGACGGGAACAGCGCCCGGGACTCTGCAACCCATCAGAGTCATCATGATGACGCGGTCAAAAAGCAGGGCTCACCGCCCCACGCCATCACCTACTCTTCGGATAGGACATCAGTCAAAACCACTCGCAGCAGTGAACTCTGAGCGCCATACTGCGTGCCAGACCTAACCCTGCCAGCAGCACTGTGCCAACCACTCCTTTGACTTTACCCCCCGTCGGACGCGCAGCCACCCTCGAAGGCAGCCTCGAAGGAGACCATGGAACATCGTGCGTAAGACACCACCCTCGACGCCGTGAACTGTCACGAGAAGGAAGGACGATACGTCAGCCCCTGCCATGTCGTCAGCGGAGTTGGAAGGCGCGATTCCCGCTCGCGCACAGTACGCGGCATGGACGAACAGTGCACTTACCGACAAACACATGTACTCGCACCCCGCTCCCCTTGGTCTATAAAAGGGGAAGGGAAGCCCATGCGAAGGACAACGAGAAGAGCACGAAGACACGCAGAGAACACAAGTCTCATACGCACCCACACACCATAGCCTGGGACTTAGGAGCTTATCTCCTTCTCCCACCTTGCTTGTAAACCCCTACTACAAGCAACACGTAACCAGGTGCATCGCACCCCTGCTGGACGTACGGCCTCGTGGCCGGAACCAGGATAAAACCTCGTCTCCCACTCTCGCCATCGGGAAAGCGAGTGGTTAGCACCGCAATCACTCGTCGGTGCCGGTGCGACCAAATCAGGCACCGACAGCTAGTTAATTTGGTGTCGCAACTTTGCTCCACAAAAATCTAAGACAACTATGAACTGTGTTGCATATCTCATGTTTTTAGTTAATTTAGCATTGAAACTTTATTTGGTTTTATATGGTATGAAATTTTATTTTATCGAATCCTTATTTTCCATGACTCTTATTTCTCATGAATGTATAGCTGACAATGGCGAGGTTTGCGAATGGAAGTTGCTCTGATGTATATATTCCCACTGGCTAAATGATAAGTATATTCTAACCTGGCCATGGCTTCTACCAAAGGTGACTACGAACCAGGATTTGAGATGAGCCAACTAACACCTGGCTTGGTAACTCTTTCTCTTAGCATTGGGATTGAATTCACTGTTTTACAAATAACAAGCAGCCATGGATGGCAAACGTTTTATGGATTAAAAATCCCCCTCAAGTAACATGCAGCTATTTCCTCCTCAATCAAATATCCTAATAAGAAAAGAATGAAACAGTGAATCATCAACGTCACAAATTGCAATTAAGAAGAGCCCTAGCCACCGAAGAGTAGTATCTACTCGGCCAATCCACGACAAATACTTCTAGATCAATGCTTGAAAAAAAAAAGCACACATGTATGATGTATCTCCCTCATCATGGGCACATTATTCCTCACTACACACATGCACTTTGGCGTATTCAGCACTTCCTCCTCTGAGTCCTCTCTATAAAAGCCCATCATGGCTGAGACAAGTCTCACACAATTCACAGGCACTTCAAGGCACAGGCACATTACAAGTAACCCAAGTACCCCCATGGCTCACTACCAGGAGGTGGACTACTGCTCGGAGGAGGTGAGTTCTTCGAGAAACAACGTGTATGTGAACCAGAGAGCAAACCTAAGTTAAACTCTATTTTTGAGCAACAACCTAAGTTGCCATTTAAACCTTTCAGTCAAATACGACTAACCTCTGATACTCTGGCCCGGAGATGGCCTTCTCCATTATGGCTCTCGGAGAAATTACCCCATCGTTGTCGAGGAACAATTTAACCAAGTTCTTCGAGAAGCCACTCACCATAGCTACCCCCTTCTGACCTGCTGTCACCGTGGCACGGACATGGAGTCCCGCAGGTTCCAAAACACTATTTCTGGCACCACCGTGCCATACCCGGCCTCCGTGAACTTCCTCGTGATTGCCTCGTAGTCTGTCTCCCATGGCCTCGACGATGCTTCGTCGAACTCCATGTCGCTGAACACGAACACCTTCCTCACCATCCGCTCAGGTGGCAGGTTACCGGCGACCGCGACGCCGAGGAGCTTGTCGAACACTGCCTGGAAGTCGGTGTTCATCATCCAGTGCATCTGACGGATGAAGTCCGTCTTCTCCCAAAGGCTCTTTCCAGTGATCTGATGCAACTCAGGCCGTTCGCTAAATGTGATGAGCCGGTGGTGCCATGGCTCGTCGCTAAGCTCAGAGACGAGAAGGCCAAGCGCGACACAGACGTCCATGGGTAGGCCGTGCATGCTGCCAGACACGTCGCAGACAGCGATGCAGTTACTGAGCTTGCCGAGCTCCCGCAGATCACTCACCATCCGCGCCCACTGCAGGTCGGCGACGCCATCGCCGTCGATGGACGCAAGGATCTCGTGCGGCAGCAAGGCGCCGGCGGCGATCTTCTCCTTGCCGGCCTCGACGTCGGCGAGGTAGAGCTTGAAGCGCTCTTGGTCATGCTCGAAGAAAAGCTGTGCCCCCACGCCTGTGCCGTGATGAAGATCTCCGGGAGCTGGAGCGCGCGGCGCAGGGACGCGAGCGCCTTGCGGAGGCGGTTGCGCGCTTGGTAGACGTAGTGCTCCTCCGCCATGTCCGCGGCGAGGTCCGGCGCCGAGCCCTTGGGGAAGAGGCGGCGCGCGATGGCTTCGCACATGAGCGTGGAGCGGTCGTAGCGGCAGTTGAGCGAGGGGCACCATTTCCCGGCGAGGGAGATCTCGCTGAGCTTGCCGTCGGCGAGCTTCTGCAAGTCTCCGGCGAGGAGGTCGGCGAGCATCCCCGCCGTGCAGTCGTGAAGGAACCGGTAGTTTGGGTCTCGCCCATACCTCTCGACAGGTCTTGCAGCGGCCTCCGCGCGCCGCCTCCTCTCGATCTTCCGTTCGAGCTCCATGAACGCAGCGGCGCATTCCTTGGTGTCTAGCCGGAGAAGCCCCTGCGCAGCGCCGGTGAGACGGGCCTCGGCTTTCTTCCCCGGCTTCGAGCCGGCGTCGTCGAGGACGATGCGGTGGAGGATCTCGGGGAGGACCTTGAGGCAGCCGAACTCGACGATGGACGGTGCGTTGAGGGCGAGCGTGGCTGGGTGGTGGCCGTGGATCCAGAGCGCGGCAGCGTAGAAGCCCTTCCGGTCGGACTTGCCCGTGCTGCGCACGCCGAGGAGGTTGCAGGCGAGGCGGAGCGCGGTGGTCGGCTCGGCGGCCCACGCGTCGGCGAGGAGGGAGGCGACCCTCGCGGCCGGGGTCCCCGGGACGACGTGGAAGAAGAAGTCGAGGCAGGGGTCCCCCGAGGACGCGAACGTCGGCGACGCGTTCTCGGTGAGCCGCTTCGCCGGCGCCGGCGCCGGTGGCCCTGCTGGATGAGCGGCTGCGGCGCGGAGGAATCCCACCGGTGGGCCGACGAGGTTGGGGGAGACGACTCGCCGGCTCGCCGCCATGGGTTTCGAGACTAGGGTAGTAGGGTTTAATTACGAGTGATTTCACTTGGCGATTAGGATCTGACGGGGTGGAGCCGGAGTTGTATGGTCACAGGTGAGGCGTTGACACGTACAGAGTCGCCGATCGCCGGAATTTTGAAAACTTTCCATTCGATTCAGTGGTTGCATATTATTGTATCTTCAAATTTCAAATCGACCGAACTTAACCTGGAACATAATCTTGAATCCACCACATGAGTTCACATCAAACAAAAATGTTCAAACTTGAGGATCATAAAAAAAAGTTTTTTTTATAGACAACATAAAGATGAACTGTCAATTTTATTTACGCTGGCAATTGTTTTCAAGTCACAATAGTCAATAATCCTCCTCCCCTCTCATGGTTTCAATAACTGGACTGGGCCAATTGCATGAAGTTAATGGGAGTGGTATACTGGGCCGGCCCGTCGTAAAACGCCCGTGCGGCGAGGAACGCGGCCCGCTGGGACGGGTGCGCGAGGTCCCAGAACACGTGGCGGTCGCGGTCGACGCACAGCGTGGAGTTTGGGAAGCACTCGGCCTCCCCGCCGAGCCGCCCGCTCCCGCAGCACGCGCCGGCGATGTCGGTGAACCCCGACGCCCGCGGGTCGGTCAGGGTGTCCTGCGTGAAGCCGAAGAAGTCGGCGAGGGAGTAGACGAGGCCCGGCAGCCTCTGCGCGAGGTCGTCGCCGGCGAGCAGCGACCGGAGCGCGTCGTTGAAGCCGCCGGCGAGCTGGTTGAGGAGGCCCGAGCACGCCCCCGTCGGGCTCAGCACCCTCACCGCCGGCACGCACCCCAGCAACCAGGCGTTTATTATGGCGAACCTCCTGGCTCCCATGGAGTACAGCTCCTACGTATAATATTCATGGGGAAGAATCAAGCGAACCAAATCGATGGTTCCTTTGTCGAGGTCAAGAAATGGGAATCGATGGAGATGGTTGGCGTGTGATCAGAATCTGATCAGAATCAGACCGTGATGGCGGCGAAGTAGTTGGAGACGAGGCTGGCGTAGAGCGCGGCGGCGTCGCTCCGCTGATCGGCGGCGGACCTGTTCCGCGCCAGCTCGGCGGCGGCGAAGACGTACATGTCGTTGTTACCGGCGTTGAGGAGGAAGACGGACCTCGACAGCACGGCGTTCACCGCGACGGGCCCCGCCGCGGCGACCATCTTGGCCTTGGTAGCTTTGAAGTACTGCACCTGCTTCGACAACGGGATGTTGTTGCCGGCGTTCTGCATGGTAACTTGCAGTGGATTACGCGTAAGTTTTTTAGTCTGATCGATCTGAAGATGAAATGGTTTACAGTGGGGTCGAGGATCCCGGCTCCTCCGGAAGCATAGTTGACGCCATTGGTGAGAGCCGTCGGCACCAGAGGACCGTAGGGAGAGGTCGGCGCCAGGGACAGGTACGCAGGAGGGCTACACGCGAATCCCATGTTCTTCGCTGCAACACAACACATGCAAGCGCCATGGACCTATGAAATTCAGCTTGCGCTATGTTGTGTACTCCTATATACGCGTACCAATGTAGTCAGCAGTGTTGTAGCCATTGCTGAATCTTCCGGTGGGGATGGAGCCCGGGAAGTCGATGCCGTTGAAGGGCCTGTTGGCCCTTGGGACTCCAGTGCCGAGAAGGTAGTTGTTGTTGCCCACGTCCACTATCGACGACCCGAACACGAACATCGCCGGCGGCCGAGCGCCGGCGACGTTGCCGGCGAGTACGTGGATACATGTCACCAGGCAGTAAAGCAGGAGACCCGCCATTGCCCGGTTGTTGACTTGTTGTTGTAGCTGCTGCGAGCGAGGTGCAAGGCTCTGCGAGCCCACATAAGAACATATAAACTGACGATGCATATACGGAGTACGGAGTAGCTAGCAATGCAAGTAGGTACCTGTAACGTGTGTGCTGGGTCAATAGAGCTTTTATTGCCGTGACTTGTTGTGAGTCGTTGACACACGGCGAGGGGACGAGTAACCTATGTACTCCGCGCACGGACGTAGCTGCGTCCATCATTTGATTCGTACGATGTAGTGCAAATGCTTAATCCAATGCAAGGAAGTTGTCATCATTTGACGGAGAGCTAGATCTAGGGAAAGAAAATGGGGAAACTAAACGCGATCATCGTGTGATATGCATATGCATGCGTGTGCACGAGATCGATTTGGTGATTAATTAGTTGCGGAATTGAAAGATATGGATGATGTTATTTCGAATGGCTTCTATCTCGATTTTTTTTGTTTCCCTCTTTTTTCAGTTGGACAAGCTATATGCATATTTTGTTACAAAACTTGTCTAGGCGATTAGGTTTCTTGTGGCAAATAATTGCTCCTGTTTTCCTAAACCTATTCATGTAGGTCATGCACAACTCTTTCGGTAGATGATGTATACCCTCACTTTATCAAGTTTAACTATACCATCCGATCCAATTTTTACAGGCATCCGTTAAAGGATAGTGTGCATGTGTGCGTTTATAGGGACAGATGTTCATACGTGTGTTTGCATTTGCATTTGTATTATTTTTTTAAAAAAAACTTTATACTGATTTTGTTGCATTCTACTTTATTCGTTTTCTCCCTCCATTTCTGTTTTAGGGGGGAATGAATTAGGATTTTTACAGAGTATTTTAGAATACATTTCATTCATTAATTAGTTTATAATATATAAATGGAAAAGAGTGTGCCCTCCATCCATCAAGTAATCTGATAAGTGTAGCTTTCGTTTTTTATTTTAACTAGGGCAAACCAACTTAACTAACTGAACAGGTTCGGTCAGTCGAGGTGCACCAATTAATTAGTTAAATGGTTCATTTTGCATCAATTAAAACATAAAGAATGAAATCATTAGATTGAAATTTTTTGCAATACTTACCCCCCTTTCTTTCTCTGTGCATTGTGCAACGATATATACTGTGTTTTTTTGTGTGCACGTCTTAACGATAGCCAGTTACTTGCGCGCTATTCTAACTTAACAGGCAGGTGAAATTTCTATTGCTTTATTTTCCGGGGCAGAGGGAAAACCCAATGTTTGCCCTGTAAGACTACTAGCTAGAAAGTCCTTATATCCGCACGAGTTGTATATCGTACACAGCGACATTGCCAATTTTTTCCCAGGTGTTTTTTTTTATGGAGTACTACAAGTTAAAGGTTTATAATGAAATGACTGAAAATGACATGTGAAACTGCTCCAGCGAAGCAACTGGGCCGAAACACGAATTCAAAATGCAGAGAAACAAACACACTAGGCATAAACAAGTGTCAGCACTCACGCGGCCAGACCTACGCTTAAACAAACAAGTTCAATAAAATAGGCACAATTTCTTGCCCGTTTGTTCAAAAAAGTAAAAGGATAGTGTGCATGTGTGTGTTTATAGGGACGCAGGTTCATGCGTGTGTTTGCATTTGCATTTGTATTATTTTTAAAAAAGAAAAAAGTCTAATTTACTACCCTCAAGTATGGGCTAGGTTCACATAACCCCCCAAAGTAATAAAAAGTTTACTTACCCCTTTGCTTTTGCTGAACCGGATCGAAACACACCTTTCAACACGTAATTGAAATCGGTCTTTGCTGAGTAGGCATGGCATGTCAGCGTAGCCGTAGGATCTTCGCACGCTTTGATCTTGTTGTACCTTTAAATTTCTCATAGTTACGACTGAGAATTTGTGCTCTGTGTGTTCTGTTCATGAATGGGAATGGCAGATACAGGATGGCTGCAAGGCGGAGGTGCTCCGGTGGCCGATGGAGTGGTGAGCCTGTGGCCGCTGAGGCTGCACTCCCACATGTAGTACAGGTGGGACGACTTGGTTTTCTCTGCATCGAAACCGTTTCATGTTCTGCACTCGTGTTACTCGATAGGTTCTAGTAGTTCGGTGTCATTAGTTGCCGGTCAGGTTCGACAACTCTTTTTTTTCCCTGGAAAGATAGGTTTTACTACTCTGATGAGCAGAGTAGCAATCTGCTTTGGTAACTATAATAATTAGTCGACATTAATAGAAAATGCAGAAACTATCGCTGGCTATTACGTTTGTAATTCCACCAAATTATGAAAACTGGTTTCAATTATTTGTGGAAGGTGTGTTTTGGCCCGGTTTAGCAAAACAAGGGGGTTATGTAAACCTTTTGTTACTTTAGGGTGTTATTAGGACACGTGCCATACTTAAAGGTAGTAAATTGGACTTTTTCCTTTAACTAGTATTGTGCCCGTGCGTTGCTACGGGGAACAACAAAAAATTCTAAAACAAACAACAAAAAACATCATAAAACAAAATAATATGCTCGATTAAATATTTTGACTCGTGTTGCGATCAAGATAATTTTCTTTGTGTGCCGAAAGCATTTTTCGATGGTTGTAAATACATCATAGTAAGCCTCTATCCATTTTGTACAATAGCAAGATGTGATATCTATCTATTGAAAAAACACTTGTTTATTTTAGTCAGGAAAATGGTGTTAGAACTGGAGTTTGCATGAATTATGTTTGTACCACTGTAATTTTAAATAAAAATCATAGGACAGTTAAAGGTTTATAATTTTAAATACTCTGTTCACGCTCCATCATTTTTTGCATTGTCGGGCTTCGCGACGCTTTCTAATCACCTCTCACTTTGTTCCTCTGAAATTGTTGCATGTTATGCCCTTTGCAATTCCTGCCTACGTTCTTTAGGATCAACATTGTCTAAAATTGAAAATGGATTGTATTCCATGTATTATAAGCATAAAGATTTGGTTGTAGACATGTGAAAATTGGTACCTCCATTTTTGGCATTCAGCTCTCTGAACAGTTCTTGTCCCATTTATGCTACCCTGAGAAAGAGCAAACATGCATACTCCAGTATCAGTCATAATTTATCGACTTGCATTGCAAGACTAACTTGACATGGTGCTCTGGAATAAAAGAAGGAATTGTTGCTGTGACAATGTATTTTTATCATGACTGAAATACTACAGCTTCTTCCTGTGGCCTGCCATTCACTACATGCATTTAGTGTTCATGCTTGAGGCATGAGGTCATACTCCCAAAAATAACCTAAGTCTATGCATTTAGAAGATACTACTGTTGAAACCTTGATTAAACCTTGAGTAAGTCAGAGAAGGGATCCCTTTCTCTTTGGCTCAAGGCACTCAGAGTCAGGCAAGCCAATTGCTCCAATCTGCACGATAAGGGATGGATATGTAGCTGACCAGCCTCCTAACTGACTCCCTTACCCTAAACCAATTACTCCAATCTGTTCAAAGAGAAATGATTAACAATCAGCTGACACAGGGCAGGGCAGGGATACAAAATGTTGCTGCTCCACATCTTATTTTAGGTAGAGATGAATCGATCTGCACATCGTAGCCTTATCATAGTAGCGACCTCTTGGAAGCGTTAATGATTTAATTGTCAAAAGATTTGGTTATAGTGGTAAAAATAATCAAAGTGGTTGCATTTAGAAGATATACCCTGACCCAATTACATGGCCTTATCTCAGTGTTGTAAGGCAATAGAAACATTTTCCAAAGAAAGTACGTACAAACCATAAAACTCATGCAAAAGATGCTTCACTATGAACACCAAGACCACATCACACATACATTACAAACAGCGCAAAGGTCCCCTCACTATAAACACGGGCAAAATCTTAATTTGATTATAATGCTTCTTGTTTATGTCCATGGCAATCAATTTATAAACTACATGATATTTCAATGCAGAAAATACATGCCAATCAATGTAGAAACGTAACTACGTACATGGCAAACTGAAATCTGTCAGCAATATATGGGCATTGTTTCCAATCCTACAACAGCTATAAGTTAATAATACTTACAACCATGGAGCACGAACTGGGATTAATGAATAAGTTGGCTTCATCATGCATGAAAACTTGCGCAGTTTTATAGCCTCGGCCATGGAGCAACAAATGAAGGAGAATGCAGGAAGTAGACGATGTACCTGACTACCTGAGTGTGTTCGCCTGTTGTTGGAACCATTGGGCATCAAAACTGTTACATCAGTGGCCTGAAACATCCACTATACGGCAGTCAATGTATTAACTCAACTACATGTCAATCTGAAAACCAATATATGGCCACTGCTTCTAATTCTCTGAACTATTCTTATAATCAGTGTCCATACAAACTCAATCCATCAGACAAAATTTTTTAAATCTCAGAATGTATATGGATAGGCAGGAGAACGACGTACCCTCTATTGATGGGAGGGCGATGGTTCCTGATGGATGACTGGACTGGAGGGTCGCTGAGCGTCGTAGTCGCTGACGCATCCGGACAAATCGCAGGGAGGAGTGCGGCCCATCGCTGGAAACCGCAGTCGTTGAGTGGATGCGACTGAATAGGAGGGTCACTGAGCGCCGCATTCACCATGGCGTCCGGACGAATCGTCGGGAGGGCAGCGGGTTCGCCCGGATGAATCGCCGCACGGGTACTGCATCCGCCAGCGGATGGCAATCCCCGGGAGGCCAGGCACAGGGTCTTCAGATGGTAGGCGGCGATCCCCTGCAAACCTAGCGCGGGAACTCTGGGCGGGAGGCGTCGATCGTGGCGCAGTCCCGATGTCGCACGACTGGAGGGTCGCAGTTGTGGACGGGATGACGGAGAGATCCGAATTTTGCGTGATTGACGAGCGCGCGAGCGGAGTTGGGATTTCAAAAACATAAACAGGGAAGCGGGGGACGGAAGTAGTTGTTTCACGCGGCTTCACAGCCTCATGGCTTCACAATAGTAGGTGGACGCGACTCTCCTTTCCAGTTTTTTATAGTTATATACTGATTTTGTTGCATTCGACTTGTTTTCTCCCTCCATCAATTCGTTCTACTGGGGATTAGGATTTTTACAGAGTATTTAGAATACATTTCAATTGTTAATTATTTTAATATATAAATGGAAAAGGTGTGCTCTCCATCCATTGTAATCTAAAAAGTGTAGCTTTGGACACTTTTATTTTAAGTAATACAAATCAACTTCTTAACTAACTAAACAAGTTCGCCAGTTGAGGTGCACCAATTTAATTACTTGAAGGGTTCATTGCACCAATTAAAGTATGAAGCATGAAATCATTAAATTTATATATTGCCATAACCCCCCCCCCCTCCCTCTCTCTCTCCACTGTAGGAAATTTCAGTGGCTAGTAACATGCCCTGTACTAGGTAGATTGAAACCGTACACGGCAATATTGCCGATTTTTTCCCGGGAGTACTTAAGGTTTGTAATGAAATGTGCTGGAAATGGCGTGTAAAACTCCTCCAGCAAAGCAACTGGGCCGAAATACAAATTCAAAATGCAGAGAAACAAACACACTAGGCATAAGCAAATGTCACACACGACCAGACCTGATTCAACTGCCAACTACCGCCGGCGAGAGATGTTTTCACATTGTGACAGACTGACAGAGTGACAGTACGTCTGACAGAGCATAAGAACTAACTAAGGATCCTCTGGTTACTTAGTGCCTACAGCATAACAGAGTTCTGAATTACCAAAGAGAACGCCCAAAAACAAAAATGTTTTAGAACTAACTTGACTGGAATTCCCAGGGCGGCCCGGTTTCATTCAGTCGTAGACAACGAGCTCCTGATACTCCGGCCCAGATATGGCCTTCTCCATGATGACCCTCGGCGACACGATCCCGCCATTGTCGAGGAACAGCTTCACCAAGTTCTTCGAGAAGCCACTCACCAACGCCACCCCTTTCTCCCCGGCGGTCACTGGCACGGACTTGGAGTCTCGAAGGTTCCAGAACACGATCTCTGGTATGGCCTCGCCATACCCAGCCTCTGTGAACTTCCTCGTGATCGCCTCGTAGTCTGTCTCCCATGGCTTGGACGACGCCTGGTCGAACTCCATGTCGCTGAACACGAACAGCTTCCTCACCATCTTCTCCGGTGGCAGCTTACCTTCAACCGCGACGCCAAGGAGCTTGTCGAACACCGCCTGGAAGTCGGTGTTCAAGTTCCACTGCATCCGGCGGATAATGTCCGTCTTCTCCATGAGGGTCTCACCTCTGATGAGGTGCAGCTCAGGCCGCCTGCTGAATGTGATGAGCCGGTGCCGCCATGGCTCGTCGCTGAGCTCGGAGATGAGGAGGCCAAGCGCCACGCTCACGTCCATGGGCTCGCCGTGCATACTCCCCGACACGTCGCAGATGGCCATGCAGTTGCTGAGCTTGCCGAGCTCTTTCAGATCTGAAATCATCCGCTCCCACTGCAGATCAGCAAGACCTTCGTCGTCGATGGACGCGATGATCTGGTGCGGCAGCAACGCGCCGGCGGCGATCTTCGCCTTGCCGGCCTTGACGTCCTCGAGGTACTTCTCGAAACGCTCCTTGTCGTGCTCGAGGAAGAGCTCCCTGTAGTTCTGCATGGCGACGGAGGCGACGCGCGTGTACACCACGCTCGCCCACGCGCGGTTGGAGATGAACACCTCGGGGAGCTTGAGGGCGGCGCGCAATGGCGTGAGCGCCTCCTTGCGGAGGAGCTCACGAACGCGGTAGGCGTAGTACCGATCCTTGAGATCCACGGGAAGCTCCGGCGAGGAGCCCTTGGGGAAGAGACGGCCGGCGATGGCCTCGCAGAGGAGCGTGGAGCGGTCGTAGCTGCAGTCGATCGATGGGCACCACTTGGCCGCGAGCGAGAGCTCGTTGAGCTTCCCGTCGGCGAGCTTCTTCATGTCGTCGGCGAGGAGCTCGGCGAACACCTCCGCCGTGGAATCGTACAGGAAGCGGTAGTTCTCGTCATGGCTGTACCTGTGCAGCGCTCTCACCGCCGCCACCGCCCTCCTCCTCTGCCTCTCCATGGAGACCTCCTCTGCCTTCCTCTTCTGCTCTTCTTCCTCCTCACCGGCAGCAGCGCCGCCTTCCTCCTCCGCCTTCGTCCCCTCGCCGTCGCCGTCGGATTCCTTCGCCTGCGATTCATCGTCGTCGTCGCTATCGACCTCCGACCACTGGTCGATGTCAGAGTCTGAGACGTGCGAGGAGGAGGAGGAGGAGGTGGAGGAGGCGGTGAGGCGGCGGGGTCCGGTGGTGGGGACGCCGCCATGGATGATGCGGTGGAGGATCTCGGGGAGGTCTTTGAGGTACCCAAACTGGGCGACGGCGCGGGCGTTGAGGGCGAGCGTGGAGGGATGGTGGCCGTGGATCCAGAGGGCGGCGGCGTAGAACCCTTCGCGGTCGGACTTGCCGGTGCCGCGGACGCCGCGGAGGTTGCAGGCGAGGCGGAGCGCGGTGAGGGGCTCGGCGGCCCATGCGGCGGCGAGGCGGGAGGCGACGGAGGAGGCCGGGGTGTCGGGGACGACGTGGAAGAAGAAGTCGAGGCACGGGTCGCCCGACGAGGAGAACGTCGGCGAGTTGTTCTCCGTGCGCGTCTTCGTTGCCGGAGGAGAGGTGGTGGTGTCTGGCGGAGGAGAGATGGTGGTGTCCGGTGGCGGCGGCGGCGGCGTGTAGAAGGTGGCGTCCACGAGGTGCTTGTACTTGTCGCTGGCGGCCGCTGATAGCGACGGTGGTGCGTCAGCGTTGTTGCCGACGGTGGCCGTGGCCGTGCGGGCTGCGGCGACGTGGAAGAACTCCGGCGGTGGGCCGAGGAGTCTGTAGGATGACACGGCGGCTCTCCTGCACGCCGTCGCGGCGGCGGCGGCGGCCGCCATTTTGTTTCTCGGTAGGGTTTTGGAGATTTTGTGCGTCAGTTTGGTGGAGGGGGGCGTATATAAGATCGACGATCAAGCGGCGACGTCAGCACAAGATCGATCTGTACGTGGTTGGAAGGGAGCCGGGAAATCCTCGAGGCATTTTCCATGCCATTCGCTATCGTGGTCGATGTTTCGCTGACATATGGGTCCAGGATCGCAGGTTTGTTTCACAATGTTTGGGAGCGCCGAATTTATCGTGCTTGACTTCCTGCTCTGCCCAACGCCATGGGGATGGGGCGCACAGGTCGAACTCTGCTCTGTCCTCAGCTACCTCCTGGTCTACCGTAGGGGACGCTAGGTGCGCTCAACGCCAGGTGACGGCTGTTTCTCTAGACGGACGCTGAGTGTGCACAATGCCTGGTGGCATGGGAGACGCTGTGTGCCCATAAGGAGCAAGGAGGGCTTGACCTCAAGGACCTGCGAGTCTACACGTATCGACTTGTCGGTGCTGTGCCTGAACGTGACCCCGCCGGCGTCGACCTACCTGTTCACGACGATGCAGGCCACCGTGGCGGCCCGGAACGACAACGACCCGGCAACCGAGGAGGCTGTCGAACTCCATCCAGTGCATCCGCCGGATGGAGCTGGTCTTCTCCCAAAGGTTGTTACCAGTGAGCGATCAACTGAAGCTCAGGCCGTTCGCTGAAGGCTATCAGCCGGTGGTGCCCTGCCACGGCTCGTCGCTGAGCTCGGACTCGGAGACGAGTAGGCTGAGAGCGACGCAGACGTCCATCGGGAGGCCCTGCATGCTCCCCCCCGACACGTCGCACACGGCGATGCAGTTGCTGAGAACACCGAGCACCCGCAGGTCGGCCGGAGACCATGCGGTCCCACTGCAGGTCGGCGACGCCGTCGCCGTCGATGGCCGCGATGATCTCGTGCGGCAGGACGGACGGCGCCCGCGGCGATCCTGGCCTTGCCTTGCCGGCGGCGACGTAGAGGCCGAAGCACTCGGCGTCGTGCTGGAAGAAGAGCTCCCTGTAGTTCCGCATGGCCACGGAGGCGACCACGTGCCCCCACGCGCGAGCCGCCATGAACACCTCGGGGAGCGCGAGGGCCTTACGCAGCGACCCGAGCGCTTCCTTGCGGAGGCGGTTGCGGACTTGGCACACCTAGTGCTGCTCGGCCATGTCCTCCTCGGGGAGGTCGAGCGCCGAACCCCTGTGGAAGAACATCGTGTATTGCTGCATTCTGTACGTTTCTCTCTACAATTTCACGTCAAAGGTTATACATCCAGATCCACCTGGCTGTTAGGAATTAGAATCACAAATTCACAACTGAAATGTAGCCCATACGCCAGTGTTTGCCAACAGCTCCAGCGACGCCACGTGCCTAGCACTGAAATTTCTCATTCTGCCACCAAAGACAGCTGAGTTATCTGACATTTCTCGTATGTGGTTGTAGAGTGCATCACTAGCCTCACCTACAGCTGTGTAACTGTGTTATTTTATAAAAATACAAGCGTTAGTGTGGTTTTTTACCAATTCGCAAAATTTCCACTGATAACTCTCCGTACGTCTCTACAAGCATAGTGCTATTGCAAAAATAAAATGACAGGCTTTCCGCACGTCACTATCAGTCAAAAACGATCCTATTAACAAGTTATAATACAGACTTCCACAAGAAAGCATTATCGACCATCCTACCAAAAGATACAATCCTAGTTCTTTCATTCGTAGAGGTCGAAACATATTACATATCATCAGTTAACTACTCAAACCGGAGTCCCTGTCGGGTTTCATTTGTAGGACTAAGTATCTCGTCAAATTTCATCACCACCGAACAGGAAGTGGGCCATAATGCTGGCTATTTCGACCTATTGGGTGATGGTTTGTTTGGTCAAGGCGTGGAGCATTATTGTCGGTAATTAACCCTGAAGCCTTTGGAGTCCAAGACCCCTCGCCATAATCGTTAACAGGCCCAGCATATGGTGCTGCACGTTCTTCCACGTTGACATCCATGCCAGGCCTGTATGCACCATAGTTCTTGTCCCCAAGAGAATACCTAGCAACAGGATCAATGTCCATCTCGTATCCACCATACTCATCATATTGATCATAGTGCATTCTGGGCGGACTGTTCCAGTCCTGAGTGTAGTCTACATGTTCTGATCTTCTTGGACGGTGAAGGGGACTATACCTTCTGCTTGTACCATGTTCCGCCACCCTCCAGGGTGGATGAATATTTGGACTTCTCGGGTGGAATGGGGGAGTATGCCTTCTACCATGTTCAGGTCTTCTAGTGTATGGAGGACAAACATGGCTTCTAAAACGACTGTATTCATCATACTCGAGATCGTGAAAACTGTCCCAGTGTGTTGCATAGTTTATATCGTCCGTCATTCTTGGACGGGAAGGCGAACTACGCCTTCCACTAGGAACATATTCAGGACCTCTGCGACCACACCTTCTAGCAGTACCATGTTCTTGTCTCTCCAGATATGGAGGGCTCCGGCTTCGACCAGAACCAAAATCAGGAGAATATTCTCGAGGACTCCACTGCCTCCAATCATCATAATCATAGCAAGAACAATCATCATGGCGCTTCTGTTCATATCTGAATCTGTTGCTCGTTCCAGGATAACTGGCTCGATGGCCCATCTCTTCTTGTGAATAGCATCTTAATCTCTTTTGTGCATTTCTATCCCCATATGAGTAAGATGAATTTGCTCTAATATCACGCATCTCGTCTCTTCTATTTGGCACTGCCCTCCTTTTGGACTTGCACTTGGAAATATCCTTTGCAGCATTCCCATCACTATACCAACGACTGTTGAGTCCACTGCCTTTTAACTTGCAATCAAGAACATCTAGCTCTTTGTGATTTGCGAGACTCTTAATTTTAGTGTGTGCTTCTGCATGAACAGGAACCATATCTTCACAAGGATCCTTGCTTCCATTCTTTATATGACTGCATTTTTTGTTCCTGTTCATGTCTGCTTTCTTACCACCAGTTGCCTTTTCCTTGGTTTCCCTACTGTTTATCAACTGACCACCTGCAGTGTCCATGGTTTTATGGCTCTTGTTGGACTGAGAATTGTTTCTATCCACTTGGCAACTATAGCTTCCATTGACTTCTCGGTCCTCACCACATTCATTGTCTGGCTTAGTATCTGTTATGTTCATAATAGTGGCCTTATCTACATGAGCAATACTGAGTGGTTTTTGTGGATGATGACCATCAATATGATCAGGAGTCACCTTATCACTCTCTGAATCACATTTATTGCTGCCAGCACTTGTGACCCTCCCTCTTCGTGATCCAGAATCTTGTTCACACGTGGAGATAACTTGTTCTTGCCCAGATAATGAGTCATGCTCAAATGCATTACCACCCCTCTCAATGGCCCCCTCTTTTCCTGATTTTAGTTCAATTGCCTCCGCTTCAGAATGTTTCTCCAGAGAGTTGTCAAGCACACCATTATGTTCACGATTGCTATGGGAATTTTTGTTAGGGGTGCCATTTTCCTCTCCTGCATAACAATCTGATGTTATAACTCTTTCACCATCGCCTTTATTCCCTGTAATCCTGACCCATTCACCATCCTTCTCCACAAGGGAGTTACCTGATACGAAGTCCTGCAGGTTGAGAGAAAATGTGTTTCTCAACAAAGATGCTTAGTTGCTTACCATATCACTTCCATAAGATGTGTAACTTGGCCTTGTGGGCCATGTAGTATAAGGTCGGATTATGTGACTATATATGTCTCAATTGAATAAAATGCGACATTTTCAATTCACTCAAATTTATGATATAACAAGATACGATGTTCACAATTACAGTGGTAGTGATTTCCATCCAATAATACTATATATGTGTGTACAATGAACACATACTAAATGGCTACATCAGCAATTAGCATCTAAGCTTAAGACCAATTCATCTTCAAGTTGGGATATTCTGGTTGACATAGCGTATAGCTCAGGTTCGGGCATGGATTAGGGAATGGAAATAAAAAGGTGAATTCCAACAAGGATACTAAAATACTAAATTGATTTTGGGAAATTTTGGTTTCTATTGGGATACAAATTTTGATGACCTGTCAACCAGTATATCCTAACCTGAGTTAAAGGAAAACTGTTAATGGAAAACAGAGTTAAAGATTACCGAGTCAGCAATGTTAGCATGAGATGCAAGGCTTAAGAAAATACTCCCTTCTTAAATTGTTGTCGTCCACTCGTAAAAAATTGCACTAGCCGGCGGAAGCAATTTAAGAACGGAGGGAGTAGTGTGGAAAAGAAAATATCTTACAGGCTTAAACGCTTGTTCTGAAGGTCCTGGGATCGAATCAGCCTCCTTGCAAAATAAGCAAGAGGAAGGCTGTCAAGATATGACGACCTTCCCTAGCCCCACAATGTACGGTAGCTTTCAGCACTCGGTATACCCTTATCAGGCTTACACGCATGAATATAAAAGCCCAAATTGTTATCCTTCATTTGTTTTGTATGAGAACAACATCCACAACCACAACATCAACATAGTTGGGAGTATAGAGTTGTTTGGGCACAACAGGTTCAGTAACCGGTTTATGGAATCAAGTTAAATAGCCTATGCATAAACATTATAGGTTTTTCCAACTATTATGGATAGACATCTTGGGCCAACAAAATGTGAAATACGGCAGACCATAGAGTATTTTCATAAATTTAGGAGGCAGCACATCCGTAAAAATTGCTTAACTACATTGATGACTTTTTTTCTCTTGAACCCTAATTATATAGATGTTGTACACCTAAGTACTCCCTCCGTCCTAAAATTATGGTCGTTTTGGGTGTCCGTGCCACGAGTTTGACTAGATTTGTAGACAATACATTCAATATTTAAATCTTCAAATATTTTTTATAAAAAACTAGACTTAAATATCTATCTAATGGTATCCATATTGTATCATAAAATTTAATATGTATTTTTATATAATTGGCCGTAGTATTTTCTCGGGAAGTGAGAAAGACTATAATTTTGGGACGGAGGGAGTATCTGTTAGAAGTTGCTCTGCTTGGTGGTAGGGTCTAAAGTTAATTAGAGGAATATTTTCCATTATTAAAGTGATTTGTTCTTTTATAGATCCTAAAAACATGCGTCAAACTGAAAACTGAAACCTGAAACCAAAATTTGAAATGAACAAACACTTTTATGGAGCCACCAAAGTGCCAAATAGAGCTCAAATGTAAATATCAGCCTCAGAAAAAGGTACAATTTATAAATTTTCATAAGCTATCTGCGTTAGTCTTTGACAAAGTACCTGATCAGTACGACCACATATGCCCAGGTATGAAGGCATAACACGCTTCCTAGAATTACCATGGGATATCCCTGAGGATGTTTCTTTATCTGACTTGCTCATTACCCTGAAATAGAGAAAGCAATAGATCCCTGCCACTTGTAAGGAAGACGTTTGCAACACATTGTCTCTCAACTATGCTACAATAAAAATGACTATGGAAAACAGAGAAGCCAAAATGAAGTACTAAAGGAAATCATGGAGTGGCTTAAGCAGATACAAATAATGCCAAACTAAATAAATTAACAATTCTAATTTTTTAAGTATCCAAAAAAGATAACTTGTATGTTATAGTGCAATTGTTTAAACGATACCATGGTTCACACAAATTAGAAAACAGTCAGTGAAGCACCTGTTTTTCAGTTGTCTACCCAATGCACAGGATGTGTTCTTTATTATACCAGGGCCCTTAGCAAATGATGGCGTGCCAAAATGCTTTTCATGCCCTTTCACTATGTCTAAACTGCCTGGACTAGCATCAGGCCCAACCACAGATGGTTCACATTGCAGGTCCTCTTTCAAGCACTTCGCGGCATGCTCCGGATTTGTAACAGTTAGTTTTGGGTCTTGCTCCATTTCATCTGTCCATAATCTGTTCAGTAATTCTGTGGATTCGATTGGACGTTGATGAATACCCATTTTCCTGTAGCCATTCGTTTTCACTTTCTTCTTGACGGGATAGTTTGTTTTGCTAATTTCTTCTGAAATACATGGAAATTTTATATGGTTCCTTCCTGCTGTTCCAGTAGTCCTATATATTCTATGGTCTCTATGACATTATAGCAGAAAATCAATTACCTGCCATGGGCGGAAGTGTTACGAAATACTGGAAACATATAAAAAAACTTACCGACAGTAAATTAAAATGTTATCGGAAAGATCCCAAGCACGTTTGACATCCTTGCCTTTCGATTCAAAGGAAATGTTCCTATGAAATACCACTATGTCATGAGAAGAAAACAGATAAACAAACCAAGCAAATGTACAAATAAACCTGGATATTGTACAGTACCTTGGCAAACATTCTCGGTGATATGACTTCGGACATCGTCTACACACTGCAAACTGCAGTGCTCTATGGGTTCTGTCCTCCATTTTTCCACATTCAAAGCACCAATGAACAGGGCATGTAAATGACATCCCAGATATAATTCTCTTGGCCAGTTCACAAGCTCCATCATCAGGTTCCAGTAATTTTGCAACACACTTGGGGTGATAAAAGTGGCCACAAGATGCATTATTACATTTAAACACCTAAAAGAATGCATACACAGAATTTAATAGAACTACAAGAGATATTAGAATGCAAGATACTCAAATGGATTAAAAAAACTTGCAGTTTCCCATTGGCTTTTCTTAAACACTCTCTAAAATTCAAAAATATAAACCAGGAAATATCGCATGCAAAAAAAAAAGTAGCGTCACACTTTCAAGGCCAGAAATTAGAACTGTCTACAATTTAAAAACCAATACCACAGTGGGTTAGCAGTCTGCAATTCTCAAAATATTGGTCCACACCTTGGCATTTAGCCCATCTGATGGCTCAAGCTCACCACATTTGAAGCACTGGTGCTGCTTATATTTGCAGTTCTGGCATAGAAAATCACTAATCCCCTGTAAATACGTAAAAAAAAACATGTAAGCAGTTCAATCCATGAAAATGATGAAATTTCAGAACCAGTGACCAGAAACTTTGAAAACAACCTTTAGTTGTGCAGAACTGTATCCAAGAGTTTTACACTTAGATTCTCTGCCATCTTTCACTCTGGGATGGAAGGACCTCTTACAATGGCCTATACAGCTGCGTCAAAACATTGGGATAAGTAATAGACAGAATAGAGTTCAATGCAGACAAGGTTTATATGCTATCAATACATAACGAATTCTATACAAAACAATGAAACAGATCCAACACCATATGTAACATTGCCAACGTTTGCAGCAAGCAAGTGTAAGATATGGAGCACTATAAGTCAGTTTTACAGAACATCACAATGTAGACAGTAAGACCAAGATACAAAACACATGTCAACCCACCATAAAATAAATTACATCTAGTCTCTGGTAAACTAACCAATTATGGAAGTGAACCTACCTAAGCAATTTTCCTCCGTCATCACATATTGCACATACCGCATCTGTACAATCGTCATTGTCAGAATCATCAGTGTCAGTATCCCCATCACTAGTGTAATCACCATTGCGGTTACTTTCACTATAGTTGTAATCATCTTCAGTGCTTGATTCAATATAGCTGCTTTCTTCATCACTATCATGTTCATTGTAGCTGTAATCACAATCATTCTTATCATCATCGTCCTCGCTGCTGGAATGTGATTCAACACTAACAATGAATTGAGCTTTGGTGCTCAGAGTCTTGGGCTGATGGAAGTGCAAGGTGAAGAGAAACCATCAGAGTGTAATGTAATGTTTTTTTCCAAAATAGTTTCAAATCATGGTTTAAAAAATTTACAGCCCCTCCCCCCCCCCCCAACTCCTGAACTCTCAAGGTTTGAATTTCAACATGAACTACCGATACCTAACTCTAACCACTAAACTATGAAAGCTGATAGGAATATACCTTCCACAGTAGTCTAGGTTTGAGACTGATATTGCCAAATTTTGCCATGGTAGCAACTTAGATAGAAAAACAAAAAGAAGATATGTCCCCCATAGCGTCTCTCTTGCCCCTCGCACTTTCCGCACTGTTTCTTGTAGTGCTACTACTGCTGTACTCATTCAGATTGGCACTGCCAGCGCATAGTGGTCTGGAGTATGAAACTTTTTGCAGTATCATGTGATAAGATCAACAAATGCATGTTAGATGTTTTTGTTTCGAGAAGTCTTTTAGATATTATGGTGGTGCAGAAAAACCAGAAGCTATGACCACATATGGTAATAAGCAATAGTCCCTAGGTAATTTTCACAAGATCAGAATGAGCGTTTAAAGAACATTCTAGATCTAACAAGAAGGTTAGCACATATACCTCTTTCATCTCCCCTTTGGTATCCTCAATAAGACTTCGCAGAATCTGCATGTGCAAAAAAAGTATTATCAGCAGACAAAATTAGCATTGAATTTTCGTGAAGTAATGAGAACATACACTCCATGCCATGGAAGGTAACAGTGTATTCCGATACACTTCCATGAAAATCATCAAATATGACAGTAATATTATGAGCTCAAGTGTAACATGGGTAGAATAGTATCATAACAATTGTAAAAATTAAACCAAAACTACCTGCACCACTTAGCTTTTGAGCACCTCTGCATTTAATCTGCCATCTTCTATTTATAACAGCAAAACACTAAAACTCACACACAAGTGTAGTTCTAAAAACCTATGCATTCCTTTTCTCAAGAACCATTAATCATAAATTACTAAAAATTTAGTAACTTTATACCTGTGACTTGATCAAAGATGGGTCCCTCTCTACAAAAAGCTTGATCAGGGGATGATGTTTCCTCAAGTCATCCACAATAGGTTTACTTTTAAGTTTACTACAAAATATAATAATGTCGTAAAAGTCACAGAGTGTTCATAATCCACCTAGAACTACTATCAAACATGAATCAACACATGTGGATAGCATACTTGAAAACTTTATAAAGGTGATCCCAAAGTCGACCCAAAAGCCTATCTCCAGACTGCTTCTTGATAAAGTGGAGCATTTGCACCGTAATCAATATCGATCGAGCAATCTTCTCTTTGTAGCATTTACGGGGCCTCAAAATAGTAATCCAGTTGCCCTCACCAGAAAGAACTAAGATTTTCGGCTGTTCACAGTCAAGTTCTACCCTCCATGCCAGCACCCTCTTATGCACCAGATATAGGCTTTTGTCCAGAACTCCACGTAAGTATACTTTCTTCTCAGAATCACAGTTCACCACTTCTTCATTGTTATCAAAGTGGAGAGGCAAAATACTGAAACAGACAGGCTCAACTTCACTATGTTCAAAATAATATTCATCCACAACCCTGAACTGTGGCTCCACACCGTCGTCGTCATCAAACATCATGGACAGAGACTGTTGAATTCTATCAGAGACAAGAGAAAAATTAATTTTTTGAACAGCAAGCACAATTATTAGAGAAAAGATTAAACTAAGACGGATTCATCCACCAATAGGTGGAAGTGAAAAGATCTTTGGAAGACCTATAAGAATCTAAGGATAGCATTCAGCACGTGTTATACACAATTTCAACTCATCTAAAATCATAGAAGCAAGATAAATACTAAACGTATGAAGTGATCAAGCTGCTAGCTAGATATTTAAGTTAAGGCCTTCAAAACATGGAACAAAAAGGAAACCAATATATCTGTCAAAACCTCTTGATGGGGCAATAGAAGTTCAGGAAACTATACTAAGAACATACTTAAGCAGGCAAGTTAGATAACCAGGGGACTACAAGAACACGTTGCCAAAACATCCGATGCTTACCATCAGATGGGGCAACAATGCCCACAAATAAAGCATTTCAAACAACACTAAGTCTGAATATCAATAAGCTCTAAACAGTAAAAACATCACCAAACATGAGACTGTAAAAGATCTAATTATCTTTAGCAGTTATTAAGACCAGGAATATCAAGGAAATGAAATGCATAGGAATCAGTCTAAGAAAATGAACGGCAAAGAATTAATAGAAAATCTAAGGACTATCACTGTCAACTTACTAGGTACAGAGAAAGGGGGAGAAAACTACTCATCAGGTCTGAAGAGCAAAAAGTAAGAACCCTCTGTGCCCAAAATATGCAATACCGATAATGGCGCACCAAAGCAGCAGTCTGTTTCCTCTCTTCAGAAACAGTCAATAAATAATCCTCCTAAACTGTATGAACCCGAACAAATTCCGCGAACACGTTTTACACATCCTGCTTCCATGAATCAGAGGCGAATTCAGGGCGAGAATTTAGTTTGCCCAAGAACAGAATATTCCCCAAGAAAGACCACCGAAAAAGGCGATTTCTTTGGTGGTAATAATGGCCAAAGGGGAGAAAAGTGCCGAAATTCATTGGGGGAAAAACATAAAGGTACTCACTAATGAGCAACAAATTTCAATCAAGAATGAAGGGCCAATCCACCCTCGAACAGTAGAAACCCTAATGTAATTCAGGAACCCGTATCTACATCTTGCATCCATTTCTAACAGAGTTGAGGGTTTAATGACACAAGACCAGAAAAAGGGGGAAATCTACAAAGAGGCAATTTTCTTGAGGGGAATCACAGAAAGAATCTCCAACGAACACGCTCCGCTTACAGATGCACAGAGACACCGCCATGAACCTATCAAAACAGGATCACGTTACACAATCAAGCCCCAGGAAATCAGCAAGAAGAGTGCGCAACTACGACCTGCGGCAATGGCCGGAATCGGGGCGGGGGATCGGTAGTCGATGCCTCAAGGGCGCAGGAATCGTACCTGGATCAGCTTCTCGATTTTGGCTTCTTTCGCATTCGGCGCAAAACCCTACGAAGGTCGAAGAGGAAATGAAAACCCCAAAAGAAAAAACGGAATGAGGTCCTCTGCCGTTGTGCTCTCAACAGCAGAGGGCCGTTCGTTTGTGCTGAAAGCCTGAGACATCGGATCAGCATCTCACGGTGCACACATTCAACAGAACAGTCCGTCGGCAATGCATGTGTAGAGGAAAAACAGCGGCAGGCATATGTAAAAGGAAAAAGTCTGAGTTTAATTTGTCTTTCTAAACCACAAAACTAGATGACTAGCCTCTCTTACCTTTAGAAACCATATGTTTTAGCTCCATAAGCTGGATATAAACGGTTTTGAACGTGGCTTTTACTTTTTTTCCTTTTTATTTATTTCGTATGAAAGTTTGAAAAATCATAGTAAATAAAAGAAAATCATAAATTGAAAATCCAATTTTTTGGACTCCATAAAAATATATTGACGTAGAAAATATATAATATGGTATGCTTTAGTATATAGTTTTTATTATAGATTTAGATCTATTTTTTACTAGAGTTAAATAAAATAATTCATACTGCAGTTTTTGTGGTCTAGTCATGATGAATTTTCATGATGAGCTAATTTTTGTTGTCTTAAGTGTATTAAAAAAATTCACACTCATTGTATCATGTATAACATAGTTAAATATTTATTTAGGGCAAAACATACTCTAAATAAATCTAGAACCAAGTTATATGTGATCCAGTGGGTATGAACTTTTTAATATAGTTTAATCATATAATAAATAGGACAACATAAAAAATTTCAGCATGATTGGACCATAGAAAATGTTGTTATGAATTATTATATTTAACTATAGTTAAAAAAATAGATATACATCTATAGTAAAAACTTTATGATAAAATATACATATTATATTTTTTTCTATGTTAATATACTTATTTAGAGTCCAACAAAATTGGATTTTCGATTTTATGATTTTTCTTTGATTTACTATGATTTTTTAAAATTTCAGTCGAAATAAATATGAAAGTCAAAACCGCTTATATCCAGCTCACGAGGTAAAGTATAAGGTTTTCTAAAGTTTAGGGAGCCTCGTTACCTGGTTTTGTGGTCTAAGGAGAAAACTTAAACTCAGTCCAATATCTAGGGAGTTCAAAAGGACTTTTTCCGTAAACTCGTACTCCCTCTGTCTCATGACATGTATTTTTCAAGTTCAAAATTTGTCTCAAAATAAGTGCATATTTGCACATGAGATAACCCATTTTGTTGTCTTTTTGTACTTTTTTCTTAAAGTGCAATTCTTGTAACTTTATAGGGGTAAATCTTCTCACAATATTGTTATCTCCACTTTGAACTTAAAAGTGTTTTTTCTTTTAGAGAAACAACTTCAAAGGGCACGTATTTCGGGACAAAAGGCGTACGACGTAGCATTTGGATACGATGGATGTGGAAAAGTGGCGTGTAGCACTTGACGTTGTTGGATGGTGAAAAGCGAGCCACAACAAACATTCATCTTTTAAATAAAAAACATTATTTATTTTTGATAACTTATTTATCATTAGGTATATTTTAATTAACTCTTATTTATTTTAATATTTATTTTTTTATATCAATTTATTTTAATATTTAATGAAAATTTGAATGAGACGAGCTGAAACCTAAAAGACAAAATGACCGCTTATTATGAGACGGGGAGAGTTACTCAGTGAACAGACAACATACACTAGTGGGCTGTTTATTAGTTGGAGTATTGGGCTATCATATGGGCCTCGTAGACACATTTGGTCTATTAAAATCGTGCATCGTGAGATGTTGATCTGACGTCCAAGCGCAGCCGGACGTCCCCCTGCCGCTGAGTACACAACGACAGAGGATCTCATTCAAAAAACAAGGAGAAGAAAAAAAAATCCCAGTGTTTTGGATTCTCTTATTCATGGGCAGGGTGGAAATTAAAAATCCACGTGTCACAAATGAAGCCTGAAATTCATTCACTATCCAGTTGCAAAACATGTTACAAATGAAGAGAAGCAATGCATTAATTTGGCATAAGAAATCAAACATGAAAGCAAAGTGCAAACAGTCATTGGTACAGATGATTTCCAGTGATATATACTACTAGCATACATGAATGCACGATGCTCTGCGTCTACCTTGTAGACAAAACATAGACCAGATCAAAGCAATCAACTAGTGAAAATTGAATTTGCATCGAGAACACAGTTCAGTATCCTGCTGGAAAAGGATAGCGTCCAACAGCTGAATTCATTAAGGACACAATAGTGTAGAGATTACAGCTTTGCTAGAAATCAAACTAAGGCCCCGTTTAGTTTCCCAAATATTCCCCAAAAATCCACTATTCATCCAACTTTTCCCTATTCATCCCATCTCTTCTACTCACATATCACTATTCATCTACAGTGTTTTTTGGTGAACAGTGTATTTTCGGGGAATCTTTCCCCAATCTAAACACACCCTAAACGACCAAATGAAAGGACCAATACGTAGAAAAACTCTGGCCGATCAATCGAAGACGATGAGCTTCTGGTACTCCGGCCCAGAGATGGCCTTCTCCATAACGTCCCTCGGCGTCACGATCCCGCCGCCGTCAAGGAACAACTTCACCATGTTCTTGGAGAAGCCACTCACCAGCGCCACCCCCTTCTCCGACGCGGTCACGGGCACGGCGTTCGAGTCCCTCAGATTCCAGAAGACAATCTCCGGGATCGACGCGCCGAAACCAGCCTCGTTGAACTTCCTCGTGATCGACTCGTAGTCCGTCTCCCACGGCCTCGTCGACGCCAGGTCGAACTCCATGTCGCTGAACACGAACACCCTCCTCACCATCTGCTCCGGCGCCAGCTTGCCGGCGACCGCGATGTGGAGGAGCTTGTCGAACACCGCCTGGAAGTCGGTGTTCATGGCCCAGTTCATGCAGCGGATGAAGTTGGCCTTCTCCGCGAGGGTCTCACCGGCGACCACGTGTAGCTGAGGGCTCTTGCTGAAGGTGATCACCCGGTGGTGCCATGGCTCGTCGCTGAGCTCGGAGACGAGGAGCCCGAGCGCGACGCACACGTCCATGGGCTCCCCTTCCATGCTCCCCGACACGTCGCACACCGCGATGCAGTTGCTGAGCTTGCCGAGCGCACGCAGGTCACTGACCATGCGCCGCCACTGGAGGTCAGCGACGCCATCGCCGGCGTTGTCGGTGCCGATGGACGCAAGGATCTCGTGGGGGAGCAGAGCTCCCGCCGCGATCTTGGCCTTGCCGGACTTGACGTCGGCGAGGTAGCTCCCAAAGCAGTCGGCGTCGTGCTTGAGGAAGAGGCCCTTGTAGTTCTTCATGGCGACGGACGCCACGCGCTTGTACACGACGTCACCCCACGACTTGGCCGAGACGAAGATCTCCGGGACACATAGCGCGCGGCGGAGCGGCGAGAGCGCCTTGCGGAGGCGCTCGCGGACGCGGTAGGCGTAGTGCTCGTCGGCGAGGTCGTCGGAGAGGTCCGGCGCCGAGCCTTTGGGGAAAAGGCGGCGCGCGATGGCCTCGCACATGAGCGTTGACCGGTCGTAGCTGCTCGCCAGCGACGGGCACCACTTGGCTGCGAGCGAGAGCTCGTTGGCCTTGCCGGCGGCGAGCTTCTCCATGTCGTCGGCGAGGAGCTTGGCGAAGAGCTCCTCCGTGCAGTCGTGGAGGAGACGGTAGTTTGGGTCACGGGCGTATCTGTCCACGGCTCTCGCCGCGGCCTCGGCGCGCTTCCTTCTCCTCTCGACGGCGGCCTCCGCCGAGGCAATCTGGCCGCGCGCGTTCGCGGCGGCGATCCTCGCCTCCCTCGTCTCGGCGCAGCGCGGCGCGTTCCCCTTCCGGCGAGGTTGGCGGTGCTGGCGGTGGTGGTGGGAGAAGCGATGCACAAAGCCGCCTCCGAGCGCGGCGAGACGTGCCTTCTTCCCTGGGGTCCTCGTGGAGACGCCGCCATGGATGATGCGGTGGAGGAGCTCGGGGAGGTCCTTGAGGTACCCGAACTCGGCGACGGGGCCGGCGTTGAGGGCGAGCGTGGCGGGGTGGCAGCCATGGATCCAGAGCGCGGCGGCGTAGAAGCCCTCGCGGTCGGACTTGCCGGTGCCGCGGACGCCGCGGAGGTTGCAGGCGAGGCGGAGCGCCGTGGCGGGCTCGGAGGCCCACGCGGCGGCGAGGAGGGAGGCGACGGAGGCGGCCGGGGTCCCCGGCACGACGTGGAAGAAGAAGTCGAGGCAGGGGTCGCCCGACGAGGCGAATGTCGGCGAGTTGTTCTCCGTGCGCGCCTTCTTCGGCGCCGGCGGAGGAGGAGGAGGCGGCGGCTTGTTGAAGGTGGCGTCCATGAGGTCGAGGAACGCGTCGCCGGTGGTGGGCACGGCGGCGGCGGCCTTCGCCGCGGCTTCGGCGGCGCGGAGGCTCTGCGATGGTGGGCCGAGGAGGGTGTAGGACACCGCCTTCCGGCACGCCTCCGTTATAGCCGCCATGGCGTTCGTTGTAGCTTGCTAGGGTTTAGGCTTATTTTGCTTTCTCGTCGATAACGATGGGAGAGATTTGTGTATGATCGGGTATAGTTTGTCGACAAAGGATGAGTTCATTTTAAAGGGTGGATGAGGCGGTGGATTGAGGTGGTCGATCTGTCGGTTGTATCAACCGACTCTATCGTTTCGGTGGATCGAGTATTTGCTTGCCATAGATTGAAGTTTGAATCAGACCTTGCTTTAAAATGAATTCGTCGATTATAAAAAAAATCATAATTCCTCGATATTTCTGGCCAGTTCTGAATCAGTACTTTTTATAAAATGAAAAATAAAAAAAATCAGAACTTCTGATTGAAGATCAACTGAAAATTGCTAGTCTGTTTCACTGATACTTGAGGCCCTGCGGCATTGGAATTGACTTCGAGTCTTGCTTGCACAAGATATGATACTGGATGCCTATCACTTCGCAGCAATTGACAGTTTTAAATGGGTGGGGGTAGGACGGTGGCTGGGTGCCCGTACCAAACTTAGAGGTCAAGTTCAGAGTCCTTTCAAATTTTGAATTCAAATCTCTTGGCACTTAGAGGTAAGCATGCACTATCTTTTGTGAACATTTAAGTTTTCATATTAAAGGTAAGCATGAGTTGTTTTCTTTCTTGCATACTTGCAGTAGTTTTTTTCTAATAAAAAGAATGACCGAAATTCAATGGCAACAAATATTTGGGTCCAAAGACGGCTCAATTACTAATTAGAAAATTATAAAAAAAACACTAATTCGGACTAAATAATTTGTAACCATGAGATTATAGTTAGGCCACATTTACTTTATATAAGCATTGCTTTATCCATCTGAAATTTGAATCACCAATTCTCATCAATGCATGACCATTTTTTTTTGGCGAATCATCCATGCATATAACTTATTAGCCTATTATCAGCAGTGCTACACAAACAATAACTCTATTAGGCTATCTCCAACAGACACGACCTAAACTGGAGACCCATTCACCATTTTGCGTCGCTCACAGTGAAATGTCACCAACCCAAAAAATTGAAGTCTCCAACAGCAGACGCAACAGCAGAACCGCTCACCACCATGCTCCCACCCACCGCCGCCAACCGAGCAGGCCGCCACCGCCGTCCATGGAGCTCGCTGCCGGTCATGGAGACCTCGCCGGCCTTGGAGCTTGCCGCCGGCCATGGAGCTCGCCGCCGTCCATGGCGATCCCGCTGCCCATGGAGCTCGTCACCGTCCATGGAGATGCCGCTGGCCATGGAGCTCACCACCGGCCATGGAGCTCGCCGCCGTCCATGGAGACCCTGCTGGCCATGGAGCTCACCACGGCCATGGAGCTCGCCGCTGTCCATGGAGATGCTGCTGGCCATGGAGCCCCGCGAGATCTCCGCCCTCGTCGCACTCTCCGGCCCCTCAGGCCTCAAGACTGCAGGGCATGGTGCTTGACCCATGGCCATGCTGACGCTGCAGGGGAGGACAGGGAGGGGAAGAAGTGAGAGGCACGATTTGGGTCGTCGTCCAGGAAGACTCATTTTTGGGTTCTCATCTGGTCGATAGCCAAAATGGGTAGCTGCTTTGGGTCTACTGTTGGAGAGAATTTTTAGTACCCAAACCACTGCGCACAACCCAAATTTAGGTTTGGGTTTCATCGTTGGAGACAGCCTTACAACTCAAAATCTTTCCATGGAAACCATAAATTTGGATGGTTCACATGGTTGTCCTCGAGCTATACGCAAATGATGATTTATACTCATGTCATTCCATCCTCGCTATTATCCCTTCGGGCTTCGGCAGTAAACAGCCCGCTGGTCTATATTCTCTCTTTCTTCGCATCAATTTTTTTTAATCTCTTTCATAAAAACAATCTTTTTTTAATTCCAAATACTTCTTTTCTTGCCCGGACTATTTTTTTATGACTCTGTGAATCCATTGAGATTGTGTTGCTCTTGGCCCTACATAGTTACTAATAAGATGGTTCATAAAAGATTTGTGGTAGATGATGTTTTGACTTCACCAATATCTCAAGATCTACATGTTCTAGTCCCCCATAGATGTTCATGGATAAGTGTGGTGTGCACTGAGCCAAAAACAAATGTTTTTGTTTTCAAACGGCATCGAGTAAGCAGTGACGTTAGAAACTCTCCCAGCAGAGTAATTGCAAAACAAATTCAAAGGCAGAGCAGCAAAGGATTTTTTTTTAGATAATGGGTAGAGTACCCAGCCTCTACACATAAAAGGGTGTATACAACCAAGATTACAAACAGGCATTTAGGCCTACACACAAAACACCCACCGCTACAGCTAGAAGGAAAAAAAGAAAGACTAAGCTTCAATCTTCTTCTCTATCCATGCTCCAATCAAATCTCCAACCGCTCACCAATCCGTTCCCCACAGTTGAAGCCGATCACTTGATTTCCAAGGGAGACGCCTCCAAGAAGTATACGACATCGAAGCCGCCGTCGCCGCCCCTCCGGTCAGTCGGAGAAACGTTTTCACCTGGAAAATTAAAGACCAAGCAGGGAGCCTCTCAACCAATGCCTTCAAGGAGGTTCATGACATCCGAAGACGCCGCCGCTACTGACCCCGACACCAGCGCCGGGATAGACTTTCGCCCGAAGCTCCGCCCAATGCCGGCCCGTCGTCGAAGAACACGATGAACCACAACTCTGGTTGCTGGTAGCATGAGGGACGAGCACTTATGCTCCCCTCGACCTCTTCACACGGGGACGTCGAGGATGAGAGCAACCGGCAGCAGCCGCCAGCCGCCACCGCGCTACCCGCCGACGGACCTCTGCTGCACTTAGGCCTCGGGAGAAATCTGCACGCTGGAACGCGACGCCGGTCGAAGCCACCGTCGCCCACAGGCCACCTCCGAACTCCTTCCGGGAACGATCACCGGCGTCCAAAACCTTCCCCAGAACTTAGTCTAGGTAAGGTAGGCCCTGAGAACCGCCACCCAACAGCGAGCCATTGCTGCCCACGCCACCACCCACCTTGAGCAGGCCACGACTCCGTAGATCTGAGCAGCCCGACCACCGCTTGCTCCTTCCATGGAAAAACTCGGAGAGGCCCGAGATGGCCTTGGTCCCGCCGGACAGAGCCGCCAGCACCAGAGGGCCACCAGGCCTCGCCGCCCGCCGGTGCGACGCCGAACCGCCGCCGCCAAAGCCTGCGCCACGCGGGCGGCCACGACGGGCACACAGCGCCGGCCAGTCGCCTTCCACCCCATCCAGGAGTCACCATCGCCGCCGCCTGGCTCCGGCCTCCATCCCCAACCAAACGAAGAGCCTCCTCCGTGCAGGCCCCAGATCCGGCCATGGCGCCGCCAGATCCGGAGGCTGCACCTCCCGTCGCCGCGGAGAACGGCCTGCGCTGACAAGCCACGCCGCTGGGCCCGAGCGGCCGCGCCCACCCCAGCCCACCAGCGAGGAGAGGAGGAAGGCCACGCCGATGCCTTCCCTGCGGGCCGGCCGAGTTGCCGGAGACCCGCTCTGGCAGCGGCGCGGCGTGGGGAGAGAGCACGCGGCGGCGGCGGCCTAGGGTTTGGAGGGGTGCCCGCGTCGCCCGAGCAGGAGCGACGGGAGCGTCGCCTGCGTCACTAAGGCCTTGTTTAGATCGCCAACTTTTGCCAACTTATTTTACCAACTTGTCACATCGAATGTTTGGACACTAATTAGAAGTATTAAACATAGGTATAAAAATAAACTAATTACATAGATGGACTCCACATCGTGAGACGAATCTATTAAGCCTAATTAATTCGTCATTAGACACTGTCGTGCTACAGTAACCCGTCATTAAAAATGCACTAATGACGGCACATATTACGCTTAATAGATTCGTCTTGCGATGTAGAGTCCATCTGTGTAATTAGTTTTATAATTAGTCTATATTTAGTACTCCTAATTAGTGTCAAAAGGATGGATGTGACATTTCGCCAACTTTCACCAACTTTACACCACCCATCTAAACAAGCCCTAACTCAGTAGCGAAGGATTATGTATGAGCAACTGTTGCAGCTATGACAGAGCAAAGACATTGCAAATACACACTATGGGCAGTGACAGGAGACATGGAATACTGACAATGCTTGCACTGTTTATAGTTTGCACGAAAACAGGGACCAAATCAAACGAGTTAAACTGTCCACATTTTCAATTTTCTCCTATTCTATTTTTTCAACGCGAGGCTCTGTCCCATTTCCATTCAAAAAGAAAATGGAAATGCAGAAGTTCAGAACATTAAGAGAGAGTACAGAAGCCTAATAGAATAGCAACCTGACCTGATTCAAGCTAGATTTCTACCCCATCATCGACCAGGATTCCTGATCTCTATACCCTCACGACTTAGTTCAAAATACAACGCAGTTCTTCATACTATGCTACGAACAATTGTAACCGTGTTATATTACAGAGCACGAAGAAAGGATATTTTCTCCAATTTTATTACAGGACTGATACTAAAGACCCAAGAAACACAAGCTAGAAACTAGGGGATTCAGTTTATCCAGTGAGGCACCAAGTTACTACGACAGCATCAGCCAGAAAGCAAACTATAAAAATTCCGAAACTAGCTACCTTTCAACGATCAATCAAAGACGACGAGCTTCTCGTATTCTGGCCATGAGAGTGCCTTATCCATGACTTCCCTCGGCGTCGGGATCTTGTCTGGCACGACCTCCTCACCGTCAAGGAACAGCTTAATCATGTTCTTGGAGTAGCCGCTCACCAGCGCCACCCCCTTCTGATCGGAGGTCACCGGCACGGAGTGTGAAGCACGCAGGTTCCAGAACACTATGTCCGGGATTGCCTCGCCGTATCCAGCCTCCGTGAACTTCCTCGTGATCGCCTCGTAGTCTGTCTCCCACGGCTTCGGCGACGCCTGGTCGAACTCCATGTCGCTGAACACGAACACCTTCTTCACCATACGCTCAGGGGGCAGCTTTCCGGCGACGGCGATGCTGAGGAGCTTGTCGAACACTGCCTGGAAGTTGGTGTTGTAGCCCCAGTCCATTCTACGGATGAACTGTGCCTTCTCCCACAGGGTATCGCCAGTGATCCGATGTATCTTAGGCTGGGAGGTGAAGGTGATGACACGGTGGTGCCATGGCTCTTGGCAGAGCTCGGAGAGCAGGAGACCGAGCGCGATGCAGACCTCCATGGGGAGGCCACACATGCTCCCCGACACATCGCACACGGCGATGCAGTTGTTGAGCTTGCCGAGTCCCCGAAGGTCGGAGACCATGCGCTCCCACTGCAGCTCGGCGACCTCGTCGCCGACGGACTGCAAGATCTCGTGGGGAAGAAGGGCCCCGGCAGCGATTTTGGCCTTGCCGGACTTGACGTCGCCGAGGTAGAGTTCGAAGCGCTCTGAGTCGTGCTTGAGGAAGAATTCCTTGTAGTTCTTCATGGCCACGGAGGCGACACGTGGATACACGACTTGCCCCCAAGCCTTTGCGGACATGAAGATCTCGGGGAGCTCGAGAGCGCGGCGGAGCGGCACGAGCGCCGCCTTGTGGAGAAGCTTGCGCGCGCGGTAGGCGTAGTACTCGTCGTCGAGGTCCTCGGCGAGCTCCGGCGAGGAGCCCTTGGGGAAGATGCGGCGCGCGATGGCCTCGCAGAGGAGGGTGGAGCGGTCGTAGCAGGTGTCCACCGACGGGCACCATTTCGCGGCGAGGGAGATCTCGTTCACCTTGCCGTCGGCGAGCTTCTGCATGTCCTCGGCGAGGAGATTGGCGAAGAGCTCCGCCGTGCAGTCGTGCAGGAGACGGTAGTTTGGGTCACGGCCGTACCTGTCGACGGCTCTCGCCGCCGCCGCCGCGCGCCTCTTCCTGCGCTCGACGGCGGCTTTGGCCGCGGCCTTCCTGTCTCGCTCGTTGGCCGCCGCGACGCGCGCCGCCCTCGTGGAGGAAGGGCGTGGCCTCGCCTTTATTCCCGTGCGGCTGCGGCCACGGCAATGGAAGCCGAAGGAGGAGCGGTGGCGGGCGACGCGAGAGATGATGCCTCCGGAGGCGGCGATGCGTGCCTGCTTCCCGGGTTGCTTTGTCGAGACGCCGCCATGGATGATGCGGTGGAGGATCTCGGGGAGGTCCTTGAGGTACCCGAAGTCGGCGGCGATGGGGCGGGCGTTGAGGGCGAGCGTGGTGGGGTGGCAGCCGTGCATCCAGAGCGCGGCGGCGTAGAACCCTTCGCGGTCGGACTTGCCGGTGCCGCGCACGCCGCGGAGGTTGCAGGTGAGGCGGAGCGCGGTGGACGGCTCGGCGGACCACGCGGTGGCGAGGAGGGAGGTGACGGAGGAGGCCGGGGTGCCCGGGACGACCTGGAAGAAGAAGTCGAGGCAGGGGTCACCCGACGAGGCGAACGTCGGCGACGAGTTCTCCGTGCGGGTCTTCGCCGGCTGCGGCTTCGGCGGCGGGGTCGCCTTGTTGAAGTTGGCGTCGAGCAGATCCAGGAACATGTCGCCGGTCGCGGGCGTGGCGGCCGCCTTCGCCGCCGTGGCGCGGAGAGACTCCGCGGGTGGGCCGAGGAGGGTGAAGGACACGGCTCGCCGGCACGCTGCAGCCGCCGCCGCCGCCATTGGCTCCGGCTAGGGTTTTCGGGGGATTTTCCTTTCGTTGATCGTGGAAATGGGGAAGAATCCTGAACGGCGCGGAAGAAGCGGGAGTGCTATATAAAGCCTCGCGGCGAGGCCGTTGCTTGAAGATGTTTATCCCTGCTGTACATGTTGCGTGTGGGCGAAGCCGGCGCACTCAACAGACCTCAAGGTTATCGCTCCCGGTAGGACTATCAAAAAGAGGATGGAGGTAGTATTTGCTAATCTGATCTAATTAATTAACGAAATGTAAGGAAATTTTGGAAATTTGCCTGGACCCTCGGATGGAAATTAAATTGCTGCCCTAGGTGTCTCGAGGATTGGCGTCCATATGCATTAGGAATGTCTTGCTGCATGTTGCAGGTGCGAAAGATAAATGGCGTCTGACGTGTAATGTTTCATTTTTCACACGAAACTGGCATCAACGGCGTGCCACGTGCCGGTGTCAAACTCAAGGTCAAATTTCAAGTAGCATGAATACACGATACATTGAGAACATCCAAAATGGGTAATCCAAGATGCATCATTGCATGTAACTTCAAACATCTCATCTTAGTTACAGGATTAGTAGTAGTAAACAATTTGCTAGACCAAAACAAAAGATACACAACTACCTCAGGAAGAGAGCAGAATAGAACTGAACTGATCAAGTCCAACTATGTTTCATGTGTATCTCTATTACAAAACTTGCTGCCAACAGCAAACTACAATTCTTGTATACATTTACCTTTGGCTACTGCATTTTATACATTTTATTACAGGGCAATGCCGCAACATTTTGCGACCACCTATAAGCCCTAAGACAACACAAGATGGTGGTACACGTATATACAGCAAACTTATTGTTCAACTGTCGTCTATGATCAATGGGGTCAGTACGATCAGCAGGCTTTCTATCAGTCAAGTATTTGAATCTGTGGTTCCTGGGCGGGCATGTCATGCTTTGTCATGGAAACCAGTGCTCTCTGGCTGACCTGAATCCTTAACACATCTTAGCAGATCCTGCATCAACCTAAAAACTTCAGCAGAAACTACATGAGGCTTGTTCATCTCAGCTTCCTTTGAACCATTCTGCTTGCTCTTAGAGTCCAGATCATTGCTGCTGTTCTCTAGCTTCTTATGCTAAAGAAAGCCCCATGCACAAGCGGATTCTGCAGAATTCATACTTGCCCCTGGCATAGGAACGTTGTAATGATCTGGAGGCTAGTCCAAAAGTTCAACAGCACCAAAAATGTTGCATGTACAGAGATTTTCTTGTTATGTTAGTTGAAGAAGTATGTCGAAGTCAGAACTTCCCTCACATCAAAATTCCCTTGTGGCGGACAGGGTGGAAATTCTAGTGTAGGAAATGACGTCTGAAACTCCTCCAGCAACTGAATGGTCAACATATTCAAAACACAGAAAACAAACCATTAGGTACACATAATCATCAGTGATGAAGTTGAAGAATGAAGCAAATACTTGGTTCTGTGGAGAGGACAGTTCCAATGGCATACATTTTCAAGAATTGGCATGCTGTAAAGCTCCACAAATTGTTCTCTCAAGATCTGGTTCATTTGGTCAACATCACATGCATGCACCCAAAATGAGTCATGGACCCCTGCATCCAAAGTACGTTAACGAAAAGCAGCATTAATAACAAAACTGTTAAAGAAAAGTAGCATTAATAAAAGAAAATGACCACAGAATGTAGATAAGGAAATGCAAGCCTGTTTCCACTTCATACAGGAACACAGTTGTGCATTTGAGCTCATAATAGATGTTTGTGGAGTGTGGACCAAACCCATATGCACGCAACACACACTACATGAGAATAAGCAATGATCTCTCAAATCAGCATTCAAAACAGACTCAGCAAAGGAAATTTTCTATTGTTCGTCTGGCAATTCAGCACCACCCAAAACAAGAAAATTGCATACTAGCATTACATCAAATAAACAATTAATGGTGAGAGGCTTTGGGGCTGTCAGGTTTTGAAAACCAAAGCTAGACCAAAAAGATGGTGCTGCTTCTGCACCCTTTTTTAGGTAAAAGTTTATTGTAGTTTCAAGACTTGATGCTAGGATAGATCTAAAAGACATCAAGAAAAACAACTCCATCTGAACTGAGGGTGAGAAGATGACGTATGGCCTAAACTGGTTTCACCAGTTTTTTATGGTTTTAAGAATCATCATGCTCCCCTCACTTCTAAGGTCATCCAGGAAATATGTTACACGCCACATGATATGTGAAGTGCTCAATATGCATAACTTGCCAAAACAGTCAATATCACTAAGAACAAACCTGCAAAATGAAGACCAGCCTCCTTGCAAGCAATCGCTGTCATCATCATATGTGAACTATCCAGGGAGTGCACAAAATTCGGTGGAAAAGCTGCCTTTTGCCGTTGGATTGCAATCTGAAAAGTATGGAATTTAAATCAGCTACAGGACCTGAAAACAAACAGAATTTTTTTTAAAAAAAAAAAACTTATCTTACCGCATCACCCTCTCGCCGTAAAGCCAGACATTGCAAGGAAGTTCGTATCTGTATGATAGGTAAAGTAAAGGGAAAATATATTAACTAAACAGGCAACTGTGTCTGAGAGGAAAAAGAAGTCAAATCAAGTGTGCTTAGGCCGGAGCCTTGTCAACTATGTTAACCAAAAAAAAAAGAAAAACCTATGTTAACCATGCAATATTTGATCAGGTTGTTAGATCTTAGAAAGAAATGGAACCGATTTGTGCTTCAGTTATTCCCAAACAAAATCTTCCTTATGCCGGGTAGAACTTTTTGAAAGGAAAGTAAAACACTATATGCAAACAAAGTGCATGAATAAAGGGGGAAATGATCCTGTTGTGTGCTTGGTGCCAGCAATAGCTGCCACAAGTGTCACAAAGTACTCAAACTGCTTTGACATGGCCACAGGAAGCCAGCATTAGTGGAATAAGGCACAGATAATTTCCATTTTATAAAATAGAAAAATAAAAGCAAATTTTATGCCAAAACTACATTGAAGTTATATATGTATGTTTATTTTTCTATATTTGATTTCACCACACGTACAATCATGTTCATTCAGATTATCAAGGTTCAGGAAAGTATGATGCACCACACTACCACAAAAATCTAGTTAATGCAAACAATAAAAAAAAAGAAATTGATAACTGACCATATACCTGCGTATTCGAGAAAAAGAAAAAAAAATAACTGACCATATAGTTCTTATATTTCTTGTAGGGCTGAACAACTGGAAGACCAACAGGACTTGTCCACTTGACTGGTTGGTTTTTTGAAGCAATCATCTGTAAGGAATTGAGTGAAATCATCAATGTCCCAACTACAAAAATGATTTTCACGTAGGGTGGGCAAAATGCCACTAGTGTGAGATAACTGATGCCTACATGATCAACAAATTTTAGATCATTGAAATAGAATCACTTCACAAGGACAAAAGCTGGGAGAGGGAGTATACCTTTGCACAATCACCCAGCCAGGCCATTATACCACGAGCAGATTGGAACATTTGTCCCAGTGCATCCAGAGTTACCTTTTCATAAGAAATTCAAAAGTCACTGCATGTCCTTGTGTCCCTAAGCAATAAATATGAAATCGCAAAAACGCCAGAATGTGATAAATAATAGTAAATCACTTACCCTAGTAGCGTAACAGGATACATCGTACAGCAATTTGTCATCTGTGATCGTCCCTTTCTCTTGAAGTCTCTTTGTAATCTGCTGGCGAGCACCAATGTAGGTAACACCATAGACTGATGTCATGACCGTCTGCTTAACAAGCTTCCTATCCACCTGTAAGCTACCAATGGCCAAGTCCTCAACTGTTTGTTTGGCAATATGGAGTGTTCAAGAATATTTTTTTAAAATTTCAGAGACATAGAGGAAGGCCGGAGAGAAGGCTAACCTGATCAACTAAAACTCTTGCTAATGAAGCATTTGGATTAGTAGCAGGATCCTTCATTGAATCTTCACGTACAACATCCAGTACCCTTCAGTCAATTTTGCCCATAGTTGTCATTAATCCACACCCTCAAGAGTAATCCTAATGCTAGTGTGATATACTTATAATATCAATCATAAATATTATACAAACTACAGAGGTGATCATCCGATACTACAAGGTACATACTTGACAAGTTGGATTTCTTGGACACATTCTTTTGGCAATTTACCGAGTATAGAGGCAAATTTGCTTTTTGTGCATAAAAAAATAATACTCAATTCACTACAGGCTACTTCACTTTTAAGAAGCCAAATATGTAAATTCAGGGATTCCTTTCTTTCACATAATTTGCCAGAACCTACATTTTAACAAAGGGGATTTTCAAGATCTGATCTTTAGAGATGTAACTTCATGTGAAATGTAAAAAATGTCTATTTTTACAAATGTATTATATTACGAACAGTTTACTTTAAGAAAGACTCAAAGACAGTAGTTCAAATAAATCCGGCACAGAATTGCAATAAGAACAAAAAGTTGCAAGCAACAGAATTATGGACCAAATAAACCTTGTTTCTCCATCTCCATGTAAACATTACATACCAATAGCTAAGGCAAAATTGACAAGCAACCATCCTGGATTGTAGTGCTCACAAGGGACTAGAAAGAAGAAACACACCTAGCAGCAATTTCTGAGTAGATGTCTGCAGGTTTATCTCCCGGAACAAGATTGACAGCAACAGCACCCATCTATATCAGGCATAAATTAGTAGTAACAATAAATCATCCAGAGTTTATATCTGGGTAAACTCTAGAAATTCTTGAAACAAAGGCAAAGGAGAGCTCTGTATGTTAACGTTTTGAAGGAACAATCTAGAAAGTGTTCTCTATTTATTAGTTGTGCATATTAACTTATTAAGAATTCAGATATGATTGTCTTACAAATGGTTTACTGGTTTAGCGTATTTTAAGTCTGGTTCTAGCACATCAACAGCATCAACCATGTACATATGAGGATTTTAAGGCAGTCAATATGCTTGTAAGGCAGAGGATGACCATAATCTTCACAAATTTAGTGATGTAACAAACTAACAATGCATTCCAAAATCAGGTTATTCGCTTCTGTTCAAGAATTTCTTAGAGATAACAGAAAATATGAATGGAATGCAACTATCTACAACTAAAAGTATAGTGAAATTATTAGTTGTCATTTTTATTCATATGATTATCAGAACACGTAAAAGGGTAATCAGGTCATAAGACCACAGATAAGCACAAAGTGCCAATTCTACTCTAACCACGTCATGAGGTGCATAAAAACGCTAAAGGCTGAATGCAACCCGGAAAGCGTAGCAGGGCACAACACTTACATAGTCCCTCCCAAGAGCGGCATAGTGTTGTAAACCATTGCATGAACCGTCCTGATAAGGAAACCAATTGTAGTCAACAATTAGTAATTCATGGAAATGTTGGCTATGTAGAATGTCCTTTTAGTAGAATCAGTCTGCTCCAATGGACTAATCAAACTTTCAACAAAGTTAAAACTGGCATATGCTAATGATATAAAGCAACTGTCTTTGAAATATAAAGCATATCAGTGATGCACCGGGTCGGCATATGGCATTAAGTCCTTAACTGCAAAATAATAAACTAGGGAATCCTTCTACTTATCTACATCATAAGTGATTAATTAATACCAAAATGCACACGAGTGCACCTCGTTCTCAGTGAAGGAAAATTATATTGTGTATGACTTGTCCAAGGATATACAACACAAATCAATACCTGATGAATTGGCAGGTGAGAGACAGCACGGTAAGGTGATGAACTTTTCAAGGCATCAGAAAGATCCATGCATGCAGCTAAACACTGAAAAGGATCCTCGGCATTAGTCCACCAGCAGTTTCCATCAACAGGATTTGCTGCTGAATCAAATATTTCAAGCAGTTGGCTCTCCACAAATGCTAGCTTGCCCTCATGAGAAAGCTTTTCAACACCTCCACCATATTTGTTAGCCAAATGTATCTTCAACCAGCACAACCCAGATTTTCCTAGTGGCCGCCCTTCAGCATACTCTAGAACACCTCGGCATAGATCTGAACCTAGGTGACTCAAATGTGGATGCATAGGGTATGCACGACCACGGAAATCTAAATTATGAGGGTAATAAAATCCATCCTCCTCTCTCATTTTACGAGCAACCTGTTTATCAAAAAAAAGGAATAGATATAGCTCCAGTAATGAAATAGCATATCAAGTAGACCACAGTATCTCAAAACGTATCAATGGTGATTTTTTATATTGGCATACCGAGAGTTTGAGTTCAGTATCACATCGCTCAGCATGCAGTTCACGGTTGGTTTTCTTTGCCTTCTTTAAACTCCACTTCCATCTCTGCATTTCATCTGGGTCCTCTGATTCTGGTCGCTCAGGTAGAGGAATCTAATAACAAGAGAGCATAAAAAGAACAGGATGTTCAAAATGGACGCGGACGAGCATATGACTAGACTGGGAAAGAAAACCAACCCTGCAAATGCTAATCAAATTGAGTCACTCACATTTTCCTTGTCAACCAGTCCTGCAATGCCTCCACCTCGACTCCAGATAGTCTCGACAACATCATGAACTCTCCGATTTACCCTCCATTTCGTACTCCCGAGGATATCTAATGCCTGGAAACATGCTAATATTTTAGGGTTGATATACAACTCTTTCACTAGAAATTAAGCAGGCATGACAAAGTAATGGTCCAAGGCCCAAGGGATATAATCATATGGAGCATAGGGTTTATTTGTAACCCTGGGAAATGATTTTGGCTTTTGAACAAAACAAATATAATTTTATCAAGATTACTATTATTATGATGGGTACCCTCAGGCTAACATTCACTTGAGCAACAAAGAACCAATGTGAAGTATCAATGTCAAGGACAACAACATTAAGAGCTATAAATGCATGCTGTGACATAGATGGGTGGTTAGCAAACCTCGAATACTTTTCGTAGCTGTTTCCTATGAACACTCTTAATGGCATCCTTTTGGTCCTTCACACCATGTGTACGCATAATGTACGAGGGAAGAAAAAGGTGGCCACCTTTATCATAACTGCAATAATATATGGTTGACATGATTCAAATCACAAGGGACAGGATACGGTAAGTTCTAGAAATCAATCAGATCATCAATTCCTCTGATGTTGCATGGAAAATTTGCTGGAAAGGTTCAAAGCATGAACACCAACATACCCCTTCCATTTTTTCGGAGGTACCAGCATAGGAAGGTAGGGTATATCAACATGTCTAGCCTGCAGGAAATTCGAATTTAAATAATCATGACATATCCTTGCACAAACAAAGCAGTTGTCAAGCAGAAAAAGGAAATTGCTAATTTCTCGACCGCATGTTTTGAAGTTTGGCACAGCATTAAGCCCACAGAAAGAGCTAGCTGAACATAATTGTTTTTTCAATGAACCTTTGTTTTGTCATGACCAAAAAATCCAATTGGGATAAAAATAAAAAAAATAAAAAAAAAAGGCATGGCTGGAAGTGCAAAATAATCTTACAGTGCTTTCAAATCCCTCATGCACAAGATGGTCACATTCTATCACCCAATGTTTCTTCTTTAGCTTCCTGCAGATTGAAGAGAAATGTCATGGACGAACCACCATACATCCACAAATACATGCATAAGCAAGCAGGGGATGATGATGGAACAAGGCATGGTAGTGCAACCACACAGTATGCAGCACAATAGTACGGAAAAAGCAAAGCCCTACCCATTTTCTATAATAGGCTGTCGTAGTACATGCCTAAATGCAGGTCGAATATCTGGAGAGCTATCTGGTGTTTGATCAGCTGGTGATTGCACAAATGCTGAATCCAGTAATAATTCAATCAGACGAGTTCCCAACTGTTGACATGAAATGAGTATTAGAATCTTAAAATATGAGTGAAAAATGCCTGTATTTCTGTGTGCACCGAGCACCGCGGAGAAAACAAACCTTCACTTGGGCTTCTGTGCCCCATTCCTCTAATTCCAACTCCTGCTGAATCAGCTTCTGTGCTTCAGTCATCTTTTGCCTCCTGACTAAACTCTTGACACGCTTCCGGGATTTCGCTTGTTCCTTCTCCAATGCTGGATCATTTTCACTGTGATCTTTCTTCTTCCTACTTTTCTGAAAGAAAGTCTGGACTTTGACCTGTAAAGAAAGGGAGAGGAAAAAACACCAGCTTTCAGCAGACTGCCAAATGAATTTCGAAGAGGGAGCACACAAATAGGAGTCAAGATGAACAGTAAAGCAAGAAACCAAAAATAGTGTTTAAGTTATTCCCAAATGATGTAATCATACTTTAGCACTTTACCAAAAGTGCGGAAGCTGAACTCTAGTGCACAGGGTCAATAACCGAATCTACAAGAAGACAAATTATAAATCTCATTTTAATAGTTCAAGACTTTGAACTATCTAAAGCTTTTTTCATGTGTGGACATATACGCATATGCCAGCTATAGCACACAATGTCAAGTCAGCTAAAATATAAATATTGCTATCCTCAGTCAATTATCAAATTATAGGCTAGAAGGCATGTATGCATGTTTTGATGGATAAGGTAGGCCAAAATTCAGATCATGGTCACATCATAGCACAGTTCTGATATTACATTATTGCACATTTCAATTTAGATTGCACATCTTACTTGCATAATGCCCTCATCGGTTCCTCTACCTCCAATTAGCTATCCAAGCTTGAATGCTTGATTACCCCTCTCGTTTGACTTGACAAATCAAAAATAGAACCTTAAGCCAATCGATCAAACCCACTACCAGAAAACACTGCAACCCGTCTATTGTCAAATTCTCTAAGACTAAAAATCATCACCCAAGACAATGATGCAGATAATCATGAGTCCTACATTGCAGTCCATAAGCGGCTCACCAGTCATCAAAATGGTCTAATACTGCTCCTAGTACTTATCTCAAACATCGATGTAAAAAAGAGACTCATTCACCTCGCGCTCAACAGCCTCGCCGATGCAGTGCGCTGCCTGGACGACGCGGACACCGCCGGTGCCGTCCTTGCTGGACATGAGCAGGCCCATCATCTTGTGCATGACAATGACGGCGATCTTGTCGGCGGGGAGCAGTAGCAAGTACTTGGCGTAGACGTGCTTGACGCGCTTCCGGCGCTGCACGTCCTGGTCCCTAGCGATGGCGTCGCGCAGGGGCTCGAACCAGCCGACGAAGAGCGATTTGACGTAGGGCAGCGCGGGCGCGAGCCTGCGGTCGAGCATCTCCCGCTCGATCTCGCGGTACTCCTCGGCGGCCCGCGCCCATGCCTCCGTCTCCGCCTTCACCTGCCGCTGCCGCAGCCGCCGGTGTTGCGCCCTCCGCGCCCGCTCCCGCTGCCTCTCCGCCTCGGCGTGCCTCTCCGCCTCGAGCTCCAATTCCAGCTCCAGCCCGGCTTCTAGCTCCTCCACCTCCTCGCCCCGCGAGGGGATCTGGTGGTAGGTGTCCGCGGGGGAGTTGAGGAACGCGAAGAGGTCGAGCCAGTGGAAGTCGTCGGTGGCGGGGGGCAGGAGCGGCGGGAGGTCGAGCGTGCCCACCGACGGGAGTATCCTGACGGCGGTGGACGGCGGCGCAACGGCCGCCATGGGCGGCGGCGGCGAGAGGCGGCGGAGCAGCGCCCGCGGCGGCGGCACGCACGCGGAGAACGGGTAGAGGAGGAGCGGCATGCGCGCCTGGGGTCCTACTCCCGGGCTACGGCTCCAATGCCGAGGCTCGGATTGGATTCCGGGGAGAGGGGAAAGGGGAGTGGTGGTAGGCTGGTAGCAGGTCGAATGGGGAGGAGGTGAGAAACCTCGGCAGAACCTTGGGGGAGCCGGAGGAGACGAGCAAGGTAGAGGCGATAAGGGGGAAGGGAAATATCGGAGGTAGGAGAACGTTTCAGCAGTCGGCGGCCGTTGGATCGTCGGATCGGACGGTGAGACTCCGTGTCAACCAGCTGGCGCCCGTCAGGGTCATAGGTAACAAACAAGCTGTCGTTTTTGTGATGATGAAGCTGCGGTTAGTTAACGAAAGCCTTAGCATATATATAGTACAATCTACAATATACGTTTATACGGCTTCTGATCTAGATTTGAGATACAAGGAGAACATGCACACTCGCAGTATTTAATCTGGGCTTTGTTTATGTGAAGATGGGACGTTTTCTGAATTTTGTAAGGCTTGCATGCTACTGGCAAGCTCTAAGCTCAGGTTTAAGCTCCATTGACTTCTGTTAGCATTAACACGACAACCATGTTCTGGGCAAACAAGTTCAACTGACAGAAGGGACTGCAAATGTACCTACTACATTTCTAGGCAAACAAGTTCAACCTAGTACCAGTTTAGATGATGAATTTTGTTGAAAAAAATTTCACGCTGAGAAGTATGCCATGCGAGAGTGAACACGTTTTGCAACCTGAAATTTTTAGTGAAATTTTCACCATCTAAACAGGCATGACAACTGAGGACCTACAATGCCTTCCCAAGTGTCCATCTCCCAACTACTTAGAGTAGTACTTAGCCGTAACTAGTGGATGCTACTCCATTCGTCCCTTGGTATGTGTTGTTAGACAAAAAATATATTGCATCCAATACAATAGTCAAAAGACCTTGATACCCCTATACTTTGACGCTCGCAACACGCGATGTTTCACGAACGGCACGGATTTCCAAGGCATAGCGCAGAGACAACGCTGTTGTGAAGCATGTGTCGAACCGTAAGTAGATAAGGTCGCCATGCCTCGAGCGCTCCACTGACGCCAGTTGTAGCCTCGTAGGCCCTCGCGCGGAGCTCGGTGTGGGATGGCAACTCCTGCTCTGGGCAGACGGCTTGTTCTCGGCACTAGTGATACATTGTGCTCATATGGAAGGCCACATGCTGAAATGCCTCTACATGTGATGGCAACATGACATGCAAAATCCTTTGTCGGGTTTAGGAGGTGTTCAAACGCTGAAATGCAGCAAGTAGGGCTCTCCAATGCGGAGGGCGAAAATCGGCTCGAGATATTCGGCCTAACAAGAGGAGGAGAAGCGGAGAGCAAGCTAGCAATGGCAAGTGGGCGCACGTCCCCGTTGGGCACATGTCCCCGCGTGCCCACTCATCAACCGGTCGTGCGTCCCCGCCGGAGCTCTTTGCGCCGGCCGCATGTCCCCGAGCCCCTCTACATCTGCTCGCCCACTAGATGTGTGTCCTCGCTGAAGCTCGCCGCCGCCGTCGGCCACTCCACTGCTGCCTGCTGCCAAGCGTGACGACGTTGGAGATGAGTTTTTTCTTTTTTTGAAAAGCCATTGTGTGGTTGCGTGAGGGGTGGGGGAAATATGGTTAGTTAGTGTAGGCATGCAGTACAACGCTAGAAGGAAAGGCAGGGGGCGAAAATTATATGGGGGACTGACACCAATAGCTCCGCTTGCAACTCTGTTCTTATTCATAGCAAAAAAATATTATTCATTCACACTTTTCACTATTTATATTATTTCTCCCCCCTCTTACATAACACGTATCCCAGAACTTGGCTACAATATTTTTTATATACATTATTCTTCACACTTCATACTATTCATTTCAACTTTGCTATTCATTCCCTCCCACGAAACACGTTTCTCAACAGAATCTACTATAGTAAAGTTGCACAAACTTGTGGAACTAGACACCATGTTTAATAAAGAACGACGGGAGTAGTTCCATCGAATTCAACCCTCCATGACTCCGCAAACCTCAGCAAAGCCTTCTTCAGTTATCAGTTAAAACGACGTTTAATAAAAAACGAAGGGAGTAGTTCCAACGAAATCAACCCTCCATAGCTCCGCAAACCTCAGCAGAGCCTTCAGTTCGTTGTATTTTTGTGCTCTGACAGAATCAAGAAACTGGGATTGCTGTTGCTAGCAGTGTGGCCTGCTGCTGCTGGATCTGACAATGAACAGATCGGACACATGCGTTCCAGTATCAAACGTTCCAGCTCTCTGAACTGCAGTCAATTTCGCGGTCTGCATCGTCCAAATTTTCCAAGTACTCTCTACGGCAGAGCAACAGAATGTTGTTACGTTCAGTTTGGGCTAATCAATTAGCGTCTTTTTCAAGGAAACAAGTTCTGATACTCAATTCTTCTAATCATTCAGTGCATTAGCTGCTTTACTTCTGGAGTTAAGCTTACGATAACCTCTGTTGATATAAAAGTTAACTTATTATAACTGGTTTACACATGTAGAAATTTAGCTTCTGATAACTGGTTTACTTATGGTATACTCAATCGGAAGAGGTTATCATAATGTAGAAATTTCTGCACAAAGATATAAATCTCATCCCAAAGCAGAGGTTATCATTCAGGTACTTTAACTGGTTTACTTCTGTTCTGTACATTAACAGATTTTATATTAAGCTTCTCAATTTTTCTGCGCAAAGACATAAAATCTCATCACCAAAGTAGAGGTTATCATAAGATAAATATTAAACCACGGTTTGATCTATACAATTCCTTCATAGATTTTAGGTACTACGGCATCTCAAGTCTTCATAACCACTGAGCTGTAAAATCACCAAAATAACTCCCCAACAGGACCGAAGAAACTACAGTTCAGAACCCCAAATGTTCACATGATGCATTAAATTAGTTGCCAATTAGCAACTTCTGCACATATATGGACAAATAAACTCCACGCTCCCTTTACCGACTACGTACAGATTCATACCACAAAGAATCACTAGCAATCGAACAACCAATTACACACAGCATGCCAAATTGCCAATGCCACCAACCCAAACAATCATAGTACTACAGGAGGAGGAAGAAGAACAGAGGCAGACAAATCACAGCCAGGAATGTCCTGACGACTACCTGCTACCTACAGGCTACTACAGCTCATCACAAATGGCGACGAAATTACAGCAAAACAGCAGCGGCGTGCGCTGTGCAGGGGCTCGGTGCTGCACAGGCTCCGTCAGATCGTCAGGCGAGCATGTCGTACGGCCGCTCCCCGTCGATGCCCGGCGGCTCCGGCGGCGTCCGGAGGATGACGTAGAGGGAGTACACGATGCCGGGGACGTAGCCCAGTATCGTCAGCACGAGGGAGATGAAGAACTCCGACTACAAAAACACCAGCAGAATCGGAAAGTAATTAAGCAGCTGGCGCGCCCGTGATGTTTATTATTCCGCCATTTCTCATCAAAGCTTAAATGAAATGCTTACGCTGCAGCAGCCGTAGCGGAAGAAGACGCCGAGCGGAGGGAGGACGGCGGCGAAGATGACCTCGAGGCAGGTCGAGCAGCCGCCGGAGCTCATGCTGGCGACGCCGCCGGGCAGTCTCCAGCTCGCGCAGGCCGGCAACTAATGTCAGAAGGCTGGCCGGGAGAAGACTACTAAGCTTAATGATTAGCTGGCTAGTGCGGCGGGTTTGTGGCTGGCTGGTGTCTTCTTTGTACGAGGGGGGCAAAGGGGAATGATGCGGAATCCGACGATGCCTGCGAGAAGATGCCGATGGCAAGCGTGGTGGTATACATCTCAGACTCCTGGCTGCGCGCGAGAGACGTGAGCGTGCCGCCACACAGCACACATGCGGCCAGGTCAGCAGCGCAGCGGCCACCTCTGGATCTTGGCAGCCGGGCGCCGTAACGGGTCGGGATCAGATCCGGCGGTCAGCTCCTCTATGTTTTCTTGTCGGTCTAAGGCCACCTGTGATGCGAGCACGAGCAGAGCTGAAAAAAAAAAAGATATAACAGTGACGCACATGCAAACGCATTTCTACGGATCCCCTATCGAGCTACCAATTTACAAAAATAGTTTTTCCACCTTCACTCGTTCATTTCCTTTTATACACAAACACTATCTTTTTTATACACAAACACTATCAACAATCCAATCATTTAGTATAAAGCTCACACGCGGTTAATCCTTAAATAAATTTAGAAAAATACTTCCTCCATATTAGTAAAGGATGACGTTTAGGACATTGACACGGTCTCCAAAACACAACTTTGACTAATACTTTTTAGTATAAAATATTTGTAAATTATATTTTAAAAGTACTTTTCTAAAACTATATTTCAATACAAATCTATTCATACAATTTTTATATTTCTAAACTTAATATTTAAAAAATTATTTATATCCAAAGTTTACAAAGTTTGACTTAGGACAATCTCAAAACGTCATCCTTTACCATTATGGAGGGAGTACGATCACTAATAATGCCCGAACACGAATGGATTTATTAAAGTATAAAACATCTTACCAACTGAACTACACTCAATTTGTACCTTTTCTAAAGTGAAGAAAAAAAAGATGAATACAAATTGCAACAAAAGGATGTATTAAGAAATCCAAATTGTGGGAGAGAGAGAATGCACGATTGACGGGTATTTTTCTTCTAGTCTAGTTTACTAACCACTTAGAACATCTCCAAAGACTCTATTTTCTACTCTTTATTTGACTTTATTTCTCTCTTCATAGAGATTTCACTTCATAGTGATTAGTAAGCATGTCACTGGTGCTTTGAGGTGTTTGGAAAAAAAAAACGATTTTGCAAACGGGCTAAAGGGTTGACAGGCTCTCCTCAATTGGGCACCTCGGTGGTGTTGACCAGAACTGGGACCCATCTGCCCAATGCCAGTAGCCTCCACAAACAATGCGAATTTCCGATTCAGAATATTCCGAGCCTTTTCTTCTGGTCGAGATGCGACCTAGATTACCCGTTCATATTTGAATTTATTATCACTAATTCATCATTATATTAGCCAACAGACATAATTCGAGACCACAGAAGTAACAGAGCGTTTGTTGGCGACACGCATCGTCAACTGCTGCGTAACAAGCATAATTCTTCATCTCCTTTTCTTTTCTTTTGCTTCTTATGCAACCGTCATGAGAGTCGTGACAGAACGTGTGACATCTCGAGTACAACATGGTTCTTCGTTTCAAAAAGGAAAAAAAAACGTTTCGTTTCAAAATATTGGTTCTAAGATCTGCGCGCCAGAAACGCATCGAGATCTGGGTCGTGCGAGCATATACCGTGGTTTAACTAGAGGGCACATGTGAAGCACGGCAGTTTAAAATCTCTGCAAAAACATAGGATCCAGATCTGGACATGCTTGGGTGTCAATTATGTTTTTTTTAAACTGTCAATTATGTTTTTTTAACACTAAAATGTTAATTATGTTAACCACACGCGCTTCTCTACCGACCGATTCGCCGTTAGCACGATGATGACACATTGTCACATTGACATAATTGACAGTAGCAACATGGGCTAGGCCGCTGGGGAGCGCACGCGAAAGGGCCGGTCGGCCTTTGTAGCAGCATGGGCTGAGCCGCTTGGGAGCGCACGCGCAAGGGCCGGCCGGCCTCTGTAGCAACATGGGCTCTGTGAGTCCCGGCAGTAGCAACACAAGGAAAGGGCCGTATGGACCAGGCCGCGAGGCTCGTGTTATTAAAAAAAAAAACTCTATTTTTATAGATAGATGCACACGAAATCCAATATTCAATCGTAATTTTTGACTAACGATCAGTGAAGCGTAGTACTTTATAATTTTCAAGCTCTATAATTCCACAAGACCCAGATTGACCAAAATATAACTAGAAATCGCACAGAATCGTTTAGTTTAAGTTTATGAAACACTTGACCATTTCGAAAAACTCTCCATTCCTCATGCTTGACGAAAAGGCAGTCTCGCCAACAAATCAACCGGCCTAAGATACGACCTGAAACGCACGACAATTCACGGGGACAGCAATATCATCCATCTACGGTCATCGACAACAAACAACAACCTTAGTTGACTTCTGCTACCCAATCATCAATATCCTTTTGATCATATCACAGCTTGACGCAAGTGTGCCATCCATTTCTTCTCCTTCAGAAATGCTTTTCTAGTGGATCATGCACTCCCTTTAGCAGGCTGCAGCTGCTGTCCTTCCGAGCAGGAAGCATCAAAGTAGACGTACTCCGTTATCGCCTTTCGCTGTCAAAGAACTGCCGTTTATTTTCTTCGAACAATGGAGCTGAATCGCCGGGTTGTTTTCATGGAAGCTTTGCTCCGTCGGAAATGGTTTCTTTCCACGTCTGGTTGGTTCAGTCGTTGTCTCTGCTTTAAGAAGGCGACAAACGGAAAGATAAACACGATGAAGGTGGCTTATGTCATGTGTCTGAAGAAAAATAGACGCCGAGCACCCAGTCGAAGTTGCGTACTCCGTATGAGGGAGAGCTGTTTTCTCTTGGTTCCAGTTGCCAGAAAATCAATGTGTATTGAAACCAAAATTGGTAAGTTTGTCAAGACCGGTTTGCCAGATGATCATGACCTTCATTTTGCAAACTTTGTAAAATATTTTGCATTAGGAATATACTTTTCAATATAAAAACATTTTACAAACTTTTCAATCTAAACCGGCCAACCTCAATAATTAATATAATAGCTCTCGTTGAGACAATGAAAACACACACGTCCAATTGATAATATGACAAGGTAGTACGACTTTGAAAAATGCACGCGCCAAAAAAGGCGTTAGTGTGGCAAGATGTCACTGGCCAGCACAAGTCCACTCTATAATATAGCTCTCGTTGTGGCAAGATGTCATTAGCCAGCACAATAGAGCATGGAAGGTTGGACATATAGAGCCAATAATTAGGCACTAGTCATATAACCACTTTAGAGGCACGTAATGCTTAAGACTGTAGTGAGTGTTCCTAGTATAAACTTCGAGCACATGCCAAATATTCATGGTACAAATGCCCATGCGATATACAAAGGGGTCGACAAATATGTTACTTGTCGCATTGTAGCACATTTGACACTATCTAACCTAGTCTCGTAAGGCTCTTTTGTCTTCATCTTATTTATAGGATCGATCTCCATGACAAACAGATGAAAAACCTATTATTTACCGATCACTATGCGTAACAACACTTGATCCAATGGTTCCGATGTCCCTTTTTCTCTCCTTTCTTTGTTCTACCTCTGTTTCTTCCTCGTGTCGTAGTCTGCGAACGCTCAACACTTGAGCCCTGACCTCACGCCCCGTCGTTGCTTCCTACCACTGTCACTGGAAGCCTCCACTCTCCTCCACCGCCCGTTGTGAACCCATTTGGCTCAAAAGTCCCCGTCGCCTCTGTTCTAGCACCGTTGTGAACCCATTTGGCTCGAAAGTCCCCGCCGCCTTGTCCACTGGAGGTCCTCCGCCAGTGGCTCTAGCGGCACCCTCGCCGCCTCTGTTCTAGCACCTTTTCCACCTCCACCGTCGGCGATGAACCGCCCAAGCTTCTTCTATAGCCGGCTATAGAGGTACCCATTCAACCTCAGAACATCGAACTGTAACTATGAATCTCCATCTCCAATCCAAGTTTTAGTGCAAAGTTTGGATGATTGATACATAGTTAACAATCAAACGTTCAAGGACGAGTAAATCTGTTATATTTATCGCAAATCCAGTGACTACAGACCAACGTAGAATCCGAATGTATCGCTAACTCCTAGTCTTGGATCATTTATTCCAATTGTTATAGGCTTTCATTGCCAACGTGCATAATCTTTGTTCCATTGAACAACATAACACAGTTCCAACCAGCCACGTCACGCCTTGGAAGACTTAGTGCGGGTTGACTGTTGGGCCCGTGAAGCGTTGCCACGCTGCCATGGGAGAGCTCTTGTGGGGCCATGTTGTCATACACCGAGCTACCTATGTGTACGGCTGGACGAAAAAACTAATGACTCCCTAATTCGTCCTATTCGGCTCGACTCATTTCAACGAGCTGAGCTCAAATTCTGGTTATACGCTGCTCACGGGCTAAACTACATGCCTAAAGCCCAACAAAATTCTAGATTTTGTGAACCATGAATTTGTTTGAGACATATTTACTTGTAGTTATGTATACATGTGCTACCGAGCTGGCTCATAAGCTTAACGAGCCAGCTCGAGTTTGCAAACGAACCGAGCTGAGCCAGACTTCTAGATAGTTAGGTGGCGTTTGGGCAGTGCCGACCCTGAGGGGGGGGGGCGAGAGGGGCGGCCGCCCCGGGCCCCTGAAAACTGAGGGGCCTTTTTGATGTATGCTATGTATAGGTATCTACGGACGTGTAGTATACGTGGTAGTATATACGAGTACTTCTACGTTATAGGGCCTACTGTGCGATGAAACCCACGGCCGCGTCGCTTTGAGTCCGGAGTCATTGATGGAGGTGGCTATCTCTTTTCTTTTATTTTCCGTGGACCTATGATACACAGCTATTAGCAAATCGAACCCTAGACGGCAATAGATGGCGACCTATCTCAGATCATTTCTCCGGCGGCATCGGCGTCCATCTGCTGAATCCGCAACTGTTGGGCAACTTGAAGGCACCGGCTTGCAGTGCCTGTTGCGTGATTCGGCACCACCACCAACACAGGCCGGCGGCGGTAAGCCACCAGCGGCAGGCAACCAAAGGAGGCAGGTACGTAGTAGCATCTACTCCCTCCGTCCATGAAAGAATGCAATTGTAGGATTCAAAAATTGTCCACAAAAGAATGCAACTCTAGGACATACTAGGTAGCATGTGACCCACCAAATCCACTCTTCTTCATAAGTTGTGGACCCACGTGGGACCCACCTATAGTTCATGTGGAACCCACGTATTGTTTAGGCGGGCCCCACGTATTATTTAGGCGGGACCCACCGATTGTTTAGGTGGGACCATGCTATAGGGGTACATGCGTCATTTTACTTATTCCTTGGTCTACGTGAAAAAACCTAGAATTACATTCTTTCGTGGACGACGTGAGTAGGAATTTCTGCATATTTCCCCTAAGACCATAAAGGTCTAATGCTCAACATGTTTGCTTAACAATTGATTATTGGTTGGAAATTGGTGTCTGACGATGAATCCATGCTATTAGAGTTTTAGATAATACTAGGTTCGTACCCGTGCGTTGCTACGGGATGGCAACAATTGTATAAGAAATCACATTGAATAATCCAGAAGACAATAATTCACTGTTACAAGTTTATTGTTGTAAAACAAAACAGTTTATTCTATTGAAAAATTAAATCGAAGATGCAATTAAGATATTTTTTATATCTTCTGGACGATCTTTTGATATATGTTTGCTTCATTCGACAAGACATCAGTGACAAAATTCTGCCGCATTGCGGTCGAATCCTGTAAACACGAGAAATATATGCGTAAGTATCCTATATTTGTCTAGCACAACCGTGCCCGGAATTTTGTTATATAAATTACAAGGAATTACTACACTAACCTTACAGATTAGGTTATGACCCCTTTGTATACTATATTCTTTGTGTAGGTGCCATCTAACACGAGGCTGTGGTTATGAGAAAAGCTGCCGTGGGCTGTGAGCTGTGGGAAAAGTTGTTGTGGGCTGTCAGTTGTGAGAAAAGCAAAAAGCCGTTTGGTTGAAGCAGCTGTGAGTTGTAGGATTGATATGAAATGTCTGTAATGCCCCTGAAAGCCCGAGTCACGATTTAAAGTAAATTGAACATATAAATATGTAAAAGTAATTTGAGGGTACCATTTTAATTTAAAATTTTAATGTATGCTAAACAATTAATAAGAAGTAATACTCATTTACAAATTCACTTGTTAATTGCCATTTTAATGGCAAATAATGTTTGCACTATCATTAGCAAATAACTCTTGCTTTGCCAACAATCGTTTGGTTTTCTTGCCATGTGCTAGTGGGCCCTACTGTCACTGGAGGGATACGTAAACAAAACCATAAAGGAGCGATTCTTTGTTCAAAAACAGAGCAGCCAGCTGCTTCCCGTCGCCGGTGAAATTCACGAGCCACAACCCACCTCCGGCCAATTCCTCTTATCCACGGCACCCCAACCTTCCTGTCTCCATCCAAGACCAAGCCCTAGGTGCAACCGAGCACAACCTTGATGGAAATCGCGGATCTCGCGACCTCTATTGCCGCCGGTCATCCAAGCTACACCCGCCGTCGAACTCTTACCTCCGGTTGATTCCTCGCGCCCTCGGCTTCCTCTAGAGCTCCCGCACCCATTCCACAACCTCCCAGCCTTTCTCGCCTACTTTCCAGGACCGGAGGAGTGGGCCTCCGGGGGAGCAGGCACGGCTGCTCGCGGGGAGCTCGCCCGCCGCGGGGGCAGAAGGCACGTCTGTTCGTGGGAAAGAAACCGCAGGCGGAGCTCCGGTCACCGGCGAACGACAGATGCACTCGAACCACTGCTCCGTCGGTGACGATGGTACAGGCGAGCGGGTGGCGACGATGGGCGCGATGACCCTGCTGATCGGCAGGAGTCTGACGGGCGCGGACGAAGGGAGGACGACGTGCGCGGGTCGTCGACGGGTGGGACGACGGGCTGGGCGCAACGATCAAGCACGCGGACGAAGGAAAGAAGGACGCCGGGTGCGAGCGAAGATCAGGCGTGAACGAAGGAAAGGAGGAAGACGGGTGCGAGATTTTCGCGAACGGAAAAGGATAGAGTCGAGGCGCGTGGGGGAGCGATGCGGACGTGCGATGGCGCGACGCGATGGTTCACGCGGCGACGACTCGCCTTTAGGATCTTTTTAGAGTAGAGACTTATAAATTCTTCCAAACAAATAGTTTTGTATCATAATATTACTATGACTACTATTGAGGGCCCCTATATTCAGTTTGGTCCCGGGCCCCAAAAATCTCAGAACCGGCCCTGCTTTTGGGTAGCCAGTGGCTTTGAAATAGGGAAATGTAGTGGGTTATGAAGGGTTGGGTTAGGGTCAGGGAAGTGTTGAATCAAACCCACTCCGGTGTTTGGATTAAGGGTGCGTTTGGAAGCTTTTCACAGATTACCACGCCACCAGGGTTGCTGCGCCAAGGGTTCGGCGCCGGATTTGCTCGCCAGACTTTTGGCGTCGCGCGGCGCAAAAATAAACGGGGACGCTACAGTCACGCCACACCATGCCGTAACTATGGTAATGAAGAAACGCTAGCCGAGGCTCTGGCGAAAAAATTGTGGCGCGATTTGGCAAGTCGTGGACGCGATCCAAACGCACCCTAAATAGGTTTAGGTTTGGTTAAATGTGCCCCACGAAGGTAAAAGAAAAAGAAAAAAAAAGCACTCCACTGAGCTAGCCTATCTGGAATCCCCTCCGCTCAACACAGATGCCAGCAATCATGGCTCCAGCGCAGGGTTCACCAAACCGTTGGGAACGGGTCCGGTTTGACCGGTTCCCGCTCAAACCGTCCCGGACCGGTAGCGGTTCGGGGCGGTTTGAACCAGGTAAAATTTAAAATTTTCAAATTTGAATTAAAAAAAGAAAAATATCGTAAAAATTCCTAAAAATACTTCAAGGTGTGTGTAATCTGTTGGTGTAAAAAGTTTTCAAATATTTGCTCATTTGGTATTTTTTCGGCAAATACAAGTTAAATAAAAAAAAAAGAAAAAAAGTGGTTGTCCCATTAAGGCCCATTTTTTTTGACGCAAACCGGCGGCTAACCGTCAAACCGTCCGGCTAACGGTCAAACCGAGCAACTAACCGCTCCAAACCGCCAGATATGTGAATTTGAATTCAAAATTTGAATTTATCCGGTTTCTAGCAGTAACCGATCAAACCGGACTGGTAAACCGCTACGAGACCGGCGGTTCGAGCAACCGGTTCGGAAAAAAAAAAAACCCTGCTCCAGCGTCGCGGCTTCACCACTTCAGGTGGCTGCGTGGGCGTGGCCACGTCCCTGACCTTCGCGTCGGTGGCTGGCAGCACGGCTACAGCGCAGCGCTTCTCGAGTTTCCAGGTGGCTGCGTGGCAAGTCGACGGGCAGCTTCAGGATTCCGCATCACTGCGGTGACCTCACGGCGGCTCCGGCCACCACATGCGGCGGCAGCGGCAGCCGATGGAGCGCGCGCGCGCGAGGGCGGCTCCGTGGATGCCGCATTCTTCCTCTCGTCTCGAAGCAGCTCCAGCCATCTGCGTGCCGGTGCGTGAGCCGTGAGGGGAGGGACAGCTCCACGGCAGGAGAGATGGCAGCTCCGGCGGCTCTGGATGGCGAGACGAGCGGTGGCTGCTAGCCTGCTACAACGTGGCCTCGTCTTCCCTGCTCTCCGTCGCTATTTCCGGATAGATGTCTGGGAAAAGGGGTCCTTATTTCCCTATCCCCATCCATGCTCGTTTCCCTATCCCCATCCATGCTCGTTTCCCTATCCCACTACACAAACATAGGATACATTCTATCCCACTCCTCATTTCCCTATCCCAGCGCCTATTTCCCAGCCCCTATCCGAGCCGAGCTAGCTCGAGCCAGATCGAAGCAAACAAATCTCCCGTCTCCAGTCCACTCTCCTCCGGTTCTTCGTCGTCCTTCCCCACCATCCCCATCCACTCCTCTGATTTTTCTCCCCCAAAATTCTTCCCATACACGTCTCCAGCAGCCAAATTCGCCCTCCTTTCCCCCCAAATCTGCCGCGCCTCATCACTTATCAGCGACCTCACCGCCGGCGACTGGATACACCACCGGGCACGGTCGCACCAACCCGGAGGCGTTGTCACTTTCTAATCCGTCTCCGCCTTCTGCTGCACTGGCTTGGAGTGGAGACTGGAGATCCATCCGGGCTCGGATCAACTCTGTCGTTGGTGAGTGAAACCAATTGCTTGGATGTGTAGTAGGTGACCCTGTTTATTTGCTGCAAAAAAAAAAAATCATGAGGGAGACCAGCTGAGGGGCTTCCCTCTGCTAGAGCTGGGGCTAGAACCCGGATCAAGGGGTCACTCGGGCTCACCAGCCCCTCAACTGAACCGCAACATACTGCGTTAATGCTGCTCCTGCGGGATATTTGCACAATTGTATGCTCATGGTTGAATGCTATTTGCTATAATTATCAGTATCTACAACATTTGCTCTCTGCTTGTGAGTTGGTAGCTGGTACATGAAATAGTTGCTCGAAACTGTATCACAGCATAAGTCATAAGTGCATATTTACTGCAACTGAAAATGTCTACCCAACGGCTAGAAGGGTACAGCTGAGTGGCTTATTATGCCTATATTATGCATGCCTGACTTGGGACTCTCTTTCCGAATTTAGTCATGTACTATGTGATCTTTCATTTCATGGGGTGCTGCTGAACTTATACGTTTTTTTTTGTCTGTTGTGTACTTATGGCAGCAATCGCATCACGGTTTGCTTCTGAAAATACTCGCCATAACTCGTTATTGAGCAGTACATCTTTTTTCAATTTGACATTCTTTCTCAGGTACATTTGGGAGAATGGGGGTTTACCTTAGCACTCCCAAAACCGAGAAGCTATCTGAAGATGGGGAAAATGATAAGCTTAAATTCGGCCTTTCATCAATGCAAGGATGGCGTGCAACTATGGAAGATGCTGTGAGTTTCTATTTGTCAATTACCTTTGCTTGTTCTGGCTTTATGTGCTGCTGTTCTTGGTCTTGTAAGTCTTACCTGGATACGAAAATGAGCAATGGTGTCTGACTCAGATTCGAGTATCCAACTCATGAAATCATCTAATTCCTTACAAAATTGTACTCGGTTGTCCAGGTGTACGGGTGCACAAATGGAAATTCACATAATGTTCTAGAAAGTAAAGATAGAGGAACATACCAGATATAGCCATATAGGTATCATGTATGTATTTTTCTTAAACAATAGATAGCTGAGGAGTTACCTACTTACCTGGCTATTAACTGTGATGGTTAGTAGAGCTATGCACCTAAGAGAAGTGGTTTCTTGTGTATGTTAAATTTTGACCTAAAAGGGATGAATGCCTCTTTAGTTTTCACATGCTACTTTCCCTTTAAAAAAAATCATTTGTTGAAGTTAGAAACACGGTTATTTCTTGAGTTGAATGGCGAGCTTTAGTTTCTTACTTACTGTCCTTGCTACCCTGTCCTGATGCTGAGCATGACACAAAATGGGCTAACTGTTCTTTTTGTAGACCTCACCATGCTCTCATATTGAAACTGCTTCACAAGTCAAATGATGTGTCCGACATTGTACTGAAAGATTGGTTATGCTAGAACCTAAACAATTAGGAATGCAACCTATGAATATGCATGATATTCCTTTTTGAGTATTATTAAAGGAGAAGCGATGATTTCTTTTGTTAGCGTAGTATTAATGTACGATTATCGATATCCTTTTTTTGTATCTTTTGAACGTATGGGAGCTCACCAATTTTATTAGTTATGCTCATGTTTACTCAGTCTGCTGTGCAATTTCTGAGCCTGTGCAATTTTTCAGCACTCAGCTTTGCTAGATCTTGACAACGACACTTCATTCTTTGGTGTTTTTGATGGACATGGAGGTAACTTAGATGCAAAGAACAGTACCTTTTCTTCAGTTTCTATGATTGACTACACATACCAAAATGGGTTGCTGAGCCCTTTGTATTGTCTTCTCGCCTCAGGGAAAGTAGTTGCCAAATTCTGTGCAACATATCTACACAGAGAAGTTCTCAATAGTGAAGCTTATGCAGCTGGTGACCTGGGTGCTGCTGTCCACAGAGCTTTCTTCAGGTACAACAACTTATTTTGTTGTTAGCATGACTTCCTTTTCACTTCTTCATTGCTAATGTGGAGCAAATGATGTGAACAGAAATTATGATTGCATTGTTTCAGAATGGATGAAATGATGCGGGGTCAAAGAGGATGGCGGGAACTTCAAGCACTTGGAGATAAGATAAATCAGTTTACTGGCATAATAGAAGGCTTGATTTGGTCCCCTAAAGGAAGTGATTCAAACGATAGACATGACGATTGGTCTTTTGAGGAGGTACTCGTGGAACTGGCATGGATTCACAATTGTTTACTCATTTTCCCATGTATAGGAGAGCATGTCATCTGCCTTTTTTTTAAAAAAAAAATGATTTGGTATGGTCTTTGGGTTTCTTTCTGAAAAATCTCGCATAACTTCTTTTTTATGTTTGTTTGGACTAGAATCATTGATGGCTGAAACATGAGAAGGGTAGACTTTATTTTGTTCTAATAAATGCGCAACACCGATGGTTTAAGGCCCAAAGAGGATACCTATGCACAAGAAGAAAACTCATCTCTTTTTTTGAAGTAAAAAAAAAACCCTCATCTTTTGACATGTAAAATTGAGGGCTGTGTTGCATAACAATTCTAACTCTTAAAAAGGATACCTATGCATAAGAAGTTAACTTATTCTTTTAACTTTAACATCCAAAACTGATGGCTGAATCGCCTAACAGTGCTAACTCTTGAAAAGTGTGTTTCAATTCCCTGAACTAGGAGCCTCTTCTTGCGGTTGTACACTTGTAATGGGAAATACCTTCACCGTTTTGGCATTTATCTCTATTGCCGATACTAGTTGTCGGATATGAATTCCATCCACTAAAGTAGTACATCATTTTTTTTTATTATCAGGGACCACACTCTGATTTTACTGGGCCAAACTGTGGGAGTACAGCCTGCGTAGCATTAATCAGAAATAGGCAACTCGTAGTGGCAAATGCTGGTGATTCACGTTGTGTCCTCTCAAGGAATGGCCAGGTCAGTTCGTGTTACTCCTTGCATTATATTTCAACATGAAGTTTTATTTAAGATTGTCTCACCTAATACTTATTCCACATAACACAGGCATACAATTTGTCCAGAGACCATAAACCAGAGCTTGAGGCAGAGAGAGAAAGGATACAAAGTGCAGGGGGTTACATCCAAATGGGGCGAGTAAATGGAACTCTAAACTTGTCAAGGGCTATTGGTATGCATTTCTTACTTGTTTTTTTTGTCAATACCTGGCACATTACATGATGTCTTACATACGCAAATACCTTTTTAGGAGACATGGAATTTAAACAAAACAAGTTCTTGTCTCCTGATAAGCAGATTCTGACTGCAAACCCTGACATAAACATTGTAAGTGAATTCTTCAGTTGCTTCACACTCCAGCTAATCAGTGTTTACTATGGAGGCTACTGTGTTACCACTTCCTCCTCTTTGATAGTTCTTTATTCTTTCCTTCAGGTGGAACTTTGTGATGACGATGAATTTCTTGTTTTGGCCTGTGATGGCATTTGGTAAATCCTTCTCGATCAATAAGTTTCTGCCTTCAACACGATTATTGCTTTTGTCCGATGTAACAACCATATATACTGTAATGAACTTCAGGGATTGTATGACAAGCCAACAGGTGGTTGATTTCATCCGTGAGCATATAAACACAGTGAGTACCAAGTTATTTAACTGTTAAGTTTCAGATGTCTTGGTCTTCGGCAATACTAATGGAAAGAAACAAAACAAAAAAAATTGTAGGAGGAAAGCCTTTCTGCAGTATGTGAAAGAGTGCTTGACAGATGCTTGGCTCCATCCACCATGGGCGGGGAGGGATGCGATAACATGACGATGATCCTGGTGCAGTTCAAGAAGCCGATTACTCCGACCCAGGACTCTAGTGGCGAAGAACAGTCGGCTGGAGAGACAGAACACTCTGAGACACAGTGAGTCACATCTGATGATGGCAACTAGTATTATTCCTTCTCTGGTCTTTCTTTCTTCCACACGTTTAAACCCAAGCTGTTTTATGATCAGTCTGCCCGAGGAGAACGGCTCGTGATGAACAGGTATAGCGAAGAAATGGCTCTCGAAGCATGACCTGATGCTGGACCTGGCTATAACAGGAGTATGATGTCGCAATGTAGATATCAACCATGTGTCGAATTGGCGTACACGCTATTCTTTCTTGCATTGTTGTCTGTAACGCGGCCTACTGTTTTCTTCCCGGTTGTGATTTTGGCCATCTGACATCACCTAACTGTACAGTTGTGGGTGGACATGGTGTCGCAATAGTCCATTTTGTTCGGTCAAGCGGGTCTTGTGCCGTGTGCCCTTTTGTCATCTATATATACAGGTTCAGATAATCAGATATCCCTGTGTCAGAGTAACAGCTATTGCGGCATTGCCTCCTTTCACTTTTGAGAATGCCTTGTGATTGTTGGTATCTTCGGTTAACCCTGAACTATCTGCTAGATTCGATGGGACATGGAACAGCAGTCAGAAGAATTACTCTTCAGATAAGTTGCACAAAGATATAAAAAAAAGTGTTTATTAATAAGCAAGTTTGATTTAGTACGAATAGAGATGGTGGGGAGAAGCGTGGTCAAGCTAAACTGTTAATTTTAGGTGTCGCTCAAAAACACGTACGTTGTAATAGCGTATCTAAATTAACCCTAATTTTAAAGTTTATTTGATCACATAAGCAAGATTTTACGCTGTTTTGAAACAGTGTTGTTGATTTTACATTTTTTAGCACTAGTTGCGATGGTGAAATTTTGCCGAATTGGTATGGATCCCTGACTTGTAGGCGCGGCAACTCGCCTGTTGGGCCGCGTCAAAACCGAGGCGCAGACCAGCCCATGAAGCAGCACAAGCACCGTACGCTAGCGGCTAGGGTCGCAGCGCAAGGCTGTGCGGGCGCCGCACCGATCCCCAAAAATCCATCCAACCCTACCTCCGCCGCCACAGCCATGGAGTTCCGCTTCCGCGCCGGCGACCGCAGATCGCGGAGCCAGACCCCCGCCGCCGGATTCTCCCGCCCCTGCGACCGGCGCGTCTCACCGCAAGGTAAGCACCCCCATCCGTCCCCGAGGTCGAGACGCTCGACCCCTCCCAGCTTCCGAATTCTGATTAGGGTACGATCGGCTCCCGCGCAGCCGGGCCCTTCCATGGCGAGCCGCCGCCCCTTGCCCAGCCGTTCGAGTTGGAGGCCGCGGCGTGGCGCGAGCGGATCATCCGCGGGGAGGTGGAGCGGCGGCTCCTCGAGGAGGTGTGCCTCATCGAGGAGGAGGTCCGCCGCGAGCTCGCCATCGCGCGCGCCCGGTTCCTCGGCGTTCTCGGCCCCGTCCCGTTCGTCGGGCCCGACGGACCCTTCAATATGCCCCTGCCACCGCTGCCGCTGCCGCCTGACACGTTGTTCGGCCCCGGTGGCCCCTTCTTGCCGCCAGGGCCGATGCCCCTGATGCCGGTGGGCATGAGCCCGAACTGGCCACCGCAAGCTTCGTGGGGGGAGTGGGAGGGGTTTGACGGGCGCATGGGATTTGAGCAATTGATGATGGTCAATAGGAGGCCGCCACCGCCGCCAAAGCCGAAGCAGAAGCTCAAGCTGCGTGAGATCAAACCCAGCAAGAGCTCCAAGGTCTGTGCGCACATATAGTCAATTAATATTGCCGTTTACAGCGGCCATGCGTGGTGTTGCTAAAATAGATGAAAAAAGGATCCGTTCAAACCATTTTCCGTATTTGGCAATTAGCATTAAAGGCCGCTATTATACCAACCATAGATAAGTTTGTTCTAAGTAACTTTGCTAATTCTATCCATCATATCTAAAACTTTGGGAGACGTTACGCAATCCCTTGTGTTTCATAGGCTTCCAACACTTACTTTTCAGATATTCAACTTTAATCTAATGCTTGGATTAAATCTAACTTTGTGCTAAGAAAAAAAAATCTATGACTCATATTGGATCTAGCTTTGTGGTCTGTGCTAAGAAAAAAAAGGGTGTTATGCGAGGTTCTAGTATCGTGATTTTTATTACACCATCTTAATAAAAAAACTACACCAACAATGTGAGTACCTTATGTACTGTCGTTTCAATGTAAACTAGCTGCAATAAGGTACAAGAAAAAAAAATCATGTGTTGGCAGACTATAAAACAGTTGAATCTTCCTCGTCCTATATACTCACCCGTCGCCATTGTAGAGAACAAATTTGAGCCATTACAATTCATGTGTTGGAGTCTTCTAAAACATCCAGGTGAAATTTAGCTTTCCCAAAACTTTAAATAGATTGATATTACTTGATTTAGTATAAAAAACTACTTTTTGTGATATATATAACTCTCTCTATTTAAAATACTATATTTTTTTTATAGATATTGCCTGTTAAAATTGAAAACAATCTGATTATGAGAGGAAGGGTTGGCTAATATTCCTGTTTATAAATATCGCTAGTTAAAGTTAAAAAAAATCTGATTTTCAGAGGAAGGATTGGCTAATACTCCTATTTATTTATAGATATATCTAGTTAAAGTTGGAAAAAAAAAACTGATGTTCAGAGGAAGGATGGCTTAATATTCCCAGTTTCCTTATCAATCGTTCCTTATTTTGTCATTTCATATTGCACTTTCTAGCTTAAAAGAGTGATGCACAATATCCCTTTTCGCCATCACAATCAGTAGAAATTTTGCTCTGGTTGAAACTTCATGTAAAATTATTTATATATGGCAAATCTTTGTTATTTTTCCAATACAGTATAATATATGCCTCATTATCATCATATGTTTTGTTTGATTTGATTGGACACCAAGCCGTGGGTCCAGATCCAGATAGCAGCTATTACAAACCTTGTCTAAGTAGTAGGCAGAAGAACAATGTGCTTTTTAATCACATTAGCACTCAAACTCCGAAGTCAAATATACAATTTTGACACATCTGGGGAACTCGCATTGCATGGAAAGGATGACTAGTCCCTTTGGAGAAAAAAAAGCTAGGATGGCGGTGTCACAAGTGAATAGTCATAATTCCTGTTCCTTCCGGACTAAAAGCGAATGGTCATGGTTCGAAATAGGTTTGTTCTGAGTTGTGACAAGAGATGGAATCTTCACTAATTTCCTTGTCTCCTCAATAGGATCCTTCCTGCCCCTTCATTGGTTGCTTACACATCTCCCCATATATTGTTTCATGTCCATACATTCATTTAGTTGATGCCCCTAAAAATAATTCAGTCAGGCTCTTGTTCTAGAGCAGCAGTGCATTCTATTTTTAGTTTGTTATATATGGCATGCTCCAATTAACTAATTGTGCCTTTTTTTTGTAGATTCTTTCACCAGAAATGAAGGTTTCTGGTGTGAAGAGGAAGGCTGATGTGATTTCAGCAAGTAGCGACCCAGCTATACTACAAAATGTTAATTCTGCAATTACTGAATCAGCAGGACCACAAAATGTGATTCCTGCAACTTTTGAATCAGCAGGACTACAAAATGTGATTCCTGCAACTACTGAATCAGCAGGACTACAAAATATGATTCCTGCAACTACTGAATCAGCAGGACTACAAAATCTGAATTCTGCAACTACTGAATCAGCAGGACTGCAAAATGTGATTTCTGCAACACCTGAGCCAACAGAACTACAAAATTCTGCCAGGAATTGTGCTGTCTATCAAATGAGATCAATTAGTAAGACTAAACAGAAAAGATATCTTAGATGGGAATGGTATCTGAAAAAAAAGATGGCTTTACGAAAAAAACAAGAGAAAAAGAATCTGAAAAAAAAGCTGGCTTTACAAAAAAAAACAAGAGGAAAGGTATCTGAAGATGGCTTTCTATGGTGGGAGAGTTGCAGCGTCAGGTGCCGGCCCTAGTGACGCACCTAAGAAAATCCACATAGTGGTTGATGGAGAAATGCATGAAGTTGTTAAACAAAGCGGCCGTTTATGGTGTGAGCACTGTAGCGTCAGCTGTACCAAAGCCGGTGACATGGTTGACCATCTGCGGGGCAAGAAGCACAGTCCATTGAATAAAATTTGGAGGTCAATATTTGCTTTGAGAATGAAAAACAGAAGTAAGAAAGGGGCAGCGGCTACATGTGAGGGAAAAGTAAATGAGAATGGTCCTCTTGGAATTCCTGGAGGAAGGTAAGGTAAGAAGAAAGATGGATACATGGCCAGCGAATTTAGTAAAAAATGGTAGTTTTGAAATCCTGCGGGATCAAGGAGGAAACCGTTGGTGTGGCCGAAGAAGTAAATGGGAATAGTCGTACTGAAATTCCTGTTGTAATCAAGAGGGAAGGCACCACATGTCCAAGGAGAGAATGAAAGTGATACTGATGACATCAAGCTGGAAAGCACTGACATGGACGCATGGTCATGGGTTCAAATAAAAACTGCTCTACTGAAAGTCCAGCAGAAGTGAAGAATGCACAGAAGTGGCTAGGGAAGTAAACAAAAATAGCTCTACAGCAAATTTCCAGCAAATTTCCAGAGGAAATAAAAAAATAGTAACAAAACCGTGGATGCAGCCACTGGTTTGACAGGCTGCCAAAGGAGGAATAACACCTTGCATTGGTATTCTTCTCTCATTAACTCTTTTTTCTTCCTACAAGAATAGCAAACCTCAATTTCTTTAAATGTCTTCTTGGAGAGTAGGTTCCGCTGCTGCAGTAATGATGAATGGTGATGAAGTTAGAATGTATATATGTGCTTTGCATATTCATGTCTAGTACATTATCGTACATACTCTAGGTGCTCGACATACAGGGTGTCAGGGTGTCCCCATGACGGCTTGTGCTTGTAGGATTTGTATCTGTCCAAGCAGCAGTTTGCATAAGAGCTTTCTACTCTTTGCGATCTCTTGAGTGCAGATCGTGGTTACATAGCTGTTAATTTTGACTCAACCATCGCTTGTTCCTCTCAAATCTCAATAGTAAAACGTTCATCTGAACTCCACCCCATGGGGAAAAACAAACTTCAAAGCTCAAAGGATTAGTTGCTCATCTTATCCATGTTAAACATAAGAACACAGCTTAGTACTGTAGTAACGATGGGAGAATCATGTTAAGGTACAGTCTGCTAACAAGTCCAGCAGAATCTGTCACCATCACACGATTCGCACTGTTTCAGCAACTCCTGATTACTAGTACAAATTTACAATACAGCAGAGCAAGTGTTGAGCCCAATCTACACACGTCGTTCATCCGATCCTCATCCATCCATCCATCAGTGATCGGCGAGCTGCTTCTTCCTGGCCTCCGCCTCGTTGGTCGCCTCCACCTGCGCCTTGGCCGCCATCATGTCCGCCTCCGCCGCCTCCTGCTCGCTCCTCGCCGTCACCTTCCGAATCTGACAAAACCCACACACGAGATCAATTCATCAATCCACCCCGCCATGGCAGACGCAGAGCTCGCCGATCGAGCTGGACCAAGCATAAGCATGTGTTGGCTAATTATTATTGCTTACCAGGCCGAGGAAGGAGGCTTTGACGTGCTGCATCCACTCGTTGACAGAGACGCCCGCCGCCGCCGCCTTCGACGCCGCCGGTGGTGGCGCCTCCTGCTTCCTCGCGCGACCGTCGTCCTCCATCGCCGACGAGCTCGACAACCACCGGATTACTCGAGAATGAGATGGACTGAACCGATGCGAGGAGGATCACACACACACACGTATGCGACTGCCTGCGAGGTCTCTAGAGAGAGAGCCGCTAGCTGTGATAAAAGGAGGAACAGGGCGATGACGTGTCGGTGCTTTATTGAGAGCGCACCAGCGTGCATTGCGAAGGAAAGCCAAAGCAACCGTCGTAGTCGTACGGCGGCCGGTGCCAATTCCGATGCTCTGATCGTGCGGCACGTGGCGGCGCCCGGCAACACGTGTCGGGACAGAGGCTCTGCGAAGTCAGAGGCCTGTACACGTCGGCCTCATCGGAGATCAGTCCGGATACATTGGCGAGAGGGTTCTTGTCGGTGGTTTGGGCCCATCTGGGCTGGATATGGTCACGAACAGACTGTATTTGGCCCACGAAACATTCCATTCTTCATGTTTCTACTAGCTGGACAGCCATGGCAACGTGCTCGCCGCTGAGGGAGGACTCCGCCGGGTTCAAGGACGCCATCGACGAGTCCTGCTGGACGCCGTTCCAACTTCCACGTCGATTACCTTCTCCGGGACGCGCAGTTCCAAGTGCGCAAGTTGCGCAACCATGATCAAACCTAACAATTCTAGCTCAGAGCCAAGAGTGTGACGAGCAGTACTGAGTACAGTACTGATCAACCTGCAGGAGTACATCCTGTCGAAAGCTGGTGTCGGAGCAGGAGATTCCGTGCTACAACGCCGGGGAGAAGCCTGCGCGCGTTCGAGGTGGTCACGGTGCCCTGACCCGTCGTCGCCCTGCGCCCTGCAGGGCCACACCACGGAGTCCCTGGAGTGCGCCGCGTCGCCTGTGACCCGGAACGCGCGCAGGCTCGGCCGTTCGGGGCACTCAGGATTGCTGCAGCGGCTGATGGGGTCGGTGCCGCTAGTGCACGTGGACGACGTCTGGGACGCGCTCGTCTTCTGCATGGAGCGCCCGTCCATGGCCGGCCTGTTCCTCTGCGCCGCCACCTACCTGACCGTCACCGACATCATCGATCACTCCAGCAAAAGGGCTAAGGCCCATTTAGATTGGGAAAGTTAAAAAAGTACAACAACAACAATATAGCCTTTAGTCCCAAGCGAGTTGGGGTAGGCTAGAGATGAAACCCAAGAAATAAAGCTCAAGGCTCAGGAACGTTGATAGCTAGTCTCCAAGTGCTCCTATCGAAAGCTACCTCCTTGGAAATATTCCACTCCTTAAGGTCTCTGTTTATCGCTTCGTCCCAAGTCAATCTAGGTCTACCTCTACCTCTCTTTATACAAATGAAAGTTAAAAAAGTACAATGTAACAAATTTTGTTGGAAATCGTGTTTCGTGAGGAGGATTTGACAGGGTCAACAAATGAATTAAACATGAACGAATGATTTACAAATGAAAAGATACGGCTGGACGAAGATACTGGACGGCAGCATCGACTGCGCAGTGAGATTCGGTAGCCTCAATGCGTCTAAGCTCATCATGCAAGGATGACAAAAGAAAAAAAAACAGTGACATTTGCCGCAGCAGGTATATGTGATACATACATATGAATAATACTCCAGCAAACACCATTGAAGACCTCGAACAAGAATACAAGATGGAGCCGCCTGGGCTGTCAATTTCTGCTCTACTGCACATCTGCCGGTACACGCCCCAGCACGCAACAAGATCTCCAAGCCTCCAACCTGCAACAAACACATGGATCCATGATGTGTTGCAGCCACACTATCCTGCCGCCTGCACACTATCTTTCAAAACCAAACATTGCTATAATAAGGGAAATTACTGCATACAAACATTTCGAGAAGAATATATGCTGTAAATGAACCACCCTTTTTACTTTTTCTTTCAATTTTAATCTTCAGCAAAGCCAAAAGAATCATTTACATTCCCTATCTCGTTGGCTTCTCAACAAATGAATTAGATTTGGGAGGGATGGCTGTTTCCCAACTAACAACTAGGCCAAAACAGCGGTCCCGTTCCAGCATCAATTTTGCTGTACACGCAAAAGAGAAGCAACAAAGAAAACAAACAATCCCCACCATTCACCATTCTGATACAGATGACACGCTAAGAAATTTACAACTGCTTTCACCGCCACATTCATCAACTAGAAGTCAAGAACCTTCATCTTCAGCCTCAACCAGGGCAAAACGAAGCACATTTTTTAAAATCTATGGAATGGTGATTCCTAAAACGAAGACATCCTAAGTATTTACAACATGCAGGAACAGCTCCTTTTTTTCTTAGCTGGTTCTGGGGCAAGCTACTTCAGACGGAAATCATGTCTAAATGCTGTCAGATTTTGAGTGAATTTGTCTCGGTTTTTCGGTTCCAAGTTCCTGTTGACATCGGTCATCAGCTTGTCAAAGCATTGTGAAAGGCGCTGTTGCTGGTCAACATGCTGCAAACAAAAAGTCGTTAGATCTTTTGAGCATTCAAGAAAAATAGAAGGTTGCAACAAATCTTAGCCTTCATTATAATTAGGGTACCCTTAACTATCCTAGCATTCTTCATGTTACTGAACTCAAAACCATATAATGGAGATTGCTAAATGCTAATGGACTAAATGGAGTGATAAAGTTCACACGATAAGTTCTTTTATATAACACAGCTGCATACCTGTTCAAGGTACACAACAGCACATCACCTAATTTGCTTATCAATGGTGAATAGTTAACCACAAAATGGGTAGTGGAAAGTACATCGGCAGTTATAAAGAGAATATAGATTTCACAGTACAATGTCAAATAAAAATACGTTATCAATTGGATGCAGATAGACATTTACTCAGAATCTTAATTCTTCACCTCACATTTCTTTAGAACATAATGGTGACAGGATAGAAGGTCACAACAAGGGAAGAAAAAAAGCTAATATGGAATATTAAAGTTCAAGCAGAGGACTACTCTAACCTGTGATGCTAATATATGTGCTCTCAGGTCACTGAACATCTGCACCAAAAGAAATACAAAAAAAAATCAACATAATGGAAAACAAGATTAAAAGCACAAAGTGAGGAAAAAAATAAAGATTACTATTCAGAAAAATAAAGGCACCTGTTCACTGGTCATTATCAGGCTCAATATTGGTCTACTGAGACTCCACTGGTTACCAGCATCCTCGAATAGAATTATCTCAAAAAGTGTCTTCAGTATCTACACAACAACAATAACATCACCTTTTTAGTCCCAAGCAAATTGAGTATCTATCACAATTAAAATACTATTGCTGTGAAACAGTTCAGAAAATGGTTGACAGGATTCAGCAACTTTATTCAGACCTGAGGAAACAAATTGGGAAGCTCTCCAATATGCCGCGCAAGATTTACTGCAGCTGGTGATGGAGGTGCATCACCAGCTGTAATGTTGTTAAAATAAAAGGCTGCCAGGCTGTCAATGGCAGAAGCACACTGCCAAAAGGAGATAAGAATAACAGAAATCAGCCTAAATAACATAATAGCCGGATATAGTTCCACCCTATGTGCACACTACATACTTTCCTAGATAAGTGATAATCTAGCTAATGTCATGTAAACAAATAGTATGTGCACCCTAAGTCCAATGAACATGTTTAAAATGACAAAAAGATCTCAAAAACAAACCTGTGTCGATATCCCAGAATCTAGACCTTTTAGGCCAGATTCAAGTGAGCTGACAATATGTACGAATGTGTTTGTGTCCAAATTGAGAACAAACTTGATATGGTTGTTGAACAAAACTTCCATATATCCGAAGTACGCTTTCGACAGCTGAAAAACACAGCTCATTCTCAATATAGCTACGGATAAAACAGAAGAAAATCAAGCATTTAGGCGAACAAAAAGAGCAAGTTCATACAAGAACCAAAGAGTCAAAGACAATCACATAGTCCAGATTGCATTTTACTGTGGGATCAAGAGATTGGAAGCATAACGTAGACCAAGAAATACTTATCTGCATACAGATACTACATGGTCATTTTCCTAGGGTTTAACCTAAATAAATAAATGCTTAAAGGAACTTGAGCTGTTAGTCTATCATAATTAACACACTGAGAAATGCAAGGAAAGCACACACACATAGTTTAGTGCACTAGTGCTTAAGATTCTGATGCTTGCTTATGCCAAAAACCAGATTTTGAACCCTGGCTACACCTACAATGTGAGTCTAACATGCACATCAAAATTGATACAAGGGACACCACTAGCAAAACCATCAAACACCGAGCTCAACAGTAAGTGCAAAATATTCCAATTAGTTAGCAATCATCTCTGTTAAATTGATTTAAGCTGATGTTCCTGTCCACATTCTATGTGAACCAAGAAGTCTCCTGCATTGACCTTAGCACTAGTATTTTGATATATTACCAATGAAAGCAATTGCCTAGACAAATAATAAACAGCAATTGATATGGATACCTTTCTGAAAGCCAGTATATCAGATAATGGAACTGACAGGGTCATCTTTAGAGATATATCTAGGGCATCTGCAAGTGCTCTGTCACCATAGAGCTCAAATACACCAAAATTGACATAGTTCCCACACAAAGCTGCAAGTTCCAGGGAAATCAGTACATAATCAGCAAGAAGACTACAGAGTTAAAAAGAAAACACAACAAAGTTTAATCATAAAGACGCAAACCAATCTAAGAAAAAAATGCTAGCTAACCATTAACAATACAAGACCAGGGGCTAAGCTAGATCCCAGTCTAACAAAGTTCCATAGAAACCATGCAGGAACTGGTGGTGGTCGTTCCCATTTACTGGAGTAACCATAGAAAGGTAGACACTTCAAATTCTTTGGAATCTGCAATACCTCCAGAACTCATTAAGAAACTAAAAATCTTTTGGGAATAGATAACACCGATGGCAGGATCAGCATATTTGATAAGAAACCAGAACGAGCAGCTCATTTCAACAGGTTTCTGGAGATTGGAACCTAATGGAATAGCAAATATGTTTCCAGTCCAAAAAGGATACTCCAGTAATAACATATATTTTTTTAGATTGAACAAAAGATGAATCATGAAATGCAATATTGCATACAGATGGGTATGGCTCTGTGATATACTTCGTTGAGTAAAGAAAGTCAAATGTGAAAGCCACAAATGCCACCAGCTATGCCAAGAGAACAAATATTTTAAATTAGCAGACCGAAAGATAGACCCACCTCTTGAAAGAACAGTCAGTGAGATCCATATGCCTTTGTATTTACTTCTGTATATATCTGTGCCATTAGGAAGCAATAGAATTCGCGACCCGTAGGCCACAATTATCTTGCTAACCTCTCGGAACAAAAGGATCCCATTTGGTGATGCTGAGTCAAATGTCAATCTTTGAGCTTTATTCAAAACAAATTCACACATGAACTTGAGCAAGGGTGTGGTGACCTACAAGAGGTAAATTTAGGGCGAGTGGTTAAATTTAGAAACATCTTATTACGAAATAATGAAGTTAGGCTTAGGTAGCATATTCGTGCAAAAAAAATGAAACAGGTGCACAAGGGTATGATAATGTGTCTAAAAATAAAGGGTTAATAAAAGCAGGGAGATATACAGCATAAAATTATTATATAGGAACAAATTGGTAATTGATGACAACCTCTGGTTCATCCGTCCACAGTGTGATGGCTCTCAATAGAAGTGGCATGCGAGATGGATACAGCCAGTCAAATAGGAGGCCATAGGTCTTGCGGCTGGATCACATCAGCAAATTTGTAGTTAGTTTCAAAACTATAGGAGTTGTAATAACTGACACTGTACATGATCGTATAATACACCTGTTGGTGGCCATCACAATGCCTCGTAGATCTCGCATCCAACCAATAAATGTTCGCTTAGCAACATCAGTCCAGAAAGCAGCATCAGGGCTTGCCTCCAAATTAAATGCAACCTACACCGTAAAGAGTAGAATCACATAAGAGTATAAAAATGTATCCATGTTTCTCTCTCAAAAAATTTAAATGCCTATGCACCTGCTGAAGTGGTTCCATGAAGGTCCTGAATTTTACAGGGCTGTCTTCCATGAAGACTAAAGAGCCAAGAATGTAATAGAACGTAGTTCTACTACGGGAACATTTGTACTCTGCAAGAAATGGGAAATTCTCCGGCTGGAAGGATAATAAAACAACAAATTACTTCGAAGACTGAGTGCAGGCCTGCAGGAAAAGTAGAACAAAGGCTAGTGGGAAGACTTTACGGAATGATTTGCGATGATGAACTTTACACTCTCCAGCTTAATCAGCAACTTTCCAGTCATATAGCTGAATTGACAATTGAGAAATGAAATGTCATCACGCCTAAACAAGAAAAAGGAAATTGGCAATCATATAGACACAACTTTACCCAGATGCAAGCTCCATGAAAAGGGATAGAGTATGATCAATAACGTCCTCACACTGAGACCACAACAAAGGTCAGTAAAGCTCAACAGTCAAAGTTAAAGCCAAAATGAGTAGATAAATAGTCACCTCAGCATAGCACTTCAGATTTGTAGCAATTTTGCCAACTATGACATTCAGTAGAACTAGATGGTCATTCAGCCCTAGAAGCTCAGACAACCTTGTATACAACTGCTGCAGCAAACAAGCACTTGTTTATGACATTTAATAGAGAACACGGACAAAGCAAAATTCTACAGGATTAAGCAGATAAGGGAGGGAGAGAGAGAATGCCAGGGTTTTGTTTCTTCTGAACCTTTGAAGAATGTATGGCTTGGTCTCCAACATAAGACCTTCTGAAATTTTGCACAAAGATAAGAATAGCTCGGTCAAGCCTTTGCTTACTTGATTCTCGATATCTCTGCAAAGACAATAAAATCAGTTATTATTCACACAGTGAGTCTGCAACCCACGAGACCAAAGGTTTGTATTCCCTCTGTTCCAAACAGTAAGTCGTTTTGGCATAGTTAGATACATAGCTATGTATCTAAATATGCCAAAAACGACTTACAATTTGAGACGGAAGGAGTAGTATTTTTGGATAAGCATCTAATATAAATAGAGTAATTAGTATCTTAGTAATAATGTTAATGGTAATTTGTTAATATTTAAGACTATCTGGAAAAAAATCACATTAGAAAAACTGCTGACCACTCCACAAGTAAGAGTTGTCAGCAGATATTAGTGAAACTGATAGGGAAAACTACTATATGTTGAGCCTAAAGTAAAGGCTGCATCTGAGAACTCATCAACCAGGGAAAAGGAATAACAAAACAGAAAGGATGTGTAGGTTCATCACTTCCCACAACTACACTCATAGCAGAGTCAACAAAAACTTTATTTTAGGGGAATTTACGGTTGCTAGGACATGTTCTGCCATATTGCGGAACAAATCCATTTCACCTAATCAGCAAGTTAATTGAACAACACATTTTGCATTAGCGCCATTCTAATTTTCCCGATTAATTGAAAAATGAGTTTGTATCATGTTATTGGAAAAATACTAGAGCTGTTATATATGTGAAAGTTCGCCATCACCCTCTGTCTACACAACAAATAATCAGTGAAATCATCAATCATGTGAAATACCATAGCTCCTCATTCATATAAAGTGAACAAACCAGTTACATCTAACCTGCGTGTGCGCCCCAGTATCAGTCATCCTTATCAACTGTAGCACACGGGCAGACAGTTCGGCATCAATTAACTCTTGTGATTCTTGGCTGCACAAGAAAATGGAAAATCTCATCCATGAAAAAGAATAACAAAACAAAGTAAACAAATAAGAGAAATGTATTTCTCACCTAACACCAACAGTCTGCCTAATTTTGAGAATGGCTGCAATTATGTGGACCATCCATGCAATTTGTCCTTCAATGACAGAGAGCTCATCAGAGTCTCCAGGCGCGGGTAATCTTGACCTTTCCTGTAACAGCACTTTCAATAACAATACTCCCCGTCTCCCCCTCCCCCCACAAAAAAACAAGATAGAGCTTGTGAAACAACACTAATATACCGTATAAGCTTGCAGAAGAGGTTCCATGATATTTATGATGTACAGACTACTGCTTTGGTACTGCAATTTGTTGAAAGAAAGAACAATCAGGTTGTGTAACTGAAACATGCAGACAAGATATCAAGACCTGAATTCAAAAAAATAGTAATGTGTTATGTGTTATGAACCCGCAGCCCGCCAGTAGCCCAGGAGTTTGGTGACATGCCCTAAGGCAGTCGCCAACAGCTCCCACGCCTGCCACCAGGGGGCTGCCCATGTCGCCAAATCCGACTTGCCCCCTAAGCCGAGTTATCGTCTATTTAGCAAATTCATCTTTTGCAAGTCCGGACCATGTCTATAAGATCCCATCTATAGTTTACTTAAAATGTATAGTCAGCTTCCTCTATATAGAGACGTGTCATGGTTGGTCAAGGAGAAGTAAAGGGCCAAGTCCCCTTCTGTTTTCTGCTCTTTGCCTTCTCTCTGCCCTCACAGGACATAAGTGATCTGATTTACCTATATTTTCCCAACTGCCATGCAGATAACTTGCAATTTCCTTTTGCCGATTCAAGTAATTAAAAATCCAGTATCAGGTAGAATGGAAATTCACTATCAAGATTCAGCAAACTTACTATCCAGCTTTTCTGATAACCAGAAACAATGCAAAAAAAATGTTACAGAAAGACATCAAATTATAGTTAATTAACGACTTAAGGTATCTTATTTCCTGCTGGGGATGATTTCCAAGATGGGAGTCAGATTAATATATTTCCTAAAACAAAAATCTTTCCTAAAATCAGAAACAAAAATTCATGAGGTTGCAGCAACCTGGAATCTGCAAAGGTAAGGAAGAAATTCCAGCTGGTCCTGGAGAACTTCCACACTATCCAAAGGATTTTCCAATGAGTTGTCAGCAAGGATGGCCTGAGATGTGCAGAAACAACCAATAATAAGAACGGCAATGGTCACTTTATTGGACTGATTCAGTACAAGTAATATCTGTCGTATAAACTAATACCTGAACAGAATTAATTCTAGAAGTAATAAAGCCCTCGGTGATTTTGGGAACAGTTTCATCAAGCAGACTTGGCGCTTCACCTTTCAAGTAAGGCACAGATGTCACCAGCCTTGACCAAAGACTTAGAAGATAGTAGACACTGTTGCTGGCCCACTACAGAACAAACAGATAGCATAACTGTCATAAAACTCACTAAAATGGTAATTAAAAGAACCAACAGCCCGCGATTCAGTAATAAGAAAACACAAACCTGCCAAGAGAGCAAGGATCTAGTTGTAAATTCAGCTACAAGACCAATCCATTCACCATAAAACTCAACACTCAGAAGCTCTGCCAGCTGCACAGTGCAATAAGTTAAAATTATGAAGTAATCTATCTTATATTCATTGCCAACCATCGAGAACTGTCAAATATAAACCAAATCATCTGGGCTGAAGTTGTATATAATTCTGAAGATGTTACAGAATACATGTAGAATAAAACAAAGAACAGAAAAGTAACAAATATAGAACAGTTTGATTGGTGCCACTTCAGTAGTTAATAAGGTACACAGTTGTAGTGTTGAGTTTCACTCTGCATGTAGTGACTTAAAAATGGAATGCTCTAAATTTCTTTCTTTTTTCCCATTTCACTTTATACAATTGTACAGGGTTATTTAAGCAATTTTTCAAAATTCAGGGATTATTTAGGTACTATTTAGATACTTTACTATAAAATATAACTTAATGAGAAATTGCACTAAGAAAAGCTTATTGGTAATTGGTATCGACAAGAAAATTTGGTAATAAATAAAGTTAGAATAGCCACATCCCCACTCCCCAATTAAGAACAGTAACTTGGGCACCACAATGCCATAAGAGCAATAGTACACTGTTTGCGACAAACAAGAGAAGTATTCTGAATATAATGTATGTTCTGTCTACTCCAGTGATGCTTGTAGATGGTTACTAAGTAAACAGCACACATCAAACCATAGCAGACATACCTTTAAGTTATAAAGAAAGCATTAAGAAATGCAATCTCTCCATTTTTCTAAAATATATCATGTAATGAACTAAGTTAAGTGGTCTTCATGTCACATTTAAAACCAGAGGGATTATATGCATAAGTAAATAACCGGTTCCCTTCATCTCCAAAACTAATTGCAAAATAAAAGAAAAAAATTGTGCCACTGCTCCTTTTGACATGTAATTGAATAAATTGCATAGCTACCAAGCAAAAACAAAGGAGAGATGAAAACTAACATCCTTTCCTATTTGCTACATGCTAAAATGAAAAAATAAAGAAAAGCATTATTGGTTGCCAAAATAAATAAATTCAGTCATTCTTCATGCATGTAGCAGAATTGGGACCTGATAATTTACTTTGAAACGTCCCAAAAGACGGCAGAATTCATGGTAATTGTCATGATCAGCAAGTCCTGCAGATTGGAAGGAAAAACAAATTACATAAAATCACCTATTTTGTCTGCATCTGTGCATCAACAAACTCATCTACTTGGAAATAGGGGCAGAGCTATCATCAACACCAAGGTGGCGCACCACTCATTGTACATCAAGCAATGAAGCAACAAATAAATTTTCAAGGTGACATTAGGTAAATTTTGGTCAATTTACTAACAATGTTGCACCTTAGTGCCTGTGTCACCAGGGTAAGACAACCCAGCATTGACCCTGGCACCTTGCTTGGAAAGAGTAGTGAAAAGCCTAAAGCCTCACAGTCACAGGTAACCCAAGAGCTCACACACAGAACACACACGAACACACTATGGTTTTGGTGCTGCAATTGCTTGCTGCATTTTCTGATTTCATTCCTACCTATAGACAGTCATAGACTACTACTATGGAAGAATTTTAGATATTTCCTAATGACTGCAGGCACTAAATTCCTAATTGCCTCTTATAGTCTTATTTTCCTAAACTGCTAGCTGGAAATCTGCTAACTGATTGACTGCACCTAGACACTTTGAACCTGGACATGTACAGCATTTACAGGATTATTTCCAACAAGTAGTAACTGCAAGCATATCAAATCAAAAGAAAACCATTGCTTATCTGCAATCACTTTTGCTTTGGCTTACAATATGGTTGCAATGGTCAATAGCTAATCAATTCATGTTGGATTAACAAGAAACAAGATTATTACATGGTGTACAAGGATTTCAATCAAGACTACTATTCATTTTTTTTAACAGAAAGCTATTGGTCTTAATCTGTGAAAATCGTAAGAGGAACAAAACCAATATCAAACAATAACTTCATTCTGAAAGTTTTTGTAGTAAACCTTGGCCAGTTTGAAGTATTTCCTTTGTGCCGGACATCAGATGAGAAAGAAACTGGGACCTTGCAGGGTCCTCAACAAAAATACTTCGCCTCACAGAAGCAAGTCGCACCAAACATTCCAAAGCCTGTTGAATCAAGGAGCTTGCACATATAGGTACAGAAGGAAAAGAAAGAGGAATACATGAAAGGTGAAATGGAAGTATAACTTAAGGTACTAGACTGAACCTCACCAGGGGTGCTGAGGTGCAATTTAGGGGAAGAGGCCCAATAAAGAAAAAATAAAAGAATTCTGAAGCAGACTCTAGTGTATGTCAAATTCATAACCAAATGTCAAAAGAACATACTTCTAAGAGAGTTGGGTAAACATAACAAAATTTTTTGCTGCTGCATCCTGTGTGGAAGTCAGTTATAAAACTTACACATCAGCTCTTGAGCTTGACTATAGTCGTACACACTAAACAATACCCTGTGTCCCAAAATATAGCTATTTGTAGCATTCAAAATTTGTCCCAGAATATAGCTATGAACTGCCAAAAACACCCTTCCAGTCTATCCGCATCCGTATGCTGCCATGCAGGTCTAATTTGGTTGCATGCAAATACATTTGGCAGGGAGCTTGCATGCAAATGGCTTTTACCATTAATAAAGGGAGAGAATGACGGGAATTTAGACTTTTAATTGCCCTCCTTAATCTATCAGAGACTCTAAAACCAGCTGCATTCTGGGATGGAGTACTAAATTGGCAGGTCACGTTAATGACCAGGCCACCAAATAAAAAGTAAATACTAAATAGTGATTTGCTCTAACAGGATACTAGGAATGCACTGAACTACTAAACAGAAGATTACACGGAAATAACCTGGCTAACATACAAAATAAAATGTTCCTGGTCGATCATGGTTTATCAAGCCCATAGATCGGCTGTAATTCTGTGCATGCTAACATGGGACATAAGAAGGGAAATCTTCTGAAACACGTGGAACAAAACAAAACTCTCTTGAAGTACTAACAAATTACTCAAAATCACATCAATGGGTACCTCTTTTGAGACGCGTGTGTCATTAACTTTGTAGTAATCAAAAAAGATCTGGACAGTTGAAGGATCTTGTAGGAGAGGCCTCCAAGATGCAGGAAGCTGCACCAAAATAAAAGAATCAATCAATGACTAAAATGGAAGAGCTCAAGTGTGGTACAACACAGATTAAATGATGAATGTAAGAGGCTAACAATCATGGGACTGATATACCTGCACCGTCCCAAACTCTTCAGAGCTCTCGTCCACTGGAGAACCAACAAAGTCAAATGACAGACACTTCAATGCAAGGTCAATAGGAACATGCCCAAAGTCATCCGGAGCTGCAGTTTAAGACAGGGGGAAAACAACTTTAGGAGTTGCAATAGTCTACTGAATGAAAAGAAAAATAGACCCACTTAACATCTTGCACAAACCTTCACTTTTCAGTTGGTTTAGTGAGGATAACGAAATTTGGAAGATCTGTAGAAGGAACTGGTCCTTGAAGGAGCTCGCAATTTTCCTATGAAGTGTCATAGGCATGGCCGGGTTTGGCTGTATGCACAAACCAATATACGAACATTAAACTAAAATGGGCATGGCAATTCAAACAGTACAGGAAATGAAGTAAAAAAAACCTCGAGTAGAGATGAAATTAATCATATGAAGCAAAAAGCAGGAATCAGATTGTAAAATGTATGTGGTACTACATAACATACTAAAAAAGCTTTGGCTCAAAAAAAGACATTAAAAAAAAACTCTTCATGCCAAAGAGGTGTTGCTTTATTATAACATAAAAAGATGGAGATAGCAAATAGTTGGACACAGCTAGAATCTTTCACCCCAGATTAACCAAGTAACATATGCCACTCTTCATGTTAAGTATCAAGCAAGCATGTCAATACGGTCACTAGTAGTTTGATGACAACAGACACACAAGGTTCATCAATAGACACAAATATATATGCTATAGGAGTACATAATGGAACAGAAAAGAACCTTGTGTATTCATTTGCATACATAATAACAGGCCAATCATAGATACGCATATTTAATAATTAATAGCCTACTTCTTAACTCTTATATAAGATCACAGCAATGGCATGAATTCATTCAAAAAGGTTGTCTATGTTGATCAATTGTGAAATAAGCAGGTTGATGTATGGGCGTCTAATCAAAATAAAGCCGACCATTTCATATAGTATTATTCTATGAAGGTATGTCCACGCAACTTTTTTTTAATACAGAAACCAACAACTGTGCAGGACAGTTCTATACCAAAAAAAAAATTGCATCCTGATAGAACATTACTTCTGAAGCACGAATCTATCCAAGTTATAATGAAAATGCCCATCATAGGAAGCTACCACCTACAGAGAATATACTGATTTCAGAAATATTTATGTGTATCACCTGGTTCATTTCTGTTACGAGATTGTTTAGTATCTTCAATCCTATGAAATAATGATCCTGAGATGCCTGAAATGATTTAGGCACAACAAAGATTAGTAAAATGCATTAGGTCACGTACAAAAGAACCTGGAACCAAAAGTATACCACTTCCAGTCACACAGACTTGTTGTTTTGCATAGTCTCAAAATAAATTAAAAACCCAATAAAACTATAATCTTATGAAAGTTATTCCCATGACCAATCTAACAAAAGGTTTGCATGTTTCCAATATAAAATTTAAAAAGCTATCAACAATCAAAGTCTTGGAAATTTGACGACAAGCATGTCCAAAACAACAAGCACTTCTTGAAAGGAGGGTGTATAATATTGCTGCTTACAAACCCTTTCAATGATAGAACATTGATTACCTTTTTTGGTACCTTTTCAGAAAACAAATATGTTATAGCGAACAGATGCTTATGTTTATTAAATGCAATAAAGAAAGAAAAAAAGATGCTCTCCTCTTACTCTATTTCTTCCTCTAGAAATGATGTTCTACAGAAAGAATTGTTCTTTGTTGTTCTACTTCTACATTTTAAGGGGTACACATAGATACCCTTTCCATTATGCACGTGAGGCAAAACATCATTTATGGAAGAACTATAGTTGTATATATAAAGTAGATGGCAAAAAAGATGCATAAGGTATAGTATAATGAACAGGCAGTGTGACTGTTATAGAAAATTATAATAACCTGGGCAGAACTGAAAAGAAATGCTTTTGTTCCGTGAAGATGAGGGTTATGACAGAATTCAAGAAGCCTACTTAGAATGCTTACTGCAATAGTACATCGCTGATTGGATCAAGTAATTCCATAAAGTATTCTAATATATAGAGTACATAGGAAAATTCCTATCTCAGTATCGACTGAAAATAGCAACTTCCAAATTTTAATGGTCAGATTTGGCTTGGTTTTTGCAATATGCTTCCCATATCAACATTAAGATGGATATCAGTATATCACAGGGAATACAAAACCAAAACAGCATATCCTTACCAGGAATATAAAACAAACAACATCATATTCCTAATCATTCAGCTCAAACCGTCAAAAGATTTCTTTGAATGGATGCATCCTCTTGCATCTATGCATGTCAGAACTGCATACTCCATAGATCTACCGGGGCATGAGGAAGACATAAACAGTCTGTATTTTCCGTACAAGTTACATGTCTTTGCATTCAAAATGTTAAAAAGTTCAACCCTAATCTTCATGTATAGTCATCTTCATCCGTGTGTATAGAAAAGGAATGATGTGCGGGTTTATTTGGCACAGATAGTCATCTTCTGAAGTTTTATTGATCCCGAAAAACAGATTTCCGTCATCAAACTGACTAAGTTTTACGTGATGTCAGGACTCCTAATACGTGACAGTCATTCAGAGAATTATTACAACATTTACAAAATGTAAGAGCCATACTTACAAGACCTAAGAAATCCGTCGCTTCCTTCACAGTCTCTCTGAATCTGTCATCATCAAACCATCCAAATTTTGTAATACGACAGACCAGCTGAATTAGGGAGACAATGACAAAGTTCTGCAATTTAGGCCCCCTTCTGGCAAGATAGTTTATGACATAACTCCCTTCACACAGATTGCAACAAAGGTTAGCATTGAAATAAGCAATAGGAAGGAAAAACGAAAACATGCAAGAAAAAACAGTAACGGATAGTAGAATCCAGCTATGGTGTAAAAGTAAAAGATTAATAAGATTTAGATAAAAATTATCTTTCCAGCAATGTCATGAAGGCATATAAAATATTAAGGAGTACATGAAAATATATATTTTGCATTCTTTAGCTGTGTAATAAACATAAGGCGATAAATTGAGAAGCAAGGAAACGACAGGAGCTATGCATATGGCAAGTCATATTGAACATCACTATGAACAACTGAACAAGTTAAGACTACTATGTACAGTTGAATGCCGCATGTGTCAAGTGGTTCATATTTATGTTCAACGTAAAGAACCATAAATGCTAAAGGTTCTTCAGATGCAACCGAACAGAAGCAACACAACATAAAGAGATACAAATAAATGCTAAAATGCCACGTGGATGCAATATAACAGATACAACAAAAACATAACTACAGGTAACGGCATGCAATATGTTCTACAGGTAACGGCATGCAATATGTTTACAGAAAGAAACATTACGTATATCAAGGCGGAGCTGCAACGAAAGACTGCGGTCGGAAACTTGCTTCAATAAGCTTGAACTAGCCAACATCAGAGCGTATGGAGTTGAGGCATTGTCCAATATGTATTGACACTGAGAAATGTACTCGCTGTTCTCAGAGAAGCACTTGAGGGTGCTTTCTGCGTGTGCTCTCTCAGCCGAGTCTCTAGAATTATAAAGCTTTTCACACAGCACCTCTAACTGTGCTAGGCTCTCCATTGATGACATGAACACGAAGCTCCAAGTTTGCAGTTGACCAAGTATCCAAGATTAATATGCCACCAGGTTCTGAATTAATATCCAAGAATTTGCATGAATGTTTGTCACAAGCCCCCGAAGTAATGCAATATGTATTCGGTTCAATAGGAAACTTGTGAAACACTTAAAGAGTTTAGACGCTAAAATATGTTATTCTAGCATAGGAAGGAGTGTCACAGTACATTCATATTACAGGAGAGAAATGTTTGAACAAAAGAGTTTTCTCATGCACAGTCTTTTCAATGACGCTTAATCAAAGACCCTGGACCCAAGATAAAACAGCTATGAGCACTTATATCGCCAATACCAGCCACAATTCAGCCTGGGGTACAGTGACCTGCAAGAATGGAAATGCCAAACTTAGCGACAACCAAATCAACAAAACAATAGCATAACGACAGTACAATAGTTATTCCAGCTTCGTATGTCAAGGGACTCCCTTTTATGACATGTGCACGTGTTTTAGAGTCATCTATGGAATGCATAAATAATCAGCTAACAAGAGCTATACGCTGGATTTTCTGAGATGTTCTACTTTAATAGCTCATTTGTATTAACACAAAAACTGCACAGGTAGAGCAAAACATATGAGTAGGACCATTCAAAGTGAGCTAACAGGTACACGAGACACAGGAACAGAGATCACTTAAAGCGAGTTATGTGCTGCAATTTCTAAGACAGCCTGTTCGATAGGGCTCCCCTGCATTTCTGTGTACATAAATAAAGCAGAACATAATCTGTATGGCATAACAATCATGTAAGCAAAAATACATGCTGCATTTTCCAAGCAATTCTATGTGCTACATAAAGGACATACAAAATATCCACAAAAGCATTACACAGATACAAGCTCATGGTCCAACCACCTAATCACTGAATAGCCTATCAAATATGAGCTTGTGACAAGAGTGCTCCACATCAAAATCGCGCTAGTACGAATCAGGGATGGCAATGGGGAATTCCCCTCCGGGGATCGCTTCCCGATCCCCATCATCGGCCTCGCCATCGGGGAGCGTTCTCCCCATCCCCGTCCCCGCGCGGGGAATTATCTCAGATGGGATTCCCGTCCCCGCCTCTGCGTGCCACTTCCATCCTCCACATCCTTGTGCTCGCACTCCTCCACGGCAACCTCCGCCACGCTCGGGGCCTCGTGGCCGGGCGACGCGCTCGACGCCGCCTGATTAGAGCTCGCCGGGGCGATACGCAGACCAGCAGAGGGAGAAGGGGGCGGGCACTGTGCTGACCTGCGGATCGGGGGGCCGAACTCGGCGATGAGGATCGAGAGCGTCGGCGCTGTTGGGGACAGACAGGACAGGACGGGGACGCCGCCGGTGGCCGTTGCCTTGGGAGATCAGGAGCGCCGCATCGCAGGTGGATCTACTGGCAGGGCAGGCGAGGTCAGCGACGGCGGGCAGCGGTGGAATCGAGCTGCGAGCCGCGTGCGCGGGATTGCAGCCGCCGATGATGATGAGGCGGCGGCAGGCGGCTGTAGAAAGAAATGTGTGGGGAGACGCGTGAGAGAGTAGTGGTGGTATGGTAGAAGAAGAAACAGAAGAGAAACAAACCCTTAAGCCATTCTTTTCCCCCACAATTATTTCTGCGAATTTCCAGTTGTACCCCTAAATCAGCGGCGGGCACGGCAGGCACGATAAGTCGATAATGCAATCATTTTCGGGCGCTAGGCAAAACTGTCCCGGCACGTTCTTCTCACCCCTCTATCTCGAAACTGAAATAAATCGTGTTCCATTTTTCAGCATAGGAAAAAAAAGAAGAGGAAATAAATAGTGTTATATATTGTGATTTCTCTCTCGTACATAATTACAGATATGCAAGTACATCCATTCGGTTTGTATCCGGCTATTTCTAGATACCTTTCTTTTTCTTGCAAGCATTTGCAAATTTGCTTGCACAGCTGCCCTTTGAAATGGATCACGTCATCTGTGGTTGCAAGATGGAAGAAGTTGTTTTACAAAAGAATATTTGGCGTCGCTCCCCACGGGCGACACGGGCGGACGACTGCCGCCGCCGCCGCTCCCAGCCACCGCTTCCACCTCGCCGCTGCCAGAGCGCCTTGCCGGAAGCCCGTGCTGGCGTGAGGACGGCGGCGGCAAGGCCCTCCCTGTCTGGGTCGCTCCCCATAGAACTTGCCCCTACGCTTCTACTCCTAGATCCAGCCATGGCTGCCACCCTCTCCTGCTTCATCCTCGGCCCCTCGCCGGCGCAGTGAGGCCCTTGCGCGCGGAAGGAGGCCATGTCTCCATCCTCATGCAGGCAGGCGCCCCCATGACGGCATCCATGGATCCAGACGGCGTCCATGGCTCAGGGCGGTCGATTCCGGCTCCCCCGAGCCCGATCTACTGTCCCTCCATCTTGATCTACTCTTCCTATGGCCAGATCCATGCCAAAGGCATGGGGAGAGGTGGCCTGCTCAGGAGATGGCGGCTCGGGTGAAACCCTAGCCGCCGCCACCTCTACTGCCGGTGCGGTCAACCGGTGGCGTGGCGGCTCTATCCATGGCTGCGCCGGCGTCGCGTTCCAGCGTGCGGATTTCTCCCGAGGCCTAAGTGCAGCGGAGGTCCACCGACAGGCAGCGCGGTGGCGGCTGGCGGCTGCTGCTGGTTGCTTTCATCCTCGACGTCCCCGTGTGAAGAGGTGGGCCTCACCAGTCTGTGTCGGTGCACTGGTGAGCCGAGCAGGGTACCACGACTCTCGTGTTGGTCGTCGGCAGTCAGGTCGAGGGGAGCCTAAGCGCTCGTCCCTCATGCTACCAGCAACTGCGGCCAGAGTTGTGGTTCATCGTGTTCTTCGTCGACGGGCCCGCATTGGGCGGAGCTTCAGACGAAAGTCTATCTCGACGTTGGTGTCGGGGTCAGCAATGGCGACGTTTTCGGATGTCGTGAACCTCCTTGGAGGTGTTGGTTGAGAGGCTCCCTGCTTGGTCTTTGATTTTCCATGTGAAAACCTTTCTCCGACTGACCGGAGGGGCGGCGACGGCGGCTTCACTGTCATTTACTTCTTGGAGGCGTCGCCTTGAAAATCAAGTGATTGGCTTCAACTGTGGGGGAACGGATTGGTGAGCGGTTGGAAATTTAATTGGAGCATGGACGGAGAAGAAGATTGAAGTTTAATCTTCCTTTTTTCTTCTGGCTGTGTTTAGTTGATGAAGGGAAAAGATCTTTTGTTTCTGGGATGCGTGTTATGTGAGGGGGGTGAATAGGAAAGGTGAAAAAGGAATTTTTAAGGATGCGTGTTCTGTGAGGGGAATGAATAGTAAGTGCAAAAGATCTTTTGCATCTAAACACAACCTCTAGCTGTAGCGGTGAGTGTTTTGTGTGTGGGCCTAAGTGCCTGTTTGTAATCTTGGCTGTGTACATCCTTTTAGGGTGTAGAGGCTACCCATTATCTTAAAAAAAAATCTGTGGTTGCAAGATATGAGATTCCGTGCCAATGGAACTTTGGGACAGTAAGGTTATTGACCATGTGTCTATTTGCTCAGTGAACATTCGTCGCGTTTAGATATCTTCGATGATGTATAGTTGGTAGCAACATAAAAATATTCATAATTAAGGAGTAATTGCAATGTTTTAATCTCTCATTTTATTATGCAATCCGTAACTGTTAATAAAACAAATATTAAAAACTAGACAATTTGGTAACTACTCCCACCGTTCTAATATATACTATTCATTTTAGCTTTTTTATATGGACAAATAGTATTTTGAGACGGAGAAAATACGAGATTATTATCTCACAATTTCACGCTTCATTTGTTTCATGGTGATATATCTAACAACGGCAATGAAAAACAAGGTGGCTTTCCAAACTTTTAACATTTCAAACCAGCGAATGAATTTTGGACTAGGATTTTTCTGAGAACATGTTTTGCGCACTTTATTAAGAAATAATTATCAATAATGCAACACTTATGTAAATAATCTTAGCATGATTAGCCTGGCCTAATCTACAGAATAGAAGTTATGGACATCGTACAATAGTCATGCTTAACGGGTTAAGCCAAAAGGATTGCTCTTCTTCGCCACGTCACACTTGCGCGCTTTATTAAGAAATAATCATAAATAATCCGACACTGATAAATAATCGTATGATGATTAGCTTGGCCTAATCTACAGAATAGAAGTTAAGGACATCGTACAATAGTCATGCTTAACGAGGTAAGCCAAAAAGATTGGTCTTCTTCGCCACGCCACACTTGCACGGGTGCTTAAGCCATGTACAGATCATGCATGGATGCTTACAAAGATACTGCTACTTAAGATACTAAAACAACAAATAAGCATCTATATACATTATACGAGAGTCTTAGCTTTCAGTGGGAATTTTTTGTTTGAAGATGCTTACGTAGCTAGCAGATGAACGTACTCCAACACTTTTACGCTAGCTTGAACCGTTTGGAGTTTGGACGCTTGGACAAGCGTCGAATGGCGGCTGCTTGCTTTCAGCGCTTGAGTCAGCACTGTCCAGCCAGTGTCCACGAGCGCCCAGCCTGTATGCGCTAACAATGACGGTGGCATCCCGACGACGCTTGCGTCCTGCACTCCTGCCAGATGCTTAGATTTGTAGCTTGCTAAAAGCTAAAAGGTGGTTGAACTTATTTACACTTGACGATGATTATAGTATAGTGTGACGGCATTGCCTCTATCCAAGCAACTTGTGTGCAAGTAACATGCATATTGTAAGTACACATGAGTACATGACTACTCTTACGGACACTCAAATGCTTAAAACAAGAGACTTTTTACAACGTTTGAAAATAATGGGAGCCGTTCATTCTCCCAGATCTAATGGTCAAGAGTTAAAAGGAACCTGCTATAAGGAACCAAAGTGGTAGGCCAGGAACTAAATTTAGTGGGCCAGGAACCATTTTTTACATTAACTACAGGGGTATATTAGTACTTTCCTAATCACATCAAGATAACGTTTCGTTGCCAACACAGTTCGTTTTGTTTCTCGTGACCCCTTTCTTCTTGGTCCTCTACAGCAGACCGCCGCCGGCGAAGCTCCTGGCCAGCAACGTTGCAAGGAGTTCGTGGGGATCGAGCTGCAGCCGCTGGCGATTGGGAGACTTGCGCGGCCTTCATCGTGTTGCCTTCGCTGCGCCGCCGCCGGAACTTATCAATGTTTCTCAATGGCGTGAAGACGCCGCCAAGGCGAACCCTAGGCCGGCCGCTAACGCGAACGTCTAGAAATGCGCTGCGCAGCCTCGACGCATGCTATTCAGAGCCAGGTGATAGCACGCAGCGGAGAGAGGGCTGATGGGCGATGGGCCACGACGGGACTCTGTTTTGCCGGCCGATCCAGATGGCCTGCTCCGGTGCGCAGACACTAGTTGGAGGGGAATTTTTAAGTACTAAATAATTGAACCATAATGAGTTAATTAAATACAGATAATTACAACAATACCCTTGTATACATAAGATCCACTCTTTTAAGATCAATGGTTGAGAATAATTAGGGTGGAAGGAACTTGAGGTTCCTCCCGAGCATTGTAACATACCTCTTAAAACAATTCGAATAGACGAATAGGTTATTGGTCATGATTAGATATTGGTCATGATTAGATTATAGTAACCAAGCAGCGAGTCCAGCGGCGTAGGCGTGTCACAGCTTATCCTTCCGGCAAGTGGCCAGGTTCGTCGTCCATCCCATTCATTCTCTAGGGGTAGCTTCGAGGTCCACATCAATGGAGGAAAGGAAGAGCAGCGGCGATGGAGTGCGGGTGTGCGTCACCGGTGGCGCCGGGTTCATCGGCTCCTGGCTCGTCAAGAAACTCCTCCAGAGTGGATACACCGTCCACGCCACACTGCGGAACATCGGTACGCACGCACGCAGATAAATCCGTGGATTAATCTTGCCTAAGTTCAAATTCAGCGTTAAATTAGAGCCTGGGAGGCTCGGAGCCGGCACGTCCAAATCGGCGTGTCCAGTTCTCTTCCTTGCGAGTTTGTGGCGATGGATTCCTTGCAAATTAATTGTGGCGATGGATTAGCTTATCATGATTGTTCCAGGGGACGAGGAGAAAGCCGCGCTGCTCCGGCGGCTCGTCCCCGGCGCGGCGGAGTCCGGCCGCCTTGTGCTCTTCGAGGCCGACCTCTACGACGCCGCTACGTTCGCTCCGGCCATCGCCGGGTGCCAGTTCGTCTTCCTCGTCGCCACGCCGATGCGGCACGACGCCACGAGCACCAAGGTACTCAGATCTGATCTGCCCACCCACCCCCAAAAATCAATCGAGATGCTCATCCGAACCAAGACATCTCAAACCGATCGAGTTCTTAATTTGGCGCCTGGCTGGCACGCGCAGTACAAGAGCACGGCGGAGGCAGCTCGAGACGCGGCGCGGGTGATCCTCCGGGAGTGCGCGGCTTCCGGCACGGTGAAGCGCGTCATCCACACCGGCAGCATGTCGACGTGCTCGCCGCTCAAGCAGGACTCCACCGGGTTCAAGGACGCCGTCGACGAGTCCTGCTGGACGTCGCTCGACGTCGACTACCCTCTCCGGAGCGCGAAATACGATGTGCGCGCCTAATTCCTGCTCCTGAATTCCAGATCAAAACCGACAATTTTGGAGGTCGAAATTCACGACAACGATGACCACGCCTGATGGATCGACAACATGCAGGAGTACATGCTATCGAAGCTGGTGTCGGAGCAGGAGCTACTAGGCTACAACGCCGGCGAGAGCCCGGCGTTCGAAGTGGTGACGGTGCCCTGCTCGGTGGTCGCCGGCGACACGCTGCAGGGAGGCAGCACGGTGTCCATGGATGGCGTCATGTCGCCGGTGACCCGTGACGAGCACCATTTCGGGGTCCTGAGGATGCTGCAGCAGCTGCTGGGCTCGGTGCCGCTGACGCACGTCGACGACGTCTGCGACGCGCTCGTCTTCTGTATGGAGCAGCCGTCCATGGCCGGCCGGTTCCTCTGCGCCGCCGCGTACCCGACCGTCGCCGACATCGTCGATCACTTCGCCGCCAAGTACCCACACCTCGACATCCTCAGAGTGTAGGTCTTTGCTACTGAGATCGTATCAAGAACAGCCTGCCTTGCAACACAATCTGGCAATATGTTCTTAGATTTTCGATTGAATTGGTGTCAGCAAGGAGGCTTTGCCGAGCGTACAAGCGCACAGCAACAAGTTGGGCGAGCTGGGGTTCAGATACAAGTACCGGATGGAGGAGATACTAGACGGAACCATTGACTGCGCAGTGAGATTCGGGTTCCTCGACGCATCCAAGCTCATCGTGCAAGGATGAGCAGATCAGCAGAGTACAAATCAAGAACAGAGACGTGAATGTGATACATGTGAGAACATGATATATCAGCACCCAAATAAGCAGGGAATGCATTTGACGTGTACATTCATGTTTCAAGTAGCAGAACCTGCTAGCTTTTCTTCTGTTGATGACGTGTCTGATCCCTTGCCGTTGCCGGCTGACTCGGACACAAGTCAACCGTTGGCAAAGCCCCGTGCGCGCACGCAGCATTGCGTCCTGCCGGCGTACGCGTCGAGGGCACGCAGGCCAAGCGACGATCACGAGAGTAACGGCCAGAAATGGAGGATGCGGCGGCGGCGTCCGCACGTCGGCGGAGCGTCGGGGGGTTTCGCTGCGCCTGCGTTGAGCAGTTGCGTTTGCGTGCGCGTATGGTGACTTGCCGCGATCAGTTCCCCTCATCTAGATCTCGAGCCCGGATCTATGATGATGCCAGTGACATTGCCAGTTTGAATCAGCTCCATTATTCAAGGCTTCTGGAGTCAGCAGCCCAGTGCTGCAGGCCTGTAGCAGCCGCGAGGACTGCGTGGTGGTGTAAAATACGAGGGACGACAGCTTCCAAGATGCATCAGGACGAAAGTGACACGAAAACGGAAATGCCTAATGCCGTGCTGGTTAACGAACAAAAACTGCATATTCAAAGTCCAAATGGACTGGCTGATTCGTGAGCATCAGTTGACCTCATTTTTCTTTAGAATTCAAACGTGCCATATGCCAGCCATGTATATCAAGAGTTCAAGACGCGACATGGCTCCTGTGCACACAGCGACTTTCGTTTTTCCGGTAGTGTTGCCCCGACGGCCCGACCAAGCTTTGTCCATAGCCACAGGCACGCATGCCGGGCGACGCCATGCACCACTCGGTCGCCACCGTGCCGCTGGCGGCCACCGCCGGCATGCTCTACGCGCGCGCCGTGGCGGCCTCCACCCGCCCAGGCCTGCTCCGCCTCCTCGCGCTCGCTCCCGTGCTCGCCCTCCTCCTCGTGCTCCCCCTCACCATCCCACTCTACGGCCTCCGTGGCCTCTCCGCCTTCTTCCTCGTCTGGCTCGGCGAGTTCAAGCTCCTCCTCCTCGCCTTCGGCCACGGCCCGCTCCACCCTTCCCTCCGCCCTCTCCCCTTCGTCTTCACCGCCTCTCTCCCCGTCAAGCTTCGCCGCCCGCAGCAAACACAAGCGAACGCCACCGCCGTTGCCCCGGCGGCGAAGGCGGCGGTCGCTCTGCCGCCACTCGTGTCTTCCGGCATCAAGTTCACCGTCATGGCTTCCGTCTTCCGCATCATCTTCCTCTACAAGGAAACGATCCACCCCTACGCGTCCTTCTCCCTCTACGGCGTCGCCATTTACTGCTACCTCGACTCCCTCCTGCCGTGCCTCGCCATGATCGGCACGGCGCTGGGGATGGAGATGGAGCCACAGTTCAACAAGCCATACCTCTCGTCCTCGCTCCAGGACTTTTGGGGTCGGCGATGGAACCTCATGGTGTCGGCGATCCTCCGGCCGTCGGTGTACGACCCCGTCCGGAAGCGCCTCGGGGCACCCGTCGCTGTGCTGGCCACGTTCCTCGTGTCGGGCCTCATGCACGAGGTGGTCGTGTGGTACCTCACCTTCCGGCCGCCGACGGGACAGCTCACGGCGTTCTTCGCGCTCCACGGCGCGTGCGTGTGCGCCGAGCGGTGGTGGTGCGGCGCGACGACGACGCGCGTGGTGGCGACGCTGCTCGTCGTGGGGTTTGTGGCGGGCACGGCGTTTTGGTTGTTCTTCCCGGCTATCGTCGGCGACGGGATGGGTGAAGTCTACCTAGCTGAGATGGCTTCGCAGGCGTCGTTGTTCCTTGATGCCGGGGGAAGGTTGCTCCGGCTGGTAGGCCTGGGCTAGTACGGTTTGGCCGCCGTTGAGAAGCTTGACGGACGACGAATATAAAGATCGAATAGAGATTCGTTGAATATAAGGCATTGTTGCAAATATCATTGACGTCTGTATATTTGTGGATTTTTTTCTAAGGCGAAATAGTAAAATACATCCTCAAGTTTGGTCCGAGGGTCGTTTTAGTTTTTGAGCTATCAAAGTCGCCTAAAACTTCTCATATTGGATCAAAATAGTCTTAGTTGCATTTGGATGAGTATTTGTCATCTACACTTCGTTCAACGGGCAACTGTTGCAAAATAGTCTTAATTGCATTTGGTTTCGTCTGGTTATAACAAATACATGTTGTGTATTTGACTGTTACAACAATTTTGTCTTGCTCCAACTCGTTAAAGTAGGATGAAAAATATATTGGCAACATAATATGCTGTCTATGGCGTTTAAGTACCAGAGACAGGGGTTAAGGGAACCCCATTTAGAGATTCAACCGGGATTGTAACACACAATGGGGTTCCGACTATGGTGTTCGTAAGACAATGATGTTTAGGCACGTCGCCGCTGCGCGTGGTGGCGAATGGTGACGCCGATCGTCGTGGCGTCGTTGCAGGTGCTACCTTCTTGTTGTTGTTTCCGCTTATCTTCGGCGACGGGATGGGTTGGGATGGATGTGTCGTCCTTCTTGGCACGCCGGGGGAGGTTGCTAGGGCTAGTCGGCCTGGGCTAGTGCGGTATAGCCATCGTTTGAGAAGCTTGAGTTGGTATGTGCACCAGAACACTATGAAGGACCTAAGGGCACCCGCAGTCACAGTGTGTTGCCAAAACGATCCTAAGTTAGGAATTGGAGGAACTCAACATCGATTTGGACACTGCAAGGTACCGATGCTGGGTAAAAAGCTGGTACCAAAAATAGTTCAGTCGCTGAGGCTTGTTACCTCCATAGAGTAAAATGTTGATTTGCAACAGTGTTGACCATTGAGCCACAACCACAGGTGACTATTAGCTCTATTCAAGACAACGGTAACACACATGCACTTCGTTGCATATATATATATATACACACACATGAACACAAAAACTTCTACACATACTAGCCTACTACAAAGATCAAAATTCACTCATGGATAACTCCTATTCAACATGAAGCCTCACAGACCTGCTCAACTCTGCAATAATCCTTAGCTCAGATCCATAAGATGAAAATGCACAGCAGCAACACCAAAACTTTTAGGACACACCACTATCCCTTGAACTACCTGCCTCCACAAATTCATCCAAATTTCCACGCACATTACCCACACAATATCACTCCATTTCTAGGTCCAAGCTACAGAGCTTGTCTCCCCCCACCAGCTAGCTATCAGAGGCCCTTAGAGCAACTCCAAGAGAGTAGGTAAATGAAATTGGATAGCCAAAAATAAAAAAGATGCCATAAAAACACGTTCCAACATAATAGCCTTTTTTTCTCGGTTCGTTATTTCGATCGCCATCATGTCTGGTTCACTAGGCATATTTGCCTATCCTTCCTCGTTCGGTTTCTTCCCGTCTTGGAGATGCTCTTACTAGACAATATTGGGCAATACATGACATGGATACTTGGCAAATTTGTAGCCAATGGCCCAGTTTCTCCGGTGGGAGCGATGGCCTTCTTTCTAGGCAACGGTGGGAGCGGTTCGCAAGGTAATGACTCCATCCCAATTGCTTTATCTTCTCCAGTTTTCTGGACAACCATTGGTCCATTGCCTCCAAATACTAGGCGTGTGGCGGTGGACGCCGACTGGGGCAACGACGGCGCAACCCCTAGGCTGCACTTGCGACTGAGCCACCTTGGTCCGGTGGCACTCATCTGCCATGACGTGAGTGGCAAGGAGCTGGGTGGACGGGGCGAGCAGTAAGGATTTGAGGTCATAAGCTTCGAATCTGTGGCTGCCGGGGAGATCGATTGGAGATTTTTTTTTACCTTATCTGGAGAAGGAAGAAGAGAAAGGAAGGAAGCTGATTTTTCTCATGGAAAAAAGGCATTGCAGATCTGGAAAAACACTGCAGCTAAGTCATGAGAAGCATGTCCTGTGAGAGGGAGGAATAATATGAATAGGGAAAAGTTGAGATGAATAATGTTTTTTTAATAATTGCTTTTTAGTCGTTTGTTCTCGATTGCATGTTTGATTTGGTTCTTGATTGCTTGTTTGATTTGGTACTTGGCAGGTGCTCTGATTATTAGTGAAGATGAATGTGGATTAGGAAGTAACCGTATGAACTTCGGCCAAAACCGAACACCCCTGATCAAATCTTATTTCTCTGACTTGGCTGCACCGATCGGTTTTTGTTTATCAAACGCAGATTTTACATGCCCCGAATAAACCGAGCCGGCGGCAACTGACACCGAATGCCCACACCCCTCTGCATATGCACACCAACCCCACCATTTGACCGACCCGTAAGACAGTCAACTTTTTGTACCCTGCTCATGTATAAATGCTCACAAACTCGTCCTAGCTTCCTCATATCTCCAACAAAAACCACTCAGAGGCAAAGCCATGGCGGAAGTGCAAAGTAGCAACGGAGTGCGGGTGTGCGTCACCGGTGGCGCCGGGTTCATCGGCTCCTGGCTCGTCAAGAAGCTCCTCGAGAAAGGCTACACCGTCCACGCCACCCTGCGGAGCACAGGTGCGCGAGCTCCTCTGCCGTTTCATGGCGGCTCCCCTAGTCCCCCGGGGTCGCGAGAAAAATAAGAAATCCTCCTCCCAAAAACAAAACGGAGTGGATCGATCGGCTCTTGTGTGTGGTACTGTGGTTATGCCTGGTTCGGAGATCTGAGCTGGGTTCATCTGCTTGTGTCCGCAGGAGATGAGGAGAAGGCGGGGCTGCTGCGGCGGCTGGTCCCCGGCGCGGCGGACCGGCTGCGGCTATTCGACGCCGACCTCTTCGATGCCGCCACCTTCGCGCCGGCGATCGCCGGGTGCCAGTTCGTCTTCCTCCTCGCCACGCCTTTCGGCCTCGAAGCCGCCGGCTCCAAGGTGCAGTATGCCAACTCGTTGCTCTAGTAGAAAATACATTACATTCAGGCGTGGTCGATCAAACTTGTTTACTTGGGGCAAAAAAAAAATGGTAAAAAACTGACATTCCAAAGGAAAATTTGGACTTGGCCAACGAAGGAATCAGCGGATTCGGAGCACAAAGCATTTCTACGGTTGATTTGCTATTTTTTTTTAAAACGAATCGATTTGTTGTTTGCTGATTGTATTGTGCTGCCGGCTTGTCAGTACAAGAGCACGGCGGAAGCTGTGGTGGACGCTGTGCGCGCGATCCTCCGTCAGTGCGTGGAGTCCAAGACGGTGAAGCGAGTGATCCACACCGCCTCCGTATCGGCCGCTTCGCCGCTGAAGGACGACGGCTCCGGCGCCGGGTACAAGGATTTCATCAGCGAATCTTGTTGGACCTCGCTCGACGTTGGCTATCCTCTCCGAAGCGCACATTTCGATGTAAGTACTTCCTCCGTCCGTGTCCGTGAAAGAATACAATTATAGGTTTCTACACGTAGACCAAGGAAAAAGTAAAATGACGCATGTACCCCTATAGCATGGTTCCACATGGATCCCACCTAAACAATCGGTGGGTCCAACCTAAACAATTGGTGGGTCCCACGTGGGTCCTGCCTAAACCATATGTGGGTCTCACGTGGGTCCCACCTAGACAATATGTGGGTCCCACATGGGTCCCACCTAAACAATACGTGGGTCCCGCATGAACTATATGTGGGTTCCACGTGGGCCACAACTTATGAAGAAGAGTGGATTTGATGGGTCCCATGCTACCTAGTATGTTCTAGAGTTGCATTCTTTTGTGGACAAATTTTGAATCCTACAATTGTATTTTTTCCTGGACTGAGGGAGTAGCACAGTTCATGAAGGTTCCTCTGTTCTGTTCTTCCGAAGTCTGAACACCCTAAGACAATTTTGCTGATTGCTTGTTTTACATTTTTTTTTTACTTTGCCGCTCCTCTTTATAAGAAAACAAAATAGGAATATTCAATTATCAGTTAATGCAAGCAGATCAATTACCTTGCTGATCATTTGCAAAATCCTGAATTTTGTACCGACTAATGGTAATAACTTAGCTTTTAGCCAAATCTGAATATATTTTTTAACAATTAAACGGCCAAATCCAAAACCTGTCGATCGTTTTGCAGAAGTACATACTGTCGAAGCTGCAATCGGAGCAGGAGCTCCTGCGCTACAACGCCGGCCACAGCCCGGCGTTCGAGGTGGTGACCTTGCCGCTAGGCCTCGTCGCCGGCGACACGGTCCTGAGCCACGTCCCGGAGACGATCGAGAGCGCCGTGTCGCCCGTGTCCCGCAGCGAGCCCTACTCGGGGCTCCCGCGCATCCTGCAGCAGCTCCTGGGCTCGCTGCCGCTGGTGCACGTCGACGACGCCTGCGACGCGCTCGTCTTCTGCATGGAGCGGCCGTCCATCACCGGTAGGTTCCTCTGCGCCGCCGCGTACCCCACCATCCACGACGTCGCCGGCCACTACGCCAGCAAGTTCCCTCACCTCGACATCCTCAGAGAGTAAAGCGGACACAGCTCTAGCTTCATGGAATTTTCAGTTTGGATAGTTCATATCATATACGTGTGGCCTGATGTTTGGATCAAGCGTGTGTTCAGATTTCCAACTAAACACTATTCATTCCAACTTTTCCCTATTCATACTATTCCTCCCACTCACAGAACACGCTTCCCAGGACTTGCTACAGTGTTTTTATCTAAAGCTACAGCGAATACTTTGAAATCTGAACACACCCCAAATATTGAATATGCATCAGGACGGAGGCGGTGGCGAGGGTGCGACCTGAAGGGGACAAGTTAGGGGAGCTGGGTTTCAGGTACAAGTACGGCATGGAAGAGATTCTCGACAGCAGCGTCGCCTGCGCGGCAAGATTGGGTTCTCTGGACCCAGCCAAGCTTAACGTGCAGAAGAGAGAATGAGAGGAAAGCATGGAGGCCACAGATAGGAGCACTCTTTTAAACATGTCTTTTAGATGAGCTCTGAGGGGAGATCATTTAAAACAATAATGTCTGGATAATGGTGACTACTGACTGGGGTGGTGGCAGTTTATTTGAATAACCAAAGTGACTATTTCATTTGATGTTTACATAGAAGCAATTGCTTCAAGGTGTGCTCGATGTATGCTGATTTAATAAAAAGTGAGCGAGTGCCATCCAGATGTGTTTCATCGAAATTAAAATTTTCTCCCAAGATAAAAGCATTTCTGTGGTACATGAAAGGTGGAGTGATCTTAACAAAGGATAAGTTGGTAAAGTGAAACTGATAAGGCGCTACTATTGTTTTTGTAATTCTACTGAGACGATTCAATATTTATTTTTTGACTGTCAATTGGCTATATATTCACATCTCCTTTGGTATTCAACCGCCCACCAACGTTTCGAATTTCTTTAGTTCTTGGCTTAGAAAATTTTATGTAAGGCTTAGAAATCATATTCTAATTTTTACATCGGTTGTTTGTTGAACTATTTGGTTGAGTATGAATGGTGTTGTGTTCAAAAGGTCCAAACGGAACTCTCTTATGCAAGTAATATTTAAAGGGATATACTAGATAATAAGGCGCTGGTCACTACTGACCAAAGAGGAAGAAGGTCGCTTTGAAAGACAGCTGCAGCCATATAAAGATCACCGTCATGAAATCTTTAGCAAATTGGGTGGAGTTCTAGAAATAGAATTAAGCTTTAATTTATGTTTTCTTTTGTTAGATGAAACTTCGTGTAAGGCCTTCTTGCTTTTTGTAAGTACCGCCTTTTTTTTTCTAGTGGTCATAGTGAAAGTTCAAGATCACTAGATATTCTCCTCAATCTAAAAAAAGAGCACGCCACACGTCGTTGTTGTGCGCTTGACACGTTCCAAATTGCCACTGAATGTAGCACACTTGGATTCAACCTGGATGTACATATTTCAGGCATGTTGAATTCGGTATTTTGAACACTTTTGCTATTGCGAGCACAAGCTCAATCAGCTTCAAGCCAGTGTCAGAAGTGTACCTGCAATCCTCTTGGAAGTAAAATCTATCTGCACGGAGTCTTCGTAACGACAAATATGTTTTTTTTTTTCTGAAAAAACAGTCGGTTGGACCCTGAACTTGTTTTGTATGGATAGAGAGGAGAAATTTGTACGAAAACCATCTGCTGGCTGGTTTAGATGGAAATGTATTTGCGCAGTGTGTTGGAAAACGGTGAATATCCTGCGCTAGTGTCAAATTGGCAACGTGTTTTCCAAGGAAAAAAAATGTAAAAAAAAAAAAGCACTCGGCAGGATCCTGTCGAACATGAGTGGATAGAGTTGGCTAACATGAATGGATAGAGAGATATTTCAAAGAAGATACGCACCGAGAACTCCAACGCAGAAAACTCTTTTTAGCCAAGCGGACAACTCATCTTCAACGAGAGTTACGAGACAGATGGGTGAGGGCACGTACAACGGCCCGTTGATTGCCGTCGCCATGCAACGAAAATATACAGAAACCCCCCCACGCGCGGGCGTCGAGGCTTTGCCGTCGTCTTGTTCGTCTATGAGCGGAGCTCGTGCTCCAAGGCCCGAGCGACGACTCGGCGCGCGTTGCAGCAGCCGCTGCGGGGAGACGGCGGCTGCGGTGATCCCTTGCGCGCGCGGGAAAGACTGCTTTGCCACTCCCACTTCGCGCCAAATCGAGATCAGCAGAAGAAGAACAAATCCAGTCCAAGAACAAAAATCCAACATCGAGAACATCAAATCCAGCATCAAGAACATCAAATCCAACCCTTGCCGCGGTCCTCCGAGCAGCTCGCCGCCGGGAGGAGGCTCGCTGAGGCCTTCGTCGCCGCCCGCGGCCTCCTCCTCCTCGTGCCCCTCGTCGCGGTCCTCCGAGCAGCTCACCGTCGGGAGAAGGTAGCACGCCGCCTGGATCGGACGCGGCCTGACCACCATCGACATCACCTTCTCCGTATCGAGCACCACGCCGCCTTCTCGCAGCACGGAGAGGGAGCAGGGACAGAACAAGAGAGATTGAGAGCTTCAACAGCATGAGAGTCAGCGCTGCCGGCAGGGAGCAGCGCCGCCGAGTTCGTGCGAGGCCAGGACGGAGAGAGCGAGGGAGGGGAGAGATGCGTTTCAGGAGAGATCGAGCGAGAATGAGAAGGATCGAGAGATGGAATATTCGATGTGCTGGTGCGGTGGCCGGTGGGTAATAATATGTGCTGGTGGTGCGATGTATGGAAAAAAGAAAAAAGAAAAGAAAATGAATTGGAAAAAAGATTAAAAAGAGATGGAAAAAAAGAAAATGGAGAAATATAACACCATATATGCCACAAAATAGCTACAAAGATCAAGTATGCACTAGATCCGTCATGATTCGTGTGTCAATGGATGCATTAAACATCCTGCAGACAGTCAAACAGACAACTCATTGTACAATTTGTCTATTCAAGCTGTCTATTTATACCGAAGAGAGCTGCCGTCTAAACCGTTGTAAAGAACTATCGGGGCAATCCATCTGTTGTGTGGATCGAAGTGCTGCACGTTAAGGCTGGTGTGTCGTTTATTCTAGGGCAAGCCCAACGCAGGACACACTAGTTGGTAGCCTTACTCAGAGTGCGTTTAGTTTCACCAACACTCACTTAAAAAACACTATTCATCTAACTTTTCTCTATTCATCCCACCTCTCCCACTCACAGAACACTATTCATCTATAGTGTATTTTTAGGTCTACAGTGTTTTTTCAGTGAATCTTTCCCAATGTAAACACACCCAAAAGTGAAATGACACGTCCATAAAAAAATCTGAGGCAGTCAAGCTGCCCAACGCAAACCCCCATAGCTCTGTCAGTTTGCTGCTTTTACAGGGTGGTTGTCAGGCAAGACACGATCCTTACTACCCATCGCATGCTCCAACTAGTGCTTCGCTACTTTAGGCCATCGGCGGTGCAAAGAAACACTTGACAACCATGAGCCGCTTCATTCCCGCTGCATTGAATCGGATATCTGCACAGTACTGTGAATCGATAAAATGAACCGGCGTAAAGAAATAAAATAACATTTCTATACGGAAGAGGATAGGGGAACATGCTTTCCATCGCCCAGCTGCCAGATAACGAGAGAAAATAAAGGTTTTTTAATTATGTGGAAACAGATGATGAACTGCTTACCAGTAGAGGACAGGGGCTCGTCTGTCTACGTGTCCGTTTTTTTTACTTGATCACCAGTGCGGATGCTCTTAGCAGAAGAGGCAACTACTCCCTCTGCAGGCTGCTCTGACGCGCTGCGGAACCACCATCTGCTATGATGTGGAGGGTATCTGAATACGTGGAGATTGGGGCTATAAGCCACCATGGAGCGTTGGGCTTGGCCTTAAGAGGAAACAAGACCTCCTCCAGAGGTAGGCCGTTTTTAGTTGAGGGTGGGAAAAAATATTTTTTTAGAATACGTGTTATGTGAGGAAGATGAATAGAAAAGTTAAAATTTTTTTTTAAGAATATGTGTTCTGTGATAAGACTTGTACGAACCCAAACTACCATGTCGCTGTCAGCGTGGGGGAGAAAAGAGAGCGCAGTGCGTTGGGCCCAGTGCATGTGAGGAGGAGAGCCTTCTCGCCTGGCGAGAACTGCATCGCTCGCCTGCCATATTTTCTACTATTTATCGATTTTAAAAATATTTGAGCTAGCGACGTCGCTCCCTGTTGGAGGAGACCTTAGGCCTTTCGCAATGTTGAGTAATGCTAGGAAAACATGGGACCCACGCTTGGAAATGGGCATAAGATCCTCAAGAGCTGCAATGGGCACAATTTTGGGCACATAAGCCATCTAGAGGAGTTGGGGCACACTTGAACTAAAAATAGTACATCTCATTTCCTGCTGCCTGCTTCATTGTTGAGCCACGTCTCTTTGCTACAGTGCCAATATAGTTGTTTAAAGAGATGGCACCGGGGCAATAACATTCACCGCTCCTTGTTGTTTTTGGCATGGGTTGAAACTGTCTTCGCTGGTTGCAGTGTGCAGAGTGATCCTTATATCCTCTATCTCCATTTTAGGCATCACTCTAAGCACACGTTGTGGAGAGCCTTAGTTGCCTGAGGATTTTTATAAAAAAAATATCAAAACATCATTACACACGATGCTATCGTGTCGTGTCGCCTGACGTGCCTTGCGCATGGGACGTCCGAAAGGTCCGAACGAAGAAAGGGTCGACACTGTTCCGCAGGCGTTTCATGTAGAACCGTTCAATGTAGCCACGTGTAGGCGTAGCCAAGTTGAAACGGACACATGAAACAGCGACGAAGCTCCTCTCGGAAGGGGAGGAAAGAATTAAACGAGGCGGAGGAGATGCACCCAAGACTGGGATCCAGCACGTACTACGTCGCAAGAAAACCAGCTAATTTCCTCGACCCTTCGCCCGAAATATCAGCACCCATCGTACGTGAACGTGAAGCTACTACCACCACGGTAGAAATTTGCAGAAACCGAAACCCCCTCGCTGCCTCGCATGTGCGCCGCACCGAGAGGAGATGGAGAGGAATAGGATCGCGTCGCGTGCGACCGTGCGCCACCCGCGTCCGGCACGTTCGCAACAGTTCCGTCCCGTGACATTTCCACCCGACCAGTCCACGTACCCCATCCTTCTGGCCGTATGTAATCCCGTGGCCAAACCGCCCCGTCCCCGTTCCGGCCGGTCCTCGGCTTGGCTTGGCTGCTTGCACAGCACGGCTGCAGAGCACGCGGCGCCAGAGAAGCTTCCCAGGCCAGGCCATTCTCCTCGTCCTCCTCGGGAAAAACCGTGCGCCGCGTGGATTGGATAGGTGGAACACGCGTGCCGCCACGGTGTCGACCCCAGCCGCTAGTAGCGGCCGTCCGTGCGCCAACGGACAAAAGCCCCATCCTGGGAAACGACCAACGGGTGGGTGGGTCCCACCGCTGGCCCTCATCCAAAAACAACGTGCGGGCCATGCTCTATATATATAACCCACGGCCCCCCACCCACGGAACGGCCATATCCACCCCGAAGCATTTCCCAGTTCTCTCCATCTCCTTCTCACGCAATCTCACCAAACTCATTTGCTTCGCGCCTCGTACGTGCTCGTCGTGAGCCTTCGTCTGATCTCTGATCCCATCTCATCTCCCCCTGTCGTGAGCTTGCGGGCGGCGCCGAGGACGTGAAGCTATGGCGGTCGGAGCAGGCGTCAGCGTGGCGTCGTCGGTGGAGGTGTGGGGGCGGCGGATGAGGGCCGGTACCAGCAGCAGGGCGCCGGCGGTGACTGTCAGGTGCAGCTTCGTTGGCGAGGCCGCCGCCGGTGGCCTGGCGGAGGAGCACTACCGGACGCTGCGGCTAACCCCGGGAGCCACCCGCGGCGAGGTCAAGAAGGCCTTCCGCCGCCTCGCGCTCATGGTGCGTTAATTACCCTTCATTTTCATTTTCACCCGCTGATTTTTACTACTACTCCGTACGATTTAACTGCAGCAGTAAACGAGTAGTTAATTTTGGTTTCATTTTCAACCCTGACGACGTCGTCCTCTGACCGTGCGTCCTGCTCTTGCAGTACCATCCAGACGTTCGCAAGGACAGCGACGGCGGCGTCCAGTTCCAGAGGATCAACGTGGCTTATCAGGTGAGCTTTGCTTTCGGCTCTCGAGTAGTCGTCTTCCGTTTCTCCTTTCTCCTCGCACCATCTCGCGTCTCTGCTTTCCCCAGAGCTTTCGGTTCTTGAGTAGTCATCTTCCATTTTACCTTTCGTTCTCCCCGTCCCCTTGGTTTCTTTCCTGCTTTCCATTCTCCTGTTTGCTGCTGCTTGACCTGACGCAAATCCATCGGATATTCGGATGCAGATGCTGATGAGCAACATGAGGGAAGCCGAGGAGCGGCTCGAGTACTGGCGGCTCAAGTACGGCCTCAACGACCAGGATCTCGATAGGTACAGGTACTACCTCAATGAGGACGATGACGACTGGTTCGACGTCTGAAGCAAGCAGCCGATATATCCATGAGCAAGGATTTTTATTACGAAAGCTTGCCTATCGGCACTGATCTTGGCATCGGTTGGTTCCTTCTGTTGCCATGGCAGCAGCAGCGTAGTTTCATTTCATCTGCGTGTGTAAGCACCGTGTATTCCTCCCTTATTTTTATTGTGGGTGAAGGTATACAGACTGCAGACAGTGTACTGACATTCGTGTCTCAGAAAGACCTCTTGTTTATAAACGAAGATTATTGATGTTAGTTATCACTGATGGCGATATCTTGTCTGGAATGGTGGTTAGTTCACTAGTTCGTGCTTGCCAGTTTGTTGAACATTCTTCTGACCTGTCCGGTCTCTGTTCTATGTCGGGACATCAGCAGCTTCCTTGTGACTATTTCTGAAACGAATCTCAGATGATGCAGGGTTTAAAGTTCAGATGAACTTCGGTGCCTAAACCACATGATAATTTACTGACATTGTCATCTCACATTTATTTTCCTTTTTTTAAAACTAAACCCTTCGTTCACACTCAGTTCAGAGGACACGCGTCATTTGTCCCATCTGTTTGTTTTGCTTCAGCGAACTAATCACGTAGCTGATCAGTGCTCCTCCGATCCGCTCATGCTTTCCAGATGAATCATGCCATAAGACGCATCTCTCTTCTTTTTCGTCTGAAAATTCGTCTTCGCTCATACTCGGGCCCAATTTATTGAGCGTGATTCTCTGTTTTTTTTTTGCAGTTTATGCTATTCGTTTGATTATCAACAATTCAACACACCAGAATTTGCTACAGTTTCGTTAAGAAAAAAAAAGAATTTGCTGCAGTGCGCTTAGTGATTGAGGACAATGGGCATGTGCAACCTCTGCTTGCTGTATAATTTGCCTTGTGCGAGCGTATGTGGGGGATGGACATTTAAACAACAAGAGAAATGTTAACCAATGCAAGATACCCTTGTTAATATTGCCACACACGAAGTATAAGTGGGGCTCTATGCTTCTCCATGTGCCAGCAGCAAAATATTTTTTTTTCATTGTCCATATTATTAATAGTCTCCGTGCTTCCGTATATTTTCACAGATGGATAAATTCCTTTTTGAAAAAATTTTTTATCTAAATCTGTAGTTGGTAATTCCTTTCTGTTACCAGTTTCTTTTTTTGTGCAGTATGCTTGTCTGAACTATGTTGTACCTATTATAGTCTTGACTCGCATAACATCAGTAGTTGTTCTCTTCTTTTCTAATCTAGTCATGCATCTTCTGTATAGTTTATTTACGGTTTATGCCGGCATCATTTTAGTTTCATGAGGGAATTTGCAAACTAAAAAAATCTGTTCTAATTTTGTCTTCATGTGGTATTGTGGTTGAGACAAGAAGATGCAACTAGGAATCTTTCTTCTTACCTAACCTAAGATTTTGCGTCTTCAATTGGGGTGGAGGCACGTCTGAAAGATGTGCTTTCCTAACTCCTGTTTCCTTTGCAGATGGTTGATATGGACACCGATTCAGATCGACACTGCAAACTGCAAATGCTTGCTGCAAAAAAGAAATTTAGTGTTGACAGCAAACGGTGAAGCATGTGCAGTTCATCGTCAATTAAAGCCTCTCAACAAACCAGTCATCCGTGCCTGGCCTTCTTATTTTGACGTGCCATCACTCAGCGGGGCGTGTTGCTTTTTGGCATGACTAAATTCAAGATTTCAAAACAAACACAAAGTTATGAAAACTCAACAATAGGCACACAATCAAGAGCACATTATAGAATCTAATAATCAACCCATCATAGTCTCATCAATCGTGCCTTGTCATGTCTCATCAAACAAGAATGCCCAATTTGTTTGGAGATCAGAATCTAAACAACATTACACTGATTCCACGCGGTAATTTGTCTATCAAATGATGTGTACTAGTTGACTTCACAATTTCTTAACCCCACGATCGTATCTCCTAAAAAAAACTTAGCAAAATGCTCCTAATCATAAAAAAACTTAGCAACATGCTTCTAATCATAAAAAACTTAGGTAACATACTAGTTTAGTTTAATTCCATGATCACTAGGGCTTGGGCAGGAGCAAGATGCAAGTGTGACGCTGCAAATTTTAAAGTGCTACATGGACACCCCCTGAGCCGCAGGTTTCATCATCAAACAGCAGAGCATTCTCTCTCTCCCCTCGACTGGAGAAGGACTCCAAGCGACAGGCGGCACACGAGCGCAGGGGCCCATCTGCAAAAAGACCCCACCGCCCCCTTCCACCGGCCAATCACCGGCCGGCGCGCCATGGCCGCCGCCGGGGACTCCGCCAAGCAACCGCTCCTCCACCGCGTGTACCCGCCCAGCATCGCGTCGGCGTCGTCGCCGGCGCTCCCGACCGCGCCCGCGGGGCCCCCCGCGGGGGGCCGCCGCTTCCCGGGGGGCCTCGACGTCCCCAACCTGAAGAAGCGCGGCGGCGGCACGCGCAGCTGGATCCGCGTCGAGGCCTCCACGGCCTCCGTGCAGACGCTGGAGATCGACAAGGCAACCATGATGCGGCGCTGCGAGCTCCCCGCGCGGGACCTCCGCCTGCTCGACCCGCTCTTTGTGTACCCCTCCACCGTCCTGGGCCGCGAGCGCGCCATCGTCGTCAATCTCGAGCAGATCCGCTGCGTCATCACCGCCGATGAGGTGCTCCTGCTCAACTCCCTCGACAGCTACGTCCTCCAGTACGCCGCCGAGCTCCAGCGCCGCCTGCTCCAGCGAGCCGAGGGCGACGAGCTGCCCTTCGAATTCCGCGCGCTCGAGCTCGCCCTCGAGGCTGCTTGCTCCTTCCTCGATGCACAGGTGATCATCAAAACTCCTCAATTTTCATGCTCTTCTTCCTTTTGTCCCCCCGTCTCTTTCACTCTTGGGCGATTGATTAGGCTATTTATATGGTGCGATGATGCCGTTCCATGTCTGGAACTCTGAACTGTATTTGATATTGCACTTTAGCTTGGATAATCGAATCAGGCAGGGTTCAGTGCACGCGATTAGTGCAAACACGGTATGCACGTTAGTTTTTATATCATATCATGTTCAGGGCAATTGAGTGAAAAATTTCTGTGATAACTGCTGGTTCCAGTTCTTGAAAGATGAATATAATGCCTTGATTTCACAACTGTGGCTGGCATCAAGTAAACAACTGATTTCTTTGTGATGATCATTCATAAACAAGGCAGATTTCTGTTTCAGTTATTAAATCCAATTGAACAGAGATTAGCAGCTCCATTTTGTTGTCTGTTTTGGTTTTTACTTGTATATAAAGATCGGTGTCCACTTAAATGTGGTAAACAGTTGTATCAGTCCGCTGCTTCTTTGATTACAAATTCAGGTATTACAGTAGCTTAAAGGAGATAAGTTTTATAAATGTTTGAACATTAAGATATCCTATTATTCAAGTGGCTTCTGCTAATTTAGGATTGATATCTTGGTGCTAAGAGCTATTTGGTTTGACTTTTCTAAAGTTGGATATTACATATTTGAAAAAAATAGTTGGACTGCTGAAGGGGGGATTTCTAATTTGCGCATGTTAAGTAGACATGCTAACATGTACATAACTTGACAAGTAAAACAGATGTTTTGTCCCTTACAATGTAACAGCCTTTCTATGCACAGATTCTTTCATTCCTCAGGAAGTTTCTTTGATACCTTCTCCCCTTGGTACCAAGAAGCTGATGCCTTCTCCTAAAATATGTTGATAGACTTTAATTTACCAATGTTATTTTTTTAATGATACTAGACACAGTACCCTTGTCTTTGAGGTACTCAAACTTGTAAATTATCTTAAGGTTACCATTTGAGATTGGATAGACTTTCATAAGTGGGTGAAGGATGTTGAATTGAATCGATACAGAAATACATGGCAGTATGGCACTTTCTACCTACTATTTTTTCCGTATTGGTTAATTCATTTGTAGCACACCTTATGGTATCATATTAGGGAGATTCTACAAAATATGTTGTTATTTTTTTTTGGGAAATTACCTGATTCCACCAGCCCAATGTAACAATTCTAATACAAAATGCTTGTGTTTTCGCTGCTCTGCTGTATTTTTGTCCTCGTGGTCAGGTTATGTATAGTATCTGCCATGTCTAATAACTGTGCTTTTGATTTGATAAAAAGGATTAAAGGATTAGTAATAAGTTGATATATCCATGGACTTTTAGAAGTCTTTCTGATAAGTAACCTACAAGCAAAAGGAGCTTCATTAGCTTATGCTATTTGCCAATTTTATGTTTGTAAAAGCTGCACACTGGGAAGATCACACGCACATTTTTATGTCAACACCCTGCAGTAACATTTCAAGCACTAAGTTTCTTTGCTGTGCATATCGCTTTTGGAATTTTGTTTTTTTCCGTAAAAAACTGCATACAAAATACAGCAAACATCACTGGAGAGAACTATGTCAACACTCTACAGTAACTATTCAATCACAAAGTAACACATGTCACAATAAGTTTTTCAGTTAATGCTGTCTGAGGAATGGCTGTTAGTTAGGTTACAGGCTGTGTAGCTTTTGCTACCAAAATGATCTGTCACTATGGTCTTACACATTTTATATCTTGATTGAAGGGCGGCCCTGGTGCAGCGGTAGTGCCTTACCGTCTGTAACCGGAAGGTCCAGGGTTCGAGCCCCAGCCTCTGCACTTTGTGCAGGTAAGGCTGTGCGCATACATCCCTTCCCCAGACCCCGCGCAGTGCGGGAGCCTACGGCACTGGGTACGCCCTTTTTTTTTTTTATTGAAGCATGCTTCTCACATGATCAAAATAACAACAAAACCTGTTTGTCACAAGCAATTTGGTTAAGCATGACTTGAGTAAAACGATGCTGATCTCCTTAACGGTAAGTTTATGTCACATGTCAATCATATGGGTTAATGTGTATTTTTCTGCATCTGTTCAGGCGGCAGAATTGGAAATTGAAGCATATCCACTGTTGGATGAGCTGACCTCAAAAATTAGTACCCTAAATTTGGAACGTGTCCGGCGGTTAAAAAGTAGATTAGTTGCTTTGACCCGAAGAGTCCAGAAGGTAAATTTCGTCCTAATCATGATCCTGCTTTCTCGTGGCAGATTATTAGTTTAGAGTTTAGATAAATTTTTATTTTTTTATTGTGTCCTGGAATAGGTCAGAGATGAAATTGAACAATTAATGGATGATGATGGTGATATGGCGGAGATGTACCTCACCGAGAAAAAGATGAGGATGGAATCATCTGTCTTTGGTGACCAGTCTTTGTTGGGTTACAATTCAGCAGGCGCTGCTGGGACATCAGTTTCAGCTCCAGTATCTCCAGTCTCATCACCCACAGAATCGCGAAAGCTGGAGAAAGCTTTCAGCTTGTGTAGGAGTAGGCACGATAGTGTGAAGGGTTCAGATAACACAACAACAGAACACATTCAGGAGCTGGAGATGTTACTGGAAGCTTATTTCGTTGTCATTGACAGTTCGCTCAACAAGCTGACATCGGTACCGAGCCACATTTTTTAATACTGTATCTGGTTATTTTCTGTCAGAGGGGTCGAAGGGGTCTCATCTGTTTTTTTTTTCCCTTTCAGCTTAAAGAGTACATTGATGACACTGAAGACTTTATCAACATTCAACTGGTACGTTAGCAAATTTCATACTCTCCTTATCCAAGAAATGCACATAAGATTCATGCATTTCTCACTATCAGTTTTGTGCTGACAAATTTGCCGTGACTTTATGTCTTCGTAGGACAATGTGCGGAACCAGCTGATCCAGTTTGAGCTGCTGCTAACGACTGCGACATTTGTTGTAGCCATTTTTGGAGTGGTTGCAGGGGTATTTGGAATGAACTTTGAGACTACCGTTTTCAAAATACAGAATGCGTTCCAGTGGGTCCTTATCATTACTGGAGTGGTCGGTGCCTTCATCTTCTGCTCCTTCCTTTGGTTCTTCAAGTACAAGAGACTGATGCCTCTATAGAGTGTATATGCCTCCCATAAGACCGATGAATCAATTGGTCATCTCTCAACTTTATACCCTGTTGAGGTACATGAGAACCCTGAATTTCTCACGATGTAAATTACCATTCTTTTAGAAGGTTTACGGCATGCCTAGCGAGAATTCGGGTGAAATTTGTAATTCTCCTGACATGATGCGCGTGCTGTACTACAGTATAAGGGAATACTATTACAGTTATGGAAATAATACCAATGAGTTCTCTGTCCGAGAGGTTGTACTGTTGTGTCTGCTATCATTTCTTGCTCTAGTAAAAGATGGCAAAATGGCACCACCAATACAAATGGTCCTGATGACCTGATCCTTCTGTCTCTAAACAGGAAAAAAGACCTGATCCTTCTGTCTCTAAACAGGAAAAAGGACATGATCCTTCTGTCGCTTAACAAGAAGAGTCTTGATTCCATAGTTCCATCTGGAAATCTACTCATGACTCTGCATATTCGATTGTAGCCTGCTAGTTCATTCACGAGACAACCAGAGCCTGGATATATTGACTTGATGCTGGGTAGCACTAGCAGACAGCTACGTGGCAGTGCCACGATGTCAGTCTTCCGCGTGTCCTCTTGCCGCCTAACCTGCTGCCACCATAAAGCTGCTTCTAGCACCTCATAACACGTTTCAGCAACAAGGCACACGGCAACAGACAGAAGAACTTCCTAGTCCGTAGTGGAGATAACCATCACGAGCAGCACCATCATGTGGTCGGAGAAGATGAAGGCGTGGGCGGCCATGGCCGGCGACCCGCTCAAGAGCGCGTCATCGGCGTCGTCACATCCGTCCAGCCCTCTGAGGCGCTACAGCCCGACGACACTGGCCGTCGGTGGCCTCATCGTCGTCGGCGGCCTTGGCTACCTCATGTTCGGGGGAAAGAACGGACACGACCAGCAGGCTAGCCGGGCTTAGAGAAAGGCCGTCGAGATCGTCTATTAGCTACCTTACCTATGCTCAGTAGTAGGATCTTACAGTTTGCCTGGTGTTCTGTAATCTGTACTAGTGTTTGATATGTACTATAAATCACCTGTGGTTGTTTATGTGGTGTCTTTTATCTTTTACTGAATAAAATCTCCTATTTTCTTGACCTGACGCCTATTCGTTTGATGATGAGTTGGGTTGGGCTTGTACAATTTACTGATTCAGCTTAAAAAACAGAAGACAGTAAGTAGATTCAGAGCAGGATGCTCACAAGAGAGGATGAGATTATGCAGTGCAGCATTCCCACAGAAGGGATATGGGTCAATGTGTAACCGTTGCATTGTAGCATCTAAACCCTGTTTTGTGAGGAACTGAGGATATGAACCTGCCATGAATTACCGACATCAAGTACGGAAATACCCTGAAACACCTAAGTCCTGAACAAGCAGCCTACCTTTTGACCTTGTACAAACTCGCATGCTACATTCTGATGCTTCCCTACTTCCATGTTGGAAGATGAGCAGCACCTGAAGGGGTACGTTCTGTCCACAAATAGACACGGTCATTCACTAGGTGCTTCTGCTTCCCAGGCATTTGCTACTCCCAATCTGTTCAGGGGCAAAACCACATAATTTCTCTTCGAGGGCGTGCAGAAGCTGTTCGCTTGATCCTGTCCAGACCCGCTTCCGCCGCTAGTGTGCTTACGGGTACAGTCCCCCCTTGTCCAACATACGTCCTTGAGACCAAGCAAACAGCAGATGGCGAGCTTGGACCTGTTTTCAGCTATTCCGTTTCTGACCTTTCAGTTACAAATATACCTCAAATATAAACGGACAGCAAGACGAAAATCAATAGATATTCCAGCCTGTTTGAGGTTTTCAGCATCATCACAACGGCAAAATGTGACGCTGGGATTACTCAGCATTTCACCAACACCCTTACACACGGTATGGTTAAAATGTTAAATTCGTTTGGTTGTACCAAAACCTGTTCTGTAGGATACACTCTGCACCAAGTTACTGTCATTAAAAGTGCACTAATTTAATGTTACAGAATCAAACTGCAAATACTCTAGAATACCTGAATAAATACAGTACGTTTCAGTTTGTGTAATGAATAATGCATACTACATTCTGACCTTTTGATGATTCCTTCCCTACTGCTCTCCTTTAATCTCTGATTTCGCAAACCTGACAAAGCAGTGTTACAACTATAGTCTCTAGATTCCTAGTCGATCTTGACCGAAGAGTAGATGAGCCTGGTGAACCAGAAGCAGGCGCAGAAGCCGATGGTGCCAGTGAGCACGAAGAAGGCATACGAGGCAATGAGCATGTAGCCGAAGTAGAGCACGCCAGAAACCGTCTTCGTGATCTCCAGCTTGGTGAAAAAGTAGAACGTGGCATACAGAAAGAGGTACAACGCTGACGAGCCAGCCGTCAGGTAGGACCTCCACCACCACTGGTAGTCCTCACCACAGAGCTGGAAGTAGCAGAGCACAACGGTGATCTCTGCGCAGGTCAGGATCAGGATGACGAATACCAGGAACAGGAAACCGAAGATGTAGTAGAACTGGTGCAGCCAGATCGATGTCAGGATGAAGAACAGCTCGATGAACACAGCGCCGAAGGGCAGGATGCCTCCAATCAGAATTGAGACGACTGGGTTCATGTACCATGGCTGCTCCGGTATTGCCCGTGGTATCTTGTTTGTCCTCACGGGGTCCTCAATGGCTGGCTTCTTGAACCCAAGGTAGCTGCCGACGAAGACCAATGGCATAGAGATCCCAAACCATAGAAGAACCAGTGCAAACATGGTGGTGAATGGCACGGCACCGGAGGACTTCTCACCCCAGATGAGAGCATTCAGGATGAAAAATATTATAAACACGATGCCCGGGAACATCAACGACGTCTTGATTGTGACATTCTTCCATTCTGAGCCCTTGAACATCTTGTAAAGGCGTGCGGAAGAGTATCCTGCAAACAGGCCCATGAAGACCCAGAGGAGGAGCATTGCTGTCATGAGCCCTCCCCGGTTCGATGGCGAGAGTAGCCCAAGGATGGCGAACAGCAAGGTGACAAGCAGCATTCCAAAAAACTGTACACCTGTCCCAACATATACACACAGCAGGTCCGCATGGACAGGAGGCCTGAACACATCTCCATGAACAAGCTTCCATCCTGTCTCCTCCTGAGCGTCCTCCTGGTCCTCTAATTGGTTGTACTTGGAGATGTCACGGTACAGCGTCCGGAGCATAATCATAGCAACCATCCCAGAGAGGAAGAGGACTATCATCAGAGAATTGACAATTGAAAACCAATGGATTTGGTCATCTGCCATCAGAAGGTAGGTGTCCCAGCGTGATGCCCACTTGATAGGACTTTCCTGCATGGCACAAATATGAGCAAAATGATTTTAATGTCACAAGATTTGAAGTTTTCTTAAGGAAAAATGGAACCACCAGTCTGAAGGCTACAGTGGGGAACTGCGTTAAGGCTGATCAAAGATAAACAAATTTGAGACGAAGAATAGTTGAAACTACCTCAAATTTAACATCATAGGTGAAAATGATATCCTTATTGGCCTCTACTTCTTGAGGTGAATCTGAGTCTATGACTAGACGTCTCGAGTGTGGATCACAGGTTTTAAGGGGTGTGGCATTCCCCTTCCAATCACCATCATATTCATGCTTAATACTGCAGAAGATATGATAAAATAATCATATAAGCCTAGAGTGATAGTGAGCACCACAACATTGATTCAGTGATGACAAACGAGGGATGAATATTACACCTGTATGGTTTAGCCTCGAAGGCCACAATCCTAGCAAGATCTGTGTTTGCATCCTTGTGATATTTCACCAGAAACGTGAAGTGGTTGTGGATGAAATGCTTCTCCTCCTTGCTCTGCATCAATGATATTCAAATCAGAACACGTTTGCAATAAGCCGAACACATCAGTATTTTTAGCTAGCTAACAGATCATCGACCCACCCCTGAGTACTGTCCCTTTACGCCAACATGCACGCCTTGTTGATAGACAGTAGGGCCCTCTTGATCCAATCTTTTAATAGGGACGACCAGAGGAAGATTGTCAAGAATCCTGCAAGACACAACCAAGTTTCACTTCCCCATTCCAGTCACCTGAAAAATATGGGCCTTTGATCTTGAGTCTGTGGAGGCAGTAAATGTTCTCTCACATGTTTATCCGATACTCATCATCGATTTTCTCCTTCAAATCCTTGGCTTCGTCTTCGTTCGGGGTATTCTTGCACACGATCTGGCACAGCTTAGGCTCCATCATCTCGAACTGTATTTGAAGGATCATGATTGAAATTTCATCAAGGGGGCACTGAACTAGTTTAGAGACGACATACAGGATACGACACAAGAATGACCTGTTACTAGCATAACATACACGGGAATTGAACAGTGGACACACATAGGCATACCACGTATAGCGAATTCTCGATGCGGTCTCCACGGAGGACCTCGCCGAGGTTCTCGGCGCTGTCGACGATGGTGCCAGGCCTGCAGAAGGGGAGGGAGTAGTAGGAGTAGGGCAGCTGCGTCTTGATGGAGCTCAGCTGGTTCACCTTCACGGCGAGCGGGTCCCTCTGCAATCCACACACACACAGCCTCTCACAGCGTGAGACAAAACTCACCCACCGAGATCATCAAACCAAACCAACCGGCCTGACAAGGAGAGAAGCGCGGAGGAAAAAAACAAGGAAGGGCGAGACGACCTTTCGGAAGTCGGCGGGGGCGACGCCGGGGAGGTAGAACCCGTGCGCTGCGCCGGCGCCGGCGAGCACGGCGGCCGCCACGAGGAGGAGCGACAGCACCCGGCGGGTCGTCGCCATGGGCGGCTCGGGATCGAGGCGCGCGGGGAGGGAGGAAGAGGAGGAGGAGAGAGGAAGGGGGAGGGGGAAGTCGAAGTCGTCGCCGGCCGCGGGGTGTCTGTCCTCTTTGCTTGGATTTGACGGGTGTCCCGCGGCGGCTGGCGGGGGTTTAGGTGAGAGGCTGGCAGGTGGGCCCGGAGCCCCGCTCTGTTGGGAGGCTGTTCGCCGGCGCGTTTCGTCCCAACTATTCACTATTCATTTCAACTTTTCATTCATTCCAACTTTTCACTATTCCCCCCTCACAAAACACGTTTCCCAGCGAATATTTTTCTTATGCTACAGTGTTTTTTTCTACGATCTAATGACACCCCCATCGAACCGAACCCGCGGATTCCGGTGGGGCCCGCGTGCGTCCGTCGGGAGATGGATGTGGGGCCCACAGGGGGTGCGCGAATCACGATGCGGACGATGCTCGTGTTTAATTACGGAAGCCAGCTAGGTTACGTTACATTTACAGATTACACCGTGCAAGTTGCGTGTTAGTGAGGGTTTAGCAGTGGAGAGAGCGTGCCAGATGCCAAACACTTAGAAGAAGGCGTCACTTATTGCCTTGGCAACAACCAGATTCAGTTGCAAGCAGCCTTGCTGTGTCGTGAGTGTGCACCTGATTTGCTATTGGTGTTAGATGGACACAACAATGCATTAGATTTTGTGTTAGATGGCCACAACAATGCATTAGATTTTGTGTTGATGATGTGTTGTCAGGCCTGAACGTCGACAGAGAAACATTGGAGCGTGAGTGGCCTTTCAGTGGGAGATGCAGACGTGGCGCCGTCTCAACGTCTCTCCAGGGAAAGGTATGCACGCACCACAAAGGAACGCCGCAGCTGTCCACGGCGCACTACATTTTCCCGGCGATTCTGGTACAAGCCGATCTCGTCAGTTCGTCACGCCCCGGATTGTGGTGCTTGTGTTTGACCAAAACCGGCAACTTGAACGATCGTGTGCTTGCGTGTTCGGCCTGCGCGGAGCCTCGTGATTCAGGGGGGTCTGGGGCAGTTTGGCAGCGCTGCCAAGTCATCTTTGAATTGGTAATGTGGGATGGCCCTTGTCACGATGTGGATTTTCACAACGACTCCGCCCAAGACATTGTTTGGAAGAAGGCCATACAACCGACACTTCATGCAGTTGACCCAAAATTTAGCATAATTCAAAATATCTCTACTGTATCAAGTACTGTGTTAGAATATTTAATAGATGAAAAAAGTATACGGTAGATAATTAAATTATTAACTTTTTTAACTAGATCTACGTGTTGATAGGCTAGTATAACAGTAAAAAGTCGAATTATTTTTTTTTGCGTAAAAAAAATCGAATTGTTGAAAGAGATAAAAAACAGGTAAGATCGATTTATACTTCTACGATGAGATTAGCCGGGTGTCGTAAGTTGTGGAAGAGATCAGTCATATATTTTGCTGAAGGATATGGCTCCACCTCCAACGGGCATCAGCTGATCAATTTCTATTGTGGCATGTGTGTCCTGGAGTCCAGGGTAATCTATGCCAGTTGCCCAGTTCGGTAGCATACTAGAATTGCGCCCTGATCATCGAAGAACTGAACAGAACACCACCTGTTGGCTGTTATCGTGCAGCATCGTACAGATGTTGAACAGGAAAACAATCAGATATCGTTCGCCGTTGTCTGTCAGATACTCGGATATCGTTGCTCTTTTCTTTTCTTTTCTTTTCTTTTCTTTTCTTTTTGAGTGGACTCCGCAGATATCATACTGGATGAAAACCTTTTTTTAGAGGTACTGGATGAAAACCTTTTTTTAGAGGTTCTGGATGAAAACCTGAACGGATTCTTCATGTTGGGACTGGATGAGACTACCCACTATGATAGCTGGTAGGCCCATTGTGAAGGAAGAAGTTTTTGTAAAACTATTGGGCTTTAGATGGGCCACTCTTCACAAGTTCTGAGTTAGCACGCATAAGCAAGCAATGGGGCGTTTCTCGAAAAAAAAAAAAGAAGTGTAAAGCAATGGGGATGTAGAGAAGATCACCGACTGCCAACATCTTTATCTCGATGTCTTCTGAAACGAACATCTATTTTTGTCACCAACATTACCAGGTTCATCTACAAAAGAAAATTCTAAAGAAAAAAAACTGTCTTTTTCTTCTATGCGAAGCATGGTAGCAGCATTCCTTGTACGTACGTAGTCTCTTACTCGCTGCATTTTTTTTTACCTTGCGTGTACTGATGCTAGATATATATCAGTCACCGGCAACATGGCGAAGCACGCATCCGTGAGACTTATCCTCTGGCTACTCGTTAGGAATTATTTTCTTCTCTACCATGTGTCCAATGACTGGCGCAAATGCCTTGAGAGGAAAAAAAAAGACCACCATGCAATAGATTTGCTTTGCATGCCTGATGGCTGATGGTGTTTATCTTTCCTTTCTTCCATTATTGTATCACGTCATGCGCTAAGCATGTCATCAAAGTACTAATAGCAAGAAGATCATCTAATCATTGTCTGTCGCTAACAAACCCCCTCTCCAGTCCTTATCCGGTTTCCATGCATGTGGTTTCATCAACTAATCAACGAGCATCAGCGATCACATGCATCTACACGCATGCTAGCAAAGGAGAGCTAGCTAGGTGTGTATCTAGTTGTTATTCAGCAACTTTATTTGGTCCCTTTTCAGACACGCGTACGGCGTACACATGCATGGTTACGTATGTAGCAGATGATTATTGCTCTGAAGAAGTGAAGAAACAAATTTAAACACAATCAAAGTGATGGAGCCTCGGCATGAAAACTTTAGCATTTGAACAATAATAATCACAAATTTAGGTATGAAACATTCTTAACAAGAAGACGAATATATATTATAGATATAACAACTGTTCAACAAATCTCGCATCCGATTACCTTTTCAACTAATTAAATCATCTACGAAGCTAACTAGAAGTGCACACCCCTGGTCTCCATCTGATTGATTTCATCCCTTTGCTCCTCCATGCACAGATCACATCCTGTGGATGCCTTTTTCGGCATCATTCTCGATCGGCTAAAGCCAAACGGATTAAACTATTGCAAATGGACATGAATGATTCCTCTCATTAGCCTTTAAACGTTACTAACCCCCTATCTTATTCAAGGCCACACAAGATACCCCCATAGTGATGGAGTCGAGGAGTAAGCTGAGAGATACCCTTAGCACGCCCAATGGCGTGGGTACGTGATTCCCTCTTTTGGCGCTTTTGAGAGAGGTGACCGTACGCTCTTACGTGCTCCATATATGATCGTTATCTTCAAGCCTAATCCTTTTCCTTCTTCGTCCTTGGTGCTCATCCTCGCGTTCATTACTTGCGTGATGTGAGAGCTCCGTGCGTGCATGCATGATAGACGAGATGCAAATAAGTTTAAGTTTAAGTACATGTACATATATATATGTGCAAATTACATGATCTAAAGAGATGATGCGCTTTAATTTCAAGTGGACACGTTTCTAAACGCAAGAGGTCGAGAGGCAGTGGCGAGCTAAAGATGGTGTGTGCGTGTACATCGTTGGTATTGTTTTTGTACTAGTTGGCAATTGTTTTTGGCAGTCCTAATTCCTAAAGGTGAGCACCTTTTCTTTGGGACTTGGTTAACACGGCTAAATATGTACCTTTCGAGATGCTGTTATCCATCAGCCGCATGCAATAGATCGATCAGGGTCAGGAGAGAGAATGAATAGGCAGTGATAGATTTCGACAACGGACTATCATATCGTAACAAAGGATGATTATATGCTCTCTTGGACATGGAAGGACAATGCATGCGAAGCAAAGCCTTTGTTTAAGGGAGAGTGCATGAGTGGGTTTCAACTTTGAATGGGAAGCACTAGCTGGCTTTGTACGACCAGTCGTATCCACAATGTCCTATACGTAGGATTGTGTCGTTTCATAGTGTGATTGGCTGCATGCGTCGAGCAGATTATGAGCAGAACCGTTCGATGATCGATCGATCACGACCCATGACTTCATGAGCCATAGGCACGACGTGTCAGCACCGGCCAGTAGTAGGGTAATCCCCGGGCGTCGGCGCTGCGCCGGACGCGGGCTTCTCGGCCGGCTGGTGGAAGATCGGGGCGGAAGCGAGAACAGGTGGCACTTGCGTAACAATGATGCAGCAGGTCATGATAGTTTCTCTTCAGGTGCTATCCATCATGTATTTCTATAAACGTTATGTAAGAGATCGAGATGTACTATACACTTAGGTGTAGCTTATCCAATTGCATGCTTATTGGAATCTTCTCATGTGTGCATGATTATTGCTCTATGTATTATAGGCCCTCTTTGTTTATAAATATTAAATTATATAATCTATATTTTATGGTTCTTGAACCACAACAATAATCTAAAATAAACTATATCCCAGGGTAAATTATTTCAGATTAGTGACGTGGTCTCAGTCCTTAAAAATTATCGTTTTTAGTGTGAGGATATTAGTTCATTTTTAACTGATCAGATTGTCCTAAACGACATATATTTTAGGGTGGAGAGATCTAGTAGTATATTATTTTAGGAGGGAAACAAACACACCCTTAAACAGATCCTTAGCATTTGTCTGTTGAATAAATTTATGATATGTCCGAGTCGGCGATACCATCCTTGAACTGCATAATATTTTTTCTTTTTCTCCTTTCTAGAACTATTAATATTAGTGCAAAATTAATAGAAGCATGATATCAACCGCCACTAATCAATGGAAAAAAAAAACAGAACGTCACAATATGGATTCGAAATCATTAGTCATTGCTATTCTTTACCTGGCTTCTTTCACCTAGCTAGCTAAACCTTTCCCATTTTAGGAGTAAAACGAGAGAGAGGCCTGCCAATTCATTTCATGGAGCTTCTTGCAAGCTCAGAAAAAAACTTTAGGGTTCAGCAAGTTACAAGCCCAAAAGAAAATACTTCTCTAGCTCTATTGTTTACACATATTGGTACAAAAGTTTCTTAATCTCCTTGCTTAATTAATTAGTGATGAACGAGGTAGTTGACCCCTGCATGCACGCAAACGCTTCCACACCTCCAAAGAACGTTTTCCCACACCTTTCTCTCCTGTGTTCTCTGTAAAAACGCGCACAGTGCATGCCCAGGTCCAAGGTAAAAACATCTGCTTCTGCTCGCCGTACCAGCTCCCTCTCGAAGCTTGAGGTCGAGACGAGAGAGAAAGATCGACCACTAGCTCCGCCGCATGCATGTCCATGTGCGGCACACGAGGTGTGTGGCGTGTGCGTGCTCAACTGTTCATGCAGAGTCCTACGCTACGTTGTATAACACTTACGCATGGAAAAATAAAAAAGACAAATAACATCAAGAGGTAAGATAAGTCAAATGATATAGTTTACAGGGTAAAATAAACCAAAAATTAGTTTAGGAGGTTATGTAGACTTTACTTATAGTTGAGGGGAGTAATTTGAACTTTTTTCTTTCCTAAAAATACACTATTATTCATCTAATTTTTCTCTATTTATCTCATCTCTCCTACCCACAGAACACTATTCATCTACACTGTTTTTGGTAAACAATGTATTTTTAAATCTTTACTCAATTTAAACCCAACTTATTGACGCCCGTGTCGCAGCAGGGTGACCCGATTCGCCTCTGCAAACCCTTGCATGCCCTTGTCGTCCCTATCGATCCCACCCCGGCCAGACTCGCGGGTCCCATGGGAGCTGTACGTTCATGCATCGTGGCGAGGAAGACAAGAACAAGAAGCCGGCCGGCCGGCCGGTCAAACACGGAGGCCATCGCCATCGCCATCGCCTCTGATTTGCCGGCGTCTTCGCTGCAGCTACAGTACGCACTGCATGGCTTCACCTGAGCGTTCTGGGGCTTCGCCGGGCTCTGTCCATCACGTCGGCCGGCCATGTTCATACACACTGTTGCTGCTGTAAGAACTGGGGATGAAGTAGGGACGGTAGTGTACTGCCCTCTGCTGTGGCTTTATCTTGGCCCGGAAAAGGTGTTGAATTGAGGTCGACACGATGGTACCAGCCACGATTGAGGCTGCTGGCTGGCTCGGAGCCTGCTGTGGCTGTGAGATCATGCATGGAACAAGTACGGCCGCATGCAGCAGCTTAGCCTCCAGTGATCCAACCTGCATGGCGATCGAGCAGTCCACTAGCAGCTCGTAGATAGCAGTCCACACTCCACACGAATGCAGAACAGTTCGTCGTATCCCTGAATGCAGTATGTTACCAAATGGAGTACTACTACCATACCAAGAGTAGAAACTGTTGTGGTAGATGGGAACAGAGAAAGGGAGTGCGTGCGTGCGTGCGTGCTTGCGTACGTGCATGTCGTGGCAGACGAATCTGGCTTTTCCACGGCATCAAAGATTTCTTGTCGGCCCCAAAAGGCCAAAGGAACTCGTGGACGCCGCGGCCGCCACACGATGCAATGGCATGGATGCTAGCACAAGTGGGACGAATTTTTTGGTTTCACCTCTTTCTTCGTGGCGATGTGCTGCTAGTGGTAACAAACTGGACTGATAACATCTTGGCACAGCACGGGTGCATGCAAAAAAAGATGGGGTTTATTTGGACGATTATTCAACGTCCACTCTTAGGAGTATGGCCGAACGTCTGTTCAAGGAGAACATGGTACCTCAAAACATGCATGTTGTTAATGCTATCTCTTTGGGACAAAAGTGACCCTTTTAGACATGGACGTGTTTTTTTCCCATATAAATCTAGCATAGCTTTGACTAGTGTTTTGCTATATTAGTTTAATTTATAAAATACAACGAACTTTTTTTTTATGAAACCACTTGTGTGGAAGCTAATAATCTGCTGGTACCACTCTCAAATATCCAAATTCGAACATATATAAAAAGTAATATGTACAACCAAACTTTATAATGGTTTTACACATCGCTCACAAAGTGTAATTTCTTTTAGGCACACACGAAGTGTAATTTATTGTACCTAGAGGGTGTACCATGTTTAGTTACCAAATACCATATAGTATGCATTGTAGTACATTGTTAGAAGGGTGTTTCTTTAAAGCGGAATAACCAAATTCGTACGTAAACTATCGCTGAAAGCTACTGAATTACGAAGATGGTCATTCACGTACTCGAACTTTCAATTTAGTCCCTGATCCTACGTGGAGGCTACGGTGGCGCATCTTGTCATAGTCTAGTCAAATCGGGGCTATGAAACTCTGCTTTTACCCTTCGCCCTCTGCTTTTACAAGTGTGTTTTCCTCTTTTTTTTGGTAATATTTTGATTTTTTTTGTCTTTCTAATAAGGCGTGACTAACAAATTGGCACGGTTTGACAAAAAAGTTAAGAAATCTATGAAAATAAATTAAACATGTCGTAAGTCACATTAATTATTATTGCAAGATCTAGAAATACGTTAGGATAAGAAAATCGATTGTTAGGAGGAAGAGATGACCCACGAAGTTGGACTTAATATCCAAAGTTCAATGTGTGATTGTCTCTTTGGTACACATGATTCACAGAACCATACGAATAGGTCCCAACTAACTGGTACAGACGTGTGCCTTGTGTAAAGTACGTAGTAGTAGATCCTTTCCTGGGGTGTGCATGTGCACAGTGATCGAAATAATCCAAATACGTTCTTGCATATACATTCTCCCACGCACCCATCGACATGAACCGCCTTCGATCCACACAACACATCGCCTGGTGAAAGTACTCAGGCTACCAGCATGCACGAACAAGCTTTGATATCTCCGGCCGTGTTTAGTTCAGAGTAGAAAAAATACTTTTTCTCTGGAATACGTGTTATGTGAAGAGAATGAATAGAAAAATTAAAAAGGGAATTTTTAGGGATGTGTATTCTGTGAGGGAGATGAATAGAAAATAAAAAGTACTTTTGGCAACCTAAACACGGCCGGACCATCTCTATCTTCTCGCAGCAGCGAGCGAGAGCGATTGAGCGAAGACGACACGGGCACGGGCGCAGGCGCAGGCTCCGGCCAGGCCACGTGAAGATGAATTCGTGCAGCTAGCTAGCTAGCTAGCGTCCCCGCGCGCTCAGGCAAGTGGCTCTGGACATGACATGCACCGCGCGGGTGTGTCGCTCGTCAGCCGCAGGGAAAAGTTGCCGCGCGCGACGACGGCGGCCGAGCACGCAGGGGAGCCAGCCGAGGGCTAGCCGCCAAGCGCCACAGACGACGGGATCGTCGACGACCCGGCCATGGCTGCCATGTTTTTTTTTTATGGATGCGTCGCACGTCTTGTGTTGATGCATGCCGGGTAAAGCTAGCCCGGCCGGTACAGTCACCATCCTTAACCGAGCCAAATTTTGTACTCCTCCTTGCGTCCCCATAAGTTCATGTATGTACCCATCGGTCTATCACTGATAGATCAGTCCATCCGCCACAGTGATGAGCGTGGCTCCCGAGGCGAAGTGGTAGAGGGGGATGTACTGTGGCTGACACCGCGTTATCGCATCGCAATCCATGTCACTGACTCACTATGCTGGGCCGAGAGCGTGGGGGCATTGGTTGGGGACAAGGAGCGTGCATGTCAGCACGGGTTACACGGCCGGTTGCACCGGGCAGTGGTTGCTACTGCTACAGAGGTCGGTCGTTGATAGGCACACCTCAAGGCTGACGCAGGGCCATGGTTTTGACCGTGATTACCCTCATTAGCAACACTGATATCGCGGCACAGTGCCTACTGTCACTCTCTGTCACACATGCATCTGATATGTTTGGAACTTTGTTCATAATATAATGTGCTAACATATATAGCCACGATACGCCTACGGTACACCCTCCATTTTAGAGCTACGACGGATAAGGCTCATTGTCTCAGCGGAGTTAATACAACACATATGCACTGTCAGCTTAACTAACAATGTGACCATTAATTGCTTTGGTTGCTCTTTGTCCATGCTAGAAGTTTTGCCTATACGTACCAAGGTCGGAGACCAATGGTGGCCACTCTCTTTATGATCATCAACGACGATATATAGGATGCAAAACCAGTTAGTATATTCCAATGTTCGTTTGAACTACAGCAACTTATATTTATGTGTTTATATCTGTAGATGGTGTGTTATGCATTATCATTTTTGTTGTGTCAATTTCATATACAGATTCAATGTTAGTGGCAAAACAAATGTATTACAGGGAAAACATAAATTTGTAAGGTATTTATGCTGGCGGCTTTTTCAGAGCTCTCCCTAGCTAGCACCATTATAATTGTGCATGAACCTGCAGATACCCCATGACATGGTCTAATTATATACGTTCCGATCCGGTCCCCCGGCTAATGATATCATTAATCTAGTGGGTTAGTTAGGCCTAAAAGGAGGCAATGCATCCAGCATGCACTTGCGATTGAATATATTGAGAGATGCAAATCCAAAGGCGTGTGAGGCGCGTGGGAGCGTCAAAAAAGCCCCCGCGCTTTCTGCTGCACGTACTCGGCGCCCCCGCCTCGGCCCGGGTAAACAACGGGAAAGCTAGCTAGCTTTAGCTGGGCGAGCACGAAGCGACTGACGGGTGACGGGGTGTGGAGGCCGGCCGGCCATGGCCAGCCGTGCTGGGACGACCAGTGGGAACACTGGCCGGGCCGCCGTACGCGCGCTAGCTCCCGTCGCGGCCGATCCGACGCCCGTGCATGCATATGCGAAGCTGGTGTGGCCATCCTGTGCCCTGTGGGCTATGGAATAATCACGGGCGCGGCGAGCTGGCTATCTAGTCGTAGCTGCTTGGGTGTAGTGTAGCGTTGTACGTACGTGCATGCCGGGCGGCCGGGGCTCCATGGCACGGCTGGTCAAGCTGCTCAACACGCCATGAAAAGGAGCTAAAGCTAGGCGCGGCTGGCGGGGTAACCGGTGGGTGCGCGGCGCGTGGATGGATAGATGGATCATACTGTGTGTACGTCACGCCGGGCGAGGAGAACGAAGCTAGCCACACGGCACACAGCGGCGTCGGGTTAGCTAGTGATCAGCAGTTCTTTCGCGTGTGATTGTGTGAAGTCTTAGGGAGGGGTACTGTGGCATATAACACTTCCATATGTGGCCATCATTTTCTTTGGTGTTTTGGTTAGGAACTTAGGATAAATATAGGAGTAGCTTCAACGGATTATTACAACGGGTATCTGATTATGTTATTATCTCCTGTGTGTTCCTACCGAGGCGGGCTAGTAGAAATCCAATACCTCTCATACGTTAAGATAATTTCGATGTACTGGTCCTAGCGTATTCTGGTTGCGTGAATAATGTGTTGTTGTCATAACTTTTGTGCAAAACCAAACGTTTGTGCATGGAGACACTCGCAGCAAGTACGTACGCGCGACAGCATCTGTCTGTCTGACCTGCAGTCCACTTATTGACGCCTTTCCTCTGTCCGGTTGCGTCCACCATCGCGCCGCAATATCAGTACATACACTGCAATTCAGGTCAAATATTTAAATTTACTATAATGATAAAAAAAATTGATGAACTAAACAAGATCTAAAGTACTATAATGATAAAAAAAAATTATGAACTAAACAAGGTCTAAAGTAGGGGCGGATGCATCCTATTTTATCGGAGTCAGCTGAACGATAAATTCTTGTAAACTCCAAAGAAATCACTCTTCATTAGCACTAATGACTCCATGTACTAATGAATTTGACCCCGACTGCTCTCGGTTCCTAGATCCGCCCTCTAAAGTATTATAATAAGGCCGAGATAAAGAAAACGCTGTAAATTTATGACCAGAAGCAACCGAGGTACTTTCAGCTTTGACAAATGACTATTAACTCGTATCTTCTGTCTCTCCTCTCCCCTCGTTTCTACCTCAGCATATAAATTTAACGTGACAAATTTTAGCCCGATTGCATGATCTTAATATTTTTAATATACATTAATTATCTTATTATACGTGTTCCTAGAGGATGAGATTTGACAACTAAGGTTGATGGTCTTAATATATAACCGACAATTATATAATTATATCCCTGGCCTCACCCAAAAATACATGTCATCCCTCGTAGTCGTACGTAGTCTTCTGGCACATAGTAGGCACGGAGAACAGGGTGGTCAACTAAAAGACGACGATAAGACAGACTGGCAGGCGCCACGTCGGCAAGCGCCGACATGTGGCAGGGCCCGAGTGGGTGCGGGTGCAGCCTATCGGCCCATCTGATCAGGTCGAACTATAGTTCGCCAAATGGGCCAAGCACGATGGGCCAGCACGGGCACGGTCCGAAAAAGCACGGTACAGCACGGCACGGGCACGACACCGTATAGTGCTAGTGCCAGCACGAGGCACGGTCTAGATAGTGCCTGGGCCCAAGGTCTGGCCCGCGACACTTGCACGGGCACGACACGACTAATGGGTCGGCACGGCATCGGCACGACATTGGCACGATATTCCTACAAATCTGGTATTTTAATAGCTCACCTACAACCCATCTAAAGCCCAATATCAAAACCCTAAGTTAACACCCACCACCTCCCTCCCAAGACCCCACCCACCACACCTCCGAACGCCTCCTTCTATCTCCTACTCGGCGCCCCCTCTCTACTGTAGTTCCATCTCCGACTCCTCTCTTCCGCGCTCCGAGCAGTCCTCCGTTCTCAGAAGCCCAGATCCACGAGGCCGCCTCCCTTCAGGCCTCTCCTTCTGCGCCCACTCTCCCATCCCTCCCTTCCCCAGCGTCAACGTCAAGTTCCGCATACCGGCGGCGAGTCGGCCTCGACAACAACGAGGTGGCCATGGCCCACGGAACAGCGCGACGGCGATGCAGCGGCGGGCCGACACAGGCACGGCGGGCCAACGGCACGATTCGGCACGGCTCCGCCGCTTGTAGTGCCGTGCCAGTGCCGTTTATACATGTCCAACGGGCCGTGCCGGCCCGGCACGACGGCCCACCGTGCCGGGCCGGGCCGCAGCCCACCGTGCCTGGTCGTGCCGTCGTGCCGGCCGTGCCGTGCCACCATCGTGCCGCGGCCTCGGCCCACGGCCCGGCCCATGGGCCGATTGACCGTGCCGTGCCGCCCGTTGGCACGACGGGCTTTTCTCGTGCCGTGCCGGCCCATGACCCATCAACATTCAAACTTCCAGAGATTCACAAATTACAACTACACAATCACATAAAAGTTCAATTCAAGTATTCAACATTCAAGATTTCAAGCAAGAATGCAAGATTTTAGAATCACATATTCACATTCACACATTCATAGCATCACATATTCTGATATTCACAAAATCACGTTGGGAGGCATCGAGCCGATACCGGGCCGGCCATTTTACCAGGCCGTGCCCGTGCCGTGCCACAGGCCGAGATGGCGGCCCATGGCCCGCACGACGGCTCGGGCCAGGCCGGCCCAGGCCCACTGCCGTCGTGCCGTGCCGTGCCATGGACCGGGCCAGCGGGCCTCGGGCTGCATGGCCAACTCTAGTGCCGTCGAACCGGTCGTGGGCTGATTGGACGGTTTTGATCGGTGCTGCTTGGCCTCAAGCTGCTGTGTGATGAACAGCTCCGGCCATGCATATGCGTACATGTGTGTGCTCGTCCGTCACGTACGTGGTGCACTCATCTCTCTCGATCTCAAGTCATGTCGGCCAAAACACCTGGTGTTGATGGGATGATTGAGACTACGACCCATGCAGGGCTGAAAAAGCATCGCGTCCTCTGAACTATGAAGACGATCGACCTGACGAGTTTAACGTGGTCGATCGACCATTGGGTCCGTATAGTGAAACTCGAGTCAAAACCTAGGCATGTGTGCATGCATGCAGCCGATTGACTGGTACAGCCCGCAGCCTGCATGTTCTAATGTCCTCCCGCCAGCGCAAGTCCAATAATAGCTGTACTCCGTAATAATTAGCAATATTCATGCACTACTCAGTCTGTGATCCCATAATAGCTGTAATAATTAGCGATATTCATAAGACATACATTATCTTAAATTTAAACAAATTTTATTGCTATATATTTTATCGATAATTTTGTTTTTTTCTGCCACGACTATGATAAATTTATAGCAACACTATCCTTGTGTGGTCGAGGTATCTGAAAATTGTAGAGATTAAAAGTCCGCCAAAACTAACAAAATTTAATAGTAAAGCGTACTAGATGTTCTTCTACTTGTAAAGGAGTATCATTTGTATCTGTCAATTTTGAAAGTTTATTCTTTTAGTCCAATAACTTCGTATGATGGTTCAACATATGTCCATACCCCTCCACTTGTGCATATAGAGACGACATGACTTGCTACCTATACATCTCTAAGGTTATGTTTGCTTTAGGTCGGCTCCTGCTTTCACCGATGGGCTCAATTGCGTGGCTAGGGAAGGATATGGGCATATGGCGCACGTGGTGGTAGTAATGATGTAATGTCATTAGGGGCGGGCAATAGGTGGCAGACGGCGAATGCGTGGGATTGTCTGCTAGGGCACCGATGCTGGCGCAGTTTGAGATATTGAGATTAAGGAGAGAAGAGAGATGAGACAACAAGCAAAATCAACATACCATGTCATCACTTTGTAGGGACACACTTCGACAAATGAAGTAGAAGTGAATTTCTGTAGTGGGAACATGTTATTATTAGACGAACTTTATAAGGTCACTTTTAACAAATCTTTTATTTGTTGCACTCACTGTTTTGTAGCACAGACCCCTGAATTGAAAATTGAAAACCCGCAACATTCATTTTTGTGGATCGGAATGTATGCATGTCCAGGTTTCATGGTAATGGTTAAGTAAGGAGGTAGTTTTGTTGGGCAAGGATCATCCTAGCTTGTCGACGTGAGTCTCCTATGTTTGACAAATGCATAACCACGTTGACCTTGCTCATGCATCTGCACGGAATATTCTCACGTTACACACTTGCACAGAAAATACCTCAATCGTATTTTACACTTGGTCGCGACTCGCGAAAGACACTAGTAAACCCACAACTTGGACTCCAAATAGAAGAGAGATTTATATCTAAGGGACAAGAACACCACACTAGAAGCCAACCCAAGTGAAAGATCTGTCCTCTAAACTATAGCAAAGTTTGGTACTCCACAAGCAGCTGTGAGTGACCCAACCAAGCCAAGATTTGACTATTCAGTCTCTTGAGGCCTAATACCCCCATTAAACTAACCAAACATCAATAATCAACGCATAGATTTCTCTGTCAATCAAACAGATGCTTTTTTGACCCTCCCTAACCCCCCTTCTCTTCCATGTCCTTGCATGCTTCCATTAATCTATGCCCCCATGAACACAAAAGCAAGAGGCCGGTTAGAAAAAGGCACAAGCAACCAGGGCCACCTGTCACCAGTTGGAAAGGAGCCTGCAAGGAAATTGAGCTCGTGTGGTCAAAAGGGTGGTGATGCATGCAAATTGCTCGGCAAATTGCCAAGAAGAAGCATGCATGTACAGCACTTGCACTTGACGCGCAAATTAGGTCAAGTTAATTTTGTTCTTCCACTGTACTGCAAATGTCCTGCTAAACCCTAGTCACTAGACAATGTTTGGTCTAGGCTCCACACTCTGCCACAACTTTTGTGTCCAGACCCCCTCTAATCTGCTTGAATTGCCTGCCTAGATGTCACCACTTTGTTAAACAATCTGCGCTGCTCTCATGCTCTCCGGTCTGTGTAGAGGTTGTTCAAATAAAGCTCTTGACCGTTGAATGGGCCGGGCTTGCTAGACGCTTAACATAATGCAATCAGCTCGGCATTCCTAACCAGATCTGAAGACGACGACGGCGAAGATGCGAAACGCATGGCAAGCAAATTCTACGCAGATGGCATGTGTGTACAAAATAAAAGGGACATGCTATAATTGTTAATTGTCCAAGAAACATCCTCTGTCAACGTATGGACACGACATGCGTTTATACAAATCGGGGCTTGTTTCGTCAGGAAGCTGTTCAGTTCAGGTGGCTGCTTATATTGTATACGAGAGCGACGACATGGACGTCGACTGATTGCCCATTGCTGGATATAAAGAAGCCCCACTAGGTTCCCAACCGAGAAGAAAGTCAGGGCTAAGCTCAGATTAACGCGCCACAATTAGAGACAAAACTGTGATCATTCAACATATCAGGTCTTCCATTAGTCATTGTGACAAAAGTAAACTTATTATAATCCTCCCTCGGTCATTTGGATGCAGGGAGACATCTGCAGCGACTTTCAGAGGAATCTCAGGGTTTCAGGGCTGTGTTCATTGTGTGTTTCTTTTCTGAAATTTCTGTGAAATTCATGCGAAACTATGTTGATATATATATATGTGTCTCTTGCATGCGCCTCAACAGGTGATGGGAATTATTATTATCACTATTGTAAATATTGAACCGATCGAACTCGACAGAAAAGAAGAAGGTACGGTGCTAAATATACTGGTGGCCTGCTGGCTCCATTTATTTTCATCAGAACTCCCCTAATTCAGAAAGGGGCCTACTTATTTTTGCCATGCTGCCAGAATGCATGATTCTAGTGCTGTGTGTCGATCACATGTGGGTACCGGAAGGAATCTAGAGAATGTCTCTAGAGATGATAGCCAAAGGTCCATCTCTTGCTACACGTGCAATATGTGAGAGGCGATAATTTTGGTACTTTTGAAGTGCTGGAAACCAACTTAATCATTTGTATACCTGCAGTAGCAGAGAACAAATAATTAATACGTACACCTAAGGCAACATGTACAAGCATGTGCAGATATTTTTACAATAGTCTTGTGTAAATCGACTAATTATCTGCCAAAGGATTTTCAGAACTATTATTCTTCATTTGGGTCATGACTAGAAATTAAAAAAAAATAAGCCTTTAAATTAAAATACCTTTATTTCATTGTTGTCGCTACTGTTGTATGCTTTTGAGCTGCATCATCACCCATTATATATATCATCTGCAACTGCGTGCGAAGAAGAATGATCCTGGATGAATCATATCTAGAACTGCCTCTCTTGGAATATATGTTTGGATGCCCTACAATCGTTAGCTAGGTTCCGGCCTATCCCTAATTCGCATCGCCTTATAGTGACCTTTGTTGAACTGGGGAGAATCTCACTTGTGTTAAAGGCTGGTATGCTTTATAGTAAGAGGAATATGTAGCTAGAGGTTGATTTTGGCGCCTGTAATCAACTACTTTGCGAGCATAACATCCCATGCATGCCTCATGCATTATTTTGCTGTGTGAACACAGCTACTCAACTATAGTCTTCACGCTTCACCACTACTTGGGGCCCATTTCAGTTTAGCTAGATTAGGCTTTGTCGGAAAATTAGATTAAATTAACCCAAGGTAGTTAAATCACCCACTCCCTACTTTAATCAAATCCAAGAGTGTTGCTATTACGCTAAAGCCGCCATTTTCCTTTGTTGTCTTTGGCCCTCTTTGCATCACCGATGGTTGTCGGCAGAGATTACCATTTTGCCCCCGATTCAGAGAGGTCTCCCCTCCTCACCCCTCTCCCTGTCAACCTAGCAATCTGTATAAATTTCCCACACGCCCCCCCTCCTCTTTGTAGTGAAGTAGAGCAGCACAGCAGCAAGCTCAGCTCTCCTTGAGCTCAGCTAGCTAGTTGCTACACCGAGAGCAAGCTATAAGCTAGACACTGTCGTTGATATCAGTAGTCGATCGGATTAGTGATGGGAGCGATGAGTAATGGAGAGAAGAAAGTGGTGTTCAGAGTGAGGGAGTTCGATATGGAGAGGGACATGGCGGCAGTCGAGGAGCTCGACCGCCGGTGCCAGGTCGGCCTGTGCGGCGACGCCACCGCCGACGATGGCAACGACGCCAAGAAGAAGGCGGCGCCGGCGAAGAAGAAGAAGAAGAGGGGCATGTCCCTCTCCGTCGAGCTGGTCGGCGACCCACTAGCGAGAATCCGCCACGCGCCCGAACACGTCATGCTGGTAAGCGCCAAGGCTAACCAACATCCTGCTGCTAGATGATCGAACTGATGGCACATCAACCAGAAAAGAAATTTGTTGACACACCCCAATCCGGCCGTGCGTTCAAAACTGACGTACTGAGCCGAAATTGTCAATCGATGTGTGCACACGAACGCTTGGTGTTGTGTTGTTTGTGTGACAGTGACAGCAATCATGGTTGTTTTGTTTGCTGATGGTTTCGTGCGCGTGTGTGTACTGCAATGCTCAGGTTGCCGAGTATGGCGAGGAGGAGGAGATTGTCGGGATAATCAAGGCCTGCGTCAAGACGGTGGCCAGAGGCGGCGGCGCCGGCGGCGAGAAAGCTTCTTCTGCTTCCTCCTGCGGCGGCGAGAAGCGGCAGCCTCCGACGTACGTGAAGGTGGCCCTGCTCCTCGGCCTCAGAGTCTCCCCGTCTCACAGGTACGGTGACCTTCATTTTTTTTCTTTTTTCTCGAGCTCCTCCATTTCCACCTCATCCGGACGCATGCACATTGCCTCCATTTTTCGGCTCACCACCAACGTACTTTCTCTTCTCGCCTAATCGCCCGCCGCGAGTGGGCCCACGTGCGTCCTGCCCCGAAAGGGCCCACCTCCCCGCCTGGTTCGCCACTGGCACGCGGTTCTCAGTGCGCCGCCGCCGCCGCCGCATGAGCTGAACAACAACGAGCTAACCACTGACGCCAATTATATATATACATATATGTATATATACTGATATCGCGCTTGTTCTTTGCATCATCCAGGCGGCTTGGGATCGCGACGGCGCTGGTGGATCGCGCGGAGGAGTGGGGCCGTGCCCACGGCGCGGCGCACGCGACGATGGCGACGACGACCTCGAACGCGGCGTCGCTCTCCCTCTTCACCGGCGCCCGCTTCGGCTACGCCCCGTTCCGTCGCCCGGCGTTCCTCGGCCGCCCCGTGCACGCGCACCGCCTGCCCGTCCCTCCCCACCACCGCGTCCTCAGCCTCCCGCCGCCGCTCGCCGCCGCGGCCTACGCGCGCCTCCTCCCACCCCACGCCGCCGAGTTCCTCCCCGCCGACATGGCCGCGCTCCTCTCCCACAAGCTCACCCTCGGCACCTTCGTCGCCATCGAGACCAACCAAGACCCATCCCTCCCGCCGTCGCTGGCCATCCTCAGCGTCTGGGACGCCACGAGATCCATGCGCCTCCGTGTCCGTGGCGCGCCGCGGCTGCTAAAAGCGTCGCTCGCCGCGCTCCGGGCGCTCGACCGTGGCGCGCCATGGATGCGCGTCCCGTCCATCCCCGACATTTTCAGCCCGTTTGGAGCTTACCTTCTCTATGGGCTACACATGTCCGGCCCGGCGGGGCCCGCGCTGCTCCGTACACTGTGTCATCATGCCCACAACATCGCCGGAAAGAACCCGGCGTGCGCCGTCGTCGCCGCCGACGTCTCCCCCGACGACCCCGCCGCCGCCGCCGTCCCGCGGTGGCGCCGCTTCTCCTGCGATGAGGATGTTTGGTGCATCAAGAAGCTCAACAAGAAAAAGGAGAACAATGGCGCCGCCGATGATGGTGATGATGATGATGAGGAGGAGGTGGAGGAGGAGGACGACTGGCCGGCGGCGGCGGCCGGTAAGGTCCTTTTCGTGGACCCCAGGGAGTTTTGAGAACGTAGACATGGCGGCATGGAGCGGCCATGCACAGTGGCAGGTGTAGGCAGAGGGTGGCTAACAACATCACCCTCTGCCAAGTTTTGACAACTACTAGACACGTGTACATACGGTAGCTTGGTACCGGAATGGTAATGACCTGCCTTGCCATTTGTGGTATCGAGATATCGACCACCAGGCTAAAAGTGATGTGTCTGTAACGGTAGAATTTGTTTCTCTGGATTTAGAATAGCGACGAGGTTTGTCGAGCTGGAGTGCGTAGTTTCTAATGAATCATTGTCCAAGGAAGAAGAATCCTTTGACGTATCTTCCTCAATTGTGCATGGCAAATGTGTACGAGGCTGAAAGCGTCCAAAACGCACGGGCTAGTGTATAGTGTCTACTAGACGAAAACGACATGCATTTCACTAGACGAGGGATGTTTGACTACTTTAGTTTTGCCATTTTTAGAGGTTGCACTTGATCCCCTGTCGCTGATCAGCAGGTCCCAGCTCTGAGACATTCAATCCGTAAGGGTGGCAAAAACTTAATCTTAAATCCATGGCAACACATGTTGCTACGCGAGTTGGTTAGCATCATATACTTTTCCAAATGAACAATGCAGGTCGAATGTATATTAGATTCAGGTCCATGAGGCTCATCAGTAGACGCAGGGAATTCAGTGAACTTTGGGGTCTTGTTTTTACAGTCTTACTAGTCGTCAATTGTCAGACTTTTCGGGATTTGGAGAAGGGTAAATTGAAAACAAGAACAAGAAAGAGTTCAACTCAGTTTGGGAATAAAATGTAGAAGTCCTTATCAAATTGACCGTTTGCAGAAAATATTCAGCGGCGGGAAAAATAAAGGAGATGCAAAGGGCAACATGGATTTTTCGCTCAGAAGGGCACTTCTGTCATGTGCTCAGAAGCTGCAGAAGCTAATATCCATCCATCTTTGACTGACGAAAGCAATGAATCCAAAAGAGATTGATAGGTAGACACTAAATCCCTATTTTCAAAAAAAGGATACTAAATCCCAGCAGTTCAACTCCTACGTGATCTATATTCCCGCATAAATAAGCAACAATATCTTCTTTATCGATCAACTTACAAGAACAAAATCAGCCAAGCATTATTCTTTCCAAGATCACCCAAATCCCTGAGCCCCACCAAAAATCAGCCAAGGAGCTTTCAGTATGTCTCTGATGCTTCCATGATGTTGCTCTGATGCATGGTCCTTGTCACCAACAACGCATTGCGGTCCACAACAACTCGAGAAAGTACACCCACATGCTTCTGCTTCAGAGTCCAGAGTCAGATCTTAACATAGTACCAGCCAAACATGGCATGTTAAAGGAACTGATGAGCGCAAGACGGCGATGGTCCAGGCTCCTCCTCTATACTCTGACTGAAGAAAGCCATGGATGGACCTCTGCAAAAGAGCCTCGGGCTCAACTGAAATGGCTCAGGAAATTGCAGCGGCGGCTAGGTTAGCATGGTCCCTGAACCTGCCCGGCCAATCGATGAACCTCGGCGAAATTAAAGCCCACACAAAGCAAGAAGCATTGTGCAAGTTGTCACCTTTGATGCAGAGTTACCATTGGCCATCCGGGTTCTTTTCTGTTCTTTTGAATGAATTAGGGTTCTTTGGTCCCCTACACAATCCCAGGAGCGGCGTACATGGCCATGGCCATCAGTGAATCAGTCACGCTCACTGCTCACTTTTGTTCGGCGCCGCGCGCAACCCGCGGCGCAGAAAGGTGCGGGAGGAAACCAGCGGGAAAGAGACGGTTGAGAGAGCAGTTTGCAGAGCAACAGATTCATTCAGCACCAACAGGATAGCACAAAAACATGGCAAAAGGCATGAAGCAAGGGACAGAAGATAGTACAAGTGAGCAAAGAGAATGTTTAATTGCCTTGGTGCAATAAACATAACTAGAAGACAGAAAATTATTTAAGCACAAGTGTTCCATTTATATAATAAATCTGGCTACATACTTGCAGATGAATTATGGAATAATTATTATTGAGCCTATGATTACATGACATGGCTCGCCAAAAGCCTAATGAACAACATTACCAGATTGAGGCAAATAAAACAGAAATGATGGCCTTATCAGAAAGGAACTATGCAGGAATAGTCTTTTCCAAAGTTAAGAGGCAATACATGACAGAAATTGCCTTTCAAATCGGCCAGCAGGTGCGCGTGGGGAGAATGTACCAACGAAAAAGAAGGGCAGTGCCAAGTGCCAACTAAAAAATTGAAGATATGTTGGAGAGGAATATGAAAAGGCGAAACAAAAGGAATATTTGAAACCTTTTATGTTGGTGAATAAGTATGTCATGGTCTGTTTATTTTTTTTCAAAAAAGAAGGAACCCCTTTTATGACCCGACAGGGACGTTTCCAGCTCCAATTTTTTAAATTCAGAAGATACCCCGATTACATCAGAAATGCACTAGCGAGATAAGCTGGAACATCCATATCTGAACAAAAAGAAGATAATAGATCGATGTCTGCACTCCAATGGTTTATTTCTTCAGGAGCGTTGAACAAGAATCTACAGGTGTTGATGTCTCCTCACCATTTTCAGGAGCATTGAACTAGAGTCTTGAGCATCAGGATCATTGAGCAAAATGTCTCCATCATCCTGATGCATCAGTGCGTGTTTTCTGGTCTTCACGAAGGAACTTCAGTAGAGGAGTCCATAGAGTAGGGGCCTGGTTGTTTGCGGGTTCCTTTATCCAGCTTTTAGGGGATGCAACATGCAAGTGAAAGATAGCCGCCCCACGCCACTAATATATTGTATAATTCCATAAGGAATTAGGTTCACAATTAACACATCTGCATGGAACTGTTTATTGTACCTTTTCTTCCTCCCCGCTTCGACCTCTCCTTTATAGCTCATCCTTACGTTGTAATCGCCCAACTGAGATAGAATTTGGCAAAAAGAAATGTGTATATTCTTGTCGTTATGAAATTATGATATAGTATTTGATAGAGCTCCTCTAAAGTGATTCTTTTAATGTGATTGAAAGAGATTCTCTATGACTGAAAACATGTTTTTGAAGCTCTTCATTTCAGAGAACCGCTTCATAAAATTATCTATAAACTGTTGTTGTTCGAAAGAGCTCACTTCGGAATGGTCATGGAAGTTCTACCCAAAGGACCCTTGGATTCACAAGTGAACTTCATATGTGATTACGACAGTTCATAACCTCCACATAAAACATCTTCAATCCGTAGCCGACAGACAATATTCAGAAAAGGGCAAACTGTCGAAGCCAACGTGTAAATATCACCTCCTCTAGTTCGAGGCAGGCCACAACAGGTAACCCCAGACCCTCTGGATTTAGATTTTACCACCTCTAGTTCGAGGCCACAACAGGTAACCCCAGACCCTCTTGATTTAGATTTTCTAGAAGTGGAATGCTCAAAAGATTGGATTTCCATGCCATTAGCCCTTTGGTGCCATTTCCATCTGATGAGCATTGACTAATTCGGAAAAAAGACCATTATACCTTTGCCTCCAGGTGAAGCAGACCTCCAAGCTCCCCACGGTGCGTGCAGCCTCACCGTATAGGGTGACATGCGTAGGAAACAATGGTTGGGTTGTGTTGGCATCGGCCAACATAAGGGCAAAATAGGTGGGGAAAAAGAAGAGGCAATGACATTGCTATTGGCATGTAAGTAAACATTTTCAATGGTTCATATTGTGTAATTTTTAATGTCACAATGGGATAATCAGGAACCAGATGGCAGCTGATAAATTTAGTTCAAGAATTCATATCCAGTACAGATGACACCTGACTCTTAGTTCACTAATCCCATTGTATCTCAATCAACCAACCCAATACAAGGCTTTAAGTCTTGAACAACTATTGGTAGAAATCGCATATAACATAATCTACGGGCAGAAGTTGAATCTACTGGCCACCCCTCAGGGCAAGCACAAGATGGAGCACTGAACCGCCTTCTATGTTGTAATCCTTGGCTGTTTTATCATCAGCGAGTTGCTTCCCAGCATAAATGAGCCTGCACATACCACATGTCTATTAGGACTCCATAATGTTTTGTTACCACAGAAAGTAGAAATTTGGAGCTTATAGTAGTTTCAGATTCAGTTAGCTTGTGGGGCAGGTTATAGAGTACCTCTGCTGAACAGGTGGGATACCCTCTTTCTCCTCGACACGCTCCTTAATCCTATCAATCGTGTCAGTGGGCTCGATGTCAATCTCGATTTCCTTCCCAGTAAGTGTCTTCACCTTGATCATAGTCCCACCCCTGAGCCTCAGGACCAGATGAAGGGTTGACTCCTTCTGAATGTTGTAGTCAGCTAATGTTCTCCCATCTTCCAATTGCTTACCAGCAAAAATCAACCTTTGTTGGTCTGGGGGAATGCCCTCCTTGTCCTGAAACATAAAATCCAGTAAGTTAAAATGGTACTATTCTTTCTACTTAGAACTGGAATCTGATTCTTGTTCAGGCACGGCTTGGCATTTTCTTTAGGAGTTAGGACACATACTCAAACGTGCACATAGGTGTTGGAAATTGAATAACTGATAGGACCCAGATGTCTGGCTCGGTAAAGCTAAGAAAATGGACTCAGATTTTAGATGAATTGTTTAGAGCAGTAAATATTTCTTGGATTCCAAAATCCAACTCAGATTCTGATTCAGCATTTCCCCACTAAAATACAGGCTTCTGAGACAGGGAGAACACTGCACTCAAATAAATCATGGTTCCTTTAAAATCTAAAGAGCAGAGCAACCATCGCAAAGAAACAAACAATGCCCACATTCCATGACGGCGTAATGGCGTTACAGGTAGGGCCACAAAGTCATGGTTTCCTGAATGCGACAATATAAACTTTCCCTATATCTGCGATAAACGACATAAAAACATAGGGTCTGTGACAGATTACACAGTACAATTTCCTAATTTTAGCTCTACATCTCATTTATATGCCGTGAGAGGCAACCAGCATGCAAGGGGATCCCTATGGAACGATATAGTCCACTGCAAGACACCGAAATAAATCACGGTAAGCTATACACCCCCCGTTCTAGATAAATTCTCCGCACCACGATCAACAGTAACATCTTTTTCCCCTTCTCGCACTAAACCCGTACCAAATCGGCACGGAGACTAGCAAAGCTAGTCCTAAATAAGGAATAAAAGGGCTCAATTACGCGACGAATCGGGGATGGGCGCGCACGGGCTCGCCGCAATTACACTAAGAGAAAGGGGGGCAAGAGAAGGCGGCGGACCTGGATCTTGGCCTTGACATTGTCGATGGTGTCGCTGCTCTCGACCTCGAGCGTGATGGTCTTCCCCGTCAGCGTCTTCACGAAGATCTGCATCTCGCCGGCGCCGATCGATCGGCGATCTACAGCTAGGGTTTTACGGCGGCTTCTCTCTCACACACCCGAACCAAGCAAAGCTTCTTGCGGCCGGATTTGATTGTGAATCGATTGATTGGGGAGGAGGTTGCAAGCGCGGCTCTTTTGCATATATACACCCGGAGGAAGCTCGTATTCGCGTCTAGGTCCACCTCGCCATCCGCCTCGGCGACGGGCCCATGACGTTTCGGATACGGCGGAGGCGGGCCTGAGACGAGGTGGGCCGTGACAGGAAGCCTTTCTTGGTGGTATTTGGATCGGATTCAGACTGGGCTGCGTATGGCAGGATTTTTCTCTCTTTTTTTTTTGCCAGGTGCCAAACCGAACTATTTGGTCGTAGTATATTGCTTCTGGAGGAAAAAGAAAGTAATTCCTTATTTGGCCCCTAAAAAAAAGTCCTCGTTCCTTTCTTGCCCTTGAGACAATTTTTGTTCCCTACAAAACTAAAAGTTTTTCATTAATTCCTTTCGTGGCCCTGCCATCCAATTGGAAGGGGTAACACTGATAACCATGGCGCAAAAAGACAGTTTTACCCTAACAATGAAAGGTTATTGTTGGAGGTTGTTTCTGGACATAATTATCTCTGATTTATATGTTAAAAACAATATGAAACGGCACGGCAAAAAATGTTCAAAATAATTACTTGTCAAAATGCTCAAAATAATTACTTGTCAAATAATTACTTGCCTCAAAAAATTAGCTTCCAGCAGTAACTTTTCATGTTCAGGGGTAAAAATGTCTTTTTCGCACTGGTTAATGGTGTTAACCGTTCAATTGGATGGCAAGGCCACGAAAGTAAAGGATGAAAAACTTTTAGCCTAACAGCGAATGAAAACTTTTTCAGGACAAAAAAGAACAAAAACTTTTACAGGACCAAATAAAGAATTGTCACGAAAAAAGAATAGGGGCCGCATCCAAACGAAGAGGAGATGAATAGGGATGAAAACGGTCGGGAAAACACCTCAACCATTCCTGTTACTGTATTTTTTTGGCGGAAACGGGAGCGGGAACGGAAAAGCCGGACGAGAAAACGAAAGCGATATTACAGGATATCGGGAACGGCACCATTTGATCGGGAACCAATTGATCGGGAACGTGTCAATTACAGTCAGGAAAACTAAATTACGGTCGGGAACACCAAAACATATAACTACTTCAAACATTTAACTCGATGCAATAGTCTTTACCTACTCCTAAATAAATAAAGCACACTCCTAAAGCACATAAGGTTTCTGCCCTTTTTTTCGTCCGTCGTACGGACAGTGGGGTCCACCTGTCAGACACATCTCCCATCAGCGTCCCCCCTCCGACGCAGACTCTCCTTTCCAACGGCGGCGACTGACTCCCTCCCCTCCCCGATCCATCTCCGCCTCTCCCTCGCTCCCTGCTCTCGCCCCCGCAGCGGCAGCCAGAAGCTCGCCGCGCTCCTCCGTCTCCGCCTCTCCCTCGCTCCCTGCTCGCGCCCCCGCTCCCGGTGCTGCCCTACTTGCTCATGCCATGCCAGTTGTGCCGCAATCGCCTCCCCTCCCCTCCCCCTTGCTTGCTCACTCAGCGGCGGTCATGGATTTGGCGGCCGCAGTCAACTCCCCTCCTCTCCCCCTGCTTGCTCACTCAACGGCGGTCATGGACTCAGCGGCCGACATGGAAACATCTGCCCCTAATCAGAGTCGGAAGGGGATGGATTGCCATGGAGGCCAAGGCTCGGAATCGGGAAGTATTAGCCTCTAATCGGAGTTAGAAGTGGACTGCATGTAAGTATCGAATTCCTTGCCGACTTGAAATCGAGGTTGTGTTCTTGTTCCTTGTGTAAATAAATAGCAGCATAATTGTATCGTTCTTGCCCGTGTTATTGTGAAGACGTCACACCATAGAGATGCACTTTGCTGTAGACGAACAGCTCCTGTGCGCACAACCGTTGCTGTAACAATACGGTGATCCACACCTCTGACGCAATACGTGTACTACCTGCACACAAGGTAAGTTTTGATTTGTTTGTTGGCCTCTCTTATTTTTGGAATTAACTTTGAGATGTAGTGTCAGTTGTTCAAATTTGTTCCTCTTCCCTTCGTGAAACTAATGAATATTCATTGGCTGCTCTGCCGTTACAAAGAACATAAAAGATGTGGAGCATCTCATATTATATTACTGAACTGACAAATGTATGTTTTGTTGTTTCTGCAGAAAATGGATTCTTATAACATTGATGATGAATTGAGTTGTGTTGATGATTTAGATGTTCGGCCCTTAAAGAAAGCTAAATTTAAACAGATGGATGACTGTGACTTATCTCCGTCGCTTACATCACCAACCAGCTTATCGTCATCACCCCTGGTTATTCATCCACCAGACAATGAGATGAATGGCAGAATAGACTTTGAATCAGATAAAGAGATGAATGACAAAACTGTTCTATCAGATGACAATAAGCAGGAAGAGGAACATAAGGCATCTTACAATGTTGAGACAAACGATGTTGAACATGAAAAACTGAAAGTTGATCAAACATATAATTATCTTCCACAAGGTATGTATTTTCCTCAAATATTTCTTTCACTATGTTGTTTATCTGTTATATAATCTATATAATATATTTATTTGAATATTTGTAGATTATGCAATGACCGACATAGACTACTGTGCTCAAATAACAATAGAAACGTCTTTGGCATCTGAGATATTGGTGAAGATAGATGAAATTTCTGTCACACAAGCTCAATTATTGTGTCTCCTAGATCAAGAAATATACTTGAATGATGATGTAAGTACACCTACTTCCAAATATAAGTGTTCTCATATTATCTTATCAATTTTTTTTCCTTATGTAAAAAAGTTTGTTACTTCAATTTTTACAGGTCATCAGCGCGTACATCTGTTGTATAAAGGATCAAGCCCATATACAGAATATGAATAATGTAGAATTTTTCTTCGAGAATCCCTTTATTTCTGTGATACTAAAAAGGGATGGCAACCTTGGAATAAAGAAAAAAGATGGTAACTATATTACAGAGATAGTGAAAAACTATCTGAAGCACGAAATGGTAACACCTACATAATATGTTCTATTCCAATAATTTTTTTAACAGATATTCTTAATACTTATCTGAGACTAATACTAGCTTGTTGTCTTTATTATACATTTTAGGTTCTAATTCCAGTAAATATAAAAGACACACATTGGTATTTGGCTATTATTAACGCACGAAAGGGTGAGATTCAAGTATTTGACTCATTGTGTTGGGAGTTCAACCGATCTGACCTCACTGCTACGGTAACATTAATTCCCCTTTAAGTAATCCTTTTCACCTATATACATCATTACTGAATCTTTTCTAATTTATATACTACTAAACTTACAGCTGCAAGGGATACAATATCATTTGGATATTATTCAACGACAGGAAAACTTGATTAGCCATAATTGGAAAGACCTCCAGGTTACTACATGGTTAATCACAGAACAACTACAAGAGCCAGTGCAAAAAGACAGGTATAATGCAAGAAAGAACATGTATCAGATTTTTATTTTTCTTATTTGGTTTGTATGTAATCATTGTTCTATAACTATGCAGCTCATCCTGTGGTCTATTCATGCTGAAATTCATGGAATACTGGACTGGAGATGCGTTATCCCATCCTGTTATACAGGTTTAGTTTTCTTATACCTTATATTATTGCGAAAAATGTACAAATGACTACATGCTAATTTCTGTCTGTACTAATGTTGATTGCTAACATGCAGGAAGATATTGATCATTTTAGATACAAGTTAGCAGGCATACTGCTGTGTTGGAAAACAAACTCAGCAGCAATGAGTCCCCATTGTCAACAAATTCAATACACTGAATCAACTTCCAATTATGTGTCAATAGTGGAAAGTCCGTATAGTCCAAAGGAACCCAAAACATCGAAGTCATTACCAGACGAAACAAAATACCAGTCACTAATGTCTGTTCTTTGTAAGATGAGTGTACAAGAAATAGTTGGCGGCCTTTGCAGCTACATCAAATCTATTAATTGTGCAGAGACATTGGGGTAAGCAACTTCAACTTGATACTGCATAAAGTTATACATTATCAAAATTAGAATTTAATCCAAACAATAAAACAATTTATACATTATTGCCAGGAAAATATGGGTGCAAAATTCCAAGCCCTACCGCATTAGCTTGACTCTCAGGAACCTGCAAGAAATACTAAACCAAGATCTGTCCATGGACCTTGATTGTTTCAATTTGGTCATCAGAAAATTCATTTTTGACGATTTTCAAATGGTCAGAAAAGCCAAAGGAGCAATTTCAAAACATTACCTGGACATGCAATTTTGGGTATGTTTTTCTTTGCAATATATAATGTATATATATTCATTCTTTTTCCATGTTTCTAAATACTATTTTTTTAATATCCTAGATGATTACTGATTTTGGACGACACCCAAACTTCCGTAAAAAGTTAGATATGGAACAACTAGCAGGATCTGTTCGTAGCTGGCCTGGTATTAACTGTAGTGTTTCAACATGCAAATCGGTAAGTCACTTCCCTATATCTTACAGATTATTATGCCCCAATAAGCAAATTGTTCTTGATATTCTAACATCTATCCTTTTGCAGATTCTTATACCAATAATAGAATCCACCGGTTCCTTCATTCTAATTATACTGAACCAAGAAACAAGAACTGTCTATATTTTAGATCATACTCCACTTGATCCCATTTACCAATACAACCCTAATGCAAGATACGTGAAAAAAATTTTGTGGATTGCTGAATACTTACGAAAAGCCATGGCAATAGCATGCCCAGGCTCCAGATGGAATGAGGATATTTTCCTATGGCGTCAAATAATCTTGCAAGATGTTCCGATTCGAAAGAAGTAAGCTAAATTATCTAATGTTGCCACCATTGTAGTTAAGCGTTCAGCATGTGCTGTGTATATTTTATAATTATTACTAATTTTCTTGTTATCTTATCAGGGAACTATCTGGTTATCTTGTTTCCCTCTTCATGTGCCTATGGAAAAATGAAGAAGTACAATTGCCAGTTATAAAGGTATATAAGTATCATGAGGGTTAAAATGTTATTATTTACACGCATATATGATTTTATTACTAAACTACCTATTATATGCATGTACAGGATGACTACGAAATAAGGAAGCAATTTATGGCACAACTATTAACTTACAAGGAGAATGATTGTGAAGACAACATGCCTGATGGTGTTCGAGACTGTCTTAGATGCATCAGTGCTCAAATTTATAAATAAGTTGTTTTAGGGTAGACAACCGGTGATATCAAGTTGAAATCGTTCTAATTTTTGTTGTGTCAAGCAAGCCGAAATTAATGTCTGCTCGTGTTCTAAATTGATTGCTTTGCAGTGTATTGTAAAGAGCAAACTGATCTCAGACGTGCTCAATTAATAGCTGTGGCTGCAGCTACTATGGTAGAACCCAACTCACCAACTATGGCAGCTGTGCTTTTTTCCCGTGCTGTTTCGGCTGCAGCAACAGCAAAAATCAGAAGATGTGTCTGCTTGTACAATGTAGAATAATTGACTGTCTTCTTACGCATGTGTCTGGCTGTACAATGTAGTTTTGATTTTGAAATTACCTGATTTGTATGCACCGTTCAAAACATTCAGAATTTTGAGTAATTTCACAACAAACAGCCTACTCTTTGCAAATTTAAAAACCATTATGAATATACAAGAAAATTAACATAGCCTAACTTTGCTTAGGAATTGGCATGTTTAAACAAGCAAGCTGCGGCATGGTGACACAAAAAAAAACCCGTAAAACATAGTTGCGACACCTAATTAAGTTACAACACGGTTCGAATGGCGCTCATAACCAGGAATTCTGACAGCATACGAATCACTTTGCTAACGAATTGGCATGTTAAACATACAAGCTACGGCATGGTGGCAACACAAAAAAAAATCGTATATCATAGTTGTGGCACCCAATTGAGATACAACTAATGCTGCCTACTACTAGACAACGTACAGTTTGGATTGCTCCTAACCAGGAATCTAGACAGCATACAGTTCGGTTTAAAAAGCATAAATGAAAACGAGAAGGATTCAAAAGCGCACATGAAACCGAGTAGGATTCAAAAGCGCACATAAAACCGAGTAGGATTCAGATCCCCACTTCCAGAATATAAAATTTAGGACACAAGGTGCAATACACATACACAGCAATCCATGACTTGCCGTCAGAGCCAACTCTCAAAATAAACAATAGCTCGCTTGGTTCAAGAAAACGTTTCAAAGCTGCAATCAACAACTCTCATTGCCTCCACGAAGCGCTCTATAATCAATGTCAACTCCTGGTATGAGCAATATCACTGTGCTGTCTTTTCTGAATTCGCATGATATCTGCAATCCTCGTTAGAAAAAAACATATTGTTATAGATGACAAAAGTTCAATATGAATAAATAAAATAAAATAAAATAAACTACAATGGATAGAAAGCAATAAATCATTGCATGATATTCATTCTAATTTCTAAATAATTCTATGCAGGCAAGCCATTTGAATCACAGTCACAACTACTGGATGGCAAAGAGCAAAGAAGAAAGAGAGATCGAGAAAGGTATGCAAAGATCCCTGATCAAGAAAAGCAGGAAATACTAAGAAATCGTCGTGAAGTCTATCAACAGAAAAATGCAAGTAAGAATTCAGCTCAGATTAAAAAAATACGTGCACAGGTGTCTGATAAAAAAAAAAGGAAAAACTAAATAGGAAATGTGTACGTGAGAGGGCAAAATATGCACAAATGCGACCCGACCAGAAGAAAGCAAGGTTTGAACAAGTTGCCGCTAACCGTGCGCTGCGGAGAGACACTCTAAGCAAAGATTCGATCGCGATGGAGAACCCCGCATACAAAGCGACAGAGAGGTCAACCAATTTTAGTCCATCTGCCATAAACACAAGTCAGAGGAATCATGAAACAACAGCAGAATCTGCACCACCAGAAGGCAGCCCCATGAAAGAACAAGTAACAAGTCACGTTCAACCTCTACATCAAGAAGTCATGAAAGAAGGTAACATTCTATTGCAAACATGACTCTACCACAAAAACACAAAATCTAATGTTTTCAATAATAAACAACTTTCTTGAACAGACATGCCTGATCCAGAATATCAAATCACCAAGAATGCAGATTCATCAGAACAACCATTAATTGGTGATGACTATGGTAAGGATACCAGGAAAAAATATTCTAATTCAGTTCAAAATATAACGATAAATATATAACATATTTCTACGCACAGATGATGAAGGAATCGTATTTGAAGAGGACACCAACGATGAGGATAACATTGACTCTACTCAAGGTATGTTCGACCCTATAAAAATTTCTATGACACTCATATTGGTGCCTTTTTAATTTCTTTCAAATTTCTATGACAATAATATTAGTGCCTTTTTAATTTCTTTCATTCTAAAAATCAAAACAGAATGGGAAGATGTGGAGATAGAAAACAAAGAAGACGAGACAATGGCCACTGAAACTTCAAACGTACCTGATCCATATGACATCGTATATAGTAACATTCCAGACAACACACACATGTTGAAACCTGTGCCAAACTGTTCATTCTGTGGTGCAAAGAAATTTGAGCACGAATGCGAGGGACTATGCTGCAAAAATGGACACATAAGTCTAGCTAATCCAGAAACACCACCTCAACTCATGAGACTATGGACGAGCAGCGACTCTGATGCTATACATTTCCGGAAAAATATAAGATTTTTCAATGGACACTTCTCATTTACTTCTTTGTACTGTCGCCTCGACAGAGATACAGCTACAATAAGAAACATCGGTATTTACACATTCCGAGCTCATGGTCAGATCTATCACAACATACGCTCGTTTGGTAAAGATGGCTCGGATCCTAAGCATCTCGAACTCTACTTCTATGATGATGATCCAAGCTTAGAGCATCGATACCGCCATTGCCGTGAGGAAATGTACAAGCAAGACAAAGAAATAGTCAGTATTATAACGGATGTTCTACAAAACAACTCATACTCTGAACAGTTTCGAAGTTTGGGACTGGAGGAAAATCTTGAGGACTACCGAGTGATGTTGAACCTAGACCAAAGACTAGACCAAAGGACATACAACGCACCAATCAGTTCAGAGGTGGCTGCAGTTTGGATTGAAGGAAATGAAAGGAGGAACACTTTTGACACGAATGTAATACTACATGGGAACAACAACGAAATACAACGCATCCGATCATACCATGGATGCTATGATCCGTTGTCTTATCCTCTATTCTTTCCTAGAGGTGAACTAGGCTGGCATGCTGATATCCCAAAGATCGGAGTCACTGCAGAAGAACTAGCGAGGGCTCGTGCTAATCGAAAAAATAAAGACAGTAACCCAGGTCAGTATTTAATATATTCATGTCTTCACAACAATGTTTTAATTTACAATACATTATTTTGCATACGCCACCAACTTTTAAATGTGAATGTTCTACACAGATTCAAGTGCCAGAATGTGGGTAACCATGAGAGAATACTACTGCTACAAACTGCATGTGCGACCAAACATATTCAACCCCATTCTATACGGTGGTCGTCTTTTCCAACAATTTTCTGTAGATACATACATCAAGATTGAAAGCTCACGACTAGACTACATGTGTAGTCATCAAAAAGAAATAAGAGCAGATCTATACCAAGGCCTTCTCGACAGCGTTCAGGCAGGAGAGGACAGTGGAAATGCAATTGGAAAACGAACGGTGCTTGCAGCATCATTTATTGGAGGTCCACGAGACAAACTACGAAGGTACCTAGATGCAATGGCTTTAGTTCGGAAATACGGAAAGCCAGATATATTCCTCACTATGACCTGCAATCCAAACTGGGAAGAGATCAAGAGTGAACTGGAATATGGTCAAACACCACAAGATCGATCAGACCTTGTCGTTCGTGTTTTCAGAGCCAAACTAGAAGAAATGAAGAACCAACTATTTGAAGAGGACACCCTGGGCAAGGTTAAGGCCTATACCTATGTTGTGGAGTTTCAAAAGAGGGGTCTGCCACACGCTCACTTCTTGCTGATCATGACTGGAAAATACAAATACACTTGTCCGGAGCAATACGACAGGATCATATCCGCGGAGATCCCGGACCAGCATAAGTATCCAGAGCTATATAAAATGGTCATCAAACATATGATGCATGGACCTTGCGGAACATTGAACAAGAATTGCCCATGCACGAAGAATCGAAAATCATGCAAGAGCTATTATCCAAGGCAATTTAATACTGTTATAATTCAGGGCAAGGACTCCTATCCACTATATCGGAGACGCGATGACGATCGAACTGCAACAGTCCGTGGACATAAACTAGACAACAGGTGGGTTGTTCCTTACAACCCTAAACTACTGTGTTTGTTCAACTGCCACATCAACGTCGAGGTATGCTCAAGCATAAAAGCCGTCAAGTATCTATACAAATAACTCTACAAGGGGCATGACCGCGCGTATGTATGTGTAAACGGTGCACAAAACAACGAAGACATAAATGAGATCAGACAATACAGAGACGCACGGTGGGTGACACCACCAGAGGCATTGTGGAGAATATATGGCTTCGAACTAAGCAAGACCAATCCACCAGTCGTGCAGCTGCAGCTTCATCTCCCAAATATGCACATGGTTCCGTATGATGCCAAACAAAAAATCAAGGAAGTTATCAACCGTGATGGTGTCGAAAAGTCCATGTTGACCGCGTACTTTGAAGCCAACAAATCAGATAGCAAAGCTAGAGGCATCCTATACCGTGATTTCCCAGAGCATTATACTTGGCAGACACAGGGAAAGTTTTGGCAAGAGAGAAAAAGGAAAAAAATATACCAAATTGGTAGGATCATATCAGCCCATCCAGCTGAAGGAGAACGATATTTTCTTAGAATACTATTGAACCACGTGACAGGCGCCACATCGTATGAAGACCTACGGACATTCAATGGACAACTTATGCCATCGTTCCGTGAAGCTGCAGAGAGAAGGGGACTAATAGAGGCAGACAACACACTTGATGACTGCCTAACAGAAGCCGAGTTATTCCGGATGCCATCCTCGCTACGAAGGCTCTTTGCCACGATCCTTGTGTTTTGTGAGCCCCATGACGTACGTGCCCTCTGGAACAATCACCTTGAATCAATGTCAGAAGACTATAGACGGAATTGCAAATGCGCACACACAACTGAACAAAAGGTATTGAAGAATATAAGGGATATGTTGCAATCAATGGGAAAAGACATACGGTCATTTCCACTTCCTGAGATCGACGAACAAAATGAAACGACAGATGATATACCTAGGGAGATCACAGAGGAGAGAAACATCGAGGTGGAACCTGAGGACATGGACTTGCATAACCACCTAAACAAGGAGCAAAGGGCAGCATACGAAGAAATCCTAGCCACAATTGACGGCAATAAAGGTGGGGTATTCTTCGTGGATGGTCCGGGAGGAACTGGGAAAACATTTCTATATAGAGCACTACTAGCGACGATACGCGGAAAAGGAAAAATTTCTCTAGCGACAGCCACATCAGGTGTCGCTGCTTCAATAATGCCCGGAGGAAGGACAGCACACTCGAGGTTCAAGATACCACTAAAAATAGATGATCGAGCGATTTGTTCATTCACAAAACAAAGTGGGACGGCGAAGCTCCTCAAGGAAGCATCACTAATCATTTGGGATGAGGCATCAATGACAAAGAGACAGGCAGTTGAGGCACTGGACAAAAGTATGCGTGACATAATGGACAAACCAAACCTTCCATTCGGTGGGAAAACGATCGTATTTGGAGGAGATTTTAGACAAGTCATCCCCGTTGTCCGAAAGGGGACAAGATCTCAGATTGTAGATGCATCACTACGCAGATCAGAACTCTGGGACTGCATGCGCCACTTGAAACTTGTACGCAACATGAGGGCTCAGAACGACCCATGGTTCGCACAATACTTACTGCGCATAGGAAACGGCACTGAGGAAACAAATGATGGTGGCGAGATACAGTTGCCCAAAAGTATATGTGTTAAACACATGGAAGATGGCAATGACCTCGATATACTAATCAACAGCATATATGCAATGGACAATGCTTGCCTAGTAGATCCAAACTACATCACATCAAGGGCCATTCTATCAACACGGAATGACTGCGTAGACCGCATCAATATGAAAATGATCGAACGATTCCAAGGAGAGGAGATGATATACCATAGCTTTGATTGTGCAGAAGATGACCCTCACAACTACTACCCCCCAGAATTCCTAAACACACTTACCCCGAACGGGCTGCCTCCACACGTGCTGAAACTCAAAATTAATTGTCCATTCATACTACTAAGGAATATCAACCCAGCAAACGGACTATGCAATGGCACAAGGTTGGTGATACCGGGGATTCCAGAAAAATGCCATAGACGCAGAGATAGTGATAGGGCAACACTCAGGGACGCGGGTTTTCTTACCTCGAATCCCGTTGTGCCCGTCTGACGATGAGGTATTCCCATTCCGATTTAAAAGGAAACAATTCCCAGTCAGGCTCAGTTTTGCTATGACAATAAACAAAGCACAAGGGCAGAGCATACCAACTGTAGGCGTCTACCTACCAGAACCAGTTTTCTCCCATGGCCAATTATATGTGGCACTTTCGAGAGCAACTGCGGCAAAGAACATAAAGGTCCTAACAGCTGATCATGACGAGGAGGAAGACAAACAAGAAACAAACAGCAAGAGCGAGACATGCATGAAGAATAAGAAAAAACGGAAGAATATAAGCACGACAAAGAGTGACACGAAGAATAAGAGACAAAAGACTAACAGCAAGACCGAGACATACACAAAAAATATCGTGTATTCGGAGGTCTCACAAATTAGTGGATGTACATGAACCTACGTCAAAAACAATCTATAGAATTTTTCCTCATCCTGTCCGTTAAAGTCTATTCTATTACTATATATTAACCAAAAAATGATGGATTAAACATATAAAAAAATCATCAATGTGCCCAACAGTAAAAATTAAAGCACACGACATTGAAGCACACAAACCTGAATTTCAAAGAAAACTCTGAATCGCCAGAAAATAAATCAACAGTCCACAATCCATTTAGCATAAATGTCGACAAATCATGGGCGAGTGGAAGGAAAAAGAATAACAAATATAAATGAATAAATTATATAAAAAAACCTTAGCCCGTAGCAACGCACGGGCATTTGTACTAGTTACAACTATACATACATAATATATCACACATCAACGAATCAGCAGTATCACACATCAACGAATTTGTACAGCCAGCACGATAGCAAAATGGTTTAGGCAGTACAACAACACAAGTTCGAATTGGAAAAAAAAAAAGCCTTCAGCAATACTAGGTTCAGACAGCACAGCAATACAAGTTCCAATTGAAAAAGGAAAAAAGCCTCCAACAACAACAGAACAAGCACGGTAGCAGCAGCTAGTGATCGTGGCGAGAGGAGCAGCCTTGGGAGCCAGCACATGCACTCGTGGCAGCACAAGCACATGCGCTCGCGGCCACGTCCCCTCCTGGTCGCTTGCCTGCGCCTGGGGTGGTGAGCTAGCGGCGGAGGGGCCTGGGCGCAGTCGTGGCGTGGGAACTGGGGACGGACGGAGCGGACAGCCGGAAGAGGCGTCTTCGCAGCCGGCACAGGAGGAGAGATGTGATGGTGGGCTGGCGGCGGCTAGGGTTGGGATTTAGAGTGAAGCAGATAGGGCTGGGGGCGTCGGCCGGGGTAATGCGCAGCGCACGGCGTGGGGGCGGGGGGTCGCGGGGTGGGGAGTTTGGAGTGGGCCGAGGCGAGAAAGTAGTCCTGGGCTGAAATCGAAGTTGAGGCCCATGAAAACGGGAAATCCCGCAGGAATTTTTCTGGCCGGGAACGGGATCCGCGAACACGGTCGCAAAAACACCTCAACCGCTTTCACAACTGTTCTCGCCGGTCTCCTAAACTTTTTTTTTTCCGTTTTCCTGTTTTTCCTGCTAAAACAATATACGGTCGGTTTAGACGGTATACGGTGCCGGTCGAGACGGGATTTTGTTTTCATCCCTAGAGATGAAGCAGTCAACTATAAAGAATTGTCACGAAAAAATAATAGGGGCCGCATAAGCAGATAAAGCAGTCAACTTTTCTAAAAAAAGATGAAGCAGTCAACGCTCTGAGAATATTCCGCCGCGTCTGAACGGAGCGAAGAATCGGAGGAGCAATCGAGGTGGACTGCGCATGACGCGCCGGCATCTGTGGCCACGGATGCATCCATGGCCGGCGCGCTTCGTTGTCTCGCCGATCATCCAGCCGCAGACATTCCAACTTTTACCAACTTTCCGATCACATCGAGTCACATCTTTTAACATAGACACATTTATTTATACATTATTCACACCTCTAACTTTCTCCAACTTCCTTCCGAGTTGACCGGAGCTTGCGAACCCACCTTGCGCCGTTCTCTTCTGCAGCCTCTGATTGACTGATTCACTGACAAGTTATCCTAGCTCTTTCTCCATGCAAAATGCAGTGTATGAGCTTCCAAATTACCATTGTCGTGTTTAGATCCAAAACTTCTTTTTGACTTAACTATTTATCCCTCTCAGAAAACACGTTTTCTATAAAAGTTCTCCTTTTAACTCCTTTCAACTTTCCTATTTATCTCTCTTACGGAACACGCTTCCGAGAAAAAGTTCTTTTCCTCCCTGCAAGTAAACACACCCCATGTAAAATGCAGTAACAACTCGTGATAAAAATATAAAATCATTCCTACGACTACGAGAAGGCAGAGCCGCAGAAGCATTCCTCCAAGGCTCCAACAGTCCAACTCCAGTTCAGTCCACCATTTCACGCTTCAGAGTTCAGACTGACACGAGCCATGTCTTCCTCCCCGCACCGCCGGCGCCTCCTCCTGCTGCCCTTGCTCGTCGCTGCCGCGGCGCTATGGGGGCCGCTGCCGGCGGGCGCCGGCGAGGCGACCTGCAAGGCGTGGCTGGTGCAGTCCATCCCCACCGACATGCCGCAACTCCGCCGTGTCCCCGGGGTCCTCTCCACCGGTATACTGCGCTCTCTCGGCCTCTACCCCCCTTTCGTGCGCGCGCTTGCGCTTGTTTGGTTACTTCGTGCCGAGGAGGCGTCGATGGATGTGGGTTGTTGCCGTCAGCTAGGGATTAGGGGCTCGGCCGGCGTGTGCTGGAATGCGCAGGAAAAGATTAGCCTTTGATGTCATCTTCTTGGCTAGCTCCAGTTCCAGATTGGTCGCATACTCGAATTTGGTAGGGTAGACGATTTGGAACGGTGGAAAACGTCTGGTCATTGCATTCCGGTTGCTTTGTCTGAGAGGCGCAATATTTTGTTATGATTTTTCTGCTGATGGAGTAATAGGGGAACAAATGTGGTGTTTCTGGTTTGCTAGTTAGAGAATGTTAACTTGTTTGTTGTGTAAGGATGGGATTTTTAGTTTTCTATGAATACTTTTTCTTGTGTATTCTGTAGTTCCAGTGAAGGATAGAAGACTGCTGCAACTTATAACTTGTTTGTTGTGTAAGGATGGGATTTTTAGTTTTCTATGAATACTTTTTCTTGTGTATTCTGTAGTTCTAGTGAAGGATAGAAGATTGCTGCAACTTAGGTTTAGGTCATTGTTCGGCAAAAAAGGGACAATGCTGCACTGAAATTTGAAATGCATGAACACGGACATGTTTGGGGATTTAGTACAAATAATTAACAGTGTTGATATGCCACTTTTTTTCAACGAGTTATATGTGAGTTTGTCAAATTACAAATCTTTCTTGCATGACCATATGCAACTACAGGGATGCAATTTGGTTATGCCCATTCTGCAGTGACTACATTTGCTTAGGGTTATTGATTTCTGTTTGCTCTTTGGATATACAGGAGATGTACTGCAGTGGCTATCGGGGAATGCAACAAAGAGCCTGGACATCCTTGCACAGTACTGGCAGTTCCTAGCACAGCCAAACAATCCAAAGTCGGGGGATTATGGGTTCACCGACAGCGACATGAAGAGATTTGGGGCTGATGAGGGGCGCCGGGTTTACAAGGCATTGGAGAATGCTGCAGATCGTAAGATCAAAATCAGGCAAGAACTGGGTCTGATACTTGAATCATCAGTTTTTATAATGATCGTGATTACTTAATCATAGAAAGTGGATGCTGACTAAAATTATGGAATATTGAGAATTGGCATAGCTTTCTGCCTAGAGTAAATCTGTTGTCTTCACACTTGAATTCATATAAGTTATCAAGCAAATGACTGAACATTTATAAATAAGTAAATAGCGTGCCCGTTTAGAAATTTAATTTCTCTGTTAATGACTCCGGCATCATTTCAGGATTGTGCAACACTCTGGATTCGCTCCTGATTTTGACCAAGAGAGCGCTGATCTGGCTGCAGGAAGACCAAATGTTCAGAATGCAACTCTTCTTTTTGAGAATTGGTGGGGATCTGGTGTTGTGCATGCAAAAGTATGGATATCAGATAAAAAGGACGTGTATGTAGGTTCAGCAAACAATGATTGGAAATCTCTTACTCAGGTATATCATATAAAAAAGAAGGAAGTTTTATTATATTTTCAGTTTGCAGTATATTGCGGAAAAGCAAAGTGGTTAACCTGTTGGCAGTAATTTGCTTACATTGCAGGTCAAGGAGCTTGGGATTTATTTTGCAGATTGTCCACAGATAGCAAAAACTGTGGAAGTATATTTTCAAAATCTTTGGTCCCTTTCAACCCTCAACTCAACTGCATATACCAAAGTAGCTTGGGATAAGCAGTGGCAAGTTTCTAGAAAGGTTCCGTGCTGGTCACATTTCCTACAGCCAAAAGAACGATGCAGGTTTATATCTCTCTCTATAGTTTCTGCACTTATTTTTTTAATAGTAAGTACTTTGTGCATGAATTCATAGAAAAAAATAACTTGTACATAAGGAATGCATTATCTGAAATAAATCACTTTGTCTATCTTGTCTGCATTTGTCAGAATTTTTATCTATCTTCCTACAATGGTTAGTACATATTCTTCATACCTTTGCCATTCTTCTTTAGGACCCCATGACTCTTATTTGTTTACTTGAATCCTATCTTGTGGCATCAAGCGTCTAAAAACTTTCATGCATATCATCTTTCTTAGATTGAATAATTTATTTCTTTTTCATTCTGCAAACAGGTCACCCATACCACTTTCTGTTGACATCCCATATACAGTTGGATATCCGGAACTTGCCAATCCTGAAATGATTGATGTTCCATTTGAAACCCCTGGGTCCAAGAAATCCACTCAGGAGCACTACTTGAGCTACCTTTCCTTTGCTCCGCCTGAGGTAATAGCATATATGCTCCACTTTTGGAGGAAAAATAACTTTTGATCCATACATTCTTTAGCAACGGTGCTTTAGTTTCCCAGAGAAAAAAAATGTCTTCTTGCTGCCCGTTACCATATATATACATTCATTTCAATTTGTTTAATTCATGTATGCCATGATAAACCTTTCTTTCAGTACATATGTCGCACATATATAAATAATTCATGTCTCACGGCCTTAACCTAATTCTCATGGGAGATTGAAAGCATCGAAACAATGGCGTCTTGAACTGGTTTCCCCTAATGTAAATATGGTTGTAGGGGCTGTCGTAGAGGAAGCTCGTTGTGATGTGCTGCTGGTGCAAAGCAGCTCTTGTAGTTAGCTTCGGCCTTTCTCTAGGTCCTGAGTTTGTCTAGGTCGGGTTGTTGTGTCAGTTGTGTACCTTTTATAATCCTTTGAGTTGTGTGGTGTTGGGTTTTGTACTGATACGCAGCTCTTTTGTGTATTCGAGGAAAAAAAACTAAACTATTTCTCACACTGTATTCTGCAAAAGTATAATTAAGATATGCAATTACAAAAATATAACGGGTCCATCCAAGGACTAATCAAGTAAACAGTAGCACATTTCAGGACGTTGATTTCATCTTCCTTGTTTCACAGGTTACGTTTGACAAATTCCAAGCAGATGAGCAGGGTTGGGTGGAAACCATCAAGTCTGTCAAGGTTGGGGGAATTGTACGAATGAATACAATGGATTGGCTTGGGCAGTCACAGTATGCTACTGAAACAGTCTACTGGCCAGCCTTGTCATCAGCAATCTCAGAGGTATTTACACTTTAGATCCTGCAAGATTCTGGCAACATCCAGGCTCATTTTATTTCTTGAAGTTTTTTCTTCAATTTATGTCCAACGAGCAGCAAGGCACTGATCTGACGAAGGATTAACTGATTATTGACAGGTAGTGTTCTCAAAGAATGCAACTGTGAGGCTTCTTGTTGCCTACTGGACACACTTCATCCCAAACACCGAAAAATACTTGAAGAGCCTTCTATACTCCAACATCCTCTGTGCATCTTCAAAGTATAACCACTGCGGTGGCAAGGTCGAGATCAAATATTACATTGTTCCTGGGTACAATAACACCGGACCTGCGCTCTCGCAAGGCGGTGCCGCGACCGGTAACCTTTATCCTGACTTCACCCGGGTGAACCATGGCAAGTACGCTGTCAGCGACGTGAGGGCGAACATTAGCACCAGCAACCTCATCTGGGATTACTTCTACACCACGGCTGGAGTGAGCTTCGGAACATACAACCCTTCCATTGTCTCACAGCTGCAGGATATCTTTGATGCAGATTGGTACTCTCCTTATACAGTGCCGGTTAAACCACTGGAATCGTCAGTGTAGGATCAACCGATTTATAGAGTTCAGTGTTGCCTTTTTAATTCTTCCCCGCATATAGCCAATAAAGAAAATCAGAGTCCCGAGATGGATTGTGAGTAGCAAAGCATCATCCAAGACTTAGAGGGATTCACACACCACCATCAAGATTTTTCACGGCTATTTCGTGAAGTATGCAACATTATTTTTCCCAGAGAATAAATAAGCTGTCTCGGTGATACTTGTTCCTCCCAAATGTACAAAATGTAAATACTTCACAGTTCCACTGATTTTTTTTTTTGGGCCGAGGGACTTTGGAATATACCACCACTTGTGAGCATCAGTTTGATTCACGATTTTCCCTAGTTTATATCTTCAGTGATTTTCTCTCTTTTTTTTAAAAAAAAGTTGATTTTATCTAGTTTGATTCACTGCAAGCAAACACCTGCCGAGCTGAAAGCCTGAAACAAGGTCTGAAGCCACATGACAAGAACTTGCAGAGGGACACATGTTCATCAAGTCCCTAAAACCAATGGCAATACTGAATAATGTTAACCAAAACAACTGACAGTGAGGCCGCAACCAATGATCACGCTCCCAAAGCGAGTCCATCACGTGCCAACGCTTTCGTCTCCCCATTGGCTGCTGGGCACTCTCGATTCGCCATGACGAACTGACGACGATTAGGCGGACCTCCCATTCATGGAGGAAAAGGTCCATCGTTTTCCTGGAGCCGCCGGAGCACTTGCGATCTCAGGTGACGCGACGCGAGGCTGATAGATGGGACTAACGCACATAAAACCGCCGTCGCTTGCAAATCATGCCCAGTCTGACGATTAATGCCTCCTGACTAACATAACAGCGCCTCCAACGACCGGCGTTTATGTTGCCGTCGTGACAGACGCCAGACAGCAGTTTCGACGCATACACTGATCGAGCTTGCATTTGCAGGTGCAGCTGCAGTGGTTGTGAGCTCCAAGCAAGTTGTAACCTGCTCACGTGACCAGCGAGCGAGGAACTCCTAGCTACCGGAGAGCCATTGGAGAGCTTTCTTGCTGCAATGCTGCTGGTGTCGACTGTGAGCTCAGCTCCAAGCAAGTTGCAGCAGTCTGCTCACGTGACCAAAGAGTCCAGAGACTCGTATCCGTCCTACCAGGGATGGTACGTACCTGTCGACAATGGGAGTACCTACGTACAGTACGCGGCTGCTAGTGCCGTCGATTGCTGCGTGCGTGTCCGCTGTCCGGTCGTGGCGTGGCGTGCCCACAAAAATGTTTTTACTACGGGCATGCCGTGCCCACAATAATGAAATGTATAGGAGCCGAAGATTCTAGGAAAATCAACAGGAAAAACGAGCCCGTACCCCCGTAGAGTGTACATCTAGATGCTGAATGCCTGACCATTTGTTGGGGTTGCCGTACCGTGCGGTCGTGCCGGGCTCGTGGTCCGCCGTGGACGGGAAAGAAGAGGCAACGCAACAGGAAGGCTCCAGAAACGGAGGTGGTTGGTTCCGGCCCCCGTCCGCAGGTCATGGGTAACGGTCGGGACGGCCCGGCTGCCGTACGTTCCCAACGGCTCCTTGCGCCGTTGTGGCCGCGCCCACCGGCTCGGCTACCGTACAGCCAGTCTCTACCGTGCCGGGCGGTCGGAACCATGCCTCATCCGATGGGGAAAAAAATTCGCTACAGGAGGGTTGTAGACCACTATTTGTGCAGTCCCAAGCTCGATGTATGCACCGTGTACAACTATAGATCCAATGCTCGCTTGATCGGGTGTGACGGAAACAGCCAATTGTGAATTGTGAATTTTAGCCGCTCTATGATACAAACCATACTCAGAAGTCAGAATGGATTTTGGGTTGGATCCGCCACCGACCATACAAGTATATCATTGTGTTACATCTCTGTTGTCAATTGTCATATCGTAATTATGTGCAACAATTGATGATTGAAAATTTTGACATAAACACGTAATGACAATTTTTTTTTATTTTTCAGAAACTTAAAAAATGATTATATTAGCAATGGTGAGCCCAAACATGCGAGGGAGAAAAAGGCATTTCCCTCGTGTATTCCACAAAAGAAATCAGACCAACCAGCCATCGTTATACAATATTTCGACGACAAATGTGTAAAAGGAGGTGGGCCATCTCGGAAAAAGTACACCGTCACACAGCGACTCAGCGAGAAGCCCCCGGGCCCACCCACAGCAGTCCATGGCACAGATACCGCCACCTCTTCTCCGCGTAAGGCCAGTATGAATGCGGGGTTTCACTGGAGTTTGAGGGACATTAAATACACTGCGCCACATCAGTAGTTTTGCTGACATGACAGGGTAATCAAGAGGGGGAGTTTTATGGGATGTGAGGGAAGTTTCATCACCATGAAACCCCTGTGGCACAGTTACCTAGTTTCCAGTCTAGGTAACTATGTCCATGAAACCCCACTAAGACTGGCTTAAGAACAAAAGTTACAAAAGTAAATGTTGTGTTTAGTAAAAGAGGAGAAAAATAATTTTTTTTGAAGCGTGTTGGGTTATGTGAGGGGATGAATAGAAATTGTGAAAAAAGAATTTTTTAGAAAACGTGTTACGTAACAGGATGAATAGAAAGTAAAAAGTATTTTTTCCGAACACGGCCTTAGCTTTTCGCAATTCAGCCCCTCCCAAAATAAAAACAGGTGTCAAATAAACGGCAGTGCCACTAGCGAGCTACTAGTGCACTGTCCCTCTCCTCCTCTCTACTTGCCCCCCCGCTTCTCTCCTTGGATTCCACTCCTCCCTCGTCCTCGGGCTCGGAGCTTGTTGCTTCAGCTGCAGTCCCTGCGTCGTTCCCTCCCCGCCTCTCCACTGCCGCTTACGGGCTTCCCGATTCCCCACTGCGTCTTTTCCTGCCCCGGATTTCACTTTCCACCGCCGCCGGGCTGCTTCGGGAGGCTCTCCTCCGGCACCGGCCGCGGCGGCGGCTTGACATCTGACTTTGATGGGGTTCTTGAGCTCCTCTGCGCAATGCCGTAACTAACCCTTGCTGGGGTTAGGGTTCTTGGCCCGGAAGAGCTCTCGTTGTTTTTGAATTCTTTGAAGGTTGAGGGAGGGAAAGAAGGGCCCGGATTTCGAGGAGTTCTTGGTTTCGTGGGAATCTTGCTGCCGTGGAGGGTGATTTTTCTTTGAGTAATTGTTTTTCTTCCCTCTGCTTGGTTCTTGAGGAGCTCGAGTGGAGAACCTGGTAAAGTTTGAATTTTTGGGCGGTAAAAGCTCCGGGTGCCTAGGCGGAAATGGCTTCCATGGCCGGGGCGCCGAGGGTCCGGTCTTTGAACATCACGGCCCCGGAGGTGGAGGCGAGGCCGGTGCTGGTGCCGGGAGGCAACAAGGCCAGGTCGGCCCCGGCGAATGCCCGGAAACCGTCGCCGAAGCCGCTGCGGAAGGCGGCGCCGGCGGCGGTGGGGACGCCGGAGAAGCCTGCGGCAGCTCCAGCCAAGGAGGAGGAGGGCGCCAAGAAGAATGCCGGAGGTAGCGCGCCCAAGGGTGCTTCTCCGGTGCCTTCGCCGCGGCGCACGCCGCCGGGGCCAGCACCGAGGAGGAACGACGCGCCGGCGCCGCTGCTCCAGCCGAGCTTGGCGCTCAGCGCGTCTTGCTCCTCGAATGCCTCGGCGGATTCGGTCCGCGCTCGGGCTTCCGTTGGGAAGGTGGAGAAGGGCCGGTCTTGGCCGACAGCTACGCCGAAGCAAGGGAAGGCTGTGGGTAAGGCGACCGAGAGCAAGTCGGGCGTTGTGAATTTTGTTGCCCCGGTGACGACAGAGCCTGTGGAAGGGAAGAGGAGGTGCGCGTGGGCGACTCCAACCACCGGTGAGCTTCCTCTAATCCTGAAATTGTTCTTTTTTAAAATCTTGCCTAGCTATAGGAATTGCTGTTCTTTTTCTTGATATTTATGGTTACTGAATATGCGTAGGGAGCATAATTTATGCGTGCTTAAAGTATTGGCTAATCAGCCAATTTATTTGTTGCAATTCGTAATAAATTATAGTACATTCTAGTATCCTTAGCCAGGTCTTTTTATCATACTTGTTTATCTGATGTAGTAAAGCTACTTGAAACCCTGGTCAAGAATATATTCCCCTCTTGCCTTTTCCTCAAGAGGAGCTAGCATACTGTTGAGTTGCTAACCAAATTGATGATACCTCGGCTATCAAGGTCATAGCTTGTTAAACTCTAGCTGTTCAAGTTGTCATGGGGTTGGAACCAACTGAGATGGTAATTCTGCTTGTGCCTAATTGGATAAATTTAGCATTCCTACTTTAAGATTACCTATAAAGTGCAAAGAGCATACTCTCCTCTTTATTAACTTCCTGTATTTGTATTTCCTTTATACATTGGAATTTGACAACTGCTTGAAACCATGAATTTGGCAAAAGGAATGGTTATTTTACCAACCAGAAACTAACAGACAAGTAGTGTTATAAGGTTAACAGCTCCATATACCGTCAAAAAAACCAAACAACCAAAGTTTTTTCTTTAAGGTACAGTGCTTGCTTTATCTGATACTGTCACATGCTATGGTTGCCCTGTGCCTTTTCTAGGCATTACTGATGAAGTGTTTCTTACGTTACAGATTATTTTTACGAACAAAAGCTAATTTATCATGTTTTCTACTGATCAGATCCTTGCTATGTCACTTTCCATGATGAGGAATGGGGGGTTCCTGTACACAGTGACAGGTATGCGAACTGCAAATTGCTTTATAGACTTTTGCTATTTATCTCCTGTTAAAAGGATTTGAACAGTTATAATGTTTTGTCATGGCCATTTTACAGGGGATTATTTGAGCTACTGGTACTATCTGGTGCATTGGCTGAGCTTACGTGGCCTGAAATTCTCAAGAGGAGGCAGCTATTTAGGTATTGATTCTGTAATGTCGAAAAGAAATAAAAATATCCTGCATTGTTTAGTTAGTAACATCCATGCTGAATCTTCCAGGGAAATTTTCATGGACTTTGACCCTGCTGCTGTCTCTAAAATAAATGAGAAGAAGCTTGTGGCACCTGGGAGCATGGCCCATTCTCTTTTGTCAGAGCAAAAGCTCCGAGCTGTCCTTGAGAATGCTCGCCAGATACTAAAGGTTTGTAATTCTTGCTTGATAACACCATCAATTTGGTGCCTCCGTTGGTATTACCTTTCCCTGAAACTACAAGTTTGTACAAATTTATGCAGATTGCTGATGAATTTGGATCCTTTGATCGATACTGCTGGGGTTTTCTGAACCACAAACCTATAGTAAGCAAGTTTCGCTATCCAAGGCAAGTTCCTGTCAAGAGTCCCAAGGCAGATATAATCAGCAAAGACATGATGCGAAGAGGATTACGAGGTGTGGGACCAACGGTCATATATTCCTTCATGCAAGCTGCAGGGCTAACAAATGATCACCTGGTCAGTTGCTTCCGGTTCGAACAATGCAATGCCACTCCAACTCTTTGCACGAATGACATCAACAGGGCAAACATGAAGGAAGATCCGAAAACGAATGAGATGACAATGAAGATTTGTTGTGAGGAGATTGCCACTAACACAGAGATGCCCAGGATGAGTGATGCGCTTATTGTTTCATAACATCATGTAAAAAATGGATAACAGAGTGGCTACTCAACTTGGAACTTGTGTTATCTCTATGTAGACAGTGTGCTAGGTCATCCTTGAATTGAGGTTAGGAATCAAAATGCTTGTGTAAAAATCTCTTATGTTAGTAACGCTACTCTATTGTACATTGAATGGTTAGTGCAGCGAAGACGGTGACCTATTTTTACTGATCCAAAAACTGTGAATCATTCAGCAGTTTTCTCCTGATGATTGCTGTTTATCAGAAATTTTGTCTGGTTGCATAAAGGGATTTCTTGGTGGCTTAATATGATTTGGGGTTGCATTCATCACAACTGGATTCCCTGTGGCTACTTGCTGCAGGGCACATTTAAGCAGGTGGACCAGAGATTATTGATATGGGTTTAATTTCTGGGGGCCTCAGGAACCTAACCATGGAGGCAGTTATGCATTCAGAACTGCAGGACAAGAAGCCTTGGGGGTTGGTCTGCTTCATGTCAAAGAATTAGGCTGTCTATCCATTTTAAAAACAGGGAAGATTCACTTGCAGTAGAATGCAGAAGTAACAAGCTGAGATTCTGGAAAAACAAGCTCAGATTCTGGAACATAGATCACAAGGGGCCTATGCCTACACTGAAATTGTCTGTTGAACTTGCACATCCTGTGTTGTCGTTTGTTTCATGTGTCGTTATCGTGCTACTGTCCACGCACTAGCAGACAGGTCGCGGCAATACAAATTACTATTATAATCCTGTCGTACTTCAGTTTGCAGTTTTGCATTAGCATGCTCATGAGAATTGCAGGACATGCATTCAGAATTTCAGATACTGCCTCATCACACTTAATAAAATCAAAAGATCATGATCAACTATGGAGTATAAGCAATTAAGCATAAGCAGGGTCTCCTCACCAGATGTGCCGGGGTGCATCAGGCTGGGTGCCAGGTCCACACATCATGCATCATGTTGGCAGTGCATTGCAGAGACCATCTCCATCAAATTAGGCAGCGGGGCCGGAGTGGACTCAGCAACCATGGCAGTGGAGGAGATGATGATTCAGACATCAGACAAACTGAAATGCAGGTCCATTTCATCAGCAAAGACAGACAGGATCGGTAGAAAACATGGCTGGGTCAAAAAGTGCTTGGAATGGGCCCTGTCCAATAACGTATACCCCATTTTGATCTGGGGCAGGCTACCCCCATTTTGCCACTCCAGTTCAGAAATGAATCTCGTAATACAATACTACAGTCCAGGATGCAGAAGGCTAGAAGCAAAGATGAGATGGCAGGAACATTGCAGTGTATATCCTAGGAAAACAAGATTTCAGACACACTTAACCCCAACCAGGCAACCAGGCCTTTTTCATGACCGGGATAACCAATGTCATTTGCTTGAAGCACCGCTTTTGCTGACTCCAGATTCGAACTGTGTGCTGCCACTGATTCCAGGCTCTCATATATCGAGTACATGGCCCTTCTATGGAAGGAAGCCCATTAGAGGACTAGCCTTCCTTTGTCTAGTTCAGTCCTTCCGAGCCTAAGCATGGGCTTTGTTTCTCTAATAATGCATAAATGCTATCTATAGTTTAGACTCCAAGCAAAGCAGCTGCATCCACCTGGACTAGAAGAACTTTCTTATGCATTGTTGGGCCATACAAAAAACAAACTGTTATGCCTGGACTTTTTTTTTTTAAATATATCGACAATGCCTGGACTTGTGTAGCTGCAACGTGTTGGCCACTACTACTAGGCTTCATGGCAGATACAATACCAGAGACCATAAAGAACAAAGGGACTCATGTAACGTGCTGCTGATTTTGGCCCTTCACCAGACAGCACCTAACCCCTGGTTTCTTAACAAGGTAGCAAGCCAGCCAACAAAGGATCCAGATCTGACCGAGGGCCAACACCTAACTGAACAATATAGACCTAACATGCAAGTTGACGTTGATATCACCGAACACATATAATATACTAGCATAACACCAAAAAAAGGGGGAGAATAGTAAGTAGTGTACCTGCTCTATTTTGCTTGTACAAGATGGGGCCAACTCATTGTTGCAGTGGACGATCTCCTGGCCTTCTGGGTCAACAAACTGCACCACGTTAGTGGAATTGGCAAATCACAATACAACCAGGCAACTACTTCCAAACAGACCTGCATGTCACAACATCAAAAGGAGAATCTTTGTTTGGACGATAAAAGGGTGGGGGTAAATATGTAGTTTGGAATTAAATGCATTTCTGGTAAATTGGTATGGCGTCTCATAGAATCTGTAATAGGTATACCAACGCGATTGGTCTAATATTGGGCCACTTTCAACAGCTACTAAAAATGCCGCAATACATCAGGTTGTCATAGATCGTAATGAATGGTTAAGCCGGAGAAAATTTAGCACAACAGACAACTGTAGCCAATAAATAAGAAATATGGTATATGATTTTACAGCAGGAAAACACACTGCGGTTTTGTCGGATGGCCATTTCTAGTTCTGTGTCACATAATCTATATACAAAAGGTACCATTAGTCACACATTACCATTTACGAAAATGCTTCACATAAAACATGCGACATTTAAGGAAAGGTTTGTATCCTCTTTTCAGTTTTACTATACCAAAATTGTACAGCCATACATAGTGTTGCTAAAAAGTCAGGAGATTAAAGATGACAAGAGGGGACCTAAGCTTCAAAGACAAAAGGAAAACCTATCTACTTATTGCTACTACAATACCTCTCAAGAAGTCAAAAGATGGAACTCTCACCAATCCATCCTTAAAGAATCTAAACTGAAACCTCTTTTATCTTGTGATGTGTATAACCCACTTGTTCTATCTACAATGAATTCGAACTAAAATATTTTTTTGTCGATATGCATACTAAGAGTATCTCATCCTTTAAGTGGCTGAAGCTGTACTTCCATCGGTTCAGGTGATGAATTAGACTCCATTTTACTGACTACCCTCTCAGATTGCAAAAGATCAACTGTATCATCTTCCTCAGTATTGCCAAGCACCCATTTTCCAGAAAGGCCATCAGCACTGCCTCTTCTTCGCTTAATTGACATATACTCAAAATAAGCCGTTACTAAAGCAACACTTAAAAACCATAAGATTAGCCCACATGTAAGTCCCTTGATGTTCTTACTGCCATACCTGTGCCCAAGATGCTGTAATCCAGTAAAGAGAGCCACGATACCTACAATGGCAACAGACCTCCCGGTAATAATATGCAGATACTCCCAAACAACCCTGTTTGCTGGAGAATATTCTCCATTTTCTGTTTTATCCGGTCGAAGATACGCATTTATTGGCTGCACAAATGCGAATGTAAACGCTACTGCACCAATTCTAGCATGTCTGGATTTGAAAGAGAAACCTCGGAGCTCGGCAACTGCAAAAAGGACGCCCAAGAGCATAACAGCAATGCCTGAATACTGCAGATAGGTGTGAGCCTGGAACCAGAGATCGCCTTTCAGATGTTTCAGGTATCTCACAGCCATGATCCCTCCTGGGAGCAAAATAGCCCATGCCACAAACATCATAAACCCATGAACAGCAAGCACCGGGCGCAGATCCTCCACTGCTTCAGCCAAACCACTCAACAGAAGAATCCTGATAGGACGATTGCTTGTGTCCGAGTGCATGTTCTTCAAACTCAGGGGACCTGATGACCATTGAGCACCCATAGCCCAAATGACCTTCAGAGGAGTCGTCGGGTCGATTATGTTCTTGCATTCCACCCTTCCACTGCACGAAGGTGCTAATGGACGAGTGAACTCAAACACGACCGCACCATTTTCCGACCGGCATCGCTTGTGCGTGATGTTCTCATGTGTCTCGTGCACACTCATCCCGTCCTTCCCATCGATCCAGTAAGATTTGACATGCCCCTTGCCATTGCCATCGACCCACCCAACATACGCATAGCTATTCACCATTGCGCTGCCGAACCCAATTGCAAGGTAACCACTCTTCTTCTCACCTCGAGCAGCTATGTTAATGGAGTCACCAGTGAGAGTCCAGAAGAATGTCACCTGCTGATCATCCAGGAGCACACTGTTGTTGTACATGTCACTGAGGCCTCCATCAACAACCTGAATTTTCCACCCCATCTTCTGATCATACAGCGATTGGTAGTACACCAGGTCCGGCGTGTTCCGGTCGGGTAACCAGACGAGCTCCGTTGGCGTCGCCGGCACGCCCTCCGCCTTCGGTCCACCGGCGTAGATCACCTCAGGCGTGTTCCTTGACGTGGCGTTGCCGCCCACGGGATCAGACGTGATGTACAATGGCACGTCGTGGCCGGCCTCGATGGAGAAGGTGACCGGCACGCCGCGCTCCACCTTGAGCAGCGGCGCCTCCTTCTTGTTGATGTAGAGCACCTTGTCGGGGTTGGGTGGGTTGGGGTAGTGCAGAGCGGGCCCCACCGTCACCAACAGCGGCGTCTTGCGCTCCGCCGTGATCCTCGCCTGGTCTTCCTTGTCCTCGGCGTCCAGCGGCCCGACGCACCGGCGCTCGCCGCCGCCGGAGTCCGACAAGTTGAGCTTGGCGAAGGCGAACGCCGTCGTCCCGGCAGACGACGCGCCGGCGCCGCCGCGGCTCATCAGCGGGAGGTAGTACGGCCGGAGCGAGTCCGGCGGCCGGAGAAGCCCGATCGCCCAGACCACGGTCATGTTCCGGGAGGCGTTCACGGCGACGTCGTACTTGTTGTCGCCGGGCACCAGCGGCCGCGAGAAGCGCACGAAGGAGACGCCGTCGCGCCGGTGGCCGTAGACCAAGCGTGTGTCATTGAAATTGGAGAGCTTGGCGGAGGTGGAATCGTTGTTGTGGCCGCCGTAGATGGTGTCCGGACAGACGCCCTCGACGGAGCCATCCTCGCGAAGGAGGCACTCGCTGTACTTGGTGACGAAGTAGTCGTCAGCGAACGGGAGGCCATCCTCGGTGAATCCGGCGACGACGAGGTCGGCGCCGATCACCGATGGCTTCTCGCCGGCGGGATCCGCCGCCCAACCGAACGCCATGTAGTACTCGGACCCGACGGCCGCCTCTAGGCCGATGTCGACGGAGTTGTTCGCCTCGTGGAGCGTCCACCGCACGCGGAACCGCGGGGAGAGCTCGGCGCAGGAGTCGAACATGGTGGGCGCGGCGGAAGCGGAGGTGGAGGAGGGCGAATCGGAGGAGGGGGAGGCGTTGGAATCGGAGAGGCGGACGAAGCCGAAGAGGGAGGAGGTGAGGGGGTCGTAGGCGGCGAGGACGGGGACGAGCGGCCATGAGAGGCCGGGGAGGAGGCGGAACACGAGGGACTCGGAGCGGAAGGTGCGGTCGAGGGGCTCCTCCGCCGCCGGCTCGCCGCGGGAGAGGGCGTCGAGGTCGGTCCCGTCTGCGCGCCACCACCGCGCGGAGGCGGAGCCCGGGAGGAGGTCGAGCGCCGTGACGCGGAACGAGCAGCCGTCGATCACCTCGACGCGCCCCCGGAGCTGGTGCTGCGACATCCGCAGGTCCGCCTGCTGCCCAGCCAGGCTCGTGTTCGCAGCGCACTGCGCCGCCGCCGCCGCCGCCCCGGCGAGGCAGAGGATCGCGAGGAGGGCCGCGGGCGCCATCACCGCCATGGCGGGAGCGGCGCGAGCGCGATCGGCGTGGGCGCGCGCGCGCGCGAAGGTTAGAGGACGGGGACGGCGGGGCGAGGCGGTGGCATGGGAGGCCGGCGATCACGCGGCGCGGAGGCGGCGGCGAGTTCGTCGGGGCGGTGGAGGAAGGGGAGCGAGGAAGGAAGGAGGCGATTCCTTCCGGGCGGGTTCGGGTCTGGTCCGTGCGCGGTTTTCCGTTGGTGCCTAGTGGGACCCACTCACATTTTGGTGGGGTTGTGAGGAGCCACGTTCTTTTTGCTGGAAAAAATGGTAGGCGAAAACAACCACCACCAAAGCAACAACGAGAGAGAAAAAAAAAAAAGTAAGCTCGCGTGGTCGCAAGGTGTGTATGCGCTTGGGTGCGCATGCCAATTACATAATTTCTTTATTATGAACAAAATAATCTAGATTGCCTGTGTAATTAGAAAATAATAAATAAGACCGACATACTAAAAAAGATGTTAATTTTTCTCATGAAAATAAATAAATAAATAATTATAGAAAAATGTAAACAAAACATGCATAGCCTATATTTATACATATACTTATTAGGGAAAAAAATGAAGTCGCCAAAGTTTGTAATATTGAATTTGGATAGCTTCAAAACATTTCTTACTTGTGACCAGCAATAAATAACAATAAACAAGTGAGCTATGTTGGATTACTCGATTTAAGTTTCTATGCATAAATATTTTTCAATTTATATGATTCTCAATTCATAATTTGAATGCAAGTAAAAATACTATGAGTACATCGTACCTATTGTTGTACTAGCGAGTTTGGAAATTGATTCTTATTAGTTACGCAACTACCATATCAACCATAATAGAAAATAAAATTTACAAATATTACTCAATTTATAACATAAGCAAAATTTTAGATTAGAAATATAGTTCAACTTATATTTAAACTAGCAAAGACGCACGTGCGACACGCACGTCTTTTCAAAAAATTATATTAAAAAATATCTATATATACAATTTTCTATTATCTCACAATTATGGCCTTTGTAAACTTTATAAGCCTTAGGGATTCTTTGTCTCATTATTTATATTAAAAATATTGAGCCACTGTTCAATATTGAAATAATACACTGAGTTGTAATAGATGTATAATAATATTTGTCTACGTCACAAAATTGTTTAAGAATTTATCACAAATCATTAGGCACATCATCTCCATCAATACTCCGTACGTCCCAAATTGTAAGTCATTTAACGTTTTTGACCCCAACTTTGATCATTCCTCTTATTCAAAAAATTTGTAGAAATATAGTAAGTTATTTTTAAAATTCTTTTATTACTAATCTAGCCATCACAAAAAAATATGATATTTTGTAAAAAAAATGAATAAGACGAGTGGTCAAAGTTAGGGTAAAAAAAGTCAAGTGACTTATAATTTGGGATCGAAGGAGTAACATTTTTGGAATATTAACGCATCCGTCCTCTCCAGTGCAGCTTATGCATGATTAAAAAAACGAATTATAGTACATTCCATAGTGCTTCTGTTGCCCTAAACGAAGGAAACTTAGTTTGTGTTTTGTGTGGTATAGGCCCAACGCTATTTTGTTGTTGCTATTGTTGAGAGATCGAAAGCAAGGGATGGATGGCAGGTCAGTTGTGGGCTTCGTCTGCCATCATCTTCTTCTTTTTATTTTTTTTTCTTGCCAAACCTTATCTTCTCCACCGCGTGGCAACTTTTCTTCTTGCCGCTATGGTTCTCCTTCTAATACTGCTTGCCAACCTTGGCCATGCGCTCGCAGCTAAAGCTCCACTGCCTGCATAAGAAGCTTCTTCGTGCAGCACCAAAGCTAGGTTTCCGACCGGGGTGTTCATCGCGCTTATTCCCGCTTTCCGTCTACCTCACTGCCTCGGTGCCTCCGTCCATGCGTGCGAGCTCAGGCGCCGCAATGAACGTCGGAGCAGCTCGGTTGAGCGCCGCTGTTGTGTGCGTGGACAGCATGAACTCAGCCCGCAGACAAGGTGGGGGCAGCGCGGCCGAGATTAAGCTCCTCCTCGTGGAGCACGGAACCCGCGCGGGCGAGCTCGAGCCCCTCCCAGCTAGCACGGCGGACGGCGCAGCCAAGCTCGAGGTCCGCCCGGCGAGCAAGACGGCGGGCAAGCTCGAACCAAGCATGGCGGAGCACAGGGAACTCGAACGGAGCACGGCGGCTAGCGTGGCGAGCTCGAACGCCGCTCAACTCAAGACGGATTGAGGAGCAGGAAAGTTTTGACGTCCACACGGACTCAAAAAATGATTTTGTCGGTTGAGAAAAAATAATTTCAGAAGAGAAAAAATGATTTCGGTGGGTAGAAAAAACCTGGGTGAGAAAAAAATTCGATTTTGGCAGAAACATTTTCTAAATATCAGTTTTGATGGCTTTGAGCCCCTTCCCACCTCCGTTGACCCGTCCGGCGTGAGGGGTAATGTGTGTCCAATTTGGGTGAGAAACGTTTTCAATTCCACCCGTTCTTTTATAGATAGAAAATAAAATCAGTAGCCACCAGTAGCCTGTACAGTAGCATGGGTTGATGGACTTAGTGGCATTTAATTGCAATGCCTTGAATTGGACCAATCGGAAGTCTCAGTAAGTTTTATTGTGGCCTAACACTTCAAATTTTCGTAGAGGTTTGGAATGCAACCACTGCGTTTGATCACCAAAACACTCGATCGTGTATACAGTTATATTTCATCAAAATGCCTTGGAGAGATTCAGTATCTAATTTCAGTTTCATACATTTGTGCCACAATCTGCTCAATGGATGATGAATATATGGCGTAAAAAAATAATGCTTTATAGCATAACATCCTAGCACTTGAATTTCATTACTCTCTCAAACAAATATTTATTTTCGTTTATAAACTCCTTGCAAGAGTAATACACCCATGTGAGACAACCAACGACATGGGCTAGGCCTTTAAAATTTGCTCTAACAGGGAGTCGAACCTAAGACCTGAGGAGTGCTGTCGAAGAGTGCTGTCGAACCTAGGACTTGAGGAGTGCTACTGAGGCCCTCTAACCAATCCAGCAATAGGCTCGTTCTCTTATTTTCGTTTATCCCCTTGTTACCTAGTTTACACAGAACTGCCGCACTTTTTAAGATTTATCTTTTTTCATTCTTACAGACTTTTACAAGATGACAAGCACCAAACACCGAACTAGATGTCGAGTAGTACCACAGTACATTCCCTTCAGTAAAGTAGTGCTAGTACTACTCGTGTACAACATCAGTGTTCTTGGGGCAGCCAGTCGTTGGACATGACGAATTGGCAGCTAAGCACTCGCGCCAGATGTGGAGTGTGACATCTCTCCAAGTCCAAGAAAAGGCTGGAAATAGTCGCAACTGAATGCAAAGCAACACTTCACAGCTCGGTAGGTAAACCATCCGGAAAATTGACACCTGAATAGTCAATCTAGGACACGGAGGAAGCAAAATATTGCGTGCCTTGGACTCCGGGAGTGGTTGGACTCACGGGCATCAAGCGCCTTGCTGTGGCTGAAACATAAGATGTTGCTTCAGCAGTAGCAAACTTTAACCTTCATTGCGTGCCGAGTGAGCTGGAAAAACAAGAACTGATCAATACTATACGGCGAAAATGGTGACGGCCAATTTCAGTGCCGATTGCTGAAATTTTTCAGAAGAGCAATCCAGGGAAAAGGCATTACCCCTAAAATTCAGGTCCACGATCGCCACTATTGCCGTTTAGCTTCTTGTTTGTGGTGCCTCTAAAGTCGCAAAATTCATCTGGTAACCTGATAGCGACAGAAAGGGGTTAAGCTATCGATGGAATAGAGTTTTGTGGCAATGTATAACCGATCAGGTCTAGTAGGGAAGAAAGTCAGTGATACTTGCTCCGTAGCAATACACGTTTCTCTATTCCTCTAGCACTGCCTCATCTGTATTCTGCAACATCACCACTCAAAATCTTCAAGGTCGGGAAATGCATCGCTAGCATGATTAGCAGTTCCTGAGATCTCTGCAATAGTTCGACAACTATTCTCTCTTAACATGGAAATATGGCATCGATGTACTTATCTTCTCCCGGATTATAAGGAACCTTTAGCCTATTCAGATTCAGAAATGAGGAATTAAAAACATGTAAGCAATGTTAATGCCAAAATATGGGGGGCAAATGGTGGCGATAAACTGCAGCAGTACTGTATTATTTCCAGCAAAACATCAACAACTTTTTCTTGGGTAAGCAAAATATCAACAACTGGGTGGTCAGAAAAGAGGCACCAACACCAGTACTAGACATCCACTTGAATCTCTGAGCTCATATATACACCAACACACGGCATTGAGCACCCATTATAATCGCTGATTTCATACACTAATGCAGAGTAGAGAGAATCATTAGCTATTCTGTATTTTTTTGTGTAATTAGTTAAGGTCATGTGCTTTACTGCGATTAGTAGCATTTAATACAGCCAATCAACGTGGTGTGGTCACTTGTGAACTTTTTTTTAAAGGAGAAACAACAGGAAGAAAAATCTGCTTAAAATTCATTTCGAGTTCACTGCCCTGTGAGGTGGTAAAATCACAAGTAGCTAGACTTTTTCCGAACAATAATATAAAATGCCTATACCCTTTCCTAATACTGTACACATTAATATTTGTGTATTTTTGTAATTCATTGAAGTGCATAAAGTAGAAGTGGAAAAGTTTTATTTCATGGATATTAGTTTGTTTTTTTAAAAAAAGGATAAAGGATAGACATTTTATATTAATGAGTAATTTATTGTGTACTTCATTGGTATGTTTAAAGTCGCAACCAATTTTTAGAGTCACTTATTTTGTTTCTAGAAAAAAACAAGCTCATTTACAATATGCTTGAAAACATTGAACATTCCTGATTGTGGGCATTTAACTAAAACAAATTCTTAAAAAGTCTAACATTATTGTGTCCCACTCACTGTACTTATCACTCTCAATCAAAATGAATTAGGATGTATATAATACCCTCCCCAGACTGGCAAAATTAAATTCTAATAGCTCACCTGTTATAAGAGAAAAACCTTCCTAATCACTCAAAATAAAGTTGGACAAAATCGACCCACTGCTCAATTTGTTCCAATTTTGTTTAGAGAAAGAAAATTAGATAAACACACGATCATTGACTCATTTCACAACATTGAAATATATGTTTATTTAGAAAAATGTGTGTAAAACTTCTACTCTTCTAGTCATGTTAAAACTAGACATATTTGAGAAGGTGGATCTTCCAAGTTAAAAAATTAAACGACAATAACCTCTAATAGAAACATCAATGACAATATCTTAAATTTAAATCATTAATTCACAACAAGTTTCAATATCACATATAGTGGAGGAGAACTAACCTAAAAAAGGCAGATTTCTTTGAAGTGTAATTCAATTTGCATATGCATGATACAAAATTGTCAATGTAATCTACGGCTACCATGTAGTACAACTTTGGAAGAGTACCCCTAAAAGGACAATAGAACATAAATTACTTTTTTAGATAAACATATAATTTAGATAAATATCCGCATAAAACTTGTGTTCATAGTAGTTTTCACCAAACCGAGTAAAATCTTGTTACTCTCAAGAAAGAAAATGTGTTAACTCTCCAATAAGGAAATATTTTTGCATATCTACACACTCTTTCATAGTCCATATTTATTTAATTTATTTACATTTTTGCAATTTACCTCTCTTAGAACTGATGTGCCGGTCTCCTAGTGAAAACCTGTTATCCTAGAGTAGAAATCGAAGAAAACCATATAGCACATTTAGATATGAATTGGTTAGGCTTCTGTATGGGTTGATCTGACTTAGTTTTGATCCCTTCCCGTCTTAATATAATGGCACACAACTCACTTGCACGCTCATGAAAAAAAAAACTGGGTTTATTTTTTGAACTGTACAGCGGGGGAGGTCCCCATTGTGGTAAGCTTATATTTTAAAAAAAGAGATAATTATACAAGACAACAACAAAGGGTACCCGAGTACTGTGGGTGTAGAGTCCTGAAGGACTAAACAACCCTGGCGGCCTATCCTATGGGCCGGCCCATGAACAAGACTTGACGCACAAGACAAGGATTAGTCCTAGTCGGTTTGGATATACTATATTTGGGAATTAGAGATAAACTTGTAAAAGTCTCCTAGTCCTATACGATTCCCATGTAACCCTGCCCTCTGGACTATATAAGGGGAGGCAGGGACCCCTTCAAAACAAGTTCATCAATACAAGAAACACCATACAGGACGTAGGGTATCGCTCTCTGGCGACCCGAACCTGTCTAAAACCGTCTCTTGTCACCTTCGACTCTAGATTCTCGACGACTTCTCCCTAAACCCTTCTCTCGGGGTACCCCCTCGAGAACCCAGTCAGCATAAATCGCCGACAAGTACCTGAAAAACTCACGAAAGATCTGAACAAGCCAAGCTAGGCTATACTAAATGGAATCGACCTAAGCAAGAAAAGATTGTCTATTGCTTTCTTTAATTCTATGAGCTTGGAGCCTAGCCTCATCCCCAAAGTGAGAGACCCAAGAGATTAGGGATGATCACTTTTCTTAAAAAATTAAGGTGCCCTTTGCATCCTTTGCTTCTAGATGTGCCAAGCGGCTACAATGAATATCCCCATTACAAAATTTTGGATTGACCACCCAATTTAACTAGATAAAAAGAGGAGTTTTACAATGGTTGGAAGGTATCGATAGTATCACATGGTACTTTTTTGGCTGATTAATGGTTGCCATTGATTTCAACTCAATATTTATTTTTTAAAAAAAATAATATATTTAATTAGTACCTCCCAGTAATTTTCTTTGGATACCTCCCAATACCGTCAGGCACCGTTGATCTTATCACCCATAGATCTTTAGGAATCAATGGTTCTACTTTTTTCCAACCATTCTAAAGCCCCTCAGATAAAAAAACAACAATGCTAACAGATTATCATTCGTTCAGACCTAGACTAGAAATAATGGCCATGACATTCTTGTCATATTTCTGCACTTGATGCAATGATAGTCCAATATCCCCTTACTGTACATATAAAGTGCCCTTCTAGAAGCATGCATCACAATTTTTTTCCAAATGCCATCAAAATATATATTACTAGTATCTCCTCCCCTTGGTTGTGCTTTCCTCACGAGGATTATTTGTGGCTAGGCTTCATGGCCATGATATGCTCTACAGTAACCCCCTCCATCGCATAAAGACCGCAATTCTAGGTTTTTTTTTTCAGACAGGAAGACTCCCATGCCTTTCTAAACTGGTGGCCAGAAGTTACTTTCACCATGTAAATCAGTCTATCCACTTAATTAGGCCGATAACTGCTGTCCTATTCGTAGGCCATTTTGTTAGAGTATAGATGGTAGGTTAGGATAGAGTCCAGGACTGCCATATGTATCCACGGAGGTGTCTTGCCCTCCAAGACTCTGTACTCCTATATATTCGCCCCTAGAGGCTCAATGATATACATCGACCACATTATACGCATCCTACATAATCTTACATGGTATCAGACGCCTAGGTTTAGATCCTAACCCTAGCCGCCGCCGCTTCCGCTGCACCGCGCCGCCCCCGGGGAGATCGATCCCGATCTCCCTGGGGGTTGCGCCCTCGTAGGATGCGCGGTTGATCCTTCTGATCCACCGTGCCGTCGTGGTCAATCAGCACCAGAAGGACCTACCTCTCCAGTGGCCGCTCCCTGGCCGTGCTGCCATCGAGCTGCCGCCGGGCTTGCCGCTGCCTCTGCGCCCTCGTCCCCTCCGGCTTCATCTGGATTCATCGCCCCTCCCTGCGCCACAGGCCAGACCCTCTCCTACCAGCGCCGCCGCAACGCGAGAGCGCGGCTGCCGCGGTGGAGTTGTGCGCGGCTGCAACGGTGGAGTTGCTAGGCCACTGCGCGGACTGGAGCGGCGGGCCACCAGATCACCGGTCGACGTCGTTGCAGGGCTGCTCGGGCTGCACACCACCTCCATCAAGTTCGCTCGTGCGGGAAGGTCTTGGCCCTTCGTTGCGTCCCTGTCCCTTGCTCTCTGTCCACGGACAGGAAGAGATAAGGGTATGAGGTGGGAGGGTCAAAGATAGGTGCACCCGAGATTGTATCCGTAGACCTCTTCTAGCTGCTGTACCTTTTCTTTTTCCAATCTAAGATCGGTTTGCATCGCCCTGCCGTTCGTCGTCGCTTCATCGTCGACACCCCCGAAGGACGAGGTTGTTGCTGCGCCCTCCAGGCTGCAGCGACGACGCTCGTGATCGAGCCTCTATCGCTGGTGTCGCCGCCTTTCGCGGCGGCGGTGCCTGCACCACCTCGCCGCCCCTCGGCGCCCCGGAAGACCACCCGACGCCACGGGCTGACCGTTTGGTGCCTCCGATCGACCCCTCAGCGCTCTTCACGCCGTCGGTCGGTGACTCAGCACCGTCTCCACCGTCTCCAGGCGCCTCTGATCGGCCACTCGGCGCTCCCTAGCGCTGCCGGTCGGTGACTCAGCGCCTCTGCTCCGAGTGCTTCACGCCGCCAACTCACAGACATCGCCGCCGGTGTGCCGAAGCACAACAGTAAGCCGCGCTCTTAAGCCGTGCAATCGTCATCGCCATCTAGCTGCATTGTCCTGCTGAACCTGCCGCCAGAAGCTGCTGCATACCCGCAGCACCTCGGCTCTACGGTCAACCACTCGGTGTCTCCAGTCTACCACACGGCGCCACCCGGGCGGCCACGCTGGGGTCAGGATCGCCCGACCCCTCCTCCACGGCTACGATTACGTCCACCTCGACTACTTCGGCTACTTCGGCACTAAGGGGCCATCATCTGCATGAGCTACTCCAGTCGAAGCATTCGCACCGGCGTTCCGGCTGCGGGGGGATCTCTCTCCATTGTCCAGTCTGTCCGTTCGTGTTGCTACCGCTACGACTGCGGGGGGATGTTAGAGTATAGATGGTAGGTTAGGATAGAGTCCAGGACTGCCATATGTATCCACGGAGGTGCCTTGCCCTCCAAGACTCTGTACTCCTATATATTCGCCCCTAGAGGCTCAATGCAATACATCGACCACATTATACGCATCCTACATAATATTACACATTTATGGGTTTTTTTTTTCCAAACACGAGAATTGCACTTTTCATAGGATGGGGGAGTATGATGCAGCATTGATCAAAAAACAATTCAGTGAAAAGGATTGCACTTGCCAGCTGGCACATCCAATTCACCAGTCAGATTAAGTTCAACACTACAAGAGTCGCTAGGAAGTACCAATATATATTGTAATCAGTGTGATATTTCTAGATTTATTATTTTATATATAAACTAGTAAAGCAAGTTGGTGAGTGTGCGTGTACATTGTACTGTGTAATTCTAAAAAAAACTAGTAAAGCAAGTCAGTAATTCAAGTAAAGGCCTGCCTTACCTTCATATACAGCAATTGCGACTAATATTTGCATCATATCAGTATATCACTCACTATGGTATTTTTAGGTATAGAGAGAATATGTGACATACTACATCACAAATTTAATATGTTGGATCATAATTCCTTTTAAATATATATGTATTTGGGTTTTGGAATAGTGCCGCTCACAGAACAGCAAGAATTCCAAGATGAACACAGAAGCATTTTGTTTGTGGCTTTGTGCAACCACTGAAAGTAAATTCTACACATAGGCCTACAGCTGTATATGCTGTGCATAGTGGTATTGGTTCATCACATGTTGCTGGTTTGCCAAATCCAGAAAAATGCATGCAGACCCAGCAGTGTCATAGTATACTACAGTACATAGATAAAAATTAGAAAAATATGATATAATTTACAAACAAATAAAGAGAACATTCTTTCAAAAATAAGAATCAAAGAGTGCATGTATTGTTACATGATACCTTCTCTTCTCCATATATTTTTCTCTTTGGAAGTCTGCCTTTCTCTCTTACATACTGTGTTTTTAAGAAATAAATGGCCTGGCTCGAAATCAAAAGGGGCATTCCACGGGGAATGGATTATTAAAACTATGAATTAGCTAGCATGATCTAACAATCAATTTTTAATCATACACTACAATCGATTCTACATACTTGCAGCGGCGAAATCCAAACAAACTGCTCACACTTCAATTAAGATGTAACTTATATAATGCTGGTTCATTCTCTGCATATACTAGTATCTCTCTTGGAGTGGAGAAAGGCAATACAGAAAGGTGCTCAACTAACTAGGGCAAAGATTGTTCTTGTCAGTTTACCTTGATTATACGCTCCAGTTATCCATATTTCTTAAGATATGGTTATAATCTATAAGATCACTATACATTCTAAGACAAACCGACCTTATTTTGAGTTTTTACTTTAATACCCTCAGATGGTAGTATTTCAACGCAGTCAACCCAGTTTATGTACTCAACACGAGATGGAAAGAGAATTTGGGCTTATCTCATGAGATGGTATTTGCATTTAAGTTTTCAACAAATTGACTCCTAGTTAGTTTTCGCGGAGTAGTAGCACATAAACTTTTAAATGAAACAGTGAAACATATCAAAACGTTTAAAGATCCAATATCAAAAGCTAGAACAAGTAACTGTGCATCCAAACTCAACAACATGCGCAGAAACATGCTACAAATTTGTATAGAACCGGAAATGATACGTTTAGGCCCTCAAAGAAAGCATTACAATTCAATGAAGTACTAGAAAGAAAAGTTCTGTGCACACCTTGGTCACAAGCAAATTTTGCAAATGATATAGATCGATGTTGTGTTGCACATTAATTCATGAAGTCCACGTCCTGAAAGAAAAAGAAAGAGAGAAGAAAACAGCAGCAGCAGCAGCAAATGGATCATCAATCATGGGAAGACCACAAGATAATGCATGGTAAAACCAGATTAACTAAAGCCATGAAAAACCATTGAAATGAATGGCAGTGACTCTTACCAACCATATCTTCATCAGCAAACCCTGTAACGATCAGCCGCGTTCTCTCAATCCATGCTCCCTGCGTGTCTCTAGAGATCGAGAAAGAGAGATAAGGATATGATATGAGTAGAAAAAGAGGGGATGTAAAATCATGAAGGCTAAGAAGGGGCCAGCCAAAACCATGAAAGATCAAAATGTGTGTGACTTGAGTACGAGAGGGATAGAACAAGATACCTTGATGCAAAGCAGATCTGTCAAAAGCAAGCAAGGTGAGTCCATGGTCTTTGCCAAATATGGATCATCACATGGTGCACCCCACGCCCCATTTTTGAGCCAACAGGAGCTCAGCAGAAAGAAGCAGCACAGCAACCTCCAACGCCATGGCCGCAGGAGGACCCCCAAGAACTCCAGGCCAAGAAGAGCCTACTGTAGCAAGAAAGAGCAAAGACAGCGCATGAATAATGGCTACAGAATAATGGCTACAGTGCCCATGAGAGAAGATGAGATGCAGCTGCTGCGCCATGAAGAAGGGATGAGGGAGAGTGTGATGATGCAGTTGCTGTCTGTTCTGTTAAATCCTTACAGTGCCACAGTGTACTGTCAGCGCTCCTGATTCAGCTTCCAAGGCAGCAAGTCTGTAGAGTTGGAGAGAGACAAAGAGAAATCCTCGAAAATAAACGGTGAAACTACCAATCATTTTTCAGTGTACTGCAAAACCTACCATAAACTCAGCTCCCTCCAGGCTCATGCGAGGGAAATGGAAGCGCAAGTACTCTTTTAATTCGTCTCCGTGCCATCAGTATCAGCACTTCAGCAGCCTCCTACTACCTCCACCTCCTCATCCTCTTCCTCGGTAGTAGCCCCGCGACAGCCTGACCGAAAGGGATAAATTCGAGAGCAAAAAAAATAGGAGAAATCTATATGCGTATCTCTAGAAGATAAATGAGGTGACATGTCCTTGCTGCCAGAAAAAAGCCGTCTTCCCCGCGCAGCATGCGTGTTGTCCATCTCTGCGTGGCACGGTTCCCCAATTTCTCTCTCCCTCCCTCCGGTATTGGTGGCTGCGTCTGTCACCTCGCCAGCCAGCGGCCGGCCCTTTGCCAGGACAAGAGAGAGGCTGACAGAAAGAGGAGTGAGCACGCGGCGGGGACGGCATCTCCATGCCGGCCGCCGCGCCGGGTGCTCACTCTCTTCTGTCAATCTCTTCAGGGCCTCTAATCTTTTCTCCTGTAACCAAACCAGACACCAGATACGAACGGAGGAGCAATCGACAGGGAGGCGAATCGGTCGGTCGGTCCGGCCTATCTTCTTGGATCCGGTGAGCGGCGGCGGCGGCGGCGGCGGCCGTACTTGGAGCAGGAGAAAGAACGGAGGGAAGGCACCCGGCACGGGCTGTTAGAAGATGGGACGATGGGTTTGTACTACTCCTAAGTCCTACCTGGGCTCGCTTAAGCTAAGCTCGAGCCGCTGAGCTCTGATCGAGTGGCTCAGATTACCATTTACTTATTAAGTAGGAGTACGCTGATGAGGAGCCGTCAGGATCATCGACAGCGGGAGCTTGGAGCAGTGCTTTGGAGCAGTGACGGCGTGGTAATCGAACTGCCAGGGGAGCTGTAACACACACATCGATCCATGATGCATCGTCATCCAATGGTGATGCATCTCCCCGAACCCGAGAAGGCGAGGGGGGCAGGGGCATCGTCCTCTCGACCGGGGGACGATGACGTTTCGGCCATTGGTTTGCCTGTGGCATCCAACTGTGTTCTCGCGGCACGTCGGCCTCTACGACATGTTGTTAACCGGTCGGTGCCGCAACTCATCGCCATAGGTCCAAGACTCCAAGAGGGGCATTTTCAAAAGGTCCGCCTCTTCTTCGTTTCCGTCAAAAAAATCTCACCATATCCTGTCTTTGACTAATGGTAGTCGGTAGACGCCTCTCGGCCTCTGGAGCTTACTATTAAATAAATGAAATAAAAATGGGGCTGTTCGGCTGGCTGGCTGGTGCCGCTGGGCTTGGCTGCTGGGCCCACCAGCCAGCCTCCCGTCCCAGCCAGTCCAGCGCCAGACCAGCGCAGCGAACACCCCGAATGTTAGATTTGGCAAGAAAGTCATAGTGCTCCCCGGTCACAGATAAGTGGCGCTTTATAATTATCTTATGCCAATTATTCAAAAGTTTCGTTATTCTTAAAATAATATTAGTAGCTTTGTCACTAACAAAAATGTAATATGGTAATGATATAATGCTGATGCTTTCTAAATTTTTTGCCAAAAATATTAGTCAAAATTATGTTTTAGATACTGAAATTAATTAATTTATAGAAAGGACAAACATAAACTATAAATACTACCTCCGGGTTGGTAAAAAAATCGTTTACCATTTGACACTTGTCTCCAAAAACATATTTGACTAATACTTTTTTTATAAAATATTTATAAATATATTTTTAAAAAGTGTTTTTACAAAACTATTTTTCAATATAAATCTACTCATATCATTTTCACATCTCAAAGCTTAATATATACAATAATATTTACAGTCAAACTTTAAATTTTTTGACTTAGTACAATCCCAAAATGACTTTTTTTTAAGTGATACGAAGGACAAGCGCTAACTTGTAAGTCCATTGACGAAGGATATTGTAGTTGTGGTTCTTTTCTACTCCCTCCGTTCCAAATTATTAGTCATTCTTGGTGTCATTTTGAGTGTCTAAATTCATAGCAACTTCAATGAATCTACTAAAAAGCCATAATAACTAATAATTTAGAACGGGTGAATTATACAGTTTGTTTATTACATGCTTGCTAGCTAGACATGTGGATTATACGATTGTATCTTCTTTGTTCGTGTAGGACTACATGCAACTAGTGTTAATTTACGCACACTTTGTACCCCAGAAAAAAAATATAATAAACATATATGTATAGTTGTATATCAGAAAAAGCATATGTAATAAGTAGAAAGAAATGAAACATAAATAAAAACAATAACTAAAAATAGAAAAGAAAGTCAAACAAAAAATTTTATTTTCGGTTGGTATTATCAACAGGAACTAGTTAAATATGCCACTAGTCTGGTACATGTGGTGGGACTAAAAGCTGAGACATTAGTCTCCTAGTACCAGTTAGGAAATTGAGATTAAAGGTGGGTTCCTAATCCGTAGTGACATCATTTGTGATGATTCATGAAATACCAAAGTGTGTTTAGATTGTAGGGAAAAACACTGTAGCATCAGAAAATATTGTAGGATTTGTTGAGAAACGTGTTTTGTGAAGGTGAAATAGTGAAAAGTTAAAATGAGTAGTGAAAAGTTAGAATGAATAATAAATAGTTGAGAATCTGAACATGGCCTGAACAACACGTCTATTTAAAATGGACAGAGAACACGATTTCGCAATAGCCATGAGCTCTTCAATTCAGATGTCCTAAATTCTCTGCCATAAGGCCGTTGACACTATCATTTGTCCTGGATTCTTTGCCATAATGCCGTTGTGTACACCTAATAGCAGTATATGGCATCCGACTGGTGCCGGCTTTCAGCGATCGTCTCTGTCCGGTTGTGTTGTGTGCAGGACGACTGGTGAACAAGGGGCCAGGCGGGCTCTGGCTCAGGAATCAGGATCAGCTCAGGCTCAGCACTGTAGAGTATTGAAGGGTCACGCATGCAGGAGCTCAAACAGGCCAACCCACGCCTTTCGAGGTCCGGCCGGAGGTATTCCTTAGAGCAGCAGCAATGGTTATAGCCACATAGGATAAAGTAAATGCTAATAGATCATCTATCCAACAGGTATGCTATAACACATGATTTTATAATTGATGTGGAGCCTACAAGTCAGAATTTGTTCCTACTCTCTATCTCAGCTCGGTGTGGGAAATCATGTTGGTGGGACCGGCTTACGTGAAATCACGCGCTAGCGCATGTCGCTGAGTCTAGCGACGATTTCTCTCGCCCCCGTCGTCTCTCTCCGACTTGGATTGTTATCGAAAGCATTAACGACACCAGATGCCCTTACATGAAAAAACAGGCAAACAACCACCTGCGCAAGCTTGCTCCGTGGCGTCCATCCATCCGTCCGTCCACTATGACACAATCATATGACTATGTGTGATACATGCATCGTGTATTGAAGCTATATATATTTAGTCATATTTACCTACTTTAAATATGGGAACGTATGACATGAGAACTGAGTTCACTTAAATCTGAGTCGCATGATCTTCATCCAATGGGAAGGTGTGAGGAGAGATTTACAAAAGTATAATTAAGGAGGTGGTGATTTTACAAATCTCCCCTCCTACCTATCCCTGCGCGCTCCCCTTGATAAAGATCATACGGCCTAGATTTGAGTTCTCATAGTCCTCGCTAGAACTAAGTTCTCATAGAATACGTTGCCTTTAAATATTTAGCATTGGCTAACATAACTAAACCCTAGTTACCTTAAAAACATACTAGGAGAGAAGAGAGGAAAATATTCTTACATGTGGACCCCATTGCCATGTGTTGTCCACGTAATCAAAACCATTATTTAAACCAACAGATGATCAAATGTAAACTGGTCATGGATACCCGATTTTAAAGTTAAATGGCCGAAATCAAACTCACGACAGTTAAATGGCCAATTTTTTCCCTTACAAAACTATCTTAACATTGTTCTTCTTCTTTTTCTAGCAGCATAATAAATCAAATATGTACATGCTCGGTGCTTGAAAGGAACCGAAGGTTCCTCCCCTCTTAAATATTCCAAGTCATTGATTTAAAAGAAGTGTATTTTTGTAAACAAGAGTAGTTTAGGCCTGGTTTAGTTTGCCAACTTTCCAGTCACATCGAGTCGCATCTTATCTCACAGACACGTTTATCAATATGCTATTCACACCTCTAACTTTCCACCAACTTCCTCATCTAAACAAGCCACCGAAACAAGCCTATGTTCTATTCTCCCATTGATTCACGCCGGTGGGCCGCCTTCCCATCAGAGATCCCAACGACTCCACCGTTGCTCCTTAGCCACAAACAACGTCAGGTAGCTAGCAGGGGATTGAAGTCCAAGGCCTCACCGCCGCAGGGTGGGCCGAGGCATTCCTCGTCAGCAGTGGCGGACCTAGGTTTTTTTATTTAGGGGGTGCCACATAAAAAAAATTTACATATAAAACGGTATGTTTTATTTTTAAATTTGATAATGAATAGTAAAAATTCACCAAGCGTATTGTTGACGCCGCGGCCGCGTCATCAGCTCGCCTCGAGGTCAACTGTCAACCGCACGAACGCCAGGCCAGAGGGACCCGCCGAGCCAGGGATGGAAAGTCTCAGAGTCGACCAGAGGCGCTGGCCTGAGAGCGACAGCGGCGAGCCAACAGTCGAGGCGCGAGGTGGAAAGGGCGACAAGCCGATGACGGCCGCATCCTAGGCATCGACCGTCGGGGGCGAAGCCACGGAGGGCCGTGGGCCGTGCGTGTGGGTTTCCTATCTATCTTCCACGAGATAGCTATAAGCCATCCATCTTTAAAGCCCACTGTAACCCAATTAACCAGCACATATATTTAACATTTCTCTTCAACATTTGTTTTCAGCTTGTTCAACAATTTACTTCATCAAGTTCAACCCTTTCACTAACAGATTCAACATTTGACATCAAAATATTGAAACTGTAGGGATCAAATGTTGATGCTGGAATAACAAATGTTGAAACCAGGATTTCGAAATGTAGAAGCTGAATGAAGAAAAAAATAGATGAACTTGGGCCAATTTCTTAGGGGTGCCATGGCACCTATGGACCCCTACTGGGCCCGCCACCGCTCGTCAGCCACACCGTCATGCAGTAGCGGCACGACGCTCGATTTGCATGTACACGGCCTCGCCGTGCAAGTCGACTGCTCAGCCCTCGATAGGAGTCGGCTGCGACGGCTCTTCAGGCACTCGATTTGCAAGTCGACGGCCTAGTCGAACACGAGCTGGCACGTTCAACTGTGTGAAACCTCGGCACTTGAGACACGAAGACAAAGGATACATGTTAATTGCATCAAAAGATGATTAGTGAAAATACAAATATATTCTTCTAATTAATGTCATAACTGATTCCAGGCCCACTAAATTTTAGTTCCTGGCCCACCACTTAGGTTTCTTATAACAGGTTTCTTTTCTATCGGCATAACTTTTTCTTTACCTTTTTGTTTTCAGAACTTAACTGGACAAACATTTTATTAAGAAGAAAGAAAACTACAACACATACGACCTAACACCAAGACCCAAACGAAATTTACGACGGGAGGAAAAAAAGAAGAAAAAAATAAACCAAACCCAATATCAACTATTGACCGGACGGGAGATGTGTGCAGCGGAGTCACTTCAATCTTTAGAGATGCTCATAGAGGTAGAGTTTGCTTACGTATGTTCACAAATAAGACGAGTGTGCGTGACGGCGGGCGTACACCGCGTATAGCGTCTGCCCCTGTCGACCGGTGATAGGCTCTGGTAGTCCGGTGGGCTCCCGTACCGTACCGTCTGTACGTGCTCATCCGCCGCGGGCGTGGGTCCCTGAAAAAACAGCTAGGGTGCCGGTGGAGCACGGCAGCACGCACGAACTGACTCGTTGGGACCGCCGACCGATGGTCATGTCCGAGAGCAGCGCACCGGCTTGGTAGTATCCGGCAGTCTGGCACGTACCGTACGTTCCCCCTCCATAGCGTACGTAGGCTAGTGGCATTTGGCCGTCCGCGGCCCCACGACCACCATACTGAAGTGTTCTGTTCCTCTTTAAAATCCTGTTGATTTGAGGTGGATCTGTTTTTTTAACACACGGTAAAAGTTTATGTTTTTTATAAATTTTATTAGGAGAATTAACTTAGTTAATCAGACAAAAAAAAACTATACAACTTCAGCCAGTAAACCATAGAACTCTGTCTGGTCGGATCGGGACATCGACATGAGCTAACCTATCAACTTCGACTGGTCAGACTGGGACGTCAACACGACCTAACTAATCAGAACTTACAGCCTTTAGCCTGTCAGATTGGGATATTGACACGGACCAACTCATCTCATCTTAAAACTCTGGCCGGTCGGATTGATCCATTTAACTCAACTCACTCAGAACAAAAGACCCCAAGCACCACGATCTTCCTCAAACTCAAAGTAGCAACACCTGTTTGAAGCTGATTCATTCATATCCAACATATGCCTCCAGCAAGGAGAAACTATGATAGCGAACTGTCGACGTTTTCACCTAGGAAGAACTCGCAACAAACGATCACAACAAACAACAAGCATCAGGGGACCGCTCGGTCACCACCACGATAATTTTGGCACGTACCTGAATGAGTCGTCGTCGTTGCCACCAAATCTTCAGGAAACCAACCCTTGCAAGCTACGACCAGCCAATGGTCCGAGCCACGCGGACATTGGTGATAGGAGTGGGCGTCCCTGACTCCCCGCCGTCACTAGCAGTCCTGGCGCCCATTGCAGGCATTCCCATCGCGTGCGCCATGGTCAGCATGCCAACGCCACTGACACGTTGTCCGTGGAGCAAGCCCGGCCGCCAGCCACCCGGGGCCCAAACCGCGACGACGGGGATGTGGAAGGCCAGATCCGGCCATGGGTACATCTATCCATCCAATCTGCATGCAGATTTGGGCACCCCCGATAATCGACGCCTGATGGTGTCTAAGACCGCTAGCAGTAGTCCGAGGGGAACCCCGTTTAGAGATTCGGGCCAAGGGTGCACGAGCTTCGCTCCCCTGCCTTCGAGAGGAGAGGTTTAACACAGAGAGTTATACATGTTCGGGCCTCCTAGGGATAATAGCCCTACGTCATGTTTGGTGGAGAGTGGTTCATTAGCGTGAGAGGGGGTGAGAATGGAAGCCGATGTCTTATTGGCACTTGAGTGATCAGCCTCAATTCTTCTACTTGGGATTCGATGTTTTACGGTTACCCTTTCTATCCTATTTATAACCTATCCTATGGGCTTTTTGGGGAGGCAAATATATTTAGTAGAGTACACTGAATGTGCCCTTGGTCGGCGCCGCAAAGTGCAAGTGGGATATGTGGGTAGGTCCCGCGTCAGCCCCCCACGTCCCATTGGGCGAGCGTGGAGGATATTCTTCCTTGGTGTAGACCTTGGGTCGGGACCTCGCGGGTTCTCCATGTGCGGCATGAGGGGGCCCCACATCATCCCGGCCTTCTTTGACGCCTCCCCCTCTGGTCTACGGGGCAATGCGGGGAGTTGAGAGGGCTCCACCTCCATCGTCTACCGTTAGCGGATGGGATGTGACCGAGGTAGGCAGGCCCCTTCAGCCTGTGCTACCGTCCTTGTGGCTTGCGTAATAATTCCATCTTATGGGGAAGCGCGCCTTGTGGGGCTCGCCTCTGGTGTCGTCAGGCGGGGCCAGAGTAATCCGCCCACCTAGGGCAATCTTTATTAACCGCAAAGCCTCCTCGGTTGGGACATTTTTGTCCCTGTCTCGTCTTCTAGAACACGGGCCAGGTCGCACCCTCTCCATGGGCCGTCCTGGCCTACACGCTTCTCTAGGCCTTGGGCCACTTTACTAGCGCTCGGGGAACCCCGATCTCTCGGCGCTGACAATGTCGGAGAAGAGCCACGACCACTGCCACACCCAAGACCTGCCATAGAGGAAATAGAAAGAAGCAAACAAGGAACAAGAGGGAAAGAGAGGAGATGAGAGGAAAGGGGAGGGGGGAAGGTAAGGGGAAGGAGGGGTTAGCTGCGGCCAGCAATGGAGATGGCGGCGCTCCTTTTGGAGGGAGGCGGAGTCGCCCTCATGCAGCCCAAGACGGCGACGCGAGGGCCAAGGAATATTCCGTATTATGTGAGATGGTGGATTCATTCTTGAAGAATCCTGCCCAGGAACAACAACAGCCTTAAGCACAGCTTTTGGAGCTTGCTTCGAGCAACAAGAACGTCGGGAAATGAGTCAACTGCGGGAGCATCGAGAGCACGCTTTGTTCAATCTGATTACCTCACAACTACTTCCATACTTTGTTTATCCCTATTGGCCCGCTCTGGCTAACCCAAAACTCGCTCATAATAGCGGAAAGAGGGCCGCGCCCGGTTCCAAGGACAACAGATCCTATTTCTTCTTATACATCAATTATGCCAATTCGGGAGCTTCATCGTTTGTATCGTTTTCATAGTCTTTTGACCGGATTTTACTTGATAGGGAGGGATTTTCTTTCTTTTGCAGGAACTGGGATTGCACTAGCTGGTGTCTTGGGTCAAGAAGGTATCTGGTATCGTGAAAGTAGGGCTGGTTTTAGATAAGTTTGATACTGAAATAAATCTATCTCAATTCACCTAAAGTGGATATGAAAGGAACGGACCTGAGTGAGATTCAAGAGGAGAGAATGAATTGGCAAAGCCGAGACCCTTCACCATATTTTTCCCAAGGGAGTTGCATTGCATGTTTCATCATCTAAAAATTGTTTCAAACCGCAATATTCAAATCGCAATACAATTCATTTCAATTTTCTTAAAGAGTCATGTAATTTTATGTTTGACAAAAATTATAGGTAAGATTACAAAGGTTTATGCCACCGAATCGATATACTATAAAATATATTTAGTGAAGAAGCTAATGGTACCTATTTGGTATTTTGAATGTTAGTATTTTGTTGTATAAATTTGAGATACTTTGACTATATAAGAAAGTTATAATGATCTATAATTTGGAACAAGGGGATAATTAGCAAATAAATATAGTTTGAAGGATCTGATTTTCGAAGGTCAAAAACGCAAAAGCGGCATTCACTGGATGCAGTCATAACTCACAAGTCATGCAGCACGCAGGCAAAGCAAGCAACCGCAGTGCCGCAGGAACACAAAGTGGCACTGTGGCAGGAAGGGTTTTGCCTCGTTCTTTTTTTTTCTTTTTTTTTTGTTCTGTGTGGGGGTGGGGGGGGGGGGGGGGGGGTGGGCTTTGCCTCGTTCTGAACAGTCTGCATGCCCTCGAAAGTGAACCGTGTATTGGTGTTGCTCAATAAAACAACTACTCTCTCTCCCGCACGCGCGGAGACGCACACAGAGACTGATTCTCGTGGTTTGGCCAGTAAACACGAGGCGTAGTAACAAATCATGAATAGTAGCACTAGCGGGTGCAGTGCTGGTCTGCCGTGGCAGTCCATCAGCTATCCTCGCATGGCTGTGACTTGCGCCTAGTCGTGCTTCATATGTTCTCTCTCGGTTGTTGTTTGATTTGTTTTTCTTTTGCAGTCGTGGTCGTGCACTCGTCGTGTCCTTTCTACACACGGTTCTTTAACCTAGGTGAGCGTGCTTCTAAGTTCTAACCTTTCTCTGCTGTTTAACAATCTTCGATGCCTCCTCCTCGTTCTCCTTCACGGTGGCATGTTATAAAGGCGTCGTTATTGGTCTCATGTGGGAAAAGATGATAGCTCCTTTTTGCCAACACTGCAGTTTCCACTCGTAAGACAGGTGGTTGAGAGTGGTAGGGTCCCCCAGAAGGCCCAGACAGTGTCGGGAGGTTGTGTTTAGTTCCAAAACATACTTTACACTTTCTATTCATTTTCCTTACAGAACATATTTTTTAGAAAATTTATTTTTCACTTTTTCTATTCATTTCCTTCACTGAACATGTTTCCAAAAAGAAAAATTCTTCTTTTAAGCGTTTCTGGCTTCAACAAGCCTAGCCAGAATCGCCCTGGCCACCGGCGTAGGGCAGGGAAATGATGTTTCTGCCATCCAAACCATTATCCCTGGCCCACTTATATCAGTGACACTTGGGGCATCGGTCTCCTACGTGTCATTGACAGACTAGTGGTGTAGATGAGTGGTACCCTCATAAACAGTGATGATAATATCAGAAGTTGGGTTCTATCGCTAATCAGGCATGGTGTCACGAAACCAACAGGTTCATTGCAAAACTGACGCTTCACTTTCAAGCCCTGCCGGACGAGTATAGTACTCCGCACAGAAACACAATTTGGGCTATCAGTCTCTACATTGTGAAGTTTATATCAGGTCTTTCGCTAACTGCTTACAAAATAAGAATCATTTTACACAATGCAATTACCTAGTAATGTTACAATATTACATGCGCCTGCTGGCCACAGTTGGACACCATATGCTGGGTTCGTTGGGATTGCTGGTACAAATGTTAGCTCTACAACTACAACAGGATCCACAGTCGAGTATACAAAATGTCAGCCTCACTACTTGATGCCCAAAGCCGAAACAATTCTAGTAGTTTTTTCTACAAAATACACAGCTTATGAAGAGCTTAGCGAGAGAGCACCAGATGCAAAGAGAAGATTCCTCCGAGAGAACTGCAATCGATCAGTTAATTCTTCAGTCATATTGCACCATAATAGCATGAGCTAAATTTAACTATCCTGAATAGAGTAGAAAAAGTCTCACCCGCAGGCTATAAACAGGAGTAGATTTTGTAGGGAGAGCTTTAAGCAGCCTCAGTCGGTTAGCTGAACCACCTTTGCTGTTTCAGAAAAAAGGCGAGGTCATTTTGCCATCGAAGTAAGAGAACAAAGTATATGCCCGAATGGATGATTATGTTTGTATGTAAACCAACTTACGTGTCCTCCGTCTTCAGGGCCTTTGTACTGGAAGTGACATCCCAGAGTTTTACAGTACAGTCAGCTGATCCAGATGCAAGCAATGCCCCTTCACAGCTAAAATAATAAGATAATATATGATCTGTGAGCACACCTTTCTGGAGCATATAATTAACAGCACTGCTTTAAAATATCAACGAACCACAGTCCTACATATATATCAACAGCACTGATCAAAGTGGGAAGTGATGCAAAAAAAAAGGGGGGGGGGGTATATTATTATTTAGACATTACATATCCCAATAGAATGTAACGCATAGAGCCATAGACCAATGACTGACTGACTGTATTTTCATTTACTAAGGTTCTCTGCAAAAGAAGATTCATTGCAGGTAGAGTTAAAGCCCTCGACTATTGGTCTAACAGTAAGATTATGTGCACCGTGTTTATTGAAGATATTTGTACCGCTTGTAAAAAAAAACTCCATGATTAATTTATGTTGTAGGCCAAGGGATCTCTAGTGCGCATCCAAAAGTTAATGAGAGCTAAGCTGAAAATAACACTATACTGTGAAGTCTGAACCCTAAGCATAGCCAATGATATCCAAAGTGGATTGCAACCAAGGGGGGAAATGTTCTGTTTAAAGACTAAAGAACTCATTGGACAATTACCAAATTTAGTCAGCCAAAAATCTACAAGGCAATAAGCAAACAGAGTAGCATATCATCTAGCTGATGTCATGGCTCATGTATTCTGAGTCTGAGGAGTTTAGGTTTACAATCGCACTACTCTGCCCCAAAAGAAAAAAAAAAAAAACTAAGATCACCTAGAGATCGAAAGGCAGTGACCTGTACTCTTTTTTTTTCTGCAATTATCAGATCAAAAGAGATTTGGGGTGCTGATACCAACTACCAAAATCGCAAAAATGATTACCTGAAAGCAAGTGTCCACACACAAGAACTGTGTCCTAGCAGTGGCGAGACACAGCGACCAGTCGAGAGATCCCACATCATGATGGTTCCATCTTCGTCTCCAGAGGCCATGTATCTCCCATCGGGTGACATTGCCAATGATAAGACCATACTCCTATGACCAATAAACATCCGTATACACTCACCCGTCTGAACATCCCATAGTCTTACAGTTTTATCACTGGAGCCAGTGGCAATGTAGTTACAGTTTACATGCCACTGAACACACTGAAAGCAAATAATTTGCAGGCAATAGGGGGGAAAAAGATCAGAGATCAGTCAAAACATGCTGGCATCAATGCAGGACACAGATAAACAAGTGGATATCAAAACAAAGGATTAAAAACACCAACAATTCCATCTAACCAAACCATTAATGTTCGAATTGTATATGAAGTTATAGGACCAGAAGTTCACTTACATCAACATCAGAAAGATGCCCAGCCATTATTCTCAAGGGTTGAATTTTATCCATCGTCCAGATTCTAGCAGTCCTGTCATGCGAAGCACTAGCAAAGTAATGGCCAACTGGGCTGAACTGTCATTGAAGTAAACAAAAGAAGGTATCAACAGATAGTACAGTGAATACTTATATTAGACTATTATAGATGTTTAAAAATGCGAGATCAACAACTTAAATGGTTATTCACATACCTGGACATCCCAAACTGGGTAGTTGTGTCCTTTGTAACAGACAAGATTAGCATTCAGCTTGGTGCTCCACAGTCTAACTGTAACAAATAAAGAGGATAGAGTGCTAAAGTGGATACTAAGAACGGGTTTCTTACAAAACGTAAAAAGGTAAAAGCACTACGTTTAGATGTCTTACTTGTCGAGTCTGAAGATGATGACAGCAGAAAATCCCCAAACGGGCTAAAGGCTGTGGAATAAACAGGTCCAGAATGACCTTGGAATAATGTATAGGGTCTTTTTCCCTCATCTACTACTGAGATGCGTTCACCCTGGGAAGATCCATTCTCCCCCTGTGAACCAGCTGAAAATCAAAATTTGCCGAATTAGCAAACGCCATAAAAGAATAACTGGAAATACTTGAATGCCAGAGTTATTTTGATGTCTTTAAACAAACTTTGGAGACAAATGTCATGTAGCTGAGAATCGTAATACACAATCAAGTTTGATGTTAAGATAATACACACATAAAGCTGTAGCTATAGCGCTTGATGTAACTTAAACTGATTAACATTTCCAAAAAAACACAAAAAAACAAACTAGATGCAAAATTATGCATGTATTTTAGTATAGCAACATTGAGAATAGAGAGTGAAAGAATTGATAGGAACAAAAGGTGTCATACGCACATGTTTTTGCTGGTTGCCCAATCTTTGACATATCCCAAACCTGGTGAAAGCCAAGGAAATCTTATCAGCTACAAATATAAATAGCATGACAGCAAAAATACGAACTGAACCGACTGACCTTTACTGACGAATCAGAAAACCCTCCCACAACCATCGATCCATCGTGTGATATCGATGAGCAATTTAATCTGTGTTCCACAGGATGATATTCAGCCCAAAGTATTCACAGAGAAGATATAAACATCGAATAACAGTTATATTTACCCATTATGTGTGTTAAGGAATGTGTAGAAGCTAACAGAGGGCAATGCCACACTATTCAACTGTGCACGGTTCCGTAGGTCCTCGAGAATTGATTGTTCGACTTCAATAGGCCTGAAACAAATACATAAACATTTTCCTGCATGATACATGCTAGCATGCATATCTCAAAGTCGATTACTTTGACAGATAAAAGTGTAAAACAAGTAAACAAGGAATGAGCCTCTAAGGTCCAGGAGCTGCTTACTAGATCACTGCACCAGCCTCGTAGGCGCGGTCCGTGGTCAGGTCTTTCTTTTCCTTTTCTAGGTAACTAGCCTCTGGTGATATATTTAGTGTGTCTTTTGGCTGTGTTTAGGTGTGTGCTTGGTTGCTGTTTTTTTAACGACTCATTTGGGTATCGCTGTAGTATTTGTTCATACACATGGACGCCCACACACACTACCCACACCACCCGTGTATAAAGTATAAACAAACCTACAGCTACACTCAGACATGAAGACCGCGTCCTTGAGATCAGCGGAATCCTCTGACTATGTAGGGGACGGGCATGTTGCGCTCCCATTATGGCTTCACGCGCAAGAGGCAGATGCTTGGAACTAATCCAAGTGGAGACAGTAGAAATTATGGTGCTGCACCGCACACACCCTGGTGCGACACCAGCGTTGCGATCGCAGGGGATCGAACGCTGGTGGGCAGCCTCACCACTGCGAGTGCTACCACTGAGCCACTGGCTCATTCGCGTGTGTTGTGCTTGGGATGGGGGCTTCCCTAACCGCTGTATTGCTTTTTTCCACTCTTAATGAAATGACACGCAACTTTCTTGCGTCATTCGAGAAAAAAGGAACAACCTCCAAACTATTGGCAAAAAAATAGTGCAGGGTTAAATTTGTTGTAAATCCAGCAGTGCCTTAATTTGTTAGATCCTATAAAAAAACCCTGTTCAATTTCAGCTTGTATTTCAAAATAAGTGCCGTGCTCAAAATCAAAAGTTCTAGCAATTATATGTCATTCACATGTTGGACTTTGACCTACCTTTTCAGTGACACCAATGGCTGCTTGAACAAAGGCCTAAGGTTGAGGGGTCGTTTTTTGGTGGGGGGTGGGGTTCAAATATTGGCAATATAAAGAACATACATGAAAATTTGGACAGTTTATAAGTTACAACAAAGTAATTAGAAACATACGTAGCTGGAAGAGTTAGCTCCGGTTTCACTCGAGGTGCCACAGAAACCATGCTTGTTTCAGTTCTAACATTTTTTCCAGTTGCACCTACAAGCTTATCCTTTTTGGTCTTTTTAAGAGAAGAACCTTGCTTTCCACCTTCTGCGTTTCTTTTCTGTGGAAAAATATAATGACAGATATATTATGACCATGAACACAAGTATGTGCCGGAACACTATGCAAAGACAACAAAATTCTTGTGACCAGGAATACTGATATACGGATAGTGCAGTGGGAGGCAAATTCTCAATGTAGGTTGCCATTTCTATGGCCCAACGCCCCAACCGTATATCACACATAATGTAACAAGATATGACCCCTTGCCTTGTTATCTTCTGCATCAGCATCCTTGTTTTCAGCTTCGATTTTATCAGATTCTGCTAGTGCCTTCTCCATTCGCTCCTCAACGGAATCTTCAAGCAACTGGAAACATTTTTTAAGTAAAAGAAGTGCATGACAGCATATAAAAGGTACATTAAATTTTCTGTAGACAAATCAAATACAAACTCCTTAATATGTGCTGTTGACTATTCGATACAGCTTAAGTGGAAAACAATCCAACTGATGCATAACGTACCCCCCAATGTACTTCCTTCTGATTTATCTGTTTTGCCAAGTCCTTGCTTGTTCCAATCAGAGCAACAACATCGGCATCATCAGAGATTAATGAGGGCTGCCCAGGAGATACTGCCAATGTACAAATAGAAATGGCAGAGAAAATTCTCAGAAGTGAAGATGCATATCACAAGTACTAAATTCAACAGGTCATGCAATTGTACCTTCGAAAGTTATGTGCTCATTGATTACTCCAAGAACCACAAGAGCTTGTGTTTTCTGGAGATACTGGAGAAGCAATTCATATGAATACTGCAATTGGAAAATAAGGTCAAAATTTTAGTTCGAGCAGCTGGTTTTTAAATAGCAACACCGAAGCTCCCAATAACTCATATTACACATGCTCCCAAGGAACGAAGGAAAAAGTTATAGAATCATGGCCTGCCACAATACAATAAAGTGCAAGCTAGTATTACCTGTTAACTATCTTATTGTCCAGTAAACTGAAATAACACTTAATTTTCAACAAATGTCCATTGGATTAATCAACAGAAGAACAGAAACAGAAACTAAGGTAACCTTTTCCCCTGTCTACATATGTAGGTGTGAACTTGGAAAACTAAGATCATGATAAAGCATCATATGTAATTTTATTATGATGTGCAATATTTTGTCTACAATAAGATAGAATTGAGTAGAATTAGTAACGTAGTTACCTCACACAATTTAATTTTAAATTTATTTTGCCTTAAAGATCGGGCCAGCTCCATTTCCTGAAAATTATGGTATGCAGAAGGTAAATGTGCAGTTCTGGAATCTTAAGGGGTACAATCAATTATACGAAATAAGTATTCATTCAAAATGTATGCAAAATGTAGCTAAATAACCTCCAAATGTGAAGGAGAAAGGACGGCTTCCAGCTTCTGAAGATCCCTTGAATGCATCACTTCATGATCTTCCCGAAATGTATGGAAAAATGACCGAGCTGCAAGATAAAAAAAGAAAGAAATTCTCTGAATAAACTAAGGTGAAAAACAAAAACTGAAGAAATCTATACAACTATGCCAACAATGAGAAATACCTTCCTGCATATGCCCCTCTGCCACTAGATCCATGAAGCAATGGATAAAAACTGGGTACAGGACCCGAAGTAATTCATGCTATGCAGAAAAAAAAAATCAGTATTAAGAAATATTAATTATATTGCCAGATTTAAGAACAGAAAGGTGCACCATCAGAAAAAGAAACCAATTATGATAATAAATAGTTTGTGCACCAGAAGGCACAAGAAAAATACCATTTTGACAAATTAGAATTGCATAAGTTATCAAGTGTAAAACAACACTTAAATGAAAAGATTTGTGATTCATTGGAGAAAGTGTAAATTCATTATAACGAACACAAAGAGGATTCAATTAAAAGTGTTACTTGAAGCTAACAGAAACAAATGAACAATTTGGATACAAGATATCAAAAGCAATCACATTTACTAAAGACATGGACATGAAGTACAAATTATCTACAAGCGATGCACCTTGTATTGATCAAGAGAACTATATGCCCATGTTCTTAGTTTACTATATCCATCATGGTATCTTGCTGGATCATTCTCAGACCTGTAATTGAAGAACATAAGTAACAAAAAATGGTATATAGTAAGGTCATAAGAGAAAATATAAGCCCTTCAAAATCTGTATATACTAACGGACTGCAAAAAATATTTATAGGCAGGTAACAACAAAACAACTGACTTATTATAATATTAATCAAGCACCATTGAATTAATAAACATACCGATTATGACATGCAAGCGGTTCAGAAAACACATTTTTCCACAGCCAGAGGCAGCAGCCTTCTCTTTGATTAACAATAACAATGTACAGTATCTAGCAACCCAATAAGACTACGCAGCAAATTTGCGATTACACACCCCGTGGCTCCAATTACTCCTACAGTCCTGTACCCTCTGAGCTAATTTTGAACTCTGAGATGAGAAAACTAGGCGACAGTTCACACTGAAGCAAGCAAAGTACAGTCAAATCAACAGTCGAGCACTTGAGCTAGGGTGCCGAGATTATACACTAGGGAACCGAGAAAAAATTCACCAATTCGAATTCATTCGAAAAAAAATTACACTAGTCCACCAGCTAGCATCACAATGGAAGCCACCGCCACTGGCGGAGACGTTCCAAGGCCCCGACTAGCTATCGTGTGGGAAGCAGGTTAACCTACCTGTCAAGCGCAACGTCGGAGATGGCTGAGGTGGAGAGACGGTTGCGCTCCTCCTGCAGCGCGAGCTCGGTGAGGCGGAAGCCCTTGCGCTGCAGGTACTGCTGAACCTTCTTCTCCATCTCCTCGTCTTCCATTGCCGCCGCCAGCGCGGTGGAGCGAGCCGAGCCGGCGAGCTCTAGGGTTTAGTGGGTCGTCCGGATCTCCAAAACGCGCGGCTGGTAGCGGACGCCGGATGGCGGACGGAGGCTGACCGGAAAAGCGTAGGAGCGAGGCCCCGGCGGCGGCGAGTATGGGAGCCGAGGTCGTGGCGAGCGGACCAGGCAGCGAGCGGCGAAGGTCGTCGACGGACGACGAGCGGACGCGGCGGCGCGCGACTCGTATCGGGATGGGCCAAAATGGGACGATCGACTCAAGTATTGGGCCAAACTGGGCCGTGCCCGCTAGAAAAGAGGACCACCGAACCAGAGAAGAGGCAACGTGAGAGAGGAGAAAGAAAATGATTTCGGGAAAAAGTCCATTTTAAAATCTTCAACTATTGCGCTCATTCGATTTTCAACCTCATTATGCAAACCAGGATCTTTCAATCCTGAACTACCAAAACCATTTATTTATTAACCTTCTCCGGTTCAAAGGTAGTTTGTGCAACAAAAGTCCATTTTACACCCTTAAATTATAGTTTTTTCGATTTTCAACCTCCACCGTCTCAGCTGCGGCGACGGGCGTGAGCATCAGCTCCTCCTCAGTGAACTTTGATTTGAATCAACGTGGGTAAAAAGAGGGTGCTGACTGGCCTCGTGGCTAAACACCAATACTGGGTGGCTCACAATCATGGTGTTGTTCGTTGATGGAGGTTGAAAATTGAATGAATGTCATATTTCAATAGGTAAAATTGACTATTTCTTACACAAACCACCTTCGAAACCAAGAAAGATTGATAAACAAACGGTTTTGATAGTTTATGGTTGAAATATTCCTAGTTTTATACATTGAGGTTGAAAATCGAACAAACGCCAATAAGTGAAGTTGTTAAAAGACCTTTGACATGATTTCGTGATGTTTTGGGCCGTTTCGGATGGGCTTCGTGATTTTCTGAGTTGGGCTTCGAGATGTCCCTGTCCATCTCGGTTGAGCTTCGTGACGTTTGGGTTCATTTCGGATGGGCCCAAATAGAGAGACTATGCATCACCTTTAGAAGAGACACCCAAATCAACCACTGCTAATTGTATCATCACTACGGGCGGCAACTACCAGTACCATGTCCTCTAAAAAAAGTGCAACTACCATGTTAGCACCTTTACATCCTTTACATGGGGTATCATATGACAACATGCACCAGGGTTCGAGGAACACATTCAACACCCTCAGAACACATTCTTGCACAAGTATGTCTTGAGACAATCATGAAAACATGCCCATGCAACACCCCAGAAGCTTTCCATACCTGTACGGAAACAAATGCATTGACATAATTTCATTTACAATACACACCAATAGTTATGCAGGTTCTCCCCAAGTTCTGATTCTACTCAAAATGATTCACAGATGAAAGAAAGGTTTACCTTCAGCAAGCGTGAATCCATCACCTCAGCATATGATTAATTAGCATTCACCTGATATGAAAGCATGATTATTGAGCATTCACCAGATATAAAGATGACTTCGTCAATAAAGGCATATAAACTATGACAACAATCACCAAACAAAGAGATGAAAGTTCACATGAAAATATCACTATTAACTAATCATTGTTTGGCCCGTTGTAAAATATGAAAAACTAGGTTTCCATCACTTGATATGAAAGCATGTGTTAGTGTTATTGCCTTTTCACACCTCAGGTGGAAGAACAAATATCATCCAGGCTATCAAGTTAATAGAATACTTAGCCGTATCTCCCTCGTCTTTAACTATGATGTTATGATGTTGTCAATAACAAGACGAGCTTGTATAATTCTTCCAATGGCCTTATGGCTCACAATTGTGATGGACAATGCACAAAGTGAAGCAAGATCAAAGCGCCCAGAAAGCAGGACTCCTTGGGAGTAATTGTATTCTGGCACTGCATGCTTATTATTTGGAATGCATTTACACTGCATGATTATTTGCAAAGCACTATGGTCACACACAGATTGTACTATTAGTGAACAGGTATGATTAGACTATTAAGAAAAAGTGTTACAAGACCAGACCCACGCGACCTAAATAGCTATCAGATCATATCGACACTGAAAAGGTGCAAGTACCTCAATTATTGCTGCCAAACAATCTCTCTCGCAGAAGCTTCAAGCCTATCGCATGCTCAGTTCTCACCTCATCGGTCATCACCCTAGTGTTCATGCCCATAAAACTGTTATATGTTTTCAGCATAGCAGCCTCCCTCTTGAGCCTCGCCGCCTCAACCTTTGCATCAGAAACCCTCAGCTGGACCTTTATGAACTCGTCATGGCGTCTTTTAGCTCCAGCCTGAATTTCCAAATACTTCTTTATATCTTCATCCAAGCCATTGTCATTGGCCTTGACCTTGCCTTTGCCATTGCATTGCCTCTTAGCTTCTTTCACCACTGTTGGTTGTTCCATTTCTCTGGTATCTTCTGATGTGGGCGTGTTGTTCCCCACCTCTCCCTCGTCACCCAATTTCCTTTTGTTTGATTTCTCATCAAGGTCCTCCAAGACTGCATGCCACTTGGGTTCGTCACGGAGAGCCTTCCAGCAATGCATAATTACGAATGGGCCTTCTTTATAGTCGTCCAAATAAAATTGCAGAGCCTTTTCTATCAACTGGTCATCCGATTGTTCGCTATCATCAGTTGATGCAGCCTTCTTCAAAGACCAGCAGAAAAACCCGACTGATCTCTTAATCTTTTGGAATCTATCTTTGAGGTGCTTCACTTTCCTTTTACGTCTTTCAGATGTAGTGCTATTGTAGGATGCAAGTACATCCCTCCAGTATTGATCATTTTTCTTGACATTACCGCTGGCTAGGTCATTGGAATGGTCTAACCATGCGCGCACCTACAATTTAGCTTACAAGGTCAGAGATAGCTTGATTCTAGGTAAAGGGCAATTTAATGACTTAACTTACCAATCTCAAGTCTTCATCCGGTTTCCATGTGAGGCGCTTCTCGATCCTAACATCATCACTGTCATTAATGTTGATGACATGATTGCCTTTTGAAGCCAATGCAGCATGTTGAGCCATTGAGACAGGAAGTGGTTGTGGTGGCCATGGTGGCGCGAAATAAGCATGACCATTTGGGGGAAAGTGCAGAAAACCACCAGGCATACTACAATCGGCACCATAATAAAATGAAGCAATCAGTACCATACATTATCATGACACAACTGGTGCATACAATCAGAATCTGATTTCACAATGAACCGTTAAAAGGTGCATAAAACAAAATGTAATAAATTCATCAAAACATCTTCCGCGTAATTTTAAGTATACAATGTTCTGCGATTTTTGCCGAATCGTCATTTCATCTTTCAATAAGAGCAGCGAAGTCAATTGTTAACCCAAGTGACCATTTAGGCATGTGCATGCATAAGCTCTGATTAACTCAATATTGACAAAACCGCAGAAGGATACACAGGCATCGCAACAGTTCATCATTGCAGGATACAAAAGCACAGAAGGATCACAGAAAATGAACGCAGCTTGTATCTTTATAGCATATAATTTATTTCCCAACAGAGAGAGACCGAAGCCTTTATCTAACAGGAAGTCTTCAAGAATTTTGGGTGAAGATTTGAATAAGAAAATTGCTTCCACTTATCAACTCTTTCCTCTAAAAAAACATAATCCCAACTCTAAGCATAGTCCATTTCTGATTGTGTCCGTCTCCAAGAAATTATTTTTTTTAAAAAAATGCTAGAGACGTGAGGGGAAAAACACCCTGGACAACCAAATCATGCCAATCACAACAGTACCAAAACACATGGCCCTGGCCACCAGCCGAGCAACGACCGCGACGGAGGCAGCGAACCACGAGTGCCGTGACGGAGAGAGCGGCGAAAGCTACCTGTGGAGCGGGACGCCGGGGGGCGCGGAGGCGGGGTGGCGGCTGCGGTCCCCCTGCGGGGCGAGCTCGGCGACGCGCAGGCCCTTGCGGTGCAGGTACTCCTTCACCTTCTTTTCCATGTCCTCGTCCTCCATTGCCGGCCGCGGGGAGAGCCCAGCCGGCGGGCTCCTAGGGTTTAGGGCTCGGATCCGGCGAGCGAGACCGGGGGGGTGGGGGCGCCGGGGAGGAACCGAGGGAGACGGCGAGACAGGAGAGGAGCCCGAGACGAAACGGTGAGTAGGGGAGGAAAGGTTTGGACTTCATTTTGTTCTGGGCCGTTTACTCTCGTCCGTTTGCTTGATGGGCTTCCCGATGTGTGTATGGGCCTGATAAGCCTCCTTTCTCCTGTGGCCTGTGGGCCGTTCTGTATAATATATGGGCCGTTTTCGGGCTCAGTGGCTTAAATGATTGGGCCAACACCTACCCGTCGGCCTTGGTCGAGGGAGGTGTGGAGCCCCCGCCTTTGGAGAGCTCGCTTTGACCAGCAACACAGACGAGCGAGGAGGAGGAGACCGACCATGTCGGCGTCGGAGCTACGGGCGGTGACTGGCAGATGGTCTGATCCGTTCGTTTCGTCGCATGCCGGTGGCCGGTGCTCCGAAGGTTTGACCTGCCCGACTGGGAAAAGGTGCATGGAACCCGGTGTTTGACCTCCGAAAAAGTCGCCCACGTCCTGCTCCGACCTGTGTACCAGATAATAAAGGTAGGGGCCAGCTGCATGCGCCAGGCACCGGCAGACCTTTTGGAGGTCAACCAGTGGGTTCTCTGCGTTGACCTGCATGCGCCAAGTGGGTCGGAAGAGGCTAGGTGCCGGCAGTGACTTCCAAGGTTCCGAACCAGAAGCTTTGCTGAGACCAGTTTGAAGTTGACCTTACCCATGCGTGGACGATATCGAACTGAAGTAAGTGTTCGTGGCCATGGAGATTGGAGAGAAAATACATGGCCCTTAACCCACCCCCGGCCGGGGTGGTACTTCTCGACTCGTGAAAGTCAACCCGGAACCGGAACCCTGTGGGATACGATCAAAGGTTACTTCTTCAACTGTGAGCAAAAGTGGAGACGAAACGGGGAATTCCCTCTGCAAATGTACAGTAAGCGTGAGGGATAGGGAATGCATGGAAAGTTCAATCCCCTATCTATTCTTGCTTTTGATAGTTTCCTAAGTTGGGTCTCCTGACCTCCTCTTCAACTAACCATGTACACAAAAAATAATTATGTTTCGTCTGAAGAAGACCTCCGATCAAATCGAACCATGTCAAACAGCCAACGCGAATGGATGCGACCAAAACCTTCTAGAACTCAGCACACCATTGACCATGCTCAAGCTCAACACTGAGTGGTCCTCGATGCGGTGCTACCCCCAACAGTAGCTGTGCCAACTTTTGAATCGACTCGCCTGAACTCACGAAAGACTCTTTCCCAGGCATCGTTTCCCACTTTTTTTTTATTATACTTTCAGATTATTCGTAATTAACATGTTCGCCGCACATGCAGCACCAAAGTAATTAAACGTGATGAGAGTGTATGTACGAGTAATAATTTCTAGGTAAATCAACCCGTGATGCGTCCTCGTGGAAGATGTGGCAGCACATATGAAGCACAGGTTCCACGTGCTCGGCGAGGAGAGGCCAGGGAAATGCCGCGCCGGAATCCCAACCAACGCCAGTACGTGGCCGCCGCCGCAGGCTGTTTGTTATAGCCAGGAGGGAGCTGTTGTACTTGTACTGCGTGCCGATGGAGTGGTTGGTTCTGTAGGTCGTTGGGGCACGTTGTGTCATGCTACAAGTTGCGCACTTCTGTTTACGGGACCGGGCACCAACTAACAAAAGAGTAAGGGATGACGCACGCACACAAAAATTAAGATCGAGCACGTGATATGATATTTCACATCCATAGGGTTGGTTATCCGCATGATTAGCCTTTGTTCAGAGAATTCTTTATGACATGAGCATTGGTGTGTTTGGTTGCATATACCACATGATGCATGAATGGATGATCTTGGATGAAATGATTCAACCAATTTGCTTGAACCATTTGGTTCACTCTGTCTAGTACAACAATGTATTAGGTGGGATGGCTTCATCCTTATGAGTTGCCACAATTCACCCAACGAATCAAAAGAATCATTATTATTTTGTAGCATTCCATACATGAATCAAATGATTTAACCAATCAAACACAACCTTATAGACTCACATGCCTCCGCATGCAACTAATCGAACTTTCAAAATGATAGCCAAAAATTAGTTTTGGCATGCAAATCGAATCTAAATACTTAGTTAAACATGTAATTGCCTTACTATATATTAATAAATTTATATTGGAGTTTTTTTCAAACACCAGAATTGCATGATTTTTATTTTTATTTTTTTAGGAGAAGAATTGCATGATTTTCATTACCAAAAGTGCTGCCGCAACTGACAATGCCTCGAACCATCGGGCCTCTACAAGCGTACAAGAAGGAAGACTAGCATTACTCACCCCGGATATAGATGCAAGAGGTCTGCTAAATCCAACCCATTCATCAACATCACCGTTGACGAGCAGAATCGAGATCCTGTAAAACTGGAGGACTAAATCACCCACCATTATCAAAGTATTAGAAAGCAAGTATCTGAAGAAATTGCCGACGATAGGTCTACTGAATGAGGAGTGGCAGTCTGCGGTTTGCGTCTTTGAAACCTTAAGCATGAAGACAAACCAAGAAAAAATAATCGCTACCATACCATGGGCAAGGAAAATTTCAAAGGTTTTCTACATATCATTGCATCGACAATAAACCGGGTCTCCGAGGGTTTATTCGTCTCGCATGTGTGTAACATATTGATGGTTGTGAACCATTTTCGTTGGTCGTCGGTTAGGTTGGGTGCCAGCATCAAATACTGGTTGCTCTCCATTTTTCGTGTGCACGTATTGCCTTGAAGTGGCTTTGTGGAAAAGTTTTTAGCCTTGTAGTCACATTGCCAATGCGAAGAAGATACCAGAAAAATCTTCTACCAATAGAATTTAGCATGCCTTGACACACTTTTTTTTTGCGCACCATACTGAAAGATTCCAATGTGTGGACAGAACTGCAACCGGGGTTAGCACTTAATTTCAATCCTCATGTCTAATATTATACTCCCTCTGTTTTAAATTATAAGTCATTCTAAATTTTTTGAAGGAACAAACTATTTTGTATTTAACCAATTGAGGGAATCACAAACCTATTTAAAGCACTGAATAGATATAATATGATAGTATTTTTCATGAAAAACATAATGGTACTTGTTTGGTACCATGATTCGAGAAGCTTTAACTCTTCAAAAAAGTTAGGCGGTGTTCGGCTGCTCATTTCAGCCGGCCGGCCGCTGCTGCAGTAGACATTAGGCGAGGCAGCCGTGTGTGGGCAGTAGCAGCCAGTAGCTGAAACAGTCGTAACGGCTCCAAGCATCAGCCCAGCGAACACCGCCTTAGAATGGCCTACAATATGAAACTGGGGTGGAGGGGGGGTACTTCTATGCTCTCCAGCTTATAAACCCTAGTACTTTGTTGTATAAATTTGATCAGATTTGAGATGCTTTAACTCTTCAAAAAAGTTAGAATGACCTACAATTTAAAATAGGGAGGAGTACTTCTATGCTCTCCAGCTTATAAATAGTAGTACTAAGGTCTCTTCTGATGGGTTGACTCTAAGCTAGCTCATAAATATTATATTCGATGAACAATGCACGCTATCTCCTAGCTAAGAGATCAGCTCTTAGGTCATCCCCTCATAGACACACTCTCCCAAGCCCCGTTGCACTATGCAGACGCCATAAGAGCTAAGGGCATGTTTGGATTTTACCCAACGTTGCCCAGCCAATTGAGGGCGCACGAATATTTTGGCGCGCAAAATGGTCTCCCGTCTCTTGTCAACGTGCGGTGCGCAAAAATCAACTACGCGGGCTCCATGGTCATGGGCATGTTGGCGAGCCAACGTCTAGGCACGTTAAATGAAATGTTGGCCAAATTCGCATGGACACGCCAATTTTTGGTTAGGCACATCAAGCCAATGTGTCCTAACTGATTTCACTCTTGCCATTGGACAAGGCCTAACAAGATACACACTGCATCATCTCAATCTTTCACGATCTTGTCGCATGGTCGACACATAACCCAAATGAACATGGTGAATGCACGAGCTACTCCCTCCGTCCCTTACTAAGTGTCATTCGGGTGTTCGTGACACGAGTTTGACTAACTTTGTAGCAAATAAGTGTAGCATTTAAATATTCAAATAAATTTTATAAAAACTAGATTCAAATATCTATCTAATGATATTTAACTTTTAACATAAATTTAAATATATTTTTATATATAATTAATCAAAGTTATTTATCACGGTAAGTAAGAAAGATAATTATTTAGGGATGTCTCGTGTGATGCTTTGCATATGAATTGCAGGTTTCACGTGTTCCACGGGCCTCGAAATAGTACGGGAATAAAACTACAGCAGCCGGAATCTCCACGTCGTACGACCAGGGTTAACCAAACCGCTCTATGGCCGGTTTCTAAAACCGAAAAAACCGGTCCGGTAACCGGTGGAAACCGGCCGGCTAACCGGTGGGAGCGGTTTTATAGTGTATTTTTGGGACCGGTTACCGACCGGTTTTGCAACCGGACCGGAGCGGTAAGACCGGTTACCGCGAAAACCGGACCGGTTTAAACGGTTTTTTTAACCCTGCGTACGACCAGCCGACGCCGTTGCCGTGGTGGCCGGACCTGTAGCCTGTAGGATCACGCGCTGATGCAGTGATCCACTGATCTTGTTGGTTGTTGGGTTGTATTTTTTTTTTTGACAAGTTGCTGTGTTTGATCGGGGCACGTTGTACGTGGGGATCACGGCAGGAACCAGCAGTGTTCTATATATTGTATACCTGATGATCTCAATATCCTCGTGCATATTCACCAACTAACCAATTTAAGAAGAGTGTGAAATGAACTTGTTTATGGCTCCCGATGGGAAAAGCTAAGACGAGAAGAGTAAGGATCGACGCACGGACGCATACATTGGTGCCTCTGATGACACGACCTCTGCCGGTCTGCCCTCCTCGGCTGGAGTCATGGGAGCAGATTGCGCTGCCGTCTCCATGCATGTTTTTTTTAAAAAAAAATTTACTAGTAGTAGTATGCAATCTTGTACTTACCCGACCACGTGCCACTGACGGTGAAATCTGGTCTGGGATGGTTGTGGATCCCGGATCAGGACTTGCTGTGGCAGTGGGCCAAGCTAGTGACGGAGTAGAGAGAGCGTTGTTCGTTGCCCTGTCTGCCGGGAAGCGCAACTGTCAAGATCTTAGATCTTCTATCTAGATGCAGAATCTCCAAATGCAGGTACTTTTCTCGGTCCATGGCTCTCCTTTTTCCTTTTTCCTGCTCTCTGTACCACGTAACCTGAGCTCCTCATATAATGAATGGACCGGCACGAGATGAAAAATTCCAACACGGGTATGGTCGAGACGAGAGCTCGTGAATTCTAAAGTCTGACAGATCGATGGCGCTACTAGCACGGTAGCACCACGTCCTACAGCCAGTGACCGCCCGTCGCCGTCGAATGGCCGGAGCGAGGACGGCAGTCCATCCAGCCAGTTCGGCGCCCGTAAACTTTGGGAGTATTTGGTTGGTGGCCACGACAAAACTTCGGGAAGTGTCTTACCCCGGGCAGCCAGCCAGCTGCTGCAAGCTGCATGTATGGGCAGCAACCACGAGTGCGTTTCCGAAGGAGTCCAGAACGTCGTCAACGCCGACGTGCGCACGAGCGGAAAAACCCCAAGCAAACAGACAGACAAAAAAAAAAAAGCAATACAAGGTGCGGGGGCCACCAATCAGGCAGCATGGCAGCCGCCGCGAGGAAAAGTATGGCGGCAGTTGACGCGGGCCGGACCCGACGGACCGGCGCGCGCGGAGAAAAATTGGGTGCAACACGAGCCTCCGCCCGCCGCCGCCGTGTGAACGCACGCCTCCGGCGATGTGCACCCATGGCCCCAGCCAGCACCTATCTTTAGCAGATAACACTGCTAGTATATTGTAGTCTTGTAGACTCTGGATGTATACATGGATCAGAGAGACGAACAAGAAGACGGATGCATTGCTTGAGCGCAAAGTCGTCATTGCTGAACCATGACACACTCCTTCCTCGGATCGGATCCCATGGCGACTCGCCTGTCGTTTTCGTTCATTTGTTCGTCGTCACGTATACATGTCTTCTCCATCCACTAGATTAGCCAGGCAACACTACCGGAAAATCGTCGTTTGCCTTGAGCCAAAATCTTTGCCGTGAGCCAAAAATCGGGCTCACGGCAAACACCTTTTTGCCATGAGCATAAAACCGGAAGCCCACGGCAAACTCGGCATCTTTGCCGTGAGCCAGGTTCTTGGCTCACGGCAAACACGGCAGCTTTGCCATGAGCCTTTGAGCTGGCTCACGGCAAACCTCCGCACGGGCCCCACTAACGCCGTTGACGGCCGTTCCTCGCCGTCATCGTAAAATTTATTTTGCCGAAGGGGTACCACGGCTCACGGCAAAGGTTAGCCGAGAGGGTCTTTCTTGGCTCACGGTAAAGGTCCCTTTGCCGATAGGTTTTTTGCCGTGAGGTCTTTGCCGCGAGCCGGCTCACGGCAAAGGCTTTGCCGTGAGCGTTTGGCCTTTTGCCGTGAGCATTGGGGCTTACGGCAAACAATCCGAATCCGGTAGTGCAAGGCAGACATGCTGTGCCGTTCTGGTAAAACAAAAGGCAGTAAAACGACAGGACGAAGAACAAAGACGGTGCCGCGAGCGCACGTGGTCGTCGTCTTGGCTGCTTCCTCCCTTAGTTAACGTCAGTAAAAACCATGCTCGACAGACCGAGCGTTACGCACCCACCAACGAACCACTAGCGTGACAAGCAGGCGACCAAGACTAAACCCTCCTCCTAATACTTGTCAAAAGGCTGCCCCGACGAATCACGTAGCTCTCCATGGACGCAGGCACTTGACTAACGATGGACTAATTTGCCACGCAACGTGCGTCTTGTCTCTTACAGTATCCTTCAGTACTCCTAGTTCAGAGGATGAGAGGATGTCGACCGCAGCCGTTGGTTGCAGATCAGACGGCTGCAAACCAATCGGCAAAGGCAAACAGCAACGCTGCAGGCAAAGGGTGACACTCTGCTGAGTGGTATTGACGCCCACGGATTAACTCCTCGGGGGTCCACGCGAGCACCAAGTTCTTGCAGGATTTTGGTTTGACGGTTGAGGTGGGACGCACCTGCCCACGAATTCCAACCCTGAAAAAGATAGTCCAGGCGAGCAATCTTCAAGGTCGAGCCGCCAGAGCCAGGCGGCTGCCGGCGACGTGAGGAAAGTAGGAAACTGGAATTCTAGAAAGGATTCAGCTTCGTCTTCCTCCGTTCCACTAAAGCCACTTTTTCATGGCCACGGCACTCCATGCATCCAGACACGTACGATCAACACCATGGATGGATATAGATCATATATAGATAAATGCGTCTCGATCACTTCGGTCATCAACTGAAGTCTCTCTGATTCGCTGGTCATGGAGCTGTTAAAACCTCATTAGCGTGCGATGTCATGTTATTACTTACGTTATTCTGGTCTCTTCGACTCTTCGTTACAGCAGCACTGCACGACAGAGACTGAGAGAGACTGCAGGTGCTGGACGGGAGTTGGAGTTTGACTCGCACGCAGGCTCGCTGTCTTGGACCGTCCGGCTGGGTTTGACCTTGCTGCCACACAATGTCAAACTGGTCGATTGCCGACCGAGCTCATGAATCAGGACTAAAATTCCAGCATTCTAGCGAAGAGTAAAATGTGCTTCCACCATACTACGACTCGCACGTGCTTTATATTTTATTATTGTCAAGTTATTGTGTGGCTGACGTACACGTCAAGACTATACATGTCCCCCATCGGTAAACCGTGCTTATCTCAGGTGGTGGTTGGTATCATTCAATCTTGATATCTTCAGCTGCTAGCATCATAGCATGCGTGTAGTGTGTTCACAGATTAATCCAACTAGTACGTCTATGAGAGGTTATTATATCCAGAGAGTGAGCTTCTTCGAAATTGATGCCTTGTCATTTTGTCAAGCTCTAACAGAACTGTGAAACTATGTGACTCCTAATGGAGCTGGATCTCGTACGGTAATTTAAGCTGAAATTGTTCGAGTATGTTGCTTAATTTCATAGGTTCTTAGTCAACTGTGGTACCATGAATATATGACGCATGCTTTAGTTAATTATTAGTTTTCTGTAGAGAGGTTGGAAAAAGTCGCACACACCTTGTTCATTCAACAAATTAAATAATGTTTTTCTATACATCGCGGGGAAATAAATCTACAATAATTTATGTATACCGTTGAATATGCTGGAACATGTTTGCCAACAAAAGAAAAATTCAAACTAATTAAGCGTTCCGGCGAAGAACATATTTGTATCTCGAGGATACATATAAAGAGTGTTTGTTATAATAGGGGCTCTATATATGTATGGAATTGTTGTGAGATTTCTTGTATTCTTGAGATGATGCAAAAGCTAAGGCACCTTGGTCCTGACTTATTTAACTTTTCCCACGCTATGAGATGCAAAAATTTCTACTCAGACAGGGCCTACTGCTACCTCTTGTGCAAACAACGTACCACGTACTATGACGTTTTGACAAAGAAGAAATTAAAACATGATAAACGTAACGTCATATATTATTGACCTGTGGCGGGTATCGTTTAAGTGAGGAACCTCCGGTCAATGCAGAAAATTTCACATGAGATATTGAGATAGTGTCAGTCGTATGCTCCTTCGAGAAGCTTACTCTCAGAGACCGGCCGGCTAGCTAGTCTCCCCTCTCTCGTAGACAAAGTAAAATAGCTCACTCATATATGTTCAAACATATCCATCCATCTAGGCATCTACACAAAATTTATGTGGGCGTGCGAGATCGAGCTGTACAACGAAGAACACAAGATTTCTCAAGCCCACATATAGCGAACATTTATTCCTACTAACAGATTAGGAAGAGTAACACAAAAGCAGATTGGTCGTCCACCACCACCAGGCTCCAGACTTGACTTCCCCGGCGTACGTACTACAGTTGCGCACGTGAGGGGATGGCCGGAAGACAAGTCACCAGTCACTGGCGCTAGTGGCAGCAGTAGAACTTTGACGAGACCACCTCGCACATGCCTGCGTTCAGATTGGAAGTAGAAAGAACTAGTTTTATGAATAATACGCTGAGAAGCGTGTTCTGTGAGTGGGGTAAATAGAAAAAACTTATTAGAGAAGTATTTTTTTTCTGAATCTGAAGCCCAGCATCCGCATCATCCTCCATGCCACGGTGGCTGGAAAGGGAGGGAGCCGAGGTGGTGGTCAAGGTCCAGGACCGACAGACAAGTCGCTGGCCGGCCACTTGCGTTGCGCCCATGGCCAAGTCCCACCTGCCGACCGAGAGGGGCCCGGGCCGCCCCGATCCTTCGCTAGAGCTTTCCCCCGCGGCCGCCGCTCGCATCTGCGACGGGGTCCACGCGACGGCGACCGACGGCACGGCAACCTCGTCGCGCCTGCGCGGAGGGGCCTGCGGCGGCGACTTGGTCACGCGGCTGCGCCGGGCAGGACGCGTGGAGGGCGCCGGTTCGTTGGCACCAGAGAGGAGGCGTGTGTTGCCATCACGTGTCCCACGTGCGATTAGTTTTTTTTTTCCGGATCAGTGCTAGTAGCTAACAAGTAACACTGCTGTCTGTCTTATTGGAAGCACTTGTGTTTGTTTTTCTTAAAAGCAAAGTTGTTTTTTTGGCGGGTAGTTAAAAGCAAAACCTATTAGGGGCACGTTTGATGAAGCTTTCCCGTTGATTTGATGGAACATGTGGGTTAATGGAGCATGATATTTGCGTGTTCCATTCGTAAGCGGAATTTCGCTTGCCAACTTTTGTACCAATAACAAATACACTCAATTGGTATATCAGAAAAAAAAACTGTTGAGCTGCATTCATGCAACTAGCCAGGTCTCTTCCTCCTTCCTATAACATGCTTTAGAATTGCTAGATAATGATTTAATTTGGTATGGAGAGAGAGTAATACCATTTGTGAAAGTCTTATGAAATCTTACGTAAAATAAACCATCATTAATTAAGTTGTGCGATGAGGTAGCAGCTTGGATGAGGATCATGAAAACTCCATATAAATCTCCCTTCTGCCCTCCACTTTAACAAACACTGGTTTCTAGAGAGATGCAAGTGATTACCCAACGGTGTTTTTCGTGTCAACTAAATAATTACGATGATATGATACTGTAATTCATTTCTCTTACTAAATTAATTCATTTCTCTTACTATATTAATTACTTGCATCCTACTTGTCCCACCCCGTAAAGTAATGTTTTCTTCTTCTTCTTCTTCTTACCTTCTAACTTTTTCTCTCTCCAAGTGGTAATGTGAAACATGTGTGCTTGAACAAAAAAAACTGTGTGCTTGAAAAGCACCAGTACCTGACCCAAGTTAGTATTGTGCATTTCAACGAGGGCAACTACTAGTGCACATTCATGAACGTGAACGCGAGTCATTTTCGTGATCGGTGTGATGATACCTTCTCCCTGATGACATCTATAGCATCTAGGGATTGAAAAGAGTGTGCCACTGATTGAGGAGCCCAAAATTTCTCCACGTAGCCTTGGATTCTTCTGTCCATATCCTGTGAAGTGCGGCTCGTTTTCCACTAGTGAACAGAATGCCCGATATAGGAAGTCCATGATCAAGTAGCATCGTGCCAAAAATAGGGCCCCATGGGAGATTCCTGCAGACTCTCTGGTCGATCATTTTGGTGTACTGAATGTGGGAAATGTGAAGACGGTGTTGCTTCTGATTCCATTCGGTTCATGCATCACCTTGTCGTTGGCGTGTTATAACCCAAAAAAAAGGGTTCAGAATAGGGGCGCCGCCATGTGGCGGCTCTGCTCGAGTTCACATGTGAGGAAATGACCGTATTATGGGCAGCAACAGGAGTGGTCTGATATAGTTTTTCTTGCTTTACAAAAAACTGCGGCAGAAGTAGTGTGGTTCGATGAATCTTTTCTTGCTTTTAAAATGCGGCCATTTAAGTAGCACATGACCCTGCTGACCTCCAGGCTCCAGCATATAATTATTCTGGTCAAGATTGCAGCATGCATCATAATTTGTTTCAAAATCAATTATATCAAAAGAGCACAATGTGCAAAAACGTGTTTACGGTTTCCTTACCTCCTCCTCTTACGAAACAGATGACGTGGAGAACACCAAACTTTCAGGTAGACACTTTTGATGCAGTCCTGCTCCTGTCAAAAAGAGAATTCATCCAGGCCAGTCCGATCTTGCGCTCTCAACAACACGGATCCATACTACGACACCAACACCTTTTTTCCTGTGGATAATTTCAAGACCTAGTATTGACCACATGGATTTGGTATCTTAATCTGGCCTGAATGGATCTTCCAGAAAACTACCAAGCCCTTTTTTTTTCTTAAAGAAAAGATCAGCACAAATCCGACCTGGTCTGTGGGTTTCCCAGCTTTACTTGATCGCCGGCGAGTTAGCTGCTGTCGCAGGAAGAGATCAAGCCAACTCGTTCTTGGCAACCATGGTCCAAGTCCTGCCTGCTCCGTGCTGAGAGTGTGTTATTTCCTTCTCGTCAGTAAGAAGTCTTGGACTGTCCTTTCGTGCCGGTTGCCAGGTCCAATGGACACTTCGAGCAGGCGATTGAGGACAACGTCATGGCTCCAGGTTTCTTCCAACCCAAATCAAGAAAAAACGGATGGTCCACGTCAGCAATCTCCTGCCAAGTAGTGGCGGCTTGGTCATGATCACCACCTGATCAAGAGTTCTGGGTTTTACTCTGGGGAGACTCGGTGCTGGGAAATGCTCATTTGGATGGGTGTGATTGGACTGCTTGGTCGTGTTTTTGTAAAGACACCCTGCGTACTTACATGACCAATTGACCGAGTTTCTCAAGAACATGTCAGAAGAGAGAAAAAAACAAATACTAGCACCAAAGTATTGTTCTTTACAGCCAGGTGCTAGGGGTGTTTTTTTAATTATAGTACTACTACCAAATAAGTGAAACATAAAACCTTTTTGGAGCTAATCAATTGAAGATAATTTCTCCAGCTAATGAGACATGCAGTTAGACAGGGACTAACCAACAAGAGGGCCGGAGTCAATCTGCTGCCCTTCTCCGCTGTGAGTGCCCAATATAGATGGCCAAATGGGCCGCCCAGCCCAACACGGCCCGAGCCCGACGCGGTCCAGCCCGACGCGGCCCAACGCCACTTTCGTGCCGTGCTGGGCGGCACTACGTGCTGTGGGTGTAGCCCACGCACGGCACGCCAGGCTCCCGGCCGTGCCTGGGCGGCACGATGGCCCGGCGTGCCGTGCTAGCCCAGGGCACGAAAATTCAAAAACAGCAGTTTTGAACACCAAAACACAAACGTTTCATTTTCAACTCCAGAAGCATCACAGGCAGTTTAATTGCAACACCAAAACAGAATGTAAAGAGTGGAACACACCATAATTCAAAAGAGTTCAAAATTTATGGAGCTGTTTGATGTGCCGCCTCATTAAAAACCTTTGTAGGTAAAAACTCACACCTCGTGAGAAAACCCTACAAAGGAAAAGAGTATAGCCAGCTCTAGAAGTCCATTACATCACAAATCAATCAAGATACAGGTTCTCAAAAGCCTCTTCGAGGTCAGGATCCTCGATGTCATACTGCAGTCTTGCATCAGCTTGCTCCCAGTCCTTGGTCAAGGCTAGCATCTCCACCATCTCAGGGGTTAGACGCCGTCGCCGCTCCTCAATTATCCTGCCTGTGGTACTAAATGCAGACTCAGAAGAAATTGTAGAGACAGGCACAATCATAACATCTTTAGCTAATATAGACAGAACATGATAGGATATCTTATGCTCTTGCCACCAGGTTAAGACATCGAAGTCATCATCAAACTGGGTGACAGTGTCACTATCCAGGTAGGCAGTAAGTTCAGAAGTAGCAGCAGGAAGAGGGGTAGAGGTATTATCAGAACTCATTTGGGACAGTAAAGCGGTATGGGATGTTCTTCTTCCAAGGTTGGAAGCACTAGTCATTGGTGACATATCAATACCAGAAGGAGCAGATGGAGAAGCAAAGATCTTACCCCAAGCTGTCTTCTTACCTGCAGTAGGGCCTGGCTGGGAAGGCCTTTGAGTCCTCACAGAACAGCCATACTTTACTTCATACTTTGAAAACAAGGTAGCTAACTCATCTCTCACATCAGACAAGTAAGTAAAACAGAGAATGTTGCTTTATGAGGCATGAGATGCTTCAGCATTAGATAGGTTGAATTCCATCTAACATCCATGTCCAGCCCAAACTTGCGAGGGCGGGTGTTTGTAGAAATGCAAAATGACTTGTATGCAGCAATGCGTTTGTTAGATGCATTGAGAAATGAAATTGCAGTTCTAAAGGCAGACAGAGCAGGTTTGAACACAGCAAGGCCAGCTTGCACAATAAGATTAATGATATGACAAGCACAACGCTGATGCATCATCAAACTACCAACATAACCAGACATCAAAGGAGTCAATGTTTCCATTGCTTTAACATTGGCAGATGCATTGTCTAATGTAATAGCAAAAATTTTATCAGTTAAACCATAATCAGCAATAACATCAGCAACACGCTCAGCAATATTAGAAGCATTATGAGAAACATCAATCAAACGCATGCCAATGATTCTCTTCTCTAATTGCCAATCAACATTCACATAATGAGCAACCACACTAAGATAATCTTCCTTAGCATTTCCAGACCATATATCAGATGTTAAAGCAACACAATGAAACAGACTTGAAACACTCAACAAGTTTATCACGACGACCATTAAAATACTTCATAAAGTCTCTTGTAGTGGTTTGCCTAGAGACAATGCTGAATCTGGGGTTATGTGCAACCTTAATGTACTCCTCAGAGGCCTCACTCTCACCAATAGACAAAGGAAGATCAAGTCTAGCAATCAACCTACACAACTGAGTACGAGCAACCTCGGCATTGTACTCCCAAAGATGCACACTACCATCAGGATTGAACTTAAGCTGGGACTGAGACTTGGATTTAGCTTTACGAGCCAAAAGAGTAGGGCATCTGGGAATGTGTCTAAGCAAATGACCAGTACCACCAGTAGATTGACCAGAGTATACCTGACCGCAATGCTTGCACCGAGCTGCAACACGTATCTTCTTGCCGTTCGGATACTCGAAGATCTCATCGAAGTCTAACCAAGCTTTAGATCTCCTCTTCCCCGACCCCACCTCCGTACCGGCCGTGCTCATAGTCTGGGATTGGTCAGCTGGAGATTCGCTTGGGAGTGGGGCTAGGGCTTCACCTCCAGCGGCACCAGCACCATCACCAACCTCGATGGGAGCACTGCTGCTGCCCAACAGCTCAGCGACACCCAAGTCATCCTCGTCGTCTCCCGGAACACCCATCAACCGACACTCTTCGTTGAAGGTCATATCCATCACGGCCTCCGGTTCCTCACGGCGTGCGCCGCATTCGCACGGTGCTATGCACCAGCCAACGACCTGCAACGCCGGAGCCCCGAGATGGCCGTCGATGCCAAAGAAGGTGAAGAAGGGGAAGAAGGCGTAGATCCGGCGACCAGAGAGAAGGAGGAGGGGGCGACGATGAGAACCCGCGGGTCGAAGTCGTCGAGGCACCGCACCGGCCCGGCCAAAGCCCCAAGCCAAGGTGGCTAGGGTTTCGGCCGGAGTTGCCGGCGGCGTAAATCCGGTTACCAGAGAGGGGGAGGAGGATCCTGGCGGCATAGATCTGGCCGTCAAGGGTGGGGAGGAGGACCCCGACGGTGAGAATCCGCGCGTCGAGGTCGTCGAGGCGAGATGAGGAGAGGAGGTGGAGACTGGAGAGGCGGAGACGAGGAGGTGCGACGCGAGGAGAAATGAAAGAGCTAGGGTTCGGCCCAGGGGAAGGCAGCAGCGCACGGCGGCTTATATATGACACGGGCCGAGCGGGCTGTCGGGCCTGGGCCAGCACGTCGGGCCACCTCGGGCCGGCCTCGGCCGTGCCGTGCTGGGCCAACACGCTGGGCCGAGGAGGCAGCCTAGGCCCGGCACTACATACGGGCCATGCCGGCCCAGGCCCAAAAATCTCGTGCCGTGCTGGGCTTGGACCGGGCCAAAATCTCGTGCTGTTGGGCGGCCCATGGGCCTCGGGCCTTTTGTCCATCTATAGTGCCCAAACCCGAAGGTCCCACCCGTAATCTTGTGGTGTTTTTCCTTGACCCCAAGCGGATCCTTTCCCCTCCCTTTCCTGCCAACTCCACACTCCAGTCCAGAGAAGAATAGTTAAAGTTAACTGTTAATCTGGCACGACACCTAAATCCCATCGACGCTGGGAAGGATTAATAATATTCTAATGCAAATCCGGTCTCGTCGTGACTGGCCATGCAGGTCGCAAATACCATTCGCAATCGCCGTTCCAGCTTTGATATATTCTGTCACGACCAGGGCGACGGGTGGGTCCCCTCCGAGATGCTTCGTCCCTCCCGGCCCCAAAGCTGGCCGTCCCTCTCCAGCCTCCTCCAAGTTGGAGAGCCTTCCCTTCCCCCCACCAAACAACCGGAACGCATGATATTGTCCCCTCCTCCGCCTCCGCTGCCTATATATTGCCACCCCTCCGAGCTCTTGCCCCTTCATGCACAAGCGCAGCTTGCCAGCTTACCTCTCGTGCCAACAAGACCCCTTCGAACTCTGGTTTAGTTCCAGCTTCCTCAGCTCCGCCGTGAGTGCAAAGCAGAGGTGATTGATCTTGATCTTGACGCCGTCAGACGCGATTGAAGGCCCGGCGATTCTCGTGGCGACGGCGACGGCGGCCGCCATGGACCCGTGGATCGGCGGCGGGCAGCCTTCCCTGAGCCTGGACCTCAACGTCGGCTTGTCGACGGCGCGCCCCGTTACGGCGGCGACGACCAAGGTCCTCGTCGAGGAGAACTTCTTGTCATCCGTCAAGAAAGAACGCCCGACGGCCGTCAAGAAAGACCGCGAGGTACGTTCCGTCGCCGGAGCTTGTCGCCGGTAGCTCGAGCTCGACGATCGTTCGATTGGTCACTGAACTCGAACACAAAGTGGACAGTTTGCTGATTCGCCGCTGCAACTTTGTTGGTTGCTTTCATCACAGGTGGAGGAGCTGGAGGCGGAGCTCCGGCGAGTGGGCGAGGAGAACAAGCGTCTCAGCGAGATGCTACGGGCGGTGGTGGCCAAGTACACCGAGCTGCAAAGCCACGTCAGCGACATGGTGGCCGCCGCCGGCAACCACAGCGCCACCGCCGCCGCCGCCGCTAACCGCCAGTCCTCCACGTCGGAGGGCGGCTCCGCGGCGTCGCCGTCGAGGAAGCGAATCCGAAGCGGCGACAGCCTCGACCGCAAGGCCTCGCCGCCGTTCGCCGTCCCGGTCAGCGACCAGATGGAGTGCTCGTCGGCCGTCGTCTTCCACGAGCCTGGCAGGCGTATCAGAGAGGAGTGCAAGCCCAAGGTGTCCCGGCGATACGTCCACGCCGACCCCGCTGACCTCAGCCTCGTAAGTAACGAACACCACCGTACCATCTTCTTCTTCTTCCTCGGGATCATCGCACCTGATTGTACGATTAGTTAATTAACTGAATATTTGGCATGAACACAGGTGGTGAAGGATGGGTACCAATGGCGGAAGTATGGGCAGAAAGTGACAAAGGACAACCCATGCCCACGCGCCTACTTCAGGTGCTCGTTCGCGCCGTCGTGCCAGGTGAAGAAGAAGGTGCAGCGCAGCGCGGAGGACAGGACGATCCTTGTGGCGACGTACGAGGGAGAGCACAACCATGCCCAGCCGCCGCAGCACGACGGGAAGGGCGCCAAGGCCGCGCCTCCGCCGGCGACGGCGAGCGACGCCGCCGTCCGGCCGGTGGCGGCGCCACTGCCGCTACAGCAGCAGCATATAAGGCACGAGGCCGTTGCGGCGGCGGGGCCATCGGAGGTCGTGAGGAAGAACCTTGCGGAGCACATGGCGGCCACGCTGACGAGGGATCCGGGGTTCAAGGCGGCGCTCGCCAGCGCGCTCTCCGGCCGGATCCTCGAGCTCTCGCCGAGCAGGGACTGACGATTATTACAGGCATACAGCCTGATTAATGGACGATTAGTAGTTCGTAGATATAGAGAATTAATTCAGAGAATTTAGCCACGATGATAGCTCGAAATTTTCAAGAGGCAGAGTAAATTCATTCAGGTTGCTTGCATCGATGATCAGTTGATGCGCCGGTCATTGCGGTGGCTGACTCAAGCTAGTAGTAGTCCGTTCAAGCGGCTCTGGATGATGAAGCCTGGATCGATCAGCTCCACGTGCATGTTGCCCGGCCACTCCGATTCTTTGGACGATGCAAATTTGCTAATGGATGGAGCGACGATCACGTATATGTAGAAACATCATTGATATTTATTACCATCGCATGCTTCTGTATGTAAGCGACTAACAATTGAACTTCGAGCCGCTTCCAAAAAAAAAAAACAATTGAAGTTCGTGTAAGTTCCTTTGAGCAAAAATCCAGCCGGCGCAAGAATAATCCCCGTTAATTGATGCTCCCTCCGTTTCAAATTATTAGTTATCCTGACATTTTACTATATTAATTGATGATGTTATGAATTTAGACAACTATATGTCTAAGCTCATAAAAGATGTCATGAATTTAGACACTTAAAATGACACCCAGGATGACTAATAATTTGGAACGGATGGAGTACTATAGTACATAGTATTTTTCGTCCCATTTTTTTGCTTTAGTCTTGCAGAAGTACTAAGTATTCTTTCCTGAAATGTTTGCAAAATGCATTCCCGTTTTGGTTTGAATTCAAAAGTTTAAAGTTACACAAAGTTCAAGGGAGAAACACAAAAGTTTTGCATTCTCATCTATTTTTGGAAAGGGTGTCCTCACATGCACTTGGGTGTTGGGTTGTATTAGTCTCACTTATCCATGATTCTCTCGACTTCAACAACTATGAGAAAGACATGTGGAAACCCACTTTATTATAAGCAGAGTCGAAGCAAAAAATGCTCCCCCCACAGAATAACATCATATTGAGGCGCACAAATTAAACCATCATATTGCTACTATGCCCACGAGTACGAATAAGAAATTAGATGACATAAGCTAGAGTTCAAACTAACGTCACAACACTATCATATTTTGGAGTCACACTTTGGCCATATGGGATCTACAAGTTCCTGTTCAAAATCCCCAACTGAGACACAACGCGCATAAGATTGTGAGCACGGAAATCAAAGGACTCGCTTATAATTGTGGATAAAAAATAAACTCACGCAAACATAAGAGGGATGCTATAGCTCTGTTACTAAATGTAGTCATTTTAAGATCGTCCTTAACTGCAAATATTTTTATATGATAAATTTAGAAATATGAAAATAATATGAGTAAATATATTTTATAAATATTTCATAACAAAAAGTATTTAGTAAAAAATATATTTTAGAGACTCTAAGGCCTCGTTTAGATTCAAAAGGATTCCCCAAAAATCCACTATTCATCCAACTTTTCACTATTCATCCCACCCCTTCTACTCACATAACACTATTCATCTACAGTGTTTTTTTTAACAGTGTATTTTCGGGGAATCTTTTCCCAATCTAAACACACCTTAAACGACTTCGTTTAGAACTTTGAGGAGTTATATGACTGCACAAATAAAGCACGGAGTCGCTGGCAGTCACAGACATTCATGTCATCATCTGGCGGCTGCTAGGTGAGTTCTACTAGCAGTCATGGTCAATTGGCCATAATAAGCCCATAACCCTTTGGGATCCAAATGGGACCACATGGCCACATCCTAGATGACGACGAACTCCGGTCGAGCCAATGTGGTTCGGTCGCTCGGAGACGGCGAGAAGCAGGCCGTTGAAAAAGAGTGCACACCGACGTGGTGGGGCCCGGAAGTCGGCCACTGTCCGTGGTCCACGTGCGCGTGACCAAGTAGCCGTAGGCCTTGTGCTCCGCGGGCCCGGGCCCGCATGACAGTAGCAGGCGGTAGGCCCCACAGGCCCCGCCAGGAAGCCGAGTGGAAAGCCGCCGGCCGAGGCGGAAGCAGAGCTTGGGCCCCACGCTGGGTCGCTCCGCTTCGCTGGACGGGTGCGATTAGTCAAACACGTGAGTGGCGGCGGTCCCGTCAACGGTCAACACGTCCACGCCAGCTCGTCTCCGCAGGGCCGCACAGACCGAAGCAGCTGCCCGAGCGAGCCTTCCCAGCTTCTCTAGAACTGAGAGAGTGATAGATAGCTCCTCGCCTTTAAAATTTGCGAGAGGTAAAACATCGTCGGCAATTTACAATTCGCATGGGAAGGCCCGGCCAACCGGCGATCGATGCAGCGGGAGTGGTCGTTGCTGGCGTCTCACTGGTGGGTCTCCGGTGAGAAGTTTCTGAGGCCGCCGTCGTTGTCGTCGCCGGCGCGCTGGATCGCCGCCGAGGAGGAGGGGAGTCGCAATCCGGCGGAAACTGGGGTACTGAAACGAAGCAAGAGGTATCTTGGGAATGGCCTGGAGCTGGACGAGGTGGACTGATGACTGGGACGCATTGTTTTTCTCCTGTTGAACTTGACCATTAATAATTAGTTAATTACGGGGCTTGTTACATTACATGATGCATGCATTGGCCCCTCAGCTCGTAGTCTGCAGTACTCAACAAGTTAGCTGGATGCCCGCCCCTAGATCTCATCCGCTTACTTTGTATTTACGGTGAATTTGAGAGGTACATGGCGTCAATAGGGACAAATGAATGTGGCACTAGTAAAGTCCTACTTCAATCATGCTCAGCAAAAAGATTAACTAGCTTGTTCCTATTACTAAAAACCGGTTAAGCTAAGAATTAGTTTGTGGCGTTTGAATCCAAAATATGACTACATTCGACTATGGGTCTGTTCAGCTGCACTTCGGCTGCGGCTGCACAACGACTACTGTATAACAGCTTAGCTACAGTGAAACGAACCGGTTGTTTAATGGCAAAGTCCGACTCCCTGTACCATTGCGATAGTCCCAGGAATAGTGCTACCGCGTACAGAACTCATCTCAGAAGTATATCACAGACATCCATTCGAATTACATCACAAGTCATAAATATAGTAACCAGTACATGTCTCTGGAATAAGTACATAAGCCTCATGGGCTAAATGCAACATAAAGGAAATGTAGCGCGGCAGAAACTATCAAGCGTCCTCCAAGTGGTCTCCTCTCCACAGGCAATCTCCTGAGCGTAGCTGCAGCCTAGTCGTACCACCCATCATGGTTGAACTCGTGCTCGGACTCGTACCCTGCGAACTCACAGACTGTTCCCAAGGAGTGGAACAGGTTCACGTCACCATCTGTATGCAAGTTTTAGGTGGCCTAATTCTAAGGGGAAAGAAAAGAGCAATGGAAAGGGTATATGTTTCCTAAGCAGCAGCAGCGGCATATAGTATCATCATTCCCATATCCCTCTTTTACCACAACTCGGGCCGTCCTGGCTCACCAGGCCCCGTCTCGACACAACACCTCCATCTCTCGGGCGATGCGTGGGCTCCCATCCCCGGCATCTCAAGAGGTACGGACGGATCGCAAGGGAAACGGAGCTCAACCTCCCTCTCCCCACCCGCACCAACGACCTCACACACTCTCCTATAGGGGAAGAGAAAGCATATCCCAAAACAATGGACGACCGGCTCATTAACACTGCGCTTTCCGAGACCAAGGTCACGGCTATACGTATAGATCATAAGACTCTGCAGAGCTTGTACGCCTGTACCCAACTCGGGCTGCAAACCGGGGATCAACCGGTTGAGACACAACCCACAACTAGTAACTCCTAACTGAAAACGGCACCCTCCTGCTTCCCTCGGGTCTGAATGCTTCGGCACGCTAACCTTGGCCCCAAGAGCTGTGAAGACGTCCCCACTATGGCCGGTCGGGGGATAGCTCGTCGATCGGGGGGTGTAAGGACGCATCCAGTCCCCCCTGACACATACCACACTGTGGTCGCCAACAGTCCGGATGCCGCTCCGAGAAAGGCTAGCTGGTACTCCTCCCACAAAAGCAAGCTGGTGCGTACGGTACAGTGATCACAAGATCGGTCAACAAGGTTTAAGGTGCCGGTACGGGTGTCATCGTCCCAAAGGCGTATCCACCGCAGTGGTCCGCAACCGTTACCATCGCAGGTAACCGCCATACTCCTAGCTCCCAATCACAATCTCAAGTCACAAACGTGCCCGCCACAGGCACAACACAGGGCTTACTCAGAAGCTCGCCCCTGGCTCCCCGAAAGCCTAAGTCGGGTTGTTATAAATACCCGCACCGACAAGGACCTACTAAGGTCAAAATCACCATACTCCTTCCCAGTTTTCCCACACACCCCACACAGAGAATATCTACCAATCCCACATATAGCATGCATAGCAATAGCAATATCTCAAGTATATAGTAAGTGGTAGGTCATCAAGGGGTAAAGGCAATAAAGGGCTATGCATGGCTAATCATCATATAATCATCACGTGCAAGCACTAGCAGACTAACAGCATATGCCTAATGGGCATTCAAAAGATGGGATGGGCGTGAACCTGGAGAGAGTGGGTAGTTGTCGAAGTCCTCGGCCGGATCCTCAATCAGCTGCTCTCTGTCGTCGTCTCCTGAACACAGAAGGTACGGTAAATCCTACGGTAAATGGCAAGAAATCCAAAGGACCGCAATATAGAAGATCCAAATAACTCCAAATACCCTCCCAAACTGTTATTCATATTTTTAGAAAATTATAGAAACTGGTTTCATAATTTTCTGACTTAATTTGAATTAGTTATGGATTTTCTAAGTTTAAATCATTTTCAGAAAAAGATAAATGAATTCTCGAAAAGATTAAATCCGGAAAAACCAGAACGCGACACGTGGCAGCGCCAGAGCGTGCCACGTGACGTCATGACGTTAGCATGACGTAAGCCTGACGTCAGCCGAGGGGGTCCGGTATTGATGACGTCAGCGTGGGCCCGGCTGACGTCATCACGACCAAGTCAATCTGACAGGTGGGCCCCGCCTGTCAGCGTCTCGGCTTGGCGCGACAGCGCGCGTGGGCGCGGTTCACCGCGAGCCGTGAGTGCGGCTCACGTGAACTGCGTCCACCGGATCTGGTGCGGCTGCGCACCGATCCGGTGCGGTTGCGCCTGTGTGGCCAAATGTGTATGAATCCCAGATTCAAATCGATTGGGGAAAAGTTCCCGTGCGCAAGGTGTTCGACGGAAGGCCGCAACGGCGTTCGCGTCGCGCACGACGCGACGGCTCAGCGCGTTCGCCCTCCGACGTGCGTGCGCTAGCCCGTGCAGCGTGTGCGCGTGGGCGGTGCGGCTAGGCGTGCCCGTGCGTGCGTGTGCGCGCTCGCGAACGCACCAGTGCGGCGCGTCGCGGCGGCTGCACGCGCGGAGGCCGTGGCGAGCACGCCGGCCATGCGAGGCAGCGCCCCGTGGCCGGGGCTGCGCGCGTGCGTGCTCGTGCACGTGCGTGAGCGTGAGTGCATGTGTGTGTATGCGTGCGCGTGCACCATGGCCGCGGCGATGCCTAGCAGACCGCGGGTGTCCGGCAGCCCGGTTCCGCGGCTGCTAGCGTGCTTGCGCATGCGCGAGTGTGTGCGTGAGGTCCCTGCAGAGAAGAGCGGCACGAAGGCCGGGCAAATAGGTGGGGTTCCTAGCGGCGGCGCTAGGTTCCATGGCGGACCGCCGGTGAGCGGCGTCGAGGAGGGATGAAGGCAGGACGGATCGAATTGGCTTACCTAGGGCTCGGGAAGAGAGAGGCGAGGCAGGACGACGTTGGCGCAGTGGCGAGGTGACGCGGTGCCGGCTCGGAGCAGAGGTCGTCATCGACGTCGGTGTTCGCGGCGGCGTCCACGGTGGCGCGCGGCTCGGCGTCGTCGAGGTACGGCTTGACTCGCCCTCCGTGTTCCCTTGGCGGCTGCGGAGCTTCTCCTCGCAACGGCGTTCCTCTTCCTCCCTTCCTCTTCCTCCTTCTCCCCCTCCTCTTCCTCTTTTCCCCTTCTCCTCCTCTGGTTCGCGTTCGCGGCGGTGGCGAAAAGGGGATGAACCCCGTGAGAGCTTTGGGTCTCGAATTGGGGGTGCGAGCAGCTACTTGTAGGTGAAGGCACGGGGTAGACACGACTTGGGGTGCTTAGATGCCGTTGGTTTGCGAGTTCAAGGCGGTTTCGAAGATCGGGCGGTGGCGAGCGCGCGCGCAAGCTTCGCGGCGAAGGAAGCGTGGCCACCACGGCTTCTAGAGGCTTCCTAGGGGATGGCTTGGACGAGGGGTTGATGCCAGCGAGGCGCGGCGTAATCCTAGGCGCGAACGCGCACAGGCGCGGCGCGGGGTCACGCGAATCGCGTGACTGCGCGCGAGAGGGGCGTGAGGAAGAAGAAGCTCCTGTGCTGGTGAGTGGCTGACATGTGGGCCCGGCTTGTCGGCGTCGCGCGGAGAAGGAGAGCGCGTGCGCTGGTTGTCGGGCTGGGCCGTGCGTGAGCGAAAGTGTGAGTGGGCCGAGCGCGCGGGAGAAAAGAGAGAAAGAGAGAGAGAAGGGCTGGGCCGAGAGTCGGCCCGTCTGCAGATTCAGCCCATAGATTTGAATTTGAATTTATAATTCAAATTCAAAAGTATATTTATATTTCAAATAAAATCCAAACAAATCCAAATAAAATCCAAATGGCACTCTACATATATTATCCTTAAATAAAATATTATTTTACTAAGATTTAGATGAGAAGAGAACTTGACCTTAGGCAAATTTAAATCGTTGCACATTCCATTCAAAAATTTTCAAATCCACATTTTAAACACCCAAACTTTAGGAATGTTACATACAGTACTCACAAGCTAATATTTTTCAGCCGCAGCAGCAGCAGCCGCAGCTGCTTTTAAGTGCAGCCGAACAGGCCCTATCTTAGTTACACTATGTTACCCTTCATCATTAAGGCCCTAGTTAGTAGTTTACCAAAAGTCACAAGAAAATTTCACACCGGCTGCCGTGCTGAAGCTACTCGGTAGCGCTGACTGCACCAGCCGCTACACTGCCCTGGGCTGACAGCCAAGAACAAACAACCAATAGCAGGCAATAGAAGACCTACAGCTATGCCAACAACAAACACAACCGAACGGCTTGGCTGCATAGCAGTAGCTACAACCGTAGAAAATCTCAAGCGAACATGCCCGCTATCTCTCACATGATACACTTCTCAATGTCAAAATTTTAACCACTTTTGAGCAACTAATGACCTGTTATCAGTCTAGTCTAAGTCAAGAGCTAAGCTAGAAACAAACGGGCCATCACCTTTACATGTCAGGGTCAATTACACCAATAAACATTTGTACAGAATTACCTGTGTATTAAGACCCAATGCAATACGGTAGCTCAGCTCCGGCCCTGGTCGTACCTACATTGGGTAGCTATGTACCAAAGAGTTTTATAGAGACGGAACTACTTTCACATATGAAGAAACTTCTCCAACAAAATTAATCATGCGGTATGAAAATTAATATCCATGAACTCTTTATGGAACTCCCATTGAGCCTCAGTGAGTGGGCTGGGAGTGATTTTTCTTTTCTTTACCTGGTTGATCTAACCTTTACTGATAACCATGATAGAAGCGCAAAGTACTCTACCTTCCATGTGGTTTTTCCCGCCACATCTGGAAGTAGACGCAGCATATTAGGATCAATGTGTGTTGGTGGTTGGTGGAGGTAACAATTGAGGTTGTGTGTTTTTTACACACGAGGCTAACTTAGCCACCACAAGGGGCATTATCTCACGTATAAACAGTAGGTAAACCTGACTTGACCCCCTTTTTTTGAACGGAAACCTAACTTGACCTGACGCATTTTCGGATTTTTTTTTTCGACGCAAACACTACTACTATACACACGTTGGAACGGTTTGGGCTGAGATTTTCGGCTCGTGTGGGGGCCGAAGCATTTGGTAAGGTCAATTCTCGGCCCAATCCTACATCCATTTTAGGCCATCGATTGTAGTTGTCTGACCATCACCAACAGGCCTGGAGAGAGAGGAGAGAGAGGGAGAGAGACTGGCCCAGGTCTTGAGTTACCGGGCCTTGTGTGCGGCGGACAGTGGTGTATTGGGTGATACAGTTAAGGCCGGATATCGTGAGACTCTCTGTATAAAAAAAGGCAAAAACCTGTATCTAGAACAAAAGCAAAAAATCAGAGGTCCAAAGAAAAAGCGTGGTCGGCAGGATTCGAACCTGCGCGGGCAAAGCCCACATGATTTCTAGTCATGCCCGATAACCACTCCGGCACGACCACTTGGATGACTGTTTCTCTTCAAGCTAGTTTATTTCTCTTTTTTAGCAAAAATACAAAACCACTCCATTCTTATCCAATCCCGGTAGTAGTAATCTTGATCTACTGGCCATGCCGGACTGCTTCCGCTTTCAGCCAAGCCACCCTGTTTGTCGCACTCCTCAAACACCAAGCGAACGGGAGAACTCAAGATTTTGTCGCACTAGATTCCCAACACTTGACTCCCCCTGCCACGACGGCCACCTGTTCCTGTGGTAGGCAGGCAGGCGCCATGTCCGCATCAGCAGGTGCGACCCGAGAATGAAGAAAAATCAGAATCCCAACCGCTGTGCTCGGCTCGGACGCGACCCTGCACCTTACATCCTGATAAACCGAGAACAGTGGGGAGCGCATGAAAATCGAATGGTTCCTGTCGGGAACGCTACTGGGGCCTGGGTGGCGTCGGCTCGTAACTACGAAGCCAAACGTGCCTCGGCAACACGACAACGGGGCAGGGCTTAATCGCGTGGCATTGTGGCAATCTCGGGGGCATCCCTGAGGGTGAGGAGTGAGGATAATCACGTTGACAAGAGGTCAGGAGCCGGAGGTGAGGAGTGAGTCAATGCACGGCATGGTATGGTATGGCGCTCACGTACTGTATGGCCTGGGTCCCGGCGGCGCCAGCGGCGACGCTGCCGGTCGCCGGCCGGCCGAGCCGAGGAGGTGAGGGCTAGTAGAACTTTGGTCCTCCTGGTTCTGGGCGCATGCGCATTCATGCTGCTTTTGAATCCGGACGGGTCTGCCATTCGGCTCGCGGGCTCCCGCGCAGGTTGTCCCGCCGGTGGCCGCCGCTCGTTGATCAGCGCAGGCCGCCCGGCGGCCAGTCCGGTAACAGACAGGCTGCATGCACGATTTTTTTTTGGTTGGGCTGTGTTCAGATCGAAAGTAAAAAAATACTTTTTCTAGATAAATAATACGCTGGAAAGCGTGTTCTGTGAATGATGTGAATTAGATGAATAAGAAAAACTTGTTGGAGAAATATTTTTTACTGAATCTGAACACAGCCTTGATCGTTGACCGGAGTCCACGAACGCGCACTGGCCAATGGGGGCGGCGGGCACCCTGGAAACACGAAACCTTGTAGCTTGCGTGACTGCTCCGGCAACCGGCGGCGCCCGACGGCCGACGCTCTCTGCACGATCAACTTGGGCTCGTGCACTACGACCTTATTTTATTTTATGTTTAGTTGGCAATACTATTTTTTTTTTCAAGTTTAGTTGGTCATAGGTTAATTGCCGCAACTAGTAGCAACTTGCAAGTTGTAACGGGATGCAAAAACATGGTGCCGCTGCCGCAGCATGCAAGGCTGTTCCATTCTTTTCTAAAAAGAAAAAGGAGAAAAGCGTGCAATGCCGTTCTCAGGATTTCTCAGGATCTTTGTTTCCTTTGTTTTCGAAATACTAGTACGCTTGGCACAGCATTTCTCCGGATCTTTCTCCAGTGGCATGCGGGGCTGCAAGTCCCCAACTAGAGACAGCAACAAGATGCTAGATGCCTATGTACTCTCGGTAGCACTTGTCAGCACACCATGGAATGGATAGGATCATATAGGAAGGTACAAAAAGAAGCAGCACAAGGGAACAAACAAGCGAACCCTCCCTCCAGTCCCGGGCCACGGCCGGGAACGTCACGATCACGTCGCGATATACAAAATTGGAAATTGCGCAAATGGGCATGGTTCAAATCGAATCGCAACCCCTGACCCGCAAAAATCATCTGTGAAGCTGCCCAAGCAACTCATCGCCGATAATAAATAATAAATAAATAAATAATAATGTCGCCGCCACTGCCGTCCCATCCCGTCACCCGCCGGATTTAATTTTGTTTCTTGTTGTGTTTTCTCTTCGAGCGAACGAATCACACGGTCCCACCCGGAAGAGGCAGGATCGGGCGGGCAGGGGTCGCTGTCTTGCGGGCCCCACCCCCCGGTCGACGAAACCCGACACGGCGACCATTCCCCCCCCTCGATCGGCGATCGCCACCCGCTCCAATTTGAAAACCGCTTTCCTTCTCCTCGGCTCCTCGCCCTTTCCTGCTTCTTCCTTGCTTTGCGCTCGCGACTCCTCCTCGGGCGGCGCGCCTTGCCGGTCGGTGGCAGCCATGGCTGCTGCTGCTTCGTCCTCCGAGGTGAGGGCGGCGAGCAGGAGGATCGTGGATTACCTCAACGACGGCGAGGAGCTCGGGGTCGAGGGAGCCGTGGAGACGCCGCCGTGCACCCCCGCGGCGGTGATGGTCGGGGAGGCGGCCAGGTCGGTGCTGCCGCGGTTCAGGTGGCCGCGGCTCGTCAGGCGAGGGAGGAAAGGTGGAGGCGCCGGGAAGGCGAAGGAGAAGGAAGAGGAGGTGCCCGTCGTCGCGGAGAAGCGCGAGTGCGGCGACCTGCCCGTTGCGGCGGCCGTGTCTCCCTCAGGTGCGTGCGTGGCTTCGCTGTGCTACTTGTCAAATGTGCGATTGGTTAGCTTAATGTTAGAACCGAGCCTGTGTTATTGGTTGTAGAACATGCTAGTTTTTGGCAAGGATTTTGCTGTAAAATCCACAAAAAAGATGAAGTGTGTCCTGTCAGAAACTCAGAACTCATTAGAGCGCTTCTTCTTCTGTTTTGTTCACACAAAGACATTACTAGCAATTTTCCTGTTCTGTTCTGCATGTATGATGTATCTCGCTTTTACTCTTAATCATCGGTCACTGGACCCTCTTTTCTGTATCTACAGTGTGCCAATCAGAACCCGCAAGTGACAAGAGGCATTCTGACCTCAGCGTCGGGCTAAGCCTGGTGTTCCTCCTGGCCAAGACGTCCGACGAGTTCAACAAGATGGTCAAGGTGCGGACGGAGATGGAGGCGCTCCTGAAAGAGATTAAAGACGAGGTCAGGAACAAGGACCACGACGATGCACCGAAGGCTAGCAACCGCGAATCCACCACGTCGAGCTGCGTCACCGACGGGAACGACCAGAGCGTGAGTGCTCGCTTGGAGTATCAGGCCGCTTCGTCCGGCGTGGAGCCTGCGAGCTACGAGAAATCGTTCGAGGATGGTGGCTGCTGCGCGATGATGGACGTGCTCGAGGAGGAGTTGCAAGCCGAGATGGAGATGCTTAAGGTTAACTACGGTTCAGAGACACCGTCACTTCTGCCTGAAGAAGAAGAAGAACACTATTCAGAGGTATGTGATCCTCTGACGTTGCATTAAGATTACATTTAGCCCAAATGTGAATTATTTGTGAATTCTGATTGAGTCAATATCGATGTTATCTTTCAGCCGTACGATGAGATGGCTGACTATCAGAATGGAGCTGATGGTGATTCAGGGGAAGTTGTTGAGGACGATAATGACGACGACGATGATGATAATGCCTATTATAATGGAGTGTCTGCCGTAGAGCTTGAGAGAAGGCTCCACGAGGTTCTCCATGAAAGGAACAGGGATCGGATTGAGGAACTGGAAGCGGCGCTGCGGTGCGCGGAGAAGAAGCTCGTCGAGAAAGAAATGGAGGTGTCTCTGTGGAAGGACACAGCTAAATACGCGTTGAGACATGACGACGAGATGCAGTGAGCATCGTGTTTCCCTTCTCTTTCAGTCAGACGAGGTGATGTTTTGTGCTTCCCTGATTGCTTTTGCCGTTCTGCAGATGAGGAGATAGTGTGGAGTTGGCATACCTCTTCTGTGGAAAATAGTGAACCTGTTCATACCAAAGTTTAGTAATAGCCTCTTTTGATCGCCAATGCATTTTGATTTTGGGTAAAATCAGATTAATGCTATCTAAGTTAGCCTAACTGATCGATGTAAGGATGGCTATGACATTTGATAACTACAAGTTTCAGAATGTCTACATGCTCATGGCTTGGATCACAAGTGAAATCAGACTTCGGATACTGTTTCAATAGTTTGTTGGTTTCGGATTTTCTACAAAACTTCATATGCAACGTTAGTAAACTGGAACTTCAAAATTTTACTGCGATTATAGCAACACGCACCCCATTTTTTACTTTTCCCTCAATTTTTTCGAGACCCTTGATCTGTAAAACATAATTAAAAAGTAAAGGAATTAATATCCTTTTTATTTATTTAAAAATAGGTAGCAGACCCACCAGTTTTTATTTGGTCTCACCTACCTCTTGATACTCTTATAGTCTTATGTATGACTTATGAGTAAGTATTTCTAGGTACATGTTATCTTTTTCACCGTATGATTTTGTAGATGCATAGCTCTCATTAGTTTCAAGCATTGTAAAATCATCTTTGTGATTTTCATCTCTCATATGTCGCCCCTACATTCATGAAGTATATTTCTATCAAAACATCTTGATCCAAAATAATAATTCTGCAATATGCGAAAGGGCCTCCAGCTTGGTGGCACCTTGACTCCTTGGAGTAGCACCAAGCAGACCCTAGTTTGACACCCTGCGGGAGCAAAATTGGATTTGGAATAAAAGAAAAATTATATAAAAAAGTTTTGCTTTCACTACTAACTTCGGTCAAAAAATAATTTGCAGTATTACAAAGATACTTTTCTAGGCAAATGTCTTGGTCTGTTTTTTTTTTATGTTTGCAAGCCAAATATCTTAAAAGTTATTACTAGTTAAAGTTTTAGAAGTTTGTCCAAACAATAAAATTAAACCTACCAAGTATTGTATAGTTGGATATAGTCCAATTTTTGCATATAAGAGGAAAATATGTTTTTTATGATAATAGAAGTCTGAAGAAAGTTGATAAATGAGTAAATATGCATTCACCATACAATAACTTGTTAAACATGTGCATGTACAATACTTGACCCACCAAGTAGTAAAAAAAAATACAAATGTATACATTAACTTGTTAAACGTGTTACGTGTGCATGGACAGTCACATGCGCTCCGTATAGATGTATTTTGGCCGCACGAGACGTCAAACGTAACATGGACGGTTTTATATCCATGCAACCCTTACATTTCATTCCCTTCTCAGCTACTCCCTCCGTCCTAATATATAAGGCGTAACTACTTTTCTCTGTTGTCCCAAAATACAGGGCGCCTCCTTCTTGGCTCCCGTGTAATGAATGACTATTGGGTGTAACTGGCATATTTATTATGTTCTGTTTCTTTCTATTGGTTGCTAAAGTAGACTTAAATGTGTTTATTGGTTTCTGTGTGAAGGAGTTACGCCTTATATTGTGGGACGGAGGGAGTATATCATAAAAACAATTCTTTTTTATATGGGTTAAAATATCTGTAAAAACTTTAATAATGGATGACCAATATACTATCTTTCAATCAAAGTATGACAAGGTCGCTATGGAATTGTGGTGTCTCATGTGCGCCTTCATTTCCAATTGTTCAGAAGTAAAAATATTATAAAAAAAACTCTGCTAACATGCCTTATCTTAATTTGATGACGGATATATTATAGACTTAGAGGAAAAATAATACCGTCAACATTAAATATATTTTTTAATAACTTAATATTCCTTATATATTAAGATTAAGTTTGATCATATTCCAACAATAAACTTCATATATATTACAACACATAGGTTACAAGGTTAGAGTTAGATAACACGTAAGTTAAGTTGGATTTGAAAAAAAAGATAGTACAATTGTTGGCCAGATCGTTAGTTTTTTTTATGTTTTCACATATATCAAAGGAATAAGAGTTGCATACATGTTTATGACATAGTTGAGAAAGGAGAGAAAGATAACGGTTACAACATAAAACCACCCGCGTTATATGTCATGGTAGCAAAATACATCTACATAGAGTATATGTGGCCATATATACACACGTTTGACAAGCTCATGTATCCATGCGTATGTTTTACTACCTGTAGAACCAAAACGATAAAAACCTACAAATTGTTATGATAGATGCATTTTGTTTGTATAAAAATAATTGAATCCCGAATTCTGATGGGCCCATTGAAACCTAAAGGAAGCTCGCCACACATTTGGCCTAGGAAAAAGAAAACGGTCCACAGTGGTGCTGCCATGAGCAGTGCTGGGCCACATTGCTGAACACGGGCTCCCCCCTGCGTATGAGTGTGGCCCATCAGCTTGTCACTTCCTCATTCCTGTCGTCCTCTCGTTCCCCCCCTTCGCACCAAACCAAGCCTAGCTGTCCTCGCCGCCTTTCGCTAAAAAAAAAAAAAAAAAAAAGCTGGCCTCGCCGCCTCCGACCAGATAAGAGCATGGCCACTCCAGCAATGGCACCTCTCATTCTACTCACTAGTTTAAGTGTGAGGCCACCGCGTGCGGGCGGCGGCGGCGGGTGTTCCCCCCGATTCGCGGCGGCCAGTGATCACATCTCTCTGAAACCCATGCCCTTGAGAGCAAAGCGGCGGCGATGAGGAAGGGCACCGCGGTTTCCGCCGGCTGGGCTCCCGAGCGGCGGCTCTCCTCAGATCCACGCCTCCCCGGGGCCACCCCTCGCCCCGCTCCGCCGCGCCGCGTCGGATTGCAGGCCCCTTGGGCGAGCGCCGGTGCTGCGGGCTGCGGCGGCGGGGGATGGGGTTGGGGGCCATGGGTGCGGGGTCCGTGGCGAGTCCTGGTCGGGGGTGTGGTCGGACAACGCGGGATCTGAGCCGCCATTCATGGATCTTTTCGAGCTTTTGGTTGCCAATATTTTGTTTCGGTATGTTCGCTGTTCCCTCCTCCTCCTCGCCTCCTGTCGTCGTCGTCGTCGTCAGCCGCCGCCATCATCATCATCACCTCCTCCTCCTCCTCCTTCTCCTCTCTTTGGTTCATGTATGTATGTGTATGTATATATTTGCCCATCCCAGTCCCCCTGAACTCGAAACCTGGACTGAATCGAGGCTGCGCGCGGGCCATTCTCAGGAGCGGCCATCGATTCAGGCGCCGATCTCTACGGTACCGCCTCGACGCCGTTCCCTTGGCATCGATGGTGGCAGGGGCTGGGAACCGTATGGTGGCACCTGACGTGGCATCCGAGTCGGATTTGGCCGGCGGCGGTGTTCTGATTCTCTGCTCCTGATGATGGATGCATATTGCATGGATGGATCATCGATATATATTCCTCACGATGTGACAGGTGAAAAGTTTCACCTTGCGAACTAAACAAGGCCTAAGGCTATCCGCACTCGTGGTACTCTTTTATTACTGCGGCCACTGCCACAGGGGTGATCTCTGTGTGTCTTGCTGTTCTGTGATCTGCTCTGCTCTGATTGTTGCTAGCCCTTCCAAGTTCTGCTTCTCATCCTCTCCACCTTGGTGGCATTTGGATGGGAAGCGAATGGGATCGGGATATGAGATGAGATGCAAAAGAGTGATGTTCTGACTTGGGGTCAAAATACCCAGTGGAAGTGAAATTTTACTCAAGTGTGAGCATATCTGACATGGAAACTGACCCGGGACCTATGAATGATTTCTGATGAGGGGCGATGATGTTCAACCTTTTCTGAATTGCATGCCATTGAGCAATCAAGGCAGCTGTGGGTATCTCATTTGAGCTGATCTCTCCTCTCTTGAAGCCTATTTAACCATCCCTTATGGTTTGTGGTTCTGTGCTTAGGATGGTCATTCAAATATGTGATAACCAGTGCAGTTCCACTTACATTAGGATGAGTAAATTGTGCAGCAAGATATGTGAGAGATTTGCTTGTATGATCGAGCAAAGGCGAAGCTGAGCCCTCTTAGTGTTATTTCAATGTTAACAGGGCAGTTGATTGTCGATTCGAGTACACCCTCCTAGACATGTGCTGGGCCATCCTTCCTGCTGCGCTGCTTTGGCGTTTAGGATCTTGAGCAGTTGTGAATGTTTCCAGCGGCAGAGGATTGGGATCTGTGGGGCATGTTTGCTGTGGTTTCCGGTTGGGGATTGGTCGGGTAATGCAAGATCTAGCCAAGATTGATGGTTTTTCTTTTCTTGTGTAATTGTGATTTTATATTTTTCTGTCTCCTTTGCTTCCCCTCGCCCCCACCCCACCAATCTCTCTTGGCCTTCCTTTCCTTGCTGTGATGACTGAGCGAGCTGTGTTGCCTTTGCCATGTCTTCGCTGGCGACGAGCACCCACACGGACTGCTCTTTCATGCACTTGCATGGATGCCCTTTCAGGCATCACCACAGCAGCAGCAGCATCAGAATCAGAATAGGAAAACTGGAGAAGAATGATTCCCTCTTTCTATGATTGGGTTATTTCTCAATGAAGGCTGTACGTATTTCTTGCACCCATTCCGTTAACTGTCGATTTGTGTACAACGATGCAAATAAACATATATTCTAAGAAACCAACATATCTGTCAGGATGGATCTGAATTTCAAATGGTAGTCCTCTTAGACATATGCTTCCCCAGGCCATCCTTCCTGCCGCGTCATTTTGGCTTTTAGGATCTTGAGCAGCTGTAAATGTTTGCAGAAGCAGAGGATTGGGACCTGTGGGGCAGGTTTGCAGTGGTTGCCGGTTGGGGTTTGGTTGGTTAATGCGAGATCTAGCCAAGATTGATGGTTATTTTTTGTGTAATTGTGAATTATATTTTCCTCTGCCTCCGTTCCTTGCCAAAAATGTTTAGGTGTACACATGTACGCCCATATCAGCAAGTGAAGGTTTTGTTTGGGTTCTGTTGGTAATTTTTTTTTGTTATACATGGACTTTTCAACCCCCTTTTATAAAACATCCCCTGAAAAACGAGAAGAGGATAAAAGAAATCTATCCGTATCCCACTCTACACCCACTTGTTGCTGTCTGTGGTCATGGAGTTTGCCCTTGAACATGTGGTAAATCTGCTTTCCAACCAAGCCTCTTCCTCCACTCTCTCCCACCTCACTCTTTCTGAACACATGTAGTACCTGTCTTTCATTTTCTGATGTTTTATATGCAGATGGAAGATACTATTATGTTGCTGTATGTTTTTTTTTCCTACTCTCTTTGTTGACCGAATTGTTTGTTCTACACTTGAGTGGCTATGACGATTCACCTTTTCCATTACAGAGATTCTGCTCTTTAGCATCGTCCTTGCTAGTACCTGGGATATGCTTGTACAAGTAACCAGTTCTATAGCAAACTGCGACAGCTGATATGTGTTACTGCTGATACTGATGTCGGTTGGCGGCCCATTTGAATGGATTAACAATTCATTTGGGAGGAGAGAGAAAGAGAGCTTGCATTGTGTTGCAGTTGTCAAGTTGATCAAACAGGGTCAATCTGAGCCATCAAGTTGGAGCGTTGTCTGAGTAACACATTGGACTTCTTAAGTTTGTAAATGGCAGATATGTTGAGATGTGCCATGGTCCAATTATTGTCGAGGAGTGTGGTTGGGATTATAAAACCATCACTCAGTCTTTGAACTACGCACGACCTACATAATCCCCTGGTTTGAAGGTTGTTTTTTTCTGCCATTGCAGCTGATATGGCAGCTAATTTGCTTTTTGCTTTGATTGCTTCAAACATTTTGTTTCATACTCTTTTGAGCTCTTATCTACTTATTCCTTGATGTTTTTTTTTGCATGTCCTGTTGTTTTTGTACAAATATGTGATTCAATCTTGTGTTGCTGGTCCTGATCTCTAAGGGTGTTCTTCACTCCCCTTCTGCTGGATTCGAACTTCGGACCTGCTGACCTGGATCATTGTTAGTGGGACTAGTTTGTCAAGTCTGTTCACTCTCATGAGTATCTGCCTTGGTTCCCTGCGAGAATGAATAAATATAAATAATTCGAGAAAAAATGAATAAATATAAATAACACTGTATGACAAAAGCGTCTTTGAGGAGTCAAGGCTGCTCTGGGCATCAAACCGGAATCCTCCCTTTCCTAATAGCTGTCCTTGGATGATCGTGCCATTTTTAATGCGCGATAACCAGGACAGCTCCACTTATCAGAACAGATTGATCTGGTGATAAGAGAAGATGAGTATACAGTTCTATGATTGAGCAAAGGCGAAGCTGAGCCCACTCAAATACTTTACCACTGCCCACATTATTTGTTAGAGCAAGTATTATAAGGGGCTGAGAGCAGGCTAAATCCGATGTGGAAGAAAGAAAAAATAGGAGAGAGAGGGAAGCGGGCGTCTCACCATGCGCCTGCATGCAGCCGGCTGAGAGCCCTCTCACCCCTCCTATTGGCTATGAAGTGCTCCTGCCCATTGAATATTGATGGGGTCCACCATACCATGCGCCGGCTCATCTCTCCCAGCCAGCAGCGGGCTGAGACCATTAACCTTGCTCTTACCAGATTCATTTTTAGTTGAATACGCTCCTGAGCGGCGGCTCTCCTTGGATCTGCCGTGCCTCCTCTGGGGCCACCCCTCCCCCTGTTCTGCAGTCCCACATTGGACTGCAGGCCCCTTGGGTGGGCGCCAATGCTGCGGCAGCGGGGGGATGTGGTAGGGAACCGTGGGGGCGATGTCAGCTGTAGATCCTGGTTGGACAATGCGGGATCTGAGCTGCCATTGATATATTTTTGGTGTGTTTGGTTGTGAATGATTCGTTTCAGACTTGTAGTCATTTTGTGCGCCCTCTGTCCTCGCCTCGTCATCAGTGATCCTCTGTGTGTGTGTGTGCGCGCGCGCGCACGCGCCCTGAACCCAAACCCTAGACCGAACTGAGGCTCTGCAGTGCGCAGAGCGCGCGCGCCCTGAACCCAAACCCTAGATCAAACCGAGGCTCTGCAGTGCGCAGAGCGTATCCTGTCCATGGGACGTATGGGTGAGACTGAGAGGGAGGTGTGTTTTGGTGATTGAGGATGGGTTATCTGCTGGAGATGCTCTTAATGCTGTTAGTGCTACTTCGATAGTAAAAGTGTTGTCTTGCTATATGATTCCTATATAAGATTCCTATATTTTTCTCTCTTCATCATTTAATTTGACTATTGCCTGCCTCAAATTTTCCCACAGTTCCAGCTCCAAAATGTCTGGAGCTAGAGATACCAGCTTCAAGATAGCTCCAAGAATTCTCTGCCAAATAGGGCCTGAGTTATCTGGGGCAATGATGATCATCCTTTTCTGAAGCATGCCTTTGAGTAATCGAGGCAGCTGTTGGGTATGTAATTTAAGCTGACTCTTTCCTCTCTTGCACCGTATGCTATCATTCCCTCTTGTTCGTGGTTCTGTGCCTAGGACGGTCACTCAAATGGTGTGATAACCAGTGCAGTTCCACTTACATGAAGATGAGCTGCTTGTGGATCAAGAGAGTTAAGGTTGGGTTTATATGATTGAGCAAAGGCGAAGCTGAGCCCTCTTGTGATATCCACTTTTTATGGTGCTGTTATGATGGCATATTTTATTTACATTGTTTTTCTCCATTCATTTTGTAATCTTTTCCTGCCCACATTTTTTTTAAAAAAACTTGACCTGAGGGGTTTAGGACAGCCCCCGAGCATTTTGCACTTGCACCTGCCCACTTTTAGCACGTCTTGCTTTTTCCTGGTGTTTTATACATCGGCAGAAGATTAATTTTGTGGTTTGTGATGTGGTGTCACTTTATTTTTGTTTTGTATTATTCTTGAATGGCTATGATGATTCAATTTCCTATCACATAGCTTCTGCCCTTCAGCATCTTCTGAGCTGGTACCTGGGATATTTTGAGCTGGTTACTGCTTAACTAGGATGGCTTGTACCAGAACGAGCAACCAGTTCTGCAGCCAGCTTTATTCCCATTAGAGAGAGAGAGAGAGAGAGAGAGACTACATTGTGCTTCCACTATAAGTTGCAGTTGTCATGCTGATAATGGGGAAATCTGAGCCACTAAAGTCACCTATTTTTCCTTTCTTAAGAACACTGTCTGAATAACCCCTTGCATTTCTGTAATCTTTCAATGACAGATCATGTGAGACTTGCATGGATTTATCTTGGAACAGGTTTGGAAATTCAAAACTATCTAACCCACCCTCTGAGCTGTGCAAAACCTTGTAGATGACCCCCACTGTTGCATCTGATATGGCAGGTGGCAGCTAATCTGCTTTTTGAATTGTTTAAAACTTTTTTTTTCATTTTGTACTCTTTTGAGCTCTTATATAGTTATATTTTGGTCTTTTTTGCTCATTTGCATGTTCTGTTGATTGTCTACCAATCTGTGATTTTCTTGTGTTGCTGACCCTTATCTCTAGTTGTTACTCACTTGCCTTCCTGCTGAATTCGAGCCTGGGACCTGGGTAGTTATTGGGGCTAGTATATCAAGTCCGATCCGTCTTACTTCCTGCCGTTCCCCAACAAACAAGAATTGAAATCCCAACGGGGTCGATGATCAACAAGGACCTTTGAGCCATCAAGGATGTTCTGTGTTTCAAACTGGAACCCTCTATCTCCTCTCTTGGAGACTTTGTCCTTGGATGATTATGCCATTCTTCATGGGTGGTAACTTTGGCACCACTACTGATCATAATAGCTTGATACGGTGATAAGAGAGATGGCGATACAGTTATATGATGTGGCAAAGGTGAAGCTGAGCTGACTCGGATTTTACTGCTACTGGTAGAGAATGTTTTATGTGATGTCGATAAGAGAGATGGCGATACAGTTATATGATTGAGCAAAGGTCAAGCTGAGCTGACTCGGATTTTACTGCTACCGGTAGAGAATGTTTTATGTGATTTCCTTCGTTTGTTGGTTGAGTACTATTGTCCCTTTGTGTCCCACCTCCCTCTTCTTTCTAACCTCATTTATTACATAAGTATGTTCTAACATCCTTTTTTGCGTTTGTCTAACTCCATGCAGGTACATTTGATTATGTTTATTAGCGAATTGATATGTTTACTAAGTTCTGCCGTTAATTCTGCTATAAGACAAAAAACTGGTGCCATAGCTTGTTGCATCAGCAATGCTTGCTTTACAGGATGAAAGATTATTTGATTTGGGTTCAGTATTCCAGTTGGAGCAAGGTGGGCTTGGATTCTGGAGGCATTAATTTTTGGAAAAAGTCATTTTCACCTTTCTTGACATTGGGCTCTTGACATTGGACTGAGTTTATTTTTTCTTCCTGAACCACAAAACCGGTTAACCAGCCTCAAGTCTTGAAACCGTACACTTTACCTCCCTGGGCTGAATATAAGCGGTATTTGAAGGTGGTTTTGACTTTTTTTTTGGCTAAATTTTTACAAAATCATAGTAATCAAAGAAAATCATAAAATAGAAAAATTTTACTATGAATTTAGATCTATTCTTTTTATATTTTGATATTTTTACTATGGATCATGTACTCAATTGTATTAAAAAATTACTCAATTGTACTCAATACTCAACAAAATTAGGTTTTCTATTTAATAAATTTTATTTGATTTACTATGATTTTTTAAAGTTTCAGTCAAAATAAATAAAAAAGAAAAGAAGAGAAAACCGTCTTCAATACTGCTTATATTCACTCTAGGGAGGCAAAATGTACGGTTTCAAAACTTGAGGGTGGCTGGTTAGCCGGTTTTGTGGTCAAGGGAGAAAAATTAAACTTGGTCCAATGTCAAGAGGTGAAAAGGACTTTTTTCCTTAATTTTTTGGCAGTTAACATTAGGGCCATCACAACTATTATACCATACCAGTGTAGTTTCCATTTTGGTAGTTCATATGCAGTAATTGTACTTTTCGTACTGTTTGTCAATGGGTAAGGAAACTATAGCCCAAATGTTTAATGGCTGTGATGATCGAACAACTATAGCTTTTTAGTATCACAGAATTGTCAATTACAATAATTCTGGTATGCACTGTTCGTTAATAATTGAAGCTATTTTAAATGGCAACATATCTAAGAACTCAAATCTGAGCCACGTGATCTTATCTAAGGTAAGGTGGGAGGGGGATTTGTAAAAGTTAATAATACTTTTGCAAATTCTCTCTCCCACCTCTTCCTACGTACTCTCCTTGGATTAAGATAATGTGGTTTAAATTTGAGTCCTCATAGGATATGTTGCTATTTTAAATTGGGCTTATGACGGATACAAAAGAGTAGACTGATCCCTTTCCCTGTCCTCCGTTGTCCCTGTCCGATCCAGGTGAGAATGAGACCCCTCCTCCGTTGTCCCTGTCCGATCCAGGTGAGAATGAGACCCCTCTGCTCACCTATACAAGTAGGGCTGGATGCTGAGCAAGCTCAGTTTGGCATGTTTGAATATTGAGCCAGCTCGGCTTGACTCGTTGACAAAATAAGCAAAAATTCTAGCTCGACTTGACTCATTACTCATTAGGCTTGCTAGCTGGACGTAAGTTGCCACGTCATTTTAGTGACTTCACGGTCTCACTTTCAATGGTAAATAAACATTCTACACTTTATAAGTTTCAATTTCCAAAGCCTAAGGGTGCGTTTAGTTTCTCAAAGGTTTCCTAAAAAACACTATTCATCTAACTTTTTCCTATTTATCTTATCCCTCCACTCACAGAACATTATTCATCTACAGTGTAAGTGAATTTTTAGGGAATCTTTCCCCAATCTAAACACACCTTAAGAATCAACAAATAATAGAACAAAGGTTTCCAGATCAACAAATAAAAATCCATGCAGCAAGACATTTATGTTTTACAATGCAGACAGAATTTGGGAGAAAAACAACATAGTGGGTGAAATGGAAGCTTAAGGTAGTATAGATTCAATGTTGTTGGGTTGTATTTTAACCACAAACTGAGCTAGGGACCTTATGTGTGCTAGGCCTTGTACAGTGGGTGAAATTTTGAACCTAAACCCACATCCACCAGGTTCAAAGCACACAGGGATCCACACCCGTGGGTTAAATTGCCATTCTTAATCCTTTGCAGTTTACTCTCACTAACTTATAGCCCCTCTGTGGAGAGATACTATTCTGACTAACTTGCGCACCCCATCGTCTTAGGATTCCACATGTCAATGGGGGTGAGTCCCTCCGCACGATCCGACCTAGTGACTACTCCTAGATGCAAATGGATACCTACACGGTCATAAATGAGGCGATCACCTCAAATGACCCGATTATGCATAATTATGCATAATTTGGTAAACTTGTTACAACAAAATGTTTGACACAGATTAATGGACTTATTGTAAAACTAATTACATAGATGGACTATAAAATCACGAGATGAATCTATTAAGCCTAATATATATCGTCGTTAGCATATTTTTAATGACAAGTTAATGTGGCACAAAAATGTTTAATGAATTAGGTTTAATAGATTCGTCTGCTGATTTATAGTCTATCTATGCAATTGTTTTTTTGTTTATGTTTACATTTTTTTGAAGCAATATGTTTACTAGTTACTACTCCTAATTAATTTTCAAATGTTTGATGGAACTGTTGGCAAACTTAGGGTGTGTTTGGATGGTGTCATGACATAGGACGAAACGAAGCGGCTCTATCCTCAACATTGTTTGATTGAAGAGCATGGGGTAGAGAGATTCCAGAGAAGCCAATATTCTTAGGAGATTCGGGACTAGCTCGTACGAGAAAATCGACCAGACGAGCTCATCCCACTTCTTCTCTGTCAGCGTCGTCTTCCTCTCGTTGTCGTGTGATGCGTGAGTCTTCTTCCACCTGCGTCTCCCGTCCCAAAATTGGAGCTCGTCGTATAGCTTGTCGGGGCGCTGCGGTGGCCGACGGAGATGTACGACTTCAAGCAAGGCCGACATCTCATCACGTAGATGCAAGCGGCATGTGAACTGAGCGGTAGCACACCAATAGCAGCTCACAACGACGAACGGTGGGGGCATAAGCAAAGCTTTTGCTTTTGATGGCTGGTGGGAGCGGTTTGCGGACGGCAAGGCAGTGGCAACAGCTTGCAAGCGGCGAGACAGTGGCAGCAGCGTGAGGAACACCGGCAATGTCGCAGGCGAGGTGGCAATAGCAGTGGCTCGTGAGTGGTGGGAGCCAATGCACCGGCAACTGACGAGATCATGAGCTTTGGTGCCGCGCAGAGGCGGAGGACGCTCGAAAATTTAGGTGGGGTGGAAAACATGACTATATGACTTAGATATGGTGCTGAGAGAGGGGTGACACCCTAGCGGCGCCCCTGGCCACCCCCACCCGCTGCCACCGCTGGCGGCTACCATCCTGGTGCCGTCGGCCTCTCTTTCTAACCCCCTCCTCCCTCCCTCACCCTCCCCCACCTTTCACCCAATGAACTCGCAGATACAGACGTCCCCAACGTCGTGGATCCAGATGTCCCAACGTCCTCGCGGATCCGACAGCCATCGCCTCCGATTGCACGTCCTGCTGGGCGCTGGCTCATGATTCCCAGCCGGCGGCTGCGGCATCCGCTGTGCAGCACTCGTCGCCGCCCTCGGTGAAGGCTGGCAACGCATATGGCCCCCATGCGAGCGACTCGGCCATGGTCAGGGTCTGCACGCCGACGCCGTTGATTTCTCCACCACCGTCCTCGCCCGCGTCTGCACCACGACTAGGGGTGGGCACAATTTCCCAAACCCAAACCCCGAACCGGATCCTGAACTACCCTAACCCGAATTACGGGATCACTATTTCGGGTATCAAGTTGAGAAACCCGAATTTATTTTGGGTAATTCGGGTACTAATCATGGGTACCCGAATTCCTGAGTTACCCGAACTTTACTAAAAGTATAATATGTCTTCACCTCCACATCAAAGAAACATAACATATTTGGTTTTACCTCCACATAAAAGAAACATAACATATTTGGTCGCTAGTTCATTTGATTTATTAGTTTACTTATTTGTTTGATCTATGCCATATTGATTTGAGTTTTTGTTTGATCCATATATCATTGAATTGTTGTATGTTGGGGAGATATGAAGAGAGAGTGTAATATATTGGGTAGTTCGGAAAAACCTGAACCCGATATTTCGGGTACTCGAAAATTCGGGTAGTTGTTTTTTCGGGTTAAGTTCGAGTAGCAGTTTGAAAAACCCGACTTATAAAATACCCGAACTACCCGAATTACCCGAATGCCCACCCCTAACCACGACCAGCCAGACCTGTTGCCACTAGTGACGGCGTGGCCTCCGCTTAATAGGTTGCACCCCCCTCCAGTACCTCCGGCTCGACATCGGTGTTGAAGAGCCCGATGTGTGATGGCTTCGGCATAAGGTTCTTCGTCAAAGCTCTCTCCCTTCGCCCAGCCCTTCAGCCTGTGGGAACGCCCGAGGGGATGCTCCAAGGCTCGACGTTGGGCTGAGGATGACCTCCACGAGTCCTCTTATGCGGACCAGGAGCTGTCTCCCTCCCCAAACTCATATCTTGACGCGGCACGCCGGGGTCTGTAGTGGCCGAGGACATCGCCAGGGATTGAGGTTGCCCAGCCAACCAACATCACCGAAGATGCATGCAGCGGTGCTGCTGGCGCCGGTGCCGTGCGCGGGCGACACAACCACAAGCCTCGTTTGCCACGACCGCAACTCATCCATGGACTTCCTATTCAGGTCGGAGACGGTGATTGAAGGACCAACTGGGGTTCCTGAGGTGGTGCAAAGCGTTTGTCAGTCCATGTGAGGCTTCACCCGCAGTCGGCTTGCGGTGCCGAGATGTGCATCTGCGCTCCAGATGTCGATGGTTGGCGCAAGGTTATCTCGCGCGGATGGTCGCAAGGTCGTGAGGAAACCCTGCCATCGTGTCCGGTGCCCTGTTTCCCGCCTGAGTTGGACGGGAAATGCCTCAACTGCCTCTCCTCATCGCATTTTGAGGCGACCTGCAGGCTTCCTCAGCGTTGTCTACGTTGCAAGGGTTTTCGCCATCGTGCTCGTGACTGCAAGCGGTTGCGGCCGACGGGTTCAACAAGCATCGTCGCTTCTCTACCCCGATGCACCGTTCACGGTCGCATCGACCTCTCATGCACACAGGGCGACACACCGAGCCCGGCTGCAGCCATGTCGGTTGCGGCAGGGCATGGTGGAGTTGGGTGTTGACGTCGGAGACGCCGAAGACATCGACAACAGTTCTTGAGAGAGGATGCAACAAGGGCCCCCATTGTCACCAATAATAGTGTTGCCCATGAGGGTCATGGTGAGCCCATCAGCATGGCACGACATCCATGGGGCCTCCCCGAGCTCGACCCGTTGTTGCTCTTGCTGTATCAGGTCGCCGCACCTGCACGAATCACATGCGAAGTATCGGAGGACCCGATGTTGGTGGAGGTCGCTACCTACTTGGCAGCTCCTAGTAGGTGCAACTACACCACCTCGTCTACAGTCTTCTACCCTTCTTAGTTGGCGTCGGACAAGGTTCCTTCGCTACTCGAGCACGGTCAGTCTCAGGCCTCACCACCATGAGCGGAGCACGACGGCTCAATGGAACCCTTGGCTGCTTGCGCTAGTGGCCTGGGGTTGCCTGTGGTGACTAAGGAACCCATGGCCCTGCTGAGTGACATATCGAGCACACCTAAACCACTACGCAGTGACACGTTTGGCCAACATCAACATGTTTATGATCCCAGTCGCATGGCGCGGCGAGGTCCTCATAATGCGTCGTCTTAACATACTGGAAGGCACATCATCAACATCAACGGAAGCTCGGCATAAACTGGACACTGTCTTCAACGGAGGCCTGTCCTGCGCTCATGGTCACACGATCAATGACTTTGTGCGGCCCAAGAAATGTGCCGGATGCGAGGATGGCACTTTTGGGTGCCTTCTTGAGGCCTAGTTAGCCGCTTCAGAACGGTTTCTAGTACTTCATGTAATATAAGTCTACTAGGCCGATAATCCCATTGCGAGCGATCTATTGTCTCGTGTTGTGTAAAACATTAATGGTTTTCTTCTGAATACAATGATACGCATCTTTCATGCGCATTCGAGAAAAAAAAGTTAGATATGGTAAAAATGACTGCATACATATGTCACAATTAGCGTATGATATGTCAATTAATCATACAATCATACAATAAAAAAGTCATCTGTCATTAATTGACAGATATGTCAGCGTATGATATATATGGTAATATATCTGAAAGAGTAAATTGCACCCACCATACAACAACTTGTCAGGTGGGTGCAGATTGGTCCAACAAGTTGTAAAATTCTCAGTTTAGTGCGGCAACTTGGCAGGTGGGTGCATAATGGTCCATCAACTTGTGAAATGCTCAAGTTAGTGCAATAACTTGGCAAATTGGTACATATACAATCTAAATGTTATTATAATTTTTCACACTACCATATTTATAATCTTAACACTATTCATGTACATGATATAGATATAGACTTAGTGAATTCACAAATGGTTTTTCTTTATTAAAAATTAAAGTTCAAATTAAAGGAAATTTCTTTATGTAAACTTAAAGCACATAAATAGGTGCAAATCAAGCTTATATTGTTTTATAGAAATTGTCTGTCATAATTAGAAGAAAATAATTTTATATAGACAAAACAAAATATCTCTTATTTTCTAACATTAGCATATTTTTTAATTTATAATAAAGGTCTTTGTCTTGGATAACTAACTGTAACGTGAATACCAATGGGTACGCATGTTATACCATGTTATACAAAAATACCAATTTTTTGTTTCATGTAAATATACCATGCATTTGTTGTTTGTCGTGGCCAAATACAAGTCAACGTAACATTTGGACTCTTCATGCACTATTTTATAAAGTTGTTGCACTAAGTTGGGTGTTTTACAAGTTATTGGACCAATCTGCACCTGGATATCAAGTTGTCGCACTAAACTGAGTATTTTACAACTTGTTGGACCAATCTGCACCCAACTAACAAGTTGTTGTATGATGGGTGCAATTAACTCTATCTGAAAATTGATTGTGAAATGCTAATGAAAGTATTAAACTGATTTAGCCTCTTGTTATCATGTTCCTATTGCTGATTCAGAACACTGAATACTCGAATTTAATTGTTATCATCTTCCTGTCCGCGACCATGCCCTCCATCAGCTTGCGGTGCGACGGATAGGGCGGACGGCGTGGGGCATGGGCACGGCGGTCGTGGCCGTGTGCGTGTATGGCGCAACAGGAGAGACTAGAACATCAGGCTTGACAATCAATTGGCTGTTTGTATGTTAGAAAAAGTCCTTTTGGGCCGAGTACAGCTTTACTATCGGGCCCACAAAACTCGGTAACGCGCCTCCCTCAACTTTGAAAATCGAACGTTTCACCTCCCTCGTCTGATATAAGCGGTTTAGTAGGCAGTTTTGCCCTTTTCTTTTTTTATTTATTTCGGTTGAAACTTTGAAAAATAATAAAAAATCAAAGAAAAATCATAAAATGCAAAACCTAATTTTGTTGGACTCCACGTAAGTACGAAAATATAGAAAATATAATATGTTAGACTTTAGTATAAAGTTTTTTTTTACTATAGATTTAGATATAATCTTTTAAACTAATTAGAATAATTCATAAATGCATTTTCTATGGTCTCAATTGTGGTGAAATTTTTATGGCGGACTAATTGTTTTATGCTTAAATTGTATTAAAAATTCATACTCATTGGATCATGTATAACTTAGTTATAGATTTATTTAGGGCAAAACAAACTAAATAATTCTAGAACTAAGTTATATATGATCCAATGAGTATAAATCTTTTAATATAGTTGAATCATGCAATAATTAGGTCACCATAAAAATTTCACCACAATTGAACCATACAAAGTGCATTTATGAATTATTGTATTTAACTATAGAAAAATAGATCTAAATCTATAATAAAAAATTTTATGCTAAATGATGCCATATTATATATTCTTTGTGTTTTTACGAACTTATGTGGAGTTCAACAAAATTAGATTTTTTATTTTCTGATTTTTCTTTGATTTAATATATTTTTTCAAAATTTTAGCCGAAATAAATAAAGAAAAGGACAAACTGCCTAAAAACCGTTTATATCCAGGCAAGGGAGGTGAAATATATGGTTTCAAAAGTGTAGGGAGGTGCGTTACCCAGTTTTACGGTCGAAGGAGCAAACTTAAACTCGGCTTATTATCCAGGGAGGTCAAAAGAACGTTTTTCTTTGTATGTTTGTTGTGTGTTTGTCTTGGTTGGGCTTGAGCGAAAAAAAGCCACAACCCAGCGAACAACACAGCTAACGGGTGTGATCAGGGTGTACGTTAATCTTCCTGGCCGCGCCGCCTCCGCTGAAGACTCGAGTGCGCACGCGTGGCCGCGTCGGCGCGTCGTAGAGAGACTGACTCAGGGAGAGTGGTTCTTCTATAGTCTATACTACCATCGGTAGGTCGGGCATCTCCCCCACCGTGTCGTATAGGGTCCTCCGCCGATGATCAGTGACTGGTCCGTTTCAGGCCGGTGGCAGGGATGAATGGATAGGTATAAGGCCTCCTCCGACGCCCGGCGATATCGCCAGCTAAAAGAATTATTTAATCCTAAAACAGTGTAAAACAGTATCAGCCATCGACTATTCCACCGCTGTCGCATAGCCAGCATGCAAGAGAGCGGGCACAACTCTCCATAGCTGCAACGCTCAGTTTCTGCTTTTTATTTATTGATTCCTCGGCTTCGGCTGACGATGTCGTAGGCCCTTTGGAGAAGGCCTAGTGGAAGGGAAGGTTGGGCAGGAGGTAGATGATTGACTGAAACGGTGACCGACAGAAGCTGGGATTTATGCAATCCATCCCTCGAACCAACAAAGAATGGAATCGTTACCTCCTGACTCCCTCCTACCAAACTAATATTATAGAATTGTTCCATCACTTAATACTGGAACGAAACCATCCTATAATACATCACACCCTAACCAAACACACCCCTACTTCGAGCACCTCAGCAAACGAGGTGATCGATAGGATCTCCCTAGGCCCATCTCGCCGTGGAACTCTTCCTTTCCGCAGTGTTATCTTAGCTTTGAATTTGTTTAGTGGGTGGAGATAGGAAAAAAATTTACTGTAGCGAAACTTTACTATAGAAAAAGTGGAGGAATCACGGTTTCTAATGGAATGAAAGGACTAGAGGAATACTCCCTCCATCCCAAATTGTAAGTCGTTTGACTTTTTTTACCTCAACTTTGACCACTTGTTTTATTCAAATTTTTTCACAAAATATATATTTTTTTGTTATAGCTAGCTTTACTTAACTTTGACTACATTTGCATAATTTTTTTTAATAAGACGAATGGTCAAAGTTGGAATTAAAAAAATCAAACTACTTAAGTAACGAGGGAGTAGTAAACTCGTGGGAACTAAACATTTTTTTTTCCCTTTATGCTCAGCACTCCCACAGATTACTCAATCATTCACTCCGACTAGTTGAAGTGTGAGGCCAACGCATGCGGGGGCGGCGACGCGTGCGTAGCGACCTCTGATCTACCATCCCTGCCGCTCCCCGCATTCGTGCCGGCCAGTGATCACATCGAACCCACGACCTTCAAGAGCGAAGCGGCGGCAATGAGGAAGGGCGCCGCGGTTGGCGCCGGCCCCGCTCCCGAGCGGCGGTCCTTCTCGGATCTACGCCTTCTCGGGGCCACCCCTCTCCCCGCTCCGTAGCGCCGCGTCGGATTGCAGGCCCTCGGGCGGGCGCCGGTGCTCGGCAGTGGGGGGTTGGGGTTGGGGACCGTGGGGGCGAAGTCCGCGGCGGATCCTGGTCGAGGGCGTGGTTGGTCAACTCTGGATCTGAGCCGCCATTCATGGATCTTTTCGAGCTTTTGGTTGCCAATATTTTGTTTGGGTATGTTCTCTGTCTCCTCCTCCTCCTCCGCCTCGCCTCCCATCGTCGTTGACCTCCTCGTCGGCTCGTCCTCGTCCTCTTCCTCCTCCCTCTCCCTCCCTCTCTTTCTCTCTGCTGTATGTATGTTTTTTAGAAAAGGGAATATATTTCAATATTCCAGCCTCTGCATACAAACCACAATTCACCAGAATTAGGGTGTGTTTAGATTGGGAAAGATTGTCTGGAAAAGCACGGTAGACCCGAAAAATCACATAGTGTTCTGTGGGTGTGAGATGTGATGACATAGCACGGTATACACATACATACATACATATATATATCATTCCGGTCCCTCCTGAACTCAAACCCTGGACTGAATCGAGGCTGCGTGCGGGCCATTCTCAGGAGCGGGCATCGCTTCAGGCCCCGATCTCTACGGTGCCGCCTCGCCGCCGTTCCATTGCCTTGGCATCGGTGGTGGCAGGGGCTGGGAACCGTTTGGTGGCACCTGACGCCGCTTCCAAGTCGGGTTTGGCCGGCCGTGGTATCCTGAAATTCCCATTCTGAGTTGGGTTTATTGGGAGACTGCTGGTCCTTCTGGAGTGATCTGCTTTTAATGCTGCTAGCACTTCCAAGTTCCACTCCTCATCCTCTCCACCTTGGCAGCATTTCGATGGATAGTGCGAATGTGATTGGGATATAATTTTTTTTTTTTGGAAATGGGAATATATTTCAATATTCCACTCATCCTCTCCACCTTGGCAGCATTTGAATGCTGCTAGCACTTCCAAGTTCCACTCCTGTTGATTGGGATATGATATGAGATGCAAAAGAGGTGATGTTCGGACTGGGTGAAAATACCCAGTGAAAGTGAAATTTTACTCAAGTGTGACCATATCTGACATGGAAACAGACCCAAGACGTGTGAATGCTCTATGACGAGGGGCGATGATGTTCGACTTTTTCTGAATTGCATGCCATTGAGCAATCAAGGCAGCTGTGGGTGTCTCATTTGAGCTGACCTCTTCCCTCTTGAAGCCTATTTAACCATCCCTTAATGTTTGTGGTTTTGTGCTTAGGATGGTCATTCAAATATGTGATAACCAGTGCCATTCCACGTACATTAGGATGAGTAAATTGTGCAGCAAGATATGTGAGGGCTTGGCTTGCATGATCGAGCAAAGGCGAAGCTGAGCCCTCTTAGTGCTATTTCAATATTAACAGCGCAGTTGATTGTCGATTCGAGTACAACAATGCAAGCAAGCATTGAGTCCCCCTTAGACCTGTGCTTCGCTGGGCCATCCTTTCTGCCGCACTACTTTGACATTTAGAGCATGCCCAACGCAGCTGCCTCATTGGTGGCCTCGTGAGGCCAACTAGGTTCGAATGCCTCATGGCCAAAAGTTGGGTACTCTAAATATGTCAGTGCAGCTTGCAGAGGTCACAATAGCCCGATGAGAGAGAAAGAGATGGGGAAAGAGAAATGCTAGCAGATTGTGTCAGAGCTTAAGGCTGGACATGCATGTTGAGCAGCTGTGAATGTTTGCAGCAGCAGAGGATTGGGATCTATGGGGCATGTTTGCTGTGGTTTCCGGTTGGGGCTTGGTTGGGTAATGATCTAGCCAAGATTGATGGTTTTTTTTCTTGTGTAATTGTGACTTTATATTTTTCTGTCTCCCTTGCTTACCCCCACCCCTACCCCACCAATCTCTCTTGGCCTTGCTTTCCTGACTGCGAAGACTGAGCAAGCTGTGTTGCCCTTCACCATGTCTTTGCTGGCGACAAGCACCCACAAGGTATGCTAATCCTTTATCTTCCCTTTCTGCTGTGCGAAATGGAGCACCCCAAACCATGATGTAAGCTATTTGTCTTCAGATCTGACATACAAGTATATATGCATTATGCCTACTATCTTCGACTTTGTTGCAAAAATATCAGGTGTACATGGGAACGGACCCGGGTCTATGAATGGTCTTTGATGAGGGGTGATGATGTTAAACCTTTCTGAATTGCATGCCATTGAGCAATCAAGGCAGCTGTGGGTATCTCATTTGAGCTGACGTCTCCCCTCTTGAGGCATATTTAACGATCCCTTATTGTTTGTGGTTCTGTGCTTAGGATGGTCATTCAGATATGTGATAACCAGCGCAGTTCCACTTACATTAGGATGAGTAAATTTTGCAGCAAGAGAATGCGAGGGTTTGGCTTGTATGATCGAGCAAAGGCGAAGCTGAGCCCCTTTAGTGCTATTTCAATATTACCAGCATTATCTTGCTGTACAATTTGTATGTTTTTTTTTCTCTCTTTTCATCTTTCAATCTATTGCCAGCTTCTGAGCTTCAATTTTTTTTTCCAATGGAAAAAATGCCTGCTAGGGAAGCAGCATCAAAACAGGAGAAGAATGATTCTCTGAGGAGTTGGTTTAGTTTTCAATCAATAAAATATTTTTTCTATTTCATGCAACAATACAAGCAAGCATGTATTTTAAGAAACAAAAATCAGTCTATATCATGATGGATCATGAACTCTAACGGTGGCCCTACCAGACACGTGCTTCCTGGGGCCACCCTTCGTGCTGCGTCATTTTTGTGTTTTAGGATCTTCAGCTGTGAATGTATGCACGGTGACGATTGGAGCTGTGGTGTCCTTCCCCAGGTCCTTGCTAGCGGTGAACACGCACCAGGTCCTTCCCTTCCCTTCCCTTCCCTTCCTGATGTGTGAAATGGAGCTCCTGAAACCCTAATGTAAGCTATTTGGATTCAGATCTGAGCCAGTTACAAGTACATATGTATTATACCTACTAACTTCGTTTCTTTTGCTAAAAATGATCAGGCGTACACAATGTACACCCATGTCACCAAGTCAAGGTTTTGTTTGGGCACTTCCTGTTTGTAAATGTTTTTGTTTCATATCACCCTGAAAATTGAGAAGAGGATAAAAGAAATCTCAATCAGTATCCCACTTTGCACCCACTTGTTATTGGCTGTAGTCATGGAGTTTGCCCTTGAACATGTGCATTCCAAACAAGCCATAAACTACCTCCTCCTTCACTCCCTCTCACCTCAGACCTCACTCTTTCTGCACACATGTAGTATCTGTCTTGCATTTTCTGATGTTTTATATGCAGATGGAAGATACTTTTATGTGTTGCTGTATGATCTTACATTTTTGTGTTTTTACTCTCTTTGTTGATCCTGCCCAATCTTTGCTTGGGACTAAAGGCTATGTTGTTGTTGTTGACTGAATTGTTTGTTCTACACTTGACTGGGTATGATGATTCACCTTAAGATTAGAGAGGTTCTGCTCTTTAGCATCGTCTTAGATAGTACCTGGGATATTTTGTTCTATTTGCTGCTTAAGCTTGTGTACAGCAAGTAACCAGTTCTGTAGCTAACTGTGACAGCTGATGATGTGTTACTGTGTTAGCGATCACCGCTGATGGCCTATTTGAATGGATAATGCTGTTTAAAAGTTCATTTGGGGAGTGCATTGTGTTGCAGACTTGCAGTTGTCATGCTGATAACATGGTCAATCTGAGCCATTCAAGTGACCTCTTTTCTTTCTTTCTTTCTTTCTTGGAACATTGTCTGAGTAACACATTGGACTTCTTAAGTTTGTGATTGGCAGATATGCTGAGATGTGCCATCGCCCAAATATTGTTGTGAGGAGTGTCGTTTGGATTATAGAATCATCTAACTTGCTCTTTGAACTACGCACAGTTTTGAAGGATGGTTTTGCTGCCATTGCAGCTGATATGGATGCTAATTTGCTCTTTGATCTGATTGCTTCAAGCATTTCGTTTCATTCTCTTTTGAGCTCTCATCTACTTATTCCTTCATGTTTTTTTTTGCATGCCCTGTTGATTTTATACAAATCTGTGATTCTATATTGCGTTGCTGGCCCTGATCTCTTAAGGGTCTTCACTTCCCTTCTGCTGGATTTGAACTTGGGACCTGATGACCTGGATCATTGTTATTGTGACTAATTTGTCAAGTCAGTTCAGTCTCATGAGTACCTGCTTTGATTCCCTGCAAGAATGAATAAATAGTACTCCAGTGTGGGGCAATGATAAACAGCGATGTATGACATAAGCACCTTTGAGGAGTCAAGGCTGCTTTGGGCATCAAACTGTAATCCCCAGTCTCTGCTAATAGCTGTCCTTGAGATGATCATGCCATTTTTTATGGGTGGTAACTAGGACAGCTCCACTTATCCGAACAGATTGATCTGGTGATAAGAAAAGATGAGGATACAGTTCTATGATTGAGCGAAGGTGAAATTGAGCCCACTCAAATAGCTACCGCTACCCACACATTATTTGTTATCCAATTCATTTTTAGTTGAATATGCTGTTCCTTCGTGTTTTTTGCTAACTTATTTTCGTTTTTACATTTTTCTAACTGCATGCAGTTACCTTTATGTTTTGCACTAGCTTGCTGCGATATCGGTGTTTACTTTGCATGATCATTCTCTCCAAATTTCTTGAGTTATGTTTAGGTCCTGAGTCCTGTAGGACCTGGGGAGTTTGGGTTCTGGAGGTATTGTGTTTTGGCAATTACTAATAATGTTTGGCCCATCACAACTATTATGTCCATGAAGTGTTGATCCATTTTGGTAGCTCCTACGCATTCCCTTTCTTTCTGTTTTTTTGGGGGTCCTTTGTACTCTCTTCAGTTGACAGTGATGATCGAATGTTTTTAGCATTCCTGAATCGTTGGCATTCTGCTCAATTTGATGCAAAACTAGGATGGTTTGTACCACAACAAGTGACTAGTTTTGCAACTAATTCTTGTCATTGATCTGCTACGGCAATGGTAGTGGTGGTGTTGTAGTACATATTGGAGTGAACGATCCTACTTAAAAGTTCATTGGTGGGGACCTTACTGTTTCTGCTTTATCATTATTTCGTACTTAATAAATAGTTGCCTTTAGCTCTCTTATCTATTTATTATTTATTGCAAAATTTGATGTATTCTGCTGTGGGTAGATTCCTTGTTTGGTTAGTTTGAATGCCCGAGCTTTCCTGGATGAAATGATGACTTGCATGTTTCATTTATGTTGGCGTCAGTGATGCATGGAAAGAAATCACCTGTTTTCTGTCAAGCGACATTGACAAGCACAATTTTAAAAATAATAGCAATGCTCATGACACTATTCTTGATAGGAAAAGAGAATGGATGGACGTGCTAGATTCTGTCCTGTTAATGTGTTGGTCCAACTTTCCAAGTCTGTATTATGTGTTGGTCAAACTTTTTACATGTAACTGTTAATGAAAAGTCATGTAGAATGATAATATAAAATTTATATTACTAGATATATCATTGTAGATTTATTTTGTAGCTAGTAGTAATCTTCACATTGTTGCCTCTTGTTATGGTCAGCCACTTAGCCTTGAACAAAGAGCCTTGACTGAGTTTGTTGTGACGGTCAGATTATGGTTCCCTTGCAAAAACTCAATCACCCTAACCTTGGCTTATTTAATGCCATCTCAACATATTTTTCTTTATGTAACTGTATGACTAATCACACAACTAGCCATGTCATATGGTGAGATTTAGTGTGAACTAGCCACAGCGTATGATAAGATTCGTTGTGAAGCTGAGGAGATTGCCACCCCAAACGAACGACATGACTTAGTGGCTGCATATTCTCTTTCCTTCAGTGCCATCATTGCCATGTGTGTGTAGCATCATGGCCATGCTGGTGCGTGGGTAGCAAAGTGGAAGAGAAGTTATAATGTGGAAATTATCAAAACTGATTTGCACGGAACTGTTATAACAATTTGGATGGGTTAGGGGGTTCCAACCCCAACAAAAATCGGATGTACCCCATCCCAATTAATTGATTTTTTTCTCCAACTTTGACCATTCATCTTATTCAAAAAATTATGTGAAATATTAATTTTTTTATGACTTGTTTTATTAATGAATATTCTTTAAAAATAACTTAATTTTGATTTTATTTACATAATTTTTTTTGAATAAGACGAGTAGCGAAAGTTGGGGCCAAAAAGTCAAACACCTTATAAATTGGGATGGAGGTAATACGAACTTTGGTGGTCATCTAGCTATGGAAGTTATCGACAACTAGTTTTGTTGTGATAAAGCATTTTTGTGATAAGCATCTAATAATGTTGCAGCACAAGAACGTTAAACTTCAACAGTTGCAATAGTTGTTTTAAAGTTTTCTGTTGAATTGATGTTTGATGTGACAATGATTATCTTAGATATGTTTAAAATGTTAGTTGATGTTGCAATAACTGCTTTAGGATGTTGCATAAATTTAGTCTACATGTTTGAGTACCTGATTTGTCTCGTTGAATCTTTTTGTCCAACTACCTAATTCTGTTTTCTTTACTGATATTTTTTTAAATAATAAGTTTTTAGAATGTTGCAACCGTAATTTGAAAGTGTTGCAAAAGGTAAACATCAATGTTGCAAACCTTGTCTTTTGCCTGCTGTCGCTCATGAATATTGCGTGAATACATCTAATAGAAATGTGACACATGGAGATATCATACATTTTTCTTAAACATGGTGTAGATCTAGTCTGAACCATATAAATACAAACGTACCCATCCTTACGTATATCCTATATGCGTATGGACGTCCGTGATAGACTGAAGTCACTGAACTGCGTGGTCTCGATATTGAGGAGGTATATAATCGTCTAATATTAGGATTGATGAAGTCATCATGTAACGTTTCTTGTTGAACTCTTCATAGAAGAAAAATAACTAGCCAATTATAGCCACTGTGTTGAGTCAAATGCGTGATATGCGTGTAAAGGAGCTTGTGGCATTGATGCAGAGGACATCCACTGGGCCCTAGCAAATTTGTGCATTTCACAATCGATCCAATGGACCCAAACAGAACTTTTTTGTGTTCCAATCATGGCAGTACCGATTCAAATCACACACAAATGGAAAAAAAGACAACGGATGTAACCCTTACGTGTGACGCACTGGTGCTGTCGGACTGGACAGCGTCTGCAACATTCGCACTCCATGGAATGGATGGTGAGATTCTTTCAGCATGTCCCACTCCAATTGGATTTGCATCCGGAGAGACGCACAAAACTGATCTCCCAAAACGCTTCAGTTTGGCCGCCGGCCAGCCACCGGCTCCAGTCTCTTCAGTCTTCACGCCCGGTCACATTGTCACAACTCACAAGCATTTCGAGAGACGAGAGCCACACACACAACAGAAGGTTCGTCAGGGACATGGGCAAGCACTATTTTCTACTTTTCTACAGCAACCTCTGGCGTTAGGAACTAACTCCATTGATCAGTGACGTTACTGGTCAGTTCCGCACCATTGATCGGTCCTCAACATAAACTTCAAGAATCAACAGGTTGAGACAGGACGGCAAGCACTATTTTTCTACTCTTGTACAGCAACCTCTGGCGCTAGGAATGATCATAGATCAATGACGTTTAATCAACGGGCCAGTTATGCACCGCCACAACTTTTTATGTGCCCCGGTTACAGCGACGAAGTCACACTTGTAAGTTGTAGCCCGTGTACTCTACGCAACAAGCCAAGTCTACATAAAAGGCCATTTGCCCATTTCACCCCGTTTAGACGCTACATGGTGTCCAGTTATTTCCGTCCAAACAGATGCTTTGTCCGATGATTGGTGACAGTTAATCGTTCAGTTGAACACTTGTACAAATACTAGTATAGACTGACTGACTGAGATGGCCTTCAACTTAAGCATCACCAGAGTAATCTACAGATTGCTTAGAGATTTGTTTCTGCAGTATTATTATAGCTTTACCGTTACTAGCTAAAACCTGGCTGAGGATGAGGATGAGCCTGATTCAACGATCGACAAACATGCCGTGCCAATCCGAATCGGGCATGACATGCACGGACTAAGTTCCAATCAAATTTCCAAAGGTTGCTCGTGTCACCAAGGTAAATGGGCAAGCACACGACCCCAACAACAAAAAAACATAGTTGGACAATTTTCCCCAAAAAAGTTGTTAATTTTTTTTTGGTAAAAGTTACAAAAAATCTTTCAAAAATTTAAAATTGTAGAGAGAAAAATTACCAAACACAGGAACGTTACGCTCCAACTAGTACAGACCCCACCTTGTCACAATCGCAACATCCTGATTGCTCGTGCTTCTTATTAAACCAAACGAACACGAAGAGTAGTGGCACTGGCAAGAGAGAGAGAGAGAGGAAGTGAGGAACCATGGTGACACCTCCATTGGTCACGTTCTTGCCACTTCTGCTAATTCTCGCAGCCTTCTCTCCTGAACAAACCGCAGCAACAACACACTCCAAACCCAAGCTCTTCCCGCCACGCACTCCTCTGCTCACACAAGCTCTGCTGAGACGACATGGCAGACCAAGCGGCAGCCGGGTCGCCGGCAACAAGCTCGCCGTCACGGCGGCCGCCGATGGCCCCAACACCACGGCGGCGAACCCTTTCACGGCGCACTATTTCCCTCAGGAGCTGGACCATTTCACCTTCACGCCCAACGCGTCCATGATCTTCTACCAGAAATACCTCATCAACGACACCTTCTGGCGAAGGCCCAGCGCCGCCGGCGATGGCGCCGCCGGGCCGCTGTTCGTGTACACCGGAAACGAGGGTGACATCGAGTGGTTTGCTACCAACACCGGGTTCATGTTCGACATCGCGCCCAAGTTCGGCGCCCTTCTCGTCTTCATCGAGGTAATACACAGGATTTTGCAAACGATATGTACATGATATTAGTACTGCTGAACGTTGTAGAATACAGTTCATCGTCATTGACCAGAGTGCTTAGTTTGCAAGAATGAACTTAGCATAACTAGGAACCCGCAAAAAAAAAAAAATTAGCATAACTAGCATGGGCATTTTGCTTTGGAGACTTTGGAATTGCCGGTTCAATGTTAGGATGCTGATAGTCATAAAGATAATACACTTTGGAAAAATCTTCTGCTCGTCCACATCAACCGACAACCAAGACTAATCTTTCGCTGTCAGTCAATCAATAACACGATTCTCATACTAACACTCAATCAAACCTGACGCACGAAACCTATATCCTTTTCCTAACGTTAACATTGCCTTGCCAGATACAAGGAGCATGTTGCAACTTAATTAGCGAGTGTAGTAGTAATCCTGGCGAAATACCTAATTATCATGGACATTTAATTTCTTCAGAGCATTGTGAATTCTACATTGTTCTTGCCTTGTTGAGACTTCGAGAGTAGCTGTGCTAGCCGGTCCAATTTTTGGAGGTTAACACTCAAGTCTTCGCTCACAGCCTCAGTCAAAGTCTCCGATGTCAGTGACAAGACAATCCAGAAAACCCTGACACTCAACCATATATTGTGGAGAAACACATCCTTTTCCTGATGCTACATTATTGCTTTGTCACGCACAAGGAACTGAGGGCAATAAAAAAAATAAATAAAGGGAAAAAAGGAAGAAGAAAACACCGCACTGGTCCAGCATCATGCAAGCACTTGATTTCCTCAGCACTTGGGACTCAATTATAATCTGGACAATGCTCTAGTCAAACTGTCTTGCCCCTCCCCTCTTCCTAAGCTTTGTTCACTTTGATCAAATTTATAGAAATAACAACTAGATAAAATGCCTATAATAATCTTTATCCATATCTAATTTGTCCCACTTTCATGTGTGATCAAGTTCAAAGTTGCTCAATGCAAGGAACCAAACTAGATAAAATGCCTATATACTCCCTCTGTGCGGTAAAGGAAGTCGTTTAGGATATTGACACGGTCTCCAAAACACAACTTTGACTATATTTTTTTCTATAAAATATTTATAAAATATATTTAAAGAATATCTTTACGAAACTATATTTCATTACGAATCTACTCATATCATTTTTATATTTTAAACTTAACACAAAAAGATATATGCAGTCAAAGTTTAAAAAAATTGACTCGGGGCAATCTCAAAACTGACTTCTTTAACAATACAGAGGGAGTATGCTAGGTGAAGTAGTGCTTCTATATATGCTATGTTTCTTTTCAAACAATGTCTTCATAAATTATAAGATTGATGAACATCTCCTTGTTGCCATTAATGATAATTAGCATCGCTTCTATGGGGAGTCGATGCCGTTTGGGAACAACTCGGCTAACTCTGCGGAGACACTAGGCTACCTGACATCAACGCAGGCGCTCGCCGACTTTGCCATCCTCATCACCAGCCTCAAGCAGAACCTCTCAGCTGAGGCTGCCCCCGTCGTCGTCTTTGGCGGCTCCTATGGAGGCAGTAAGTCATTCCTATACCATGCATGGTGGGATATTTAATTACCACGCATGAATGATGAAAGTATCCCTGTCAAGCGTCAACTTGTTCTGAAATTTTTTAATCTGTTGGTTATTTGTGGATGGCCATGTAGCGGACTGTGGATGGCCGATTAGATTATCCTATACTGCGCACTTATCAGTTACTACAATGATATAACATATGAGGGGGCCGGGCAAACATCTAGAAGGGTTTAAAATTAGATTTCAAGAGAAAAAGGGAGACACTCCCATACTTAACTCCAAATAAGGATGTTTGTGACTAAATATTCGACATAGTGTAACAGTTATTCAGCCAAAAAACAATTATAATGTATTTATATAAAGCAAGAACTTACATAGCTTTTTTATCACGAGTTTTACTATAGTTTAACATTGATAGCTATTACCCGTAAAAAAAACATTGATAGCTATTTGCAATTGGTATGTATACTTTTAGTTACTTTTTTTTCATAAGTAAATAATTTTGATGCTAATTAGGTGGTTACCTTAATTTATCTTTAATAATACATGGACACGTTAGGTGGTTTGGATGTAGATTGAATGAGTTACTTTATAGTATCTTTCAGAAATGGGAGTTGAAAATCTAGATATGGATTTAGTGCCCGACTTTAGTTATTTTGTAATGCCCAGAGGTGCATAATTTATAATGAAATTAAATCCAATGGCTTTTGCTACCAACAATTTGATTCTACAATATCGATGGTTGGATTTGGATATTTTGATTTTGAATGTAGAAATTACACATCTCATAAGAATTGATGTCTGACCTCTAGATGATGTGTGCAAATATTACTTCATTTTTTCTACAATAGAAAATGAATTTGATCGCAATTTAAAAAAAAAGGAGGGCGTACCTAGTGCCGTAGGCTCCGCCGTGCGCGGGGTCTGGGGAAGAGATTAATATTTATTATGTTATACATCCGCTTTGTTTATGGTTATACCTGACTGCTTGTTGTTTCAGTGCTAGCTTCTTGGTTCAGGCTCAAGTACCCCCATGTCACAATTGGGGCCCTCGCATCCTCTGCGCCAATCCTGCAGTTCGATTACATAACACCATGGAACAGCTTCTATGATGCCATCTCACAAGACTACAAGGTACAAATACAGTAATACTTGATAACAACATGATCACTTAATTTTGTTAAAGATTGCAATTTGTTCCCTATTGTTGAATTTGTTGAACATGTACGATAAACCTCTTTTCTTACCATATTATTTTTAAGCATCTTTTCTAACCATATTTAAGATCAGCCTTTTATGGTCATTCAAGATTCATTCGTACTTAGTGGATTCTAAATATCTAAAATCCATGTGCGCGAAACCTAGTCAGCACATTGCAATATGTGACATATAGTTCTGGTGCCCCTGCATTGTACATGGAAGAAGCAATTCAATTCTGTGATTTATGGCCCAGACCAGTGATGTAGCGAATCAGGCACTCAAGAGCTCATGACAGATAGCTCAACCGTTTACTCACTTGCTTGCGATGCTTAACCGCCAATAGGCTTATTCGAAATATATGACTTACAAATTTTCTGGTAATAAGTGGTCGCACATTTGTTCCTCCAATTTTCCTGACAAATGTATTGTGGTTTACTGTCTTTTTTTCCCCGAAAAAGCACACAAGTGATTTTTATAAGAATTTGTTTGCCATATATTTTCTTTGTAATGGTAACTGCTTGTGGCTACAAATTAATTTGTAGTCAGAGAGCTTGAACTGCTTCAGTGTGATCAAGGCATCTTGGGATGTACTGGAAGAGAGAGGATCCAGTGAGAAAGGACTCTTGGAGCTCAGCAAAATGTTCAAAGCTTGCCAGTAAGTTAATTTAAACTCGAGCATGTATTGAACTTTTCGGGAAATGAATGTATAATTACTAGCCTTACTCTTTACCTGCAACTAGTGCTTGATTGGCTTCTGTTGTGTGAAATGCAAGTAAGTTAAGCCTTAGTCATGCAGAATGAGAAAAGATGACACGCAAAGCGTTTTTATATTTTGTGCATTGTTGTACTATTGAGTGAAATGCAGAAGTCGGTAATTTTGAAGCATGTATATAGAAGTATTTGTGATATTATAATAATTAGAGTGATAGGAAACTTGAATATAGATTTAGATGGTTATTTAAGCTATAATAATGACAGAGATGGACAGTTTAAATTCGAATGTAGAGTTTTCTTAGTTGTATGGTAATTTTGATGAAGATTATAGGATTATCCAGACTATTTTTTTTGAGCTCTTTTACAATAATTGGCAAGTACCATGGTACTACTAGAATATAGAATCCAACGGTGAAAAATATGTCTAGTACCTAAAAGTACCTGTCCAAAAGTACCAAAATTGTGGGACCAAATACCAAAAAAAATGGACCCAGGTAATTATTTATTTATTTTTCGAAATTCTAGTCAAAAGTACCGGTAAGTACCAGGAAAAGTACTTAAAGTACCTGCAAGTATATGGTAGTACTAGCTGGTACTTGCCAATCATTGTAAAAGAGCTCTTTTTTTATAATGGCATAGGTAGATAATTTAAATATAGACTTAAGATACTTTTGATTTTATAAATGGAAGAGGTTGATAATTTTATAATAAAATAATATAAACCCATTCATCCATGATTATCTGGTCTGCCAAATTGATCAGCGGATTTTATGATTCATTTCCTTTTTATAATGTGCTGCTTAAAGATTAATACACATACTTTAACAATAAGATAATACAATTTTGCACGGGTAAGAAGTTGAGGAGTAAATCCTAGATGGTCGGGTGACAACTACCCCCCCCCCCCCCCCCCCGTTAGCCAATACAGTATATCCCAGGGAGATTATCCAACTGGTGAGCACTTTAATATATTTTTAAGTCTGCTGCAACTTAACTTTCTGACATAGTTTTTTTTTTCACTCTACTCTTAGGCCTTTAAAGTATGCTGATTCAATTGGAAACTGGCTGGAGACAGCGATCACCTACACTGCCATGGTGGACTATCCAACGCCGGCCAATTTCATTGAGAATTTGCCTGCCTACCCCGTCAAGGAGGTTGTCCAACTTGTCACGTTTCAACAAATTTGCCAAACTGAACCCTGCATGAAAAAGCAACTATGCTTATTCTACTCCACTGAACATTATTTCTCATGAAAACTTAATGTAGATGTGCAAGATCATCGACGGTTTCCCTGCGAATGCAGATATCTTGGAAAAGGTGTCCGCGGCAGCGAACTTGTTCTACAACTATACAGGAGACCAAACCTGCAACCAGATAGAGACTGAAGACAACTCCCAAACTACGGTTCTCGATGGCTGGGGGTGGCAGGTAAAACCTGAAAGACATGCAGAGTATCATGTTAGTGTGAACACTAAGCATCTTAGATGGCAACATGCTTCTGTTTAGGCTTGTACAGAGATGGTCATGCCGATGTCGGCTTCCAACGAAAGCATGTTCCCACCATCCACCTTCAGTTACGAAGAAACGTCCGATGCCTGTTTCAAGTCGAACGGGGTTCGGCCGAGGCCGCATTGGATCACCACTGAATATGGTGGATACGTAAGTGTTATTTTCTGGGTTAAATTTCGGTGTACATGTATATATAAGCCCTGCGTGTAAGTTGCTGGTATGGGTAAATTGTTCATCTCGTGCTGCATTGCATAACTTCATGCAGAAGATAGATAAGGTGCTCAAGAGGTTTGGGAGCAACATCATCTTCTCCAATGGAATGCGAGACCCGTGGAGTCGAGGCGGGTATGTCTATCTGACTGACCATCCCTTGTTGTCATGTCTTTTTTTTTGTGGGAATTGTCATGTCTGATTATTCATCATGATGATAGCTTCAGTCTTTCAAATAACATTTCCGCCAGAGTACACGACAATGATCTTTTTTTGTTGTTGCAATCAGGGTGCTCAAGAATATCTCATCAAGCATTGTAGCCCTTGTCACAGAGAAAGGTGAGGCATGAAACTGCAGTTTTTTTCTTGCAAAACTATAGTAGCTTTTTTTTTTTTGCTCAACACACTTATGCGCAGTTACTTGTTGCGGTGATTAGGGGCTCATCATTTAGACCTCAGATCTGCAACGAAGGATGATCCAAACTGGGTTGTAGAACAAAGGAGACAAGAAGTTGAGATCATACAGGGATGGATAGATCAATATCATCAGGACATGGCATAGTATAGATATTCTACTGCGAAGGTGCTAGCTATTATTGTTGGAATCAAGGAAAGCTAATATTTGATCCATGAAAAATAAATGAAGGGAAATTTTCCTTCAGGACTATCACAAGTAAGATAAGAAAAGGTGAAATTTAAGTGATATCACTAAGCAAAAAAATATAAGACCAAAAGTCTATGACGAATCATGAATTATTAGTTGTTGTTTCTAACTGTATTATTACTTTTCTTTTTGGCTCTGATTCATATAGTGAAGCCAATCTCAATGGGATGTCATGAATGTTTCATGAGCATTAATTCCATGACAGATTAACAATTTCGCTGACATGACAAGCTTATTAAGAGGAAAGAGAAGGAGATGTTTTTATCCCCACGAAACCCATTCGACTCGGTTACCAAGTCCCATGGACCACAATGAACTTGCATTTAGGATGATATAGTTTCATCACAAGACATATTTGATCACAACCAAATACAGCAATTAAATGTCTATTAAACAATACAATGAAATTATGCACCAAGAGAGGCCATTTCATTTCGTTGTAAAGCTGACATGGTGGTTTTATTATAATGCAATGAAATCACGCATTGAGACTGACGTGACGAACAATGCTGCTATCCATTATGCATGATATGATGACATCATTAAGACCTCTCGCCCTAGGAACATGACTGTTTAGATGAAGGGATGCTCATTTCATTAAGAAAGTAAAAGATGGACACATTTGGTTGTTCATTATTATTAGTAACCAAAGAGCTTCCTCGTAGATTCTGTTTACAAGGAAGCAATATATAGAACCTCCAAAATTGTGCTTTAACCAATAGCGTTCATTGATATACAAAATTTATGGAAAATTTGCTGTTGGACATTGTACCTTTGTGAAATTAGCTATCACGCACTAAAATATTTTTTCTTTGTTGTAACACACTATTTTCTTTGATGAAACACACCCCCTTGTGTGTTGTGGCCAATTTTTTTTTACAGTGTCCCACAGCAATATCGAAATCGAGTAGTGTCCTGCTGCAAAATTTGCCAAAATTTATTGTATTTCTGAATCTTCACCCACATTTGGCGACAATTTCCATCGCTGCGGTCTCCAGGAGTAGGAAGTCCTGACACATTGTATGCCTCAACTACGTTTCCATAGAAAGATCTTAATCTTCACTTTCCATAAAAACTGATTGGAGGGAGTACTACCTAAGTAATATTTTCAGAGGTCAGATTAGTTGCAATTAGTGACAACTTATTTTTTGCGGGTAAATTTAGTGACAACTTTTAGATGTTTCCATTGCACAATCCATGATTTTGAAGGGAAAAAAATCTATGATGAGATTATAATAGTTGTAAGATTCTCCAAATTGGCCAGTATTCCCTCCGTCCCTAAAGAAAGTCATTGTAAACTTAAAATGTATCCCATAATTTTTTTGTCAAAAACAGGTAATAGATATAGGGGAAAAGTACTTTTGCTAATCTATTTAAGACTTTTTGGAGTGACTTTTTTTTAGGATTGGATGCGTATTATTTTTGTAATTCTCTTTTACACAGATGGGCTAAGTCGGTTGGTCATCGATTCATGTTCATTCATCACTCGGTCATTTGATCCACTACCATGTTTTACAGTTTGTCTGCAGTGCAATCCACTGGCTCACATCATGATCCCCAAAGAATTCATGAATTCATCACGGTCATGACTAGATTTTGATGGCATCAAATCTACAAGGGGCCGGTTTTCAGCTGGATGTACCATGCGCGCAAAAGGGCTCTAGTGGTGATCTAGTGCTTTGTGCGCCCACACATCTCCCCTGCTGAGCCACACACTACCCGAGATTGTGGCCATGATCGGGCAATCTTGCGCCGTGGCCATCGGGTTCACGAACCTACACTTGTTAATGCTTTAATTGTTCATGTTTGTCAGTAATGCTTTTCTTTTTGTGTGTCAGAGAGCGTACCTGTAGCATTGTATCACTATCGGAGTCGTTTTCGAAAAGGCCTATTATGGGTGTTGGTTGTGTGTTTCATTCACATGAATCTTGGGAATTGCGATAATATTGTACTCCCTCTGTCACAAAAAGATGCAATTCCAGATATTTACTATATTCATAGCATCTTCAATGAATCTAGATAAATGAGAGTGTCCAGATTCATTAGAGATGCTATGAATCTGGACACTAAAAAAACATGGCTAGAATTGCATGCTTTTTAGGACAAAGGGAGTATCTTTGAGCTGATTGGTACCCTTCCAGACTCTTTTGTTCTCGTGCTATTTCAATTAATGTTTGTGTCATCTAGATCATTTTTTTAGGAGAATAGTAGGGGAGGCCTATACTATTTTTTATATTAATTTTTTATAAAGGATGATATTTACCGTGTACTAGTAAAGACGCACGTGCTACATGCACGTGATACAAAACAATTTGTCTTTTCTCTTGAAGACGATATACGCACCTATATTGGTTGTGCCTATATTGGTTGTTTTTTCTCTCGAAGGTGATTATATCAATACAAATGTAAATTCATTTCAGTTGGAAGAGCACCTTCTAACGAACAAGATGATTTAGTAAAAAAACATAACGTGGCCATACATGTAAATTTTATATCATTTTTTGGATAATTTAAAAGTAATATTAGCTATATTTGAATTTTATTAGCTTGCAACACATGAGTGTGTTGACTGGTGGTGTGTCCGTGTGGTGTTTAACATAATTGCTTCAAAGTAAGACTCATGAAAATAAGAAGAAACACTCTATTTTAAATTTAATGAAAATTATTATGATTTGACATGATATATTTTGGTAATGATTATTACTTGGATGATTAAGGCCCAAACCTTCACAAAACTTTCATTTATTATTCACATTGCCATATGCAAGGTTAGATCTAAGACACACCTATAAACTACAAAAATTACAATCGCTTGGTTAGTTACCATAACTTTGATGGTCTGTGGCAAGTGAGCAATACTAAGTTTACCAGATTCTATCGCGATCGTTTGGTTTATGGTCATCGTTGGGTATAATAGTTTTTATTTCATCATATTGTGAGCTTATAGCACTTATATATTGTTTTATAAATGCTCAAAAAAATGATAATAAGTTGATGTGGGATTTCCCACTATCGCCCCTAATTAACAACAGCGTGCCGACATGCATGTTTTGTGTTGATTATATCTTAGATTTGGGTGCCCAGAGACGTAGACGGAGAGAAGTTTGATCACAGGAGCATCGTAATTCACAGGAGCATCGTTGGTGAACAACACAGGGGGCATCGGCTAATGGTCCAGCCCTATAGACGCAGCAACAAAATACTTCATGAGATAAAAAAAAGGTACAAAAAAAACTCAACCAATCACTAAGCCCAACCCACAGATTTGTCGTGGCCCATGAGATCTCATCATGCATCATGTGTGCACGGCGCCTGCCCCTCACGGAGCCTCCCAGAGTCCCAGCCACGGTGGAGTGACAGGGGCTCGTTCTGGTGGGCATGGGTATGTCCGGTGGGTAAGGGGGATTGTTGGTGAAAAAATAATTATGTTTTTGGCAGAAATATTTTCTAAATATCAATTTTTGTGGATTTGAGTTCATTTCCACCTCAACGGCTCTTACAGGTGGGTCCAACGTAAGAGGTATGGTGGACCTAAATCGGGTGAGAAATGTTTTCAATTCTACTCGTTCTTTTATAAGATGTATAGTTCGACGCACGTGCAACACGCACGTGATATAAAGATATAGCGTGTGGATAGAAACGTGCGACACGCACGTGTTTAAAATTATAGTATAAAACATTTATCTATATCTTTTTTGTTCTCTCATAATTATGTTCTCTCATTTTTTTACTTTTAGGGAAAATACTAAATTATTGTTCAATATTGAAATAATACACTGATTTGTAATATATACAACCGATGCATAGATGTCTAATAGTATTTCTCGTAACATGCATTTTAAAATTTTTTTTAATAATTTATCACAAATCATTAGACATGTCATCTTAATCAGGAACCACTTTTTAGCATTAATGCCTCGTATTTAAAAAAATAGTATATGCATCATCATTAATATTAAGTTTCATACTTATACAGTCTGATTATCTGCTCCATGCCCAAAGCACGCGCTAGCAACGTATTTTCATTAAAGTTTTTGTTTGTTCTAAACTAAGTTAATTGTGAATAAAGAAATAAGAAGTAATTATTATGTATTTAATTCCACCTGCTCCTGTGTCGAAAGAAAAAATAAACACTGTGAAAGTGTCAATTGCACTATCAAATAAATCCAATTATTGTCGAACTATGCCATGAGTTTTCTTGTTAACAAATGCCCCGACTGAGATTAGTGAGTATCTTCTGAATTATTTTTGGATCAAACAAGTATAGTAGCTCTTTTAAAGGTAATTTATCCACACCAATAATGTCATCATGGACAAATTCACAGTTCACTCACCCTGGGACAAATCGAACCCAACAGCCTTTCGTAGCCACTCGAGAATCCTATAGCAGCGTCAGCGGGTGGTTCTGCTTCGGCGTCTTTGCAAATCATCAAACAAACAAAAAACAACAACCAGTTAACCCAACGAAGCATTGCTCCCAAGTCCCAACCACACTCTCCAAGAGGGCAGAGGCAGCCGTCGACTCAGGCGGCAGGCGGTACTGCCAGAGCACGAGCCAGGCGCATGGTGCAGCTCGTCGGGCGTTCATGTCGCGGGCTACGTTGCTGGCTGCGCCCTGCTCGCAGCCGTCGAGACGACTGCCCCTGCCCTGGACTCGTGGAGCAGGAAAACACGCAGGAGTCACAGACGACGCGGAAGGGGACATGCACGAGGAGGCGTGGGCATGGGCAGGGAGGCGGAGACCTGATGGTGGCCGTGCCCAAAGGTCCGATTTTTTTTTTTTAAGAAAATGATTCGGTAGAGTAGAATAACAAATTTTGGTGGGTAGAAAAACATGGGTGAAAAAAATAAATTGATTTTGGCAGAAACATTTTCTAACTCTCAGTTTGGTGGGTTTGACCCCCTCCCCATCTCCGTTGACCCTTACAGGTGGGTCCAGCGTGAGGGGTACCGCGGGCCCAAATCGGGTGAGAAACGTTTTCAATTTAACTCGTTCTTTTATAGATAGACAAGGCACAGGCCCAAAGAGAGACCCTAGCTAAAGGAGAAAGGAGAGTCTTTAGTTCTAAAAAAAGGAGAGAGTCTTTAGAACGTATTACAAAACCAGATATTGAGCTCCTGTTTAACAGACGGATTATGAAGAACTAAGCCAAAATCATCTACAAAGGCCTCGCTCCATCGTGGGAGAGAGAGGTTGTCCATCAAAAATGATTGAATTCCTATGTGTCCAACATGTCATACAATGCCAGAAAAAATAGAAATAAGAAGAGGACACTACTATAATATTATATGATCAAATTATGAGAATGGCATTGTTTGGGAGCATTCTTTTATAGATGACATTTAGATAGAGACTAGATTTCATTCAAATAGAATCCCTTTCATAACACAATTGATATCTTAATATAAAATAAAATTACATTAAGGCACGCTATGCTTCGTCTTTCTTGCATTTGTATGAGATGAACTATCCCCCTAAACTGTTGGCACGTCAACCGTTAGTGTGCAGAACTGTGGCGCAACGTGGTGGCAACCATGTCTGAGCTCTCTCTGACTAACCGCCTGTTGCTGCGCACGCAGCAGCAGTGCCGGCGCATCTCTTGTGTCTGCTGGAAACGCATCATCCCCAGCAGTAGTGATGATGGCATCAAATCTATGGTGTTGTTGTTCCGCTAGATGCACCTGGTGGTGGTGGTGAGCTAGTGCTCGGCCCGCCCATGCATGCATCCACCATGGCCACAGTCCACAGGGTTCACCTTCACCAACCACGACATGCGTGCTAATGCTTCACCTGTTCCTGTCTGTGCATGGAAACTTTTCCTTTTGCCTGTTAGATGCATTGCTTTTAACTATTATTCTCTCGCACACTTTGCCTTGCTTGTCTCTTCCTCACAGCTGGCAAACTACGTACTACCTCCGTTTCAGAATATAGCAACGTTTAGATTTTTTCAAAGTCAAACACTCTTAACTTTAACCAACACTATTTCTAAAAATATAATTTATTTTGAGTGAAAAGAGTACATGTTATAATAGTTCCTTTCGTGACCGATCTATAAACATAATTCTTATGTTGCCAATCTGTATAATTTTTATGCTATTTATAGTCAAAGTTATTAATATTTGACTTTATAAAATGCTAAACGTTGTCATATTCTGGAACGGAGGGAGTAGTACCGTATACGGTGCACGCTATCGCTGCGGAGCCCGGAGCCGTGGCATTATATTGTACCACTATCGTTTGGCACAAGTCGTTTTACGATAGGGCTATTGTTGATGTTGTTGACTTCGTGTTTCACTAGAAACTTAACGCGGCTGTTGCCGCGCTTTGCTTGGATTGGCCGTTGTGTATCTCTTGTGGTTTCTGGGTCGGTGTATCTATTCTATTTTCACCCCCTTTCCACCCAATAAGAAAGTGTACATATGTGTTATCACGTATTATCTTGGTTTGGAGTTAAGTAGTGCGGGCGATTGTTAACTTTTGGCATGTTCTGTTGTGCTGTTTGCCGCTGCCAGCTTTTGCCTATGCATTTTTTTTTTTTTGCCGTCAAACAATGCTTGTGATTCTGTTCAGCTGCAGATGCAGGGGAAAAAAAAGGGGAAACAGTAGCACAAATGATCTATACAAGCTCTTTAGATGGAAGTCAGTGATCAAGCTCTATAGACAGCAAACCGCTGTAGTGTATCCATACAGTAAAACACCATAGTTACATTATATCCATAATTAAAATCGAAATTTGTGGACCTGAAATATAGAAACATAAGTGAAACCATCGCTAAATCTGCAAAGATGTTTTTGCATTGTGATTAAATTATGACAACTTCTAGTGAAAAGGTTATGGCAATCATAGTTCTCAGCATCATTTAGCACTGCATATGACAAGCCACTTGCATCTCTCCTGTATAATTTTGTAACCATCCTTAATTGTTGACAAATAGTCTTCTAACTAAAGTAAGGTTTACATTTTCAGGGTTCCACTGAATAGCAAGGTAAATAGAACTAGGGGTGGACTCGAGCTGGCTCGGCTCGGCTCGCGAAAGCTTAGAAGAAAGCCGGCTCAGCTTGCTAACCTAAACAAGCCAAAGTTGAGGCCCGACTCGGCTTGTCTCGTTTACAAGCTCGAGCCGGCTTGCGAGCTGACAAAAAAAAAAGCATAACATGTATTATAATTTATAATACAATTAAAAGTAGGTTCCAAAAGTAAGTCCCACCACTTTAAGGTCTTAAAATATAGTCCTACAATAATAGTCTTACAATAGTAGAAGAAATAATAAATAGCAATAGAGTTTTACTTGTGTTGGGCTGCCTAAATAGGGCTACTAATGGGACACTACTCGAGCTTTTTTAGCTCGCGAGCCAGCTCGGGCTCGGTTCGTTTAGCAAACGAGCTAAACTGCTGGCTCGGGCTCGGCTCGTTTGAAAATCAAGCCGAGCCAAGCTATGTGAGCCCAAGCCGAGCTCACGAGCCCGAGGCTTTTTTCCACCCTTAAATAGAATTTATAGTCTGAGGGAAACCATGCAAACAATCAAAACCTGTGCTATACGTGTAAGGAGCTGAACAATATAACTAAGTGAATAAAGTAATAGAAGGATGTACTCTAATTTCAGACATGTGCGAGAGGGGGAATAAGATAGAACACACCAAATAATAGCTTCCAGATTTGAGAAAGAAATAGTGCATATTTTGCTAAATGGAATCGGCCAGGAATCAAATTAGCAGCATCGTCTCTATAGTTTATACACAGCAAACATAAGCCCCTCCTGAACATTTGATCAAGCATTTGGTGAGCGGCAGCTATTTGCAGGTGACAGATGACGCAGCAGAAGAAGCAGGATTACATGGCACTAGTACACAAAATATTTTACAAGACAGTGCCAAATATTATCTGAGACGGTTAAAAAAATATCCGTCTCTGTTAATACGAGTGATTAACAGAGGCGGTTACATTTATTTTAGGAGGGAGTTACATTTTGACCGCCTCCTAAAATCGATTAACTGAGGTGGTTATTGTAATACAACCGCCTGTGTTAATCGACCATTTTCAAAGACGGTTGTGTTACAATAACCACCTCTGTTAATCGATTTTATGAGGTGGTCAAATATAACCGCCTTTGTTAATCCATTCTCAAATTTCAAATTTAAGTTTTTTGAAACGATCTCAGATGGAAAAATGACCAATATAAAAGTTGTAGATCTCAAAAAGTTAAGAAACTTTGTAGTTGGCAATGTTTTTATTTGAAATCATCTTGTCCACGAAAAGTATGTTTGAATATTCTCAAATTTGAAATTCAAATTTCGCAAAATACCTCAAATGGAAAAATGACTAATATAAAAGTTGTATATCTCGAAAAGTTATGAAATTCAGTAGTTGACAACCTTTTCATTTGACTATGTTTAGGCTATCAAAAATGCAATTTACACTCAGTTTGGTATATATGGTAGGAATCAAAACAGAGTATAGACACAAGAGAGAGTGTGGTGTAGTGGTAAAGCGTGATACGCGTGAGAGAGAGGTTGTGGGTTCGAATCCTCAACCGCAAGTGTGCAAATTTCGATGAAAAAACACGGTTGAGACTAGTGGCTAGTCGAATCCCCTCAACCCCAGCTCAGAGACGGTTGCAAAAACCGCCTCAAAAAATAAAAAAAACCACCTTAGAAAATGATTTATGTAGTAGTGTGAATCTATTGTGCAAATTTCGATGAAAAAAACATTGTTAATACTAGTGGCTAGTGGAATCCCCTCAACCCTAGCTCAGAGACGATTGCACCGCCTCAGAAAATAGAAAAAAATGCCTCAGAAAATGATTTGTGTAGTAGTGTGAATCTACAACTTGTTAGATCAAAACCCTTGATAGGCCTGCGCAGCCCATCCACGAGCCCGCCGAGCCCATCTAGGGGCGCCATCCCCCCTACTGCTATGCCGCCGCTATTGGAGAAGAGGTGCCCCGGATCGATGCCTCCGAAGCTTATAATGTCCACCTCTGAAAATAGATAATTTTTAGAGGCGGTTGTTTTAAAACATCTTACTCTAAAAACAGACTTTAGAAGTCAGACAAGAGCAACCGTCTCCTAAAATATATATTTTTCGTCTCCGTTAATCTCCGATATTATCGTAGGCGAACGGATTTTTTGTCCACCTCATAGACTTTCTGGGAGAGTCCCCTATAATGTTTTTTTAGTAGTGAGAGAACTAAGGTATAATATGACAACTTATATATACATGTCCATAAATATGTGTCTTCCTCTATATACATGGTGTTGAAACTAGTTTTTATCCTGAAATATTTCTTATTTTTTATTCCCAATAAATATTCCAACGACTCCAAATATTTTTGGCGCTAAAAGAAAAAGGAAACACCAAAAGCCAAAGGAGAATGCGACGGGGACCTGCCATGCAGCGTGCGAAGGTGCGGAAGGCACGTCACACACTAGAAGCCAGAAGGACTTGACAAAACAGAAAGAGAAAGTAAATGGATGCTGTATGGACGCTGATAACGGGTTGGAACTAAATGTAAATGAGAATTGTGAAATGGATGAATGGAATCTAATATGTTATTAATAGAAGAATAGGTTACATATGTATACCCTACGATGGGTTGTGATTCTTGCCCGTTCGGAGGGGATGCAACCCTCTGACGTGCCTGTTCGCTTGTACAGAAGTCTGCTCGTGAGCAGGTGCCTGTTCAGGAGGGCATGCCCCTTCGGGGTGTTACAGTGATTCGTCATTAGGCAACTAATGACAATATTAACTACCTAATTGTAACACCCCGACCCAGGGCTTAATAGGATTGATAAGGATACTCATACCAACAAGTTGCAACTTCTTTTCCGGGAGCTCATCCTGAAAGAACTCCAGGGTTAAGCGTGTTTGGCCCGGAGCAATCTCAGGATGGGTGACCGACTGGGAAGTCCTTCCTGGATGCGCATGAGTGAGGACAAAGTGCGCCGAAAAGACGAGTGTTGATCTGTGGGGGCATTCTTAGATCCTAGAGAGCTGCCAGGGTAGACGGATATCTCCGATGCCAAAAATATTTCTTCTTTGAATAAAATAAGGACATGTTAGTCAATTCGACTCTGTCAAAAAAAATATATATGCACAGCTAAAATTAATAAATAGAACGCTATTGTCCTACAATTTTCTGTCATCTCCTGTATCGCTTAGATACTCTCGCTGGGATTTCTTAGGTACACCGGCATTGCTCGCCGGGATTGATCAGATTCTCAAATATCTCTAGAATTGCTCAAGGTACATATGTCGCCAGGATACTCTTGGTATTGCTAGCCGTTGTCACCAGTAAATTCTGATACAAAAGTTTGCGGCACCCAAGGTTTGTCAACAGTTCACTTTCCTGCCAATGACATCAATATAGTTATTGTTGTTACTATATATCCATATTCATATTTAAAAAACAGGAATCATGGCATACAAAAGAAATAAGGCAACTGATGAACTCATGACCTTTTAGATATGATTTCCTATGATATTGAAAAATCTGATTGATTTCCTATTATTTCTATATCATTACATTATAGCAAAGGAATCTATTATAATTTTACTTTATAACTAAAATTTGTTAATTATTTTTATCAGGGAGAGAAAATTCATGGTACAATCTGGAAAAACCTAATTGACAATTATAAATCTAACTATATGTAGTAGTCCAAAGAATCCATGTCAAATACATCTTAGCAAAAGAGTTCATGTCTACGTGACTGTGTCCAATATGACTAATAAAAATCTAAAGGATTATGGTATTTGAAAAATAATGAAACTAACAAGCGACTTCTATATAAAGAATCTACGTTGATAAAAAATAAATTATTGATCATCATCAAGAAAATGAACAATATATAATTGCATAAGATAAACTAATAAAAAATGAATTAGCCATCGAAAGATCATGGAGTGTTCTAGCGTTCATGGAACACCCCGCTTTCTATTGGGTCTTGAGGCCACGATGCAATAATACTGACGCTCTGCCTCACTTTGGGAGCCCTGAATCATCCTCTCCAGGATCGGCAAGGACATATGCCTATAACTACACCAGCATGACTCATGAGTGATGCTCGATAGATCCTAAAGAATGAGGCACAAGTAGCAATGTAAGTCTATCGATGTACAGAGTTGGGTGTAAGAAATAGAGGTCAGTAAAGGAGCTGATGTGACTACCGAGCGACATGTTTTTGATCTCCTTGCAATATTGCGACAATATTGAGAAAGGCAAGAACACATGGAACGAATCTCTTCTCAAGCACCAGGTTATGTGTAGCAAGACACGAAACGTGGAATCAAAATTCAAAGTTGTAGTGAACTCCAGAGGTATTTTGTTAGGAAAGATATGCTTGACCCCATCGCCATGAGTGGCATACATGCAGTTTACTCGGAAACTAGCAGCGATGGAAAAGCGTGTCCATGATCCACATCTAGCTTTAAGGACAACACAAACCTAGGAGTAGATGTAAGGTCATGGTTAGGCGTGCAAATCAAAGCCCTATCGCGCCATCACGTGTGCATAAGAGTCTAAAACCTATGTGCAAACCAATCACGCAAGTTAAAGTTTACAAACACAAGATTCAGTTGCATGTTTTGTGACTCATATTTTGCGACTCATACAAACCTATATTAATGGTAATTTAAGGATAGCTCCAGTGTATCCCAAAATCGAACTATAGGATAAGAAGAGGGAACCGTGCACATTGTAAAGGCCAACCGTCGTGTGTTAGACAAGAAACCCGACATCTTGATTCGATTCCTTCTATCGCATGTAGGTGGATAGATCTAGGACATGCCAAAATCCAAACAAAAAATCAATAAAATAAATAAACTAAACTAGCACACAAACAAAAGGCCGAATGATGTATCGTTCTCTTCATTTACATAAGGAAACGCACGCAAAAGATATAGTGACGTGAAGAATCGGTAGTGGGGTTGAGCTGTGATGATGTGATCAATAGTTGGATCATGGGCAATGGTGGGGCCACAAACTCCAACGTCCATTTACATTTTGATGAGAGAGAGGTTATGCCTCGCGAGAAATGAAGAAATTGAATTCTTATTTTCTTAAGTTTCCATCGAGACTACTAATCAAACTTAGCACTATGCCTATTAAACCTTAGCTACAATCACTTATTTTTCTTCCTAAAATTAACATAGCATTGGAGCTACCTTAACATGTCGACCACCGGTGACATAAATGCCAGCAACAAAAGCCTGACAACATCAAGTTCTACTATGATCGAGAATGATGTAGCCAAACTAAAAAAAAATATAGTGTGTTGAGAAAGAAATAAATCCAAATATCCAAATGTTAATATAAAGTAAATATAAAAAACTAGCTACCCGGGCTATTTGCGCAGGCCATCTTGCTAGTTAATAACTAATCGATCACACTAATGTAATCTAAACATGATCGACCGCTTGCACGTCACAGCAACGCGGTGCGAGCGAGAAGAAAGCGACACGCGTAAGGTCCAAGCCGACAATTAACAAAGCCATCTCGTGCCGGTCCAGGCATGACCTATCCATAATCCATCGGCAACGGCAAATAGAAATATTATCACCATTCACCAGCAATTTCAAAACTTTTGTCCGTGGCATCAGACCAAGCGCACGACTTGGCGAAGCGAATCAAAATTAAAAGACGCCTCGCCTCACCCTGTCACCCTTCGCTGTCTCAAACTGTCAAACACCACAGAGAGAGCGAGAGAGATGGAGTCCCTCCCTGTGCCGAGCGTGCAGGCTATGGTGGCGGCCACCGGTGGAGCCCATGTGCCGGCAAGGTATCTCCGGCCGGAGGTGGCCGCAGATGCTGTCGTTAGCAACGGCGAGGCCGCGATGCCCATCATTGACTTTGAGAAGCTGCTTCACCCTGATGAATCTCGTGGTGAATCTGCACGGCTCCATGAGGCCTGCCAGGAGTGGGGCTTCTTCCAGGTCTGGTCATGCATCTCAGCTCGATCCCTTTGAATTATTTGCAACTTCCATGCGTCAATTCTATATCGAAATATATTATCGTTTCTAAAAAATGTTTTATATTAATATATACTGTGGTATAATTGCATCCGATCGGCATCTGCAGCTCATAAACCACGGTGTTCCAGATGGCCTCATCCAGGGGATGAAGGCCAACATTCAAGGATTCTTTGGGTTGCCTGCAGAAACGAAGCAGCAGTTTGCTCAGCAACGAGGGCAGCTGGAGGGCTACGGTCAACTGTTCGTGGTCTCGGAGGATCAGAAGCTGGACTGGGCTGACATGCTCTACCTGTCTACGCAGCCAACTCAGAACCGAAACATGAGATTATGGCCTGACAAGCCCGATACCTTCAGGTGTAGTTCATCAAAAGTTTTTACACTAACAATCGTACCTCTCTTACGGAGCACGTTTCTAAATATCAAATTTTTTCACCGCTTTTGAGCAACTAAACATGCCCACCTTGAGAATGCAATTTTGGCTGATTATAGCTGCTTTAGTGTGAATTAATTTAACGGTGCATGATATTAATTAGGTCGACATTGGACGCATATTCGGCTGCCGTGAAGAACGTAGCGGATCGCCTGCTGGTGATCATGTCCAAGAACTTGGGGTTGCAGCCGGAGGTGATCGCTAACAAATGCGTCGATGCCTTACAGTCGGTGAGGATGAACTGCTACCCTCCATGTGCCCAGGCGGACAAAATATTGGGCTTCTCGCCACACTCGGACGCTGATCTCCTCACCATCGTCCTGCAAGTCAACGAGATTCAGGGCCTGCAGGTAAAGCGTGACGATGACACCTGGGTTCCTGTGCAGCCTCTGGAGGGCGCTTTTATTGTCAATGTCGGAGACGTTCTTCAGGTAGGTATTCATTTTATTGCATCGATCAGGCAGCGTCTGATATATATTGTTGTCACGTATGTACGGCTCGATCTGAGTGGATATATATTGTGTTGTATGGTATCGATGCGTGCAAAATGCATCAGATCTTCACAAACGGAAGGTACAGGAGCGTCGAGCACCGGGCTGTGGTCGACACGGAGAGAGAGCGGATGTCTATTGCAGCATTCCACTCGCCGAGCATCCATGCGACGATAGGACCTCTGAGTGAGCTCGTCGCCGACCAGGAGATGACGATGTACAAGACGGTGGACCACGAGAGCTTCCTGAGGTTCTTGTTCTCCGCCAAGCTGGACGGCAAGAGCTTGTTGCAACGGATGAAGCTGTAGGACCAGCTAGAAGCTCAATGTTGCTCTGCCGCTTCTCTTCTTCTTGCATTGCTTTCTACAATAACACATGCGTCTGAGAACATGACCTGCATGCACGATTTATCAGCACAAATGTGTGGAAGATCCTATGGCGCTTGGCATTTTCATCCATGGGTGTTTTAGTGTCGTCAAGCCAGCAAGGAGCAAAGTTGTATATGTCGCAAAAGTAATATCAAAGCATACCTCGGGTCAAGTTGTATACATAAGTTATGTGCCAAAGTTGTATATGCCATGAAAGTCATGTCAGAGTCATGTGTATATATCTTGAAATTCTTTCCCTCTCGCCCCCGCATCACCCCCAAGGAGCAACACGGGCGGAAGCCTCGCACCCTGCCTAACCCTACATCCGCCGCCGCCGGAGCGGCCAACCGGAAATCCGGCGAGTTGCCGGGAGGGCCCGCCCTCAATCTCCCTCCTTCTCCATCTCCTCATCCCTTTTTCCCCTCCCTGCAGTTCTTCTCCCCTCGTGCATCCTGGCTATGGCAGCTGGCCAGATCCACTCAAGGGGTCGTCGGATCCGTGCATTGGACGGCCAAATCGGGAGGCTTCTGGCCTCGATGGTGGCGGCGGCAGCGGGCAGGTGGGTCTTGGTACTGGCTCTGCAGTGGCCTCAGCGTCGTCGGGGGGCTGCTGCCTGTGTCCTAACTCCGGCACCTGCGGCAGGGGGCGGTTGCTCACCTGGTGCTGTGGCTGGGCCCCACGGTGGCCTCGGCTCGACGGCACCCGGGGCTGGTTGTCCAGGGGGGCGTTTGGTGACGTGGCCCGTTGTCGCGTCGACGTGCCATGGCCAAGCCCCGCGGAGACCTTGGCCCTGTGCAGGCTCAGCCTCGGTGGCGACATACACTGCAGCGGCTCGATGCGTCTACGGCTTCGTGGCATGTGGCGGGCGCTGCGGCATGGCATTGTGGCAGTGGAGGTGGCCGGACACCAGCACGTGTTTGGTCTGTGGTGTGTCGGCGACACCATGGTGGCGTTGCCGATAATGGTTTTTTTTTGCGTACGTCGGTGTCTCCGTGGTGGCGTCGTGGGCTGCGACCATGCAAAGGCGTTCCAGCGGTGCCATGGTGGTTTGACTGAAGCCTTGACGGTCTCTTTGCACCATGGTAGTGATGTGGGTGAAACCCTTTTCCTCTTTGGGATGACGTCAACGGCGCCATCGGCGTCGTTTCCTTCTTATAGGTGATGTTGAGCATCGCTGCTGCTCTCATTTGTCCTCGGTTGCCGTTCTTCCCCACCGATGGTGTCGCGTGAGAACCCAACTCTGCTCGGGCTAGCGTCGGTGGCGTCTTCAACGTCGTGACCTTGCTGAAGGCGATGCTAGGAATTTCTGGTATGATGGTGGCTCCTAGCTAGCGAAGGGAAGCGCTTCTTCTTTTCCTTTATTCCTCTCTTTTTTATATTTTTAATTAAAAAATATAAAAAAGAGATGTGGTGGTTCTTGAGTGGTGGCTCGTGTCGATGTCCTAATCCGGCTGACCATAGTTGTAAGGCAGTGTTGAGTTGGCTTATGTCGTTGACCCAATGCGACTGAGCGGAATTGTAAGTTGTCTTTGAGTTGGCTCCCCCATCCGACCGAATAAAGTTGCAAGTTGTGTTGAGTTGGTCTGTGTCGATGTTTCAATCCAACCGGGTAGAGTTGTATGGTCGATGGACCAAAGTTGTGAAGGACGGTATGATTACCTTCCTAGTTGTATGGTTTACGGCCGGAGTTTAGTTTTTTAGCCCGAATTTCCTTATAAAGTAGGTCAATTCTTTTTCTTCTAATAATAATTGGGAAAAGCGTAAGCTTTCACCGTCCGTTAAAAAAAATATATGTTGTCTTGAAATTATGTCAAAATCATACCCTAGGCAAAGTTGTATACATATGTTATATGTCAAAGTCATACATGCCATGTAAATTATGTTAAAGTCATATTCGGCTGAATTATATACATAAGTTATAAGTCATGTGTCGTTTGTGTAAGTTATTAAACAATAGAGAACTAAGGTAGAATATGGCAACTTATATATAGATGTCCATAAATTATATGTGTCTTCCTCTACATATATGGTGTTGAAACTAGTTTTTATCCTGAAATATTTCATCTTTTTTATTCCCAATAAATATTCCAGCGGCTCCAAATGTTTTTTGGCCCTAAAAGAAAGGGAACACAAAAGCCAAAGTATAATGTGACGGGGAACTGCCATGCAGCGCGCGAAGGTGCGGGAGGCACATCACACGCTAGAGAAGGACATGAAAAGCCAGAAAGAGAAAGTAAATGAATGCTATATTATGTATTGCCAAAAATGGAAAGTATTGATGCTGTCTGATCGACCGCATGGATCCCTCACGGCGGGCATGCGTGCAAGATAGTTGTTGTACTCTCTACGTTTTAAATTACTAGTCATCCTAGTTTTTTTTTACTAAATTCATTAAAGATGTTGTAAGATAGTTGTCTAGATTCATAGAAGTTGATATGAATTTAGGAACCCAAAATGAAGCTCTTTTGCGGTGTCTTATACTGGTGTATACTAGTGCTTGAAAATGACTAGTATACAAACATTTTACGGTCAAAATTAATTGTATACTACTGAAAGCTTCACTAGTTTGTATGAATAGTATAGTAATTAGTATAAAAATATTATGAAAAAAACAAAAATGACATCGTGATAATATTTTTTTACACTAAAAATCTGCCCTCTATAAGAGAGTCAATTAATACTCCCTCCGGGTTGGTAAAGGAAGACGTTTAGGACATTGACACGGTCTCCAAAACACAACTTTGACTAATACTTTTTAGTATAAAATATATGTAAAATATATTTTAAAATATGTTTCTAAAACTATATTTCAATACAAATCTACTCATGTTGTTTTTATATTTCTAAATTAATATTTCAAAAATTATTTACAGTCAAAGTTTACAAAGTTTGACTTAGGACAATCTCAAAATGTCATCATTTACCAATATGGAGGGAGTATGTAAGGATTAATAAATTACTCTTAACAATGGATGGTCTAATTTGCTCTATATTATATACTACTCTCTCCATCCCAAATTATAAGTCGTTTGACTTTTTTGTCCTAATTTTGACCACTCATCTTATTTATTTTTTTTGCAAAATATTATATTTTTTTGTTATGGCTAGCTTTAGTAATAAAAGAATTTCAAGAATGACTTAAATTTGACTACGTCTGCATAAGTTTTTTTGAGTAAGACGAGTGGTCAAAGTTGGGATCAAAAAAGTCAAACGACTTACAATTTGGGACGGAGAGAGTACCAAATAGTAGTATAAGACACCGTAAAAAAGCTCCTCAAAATAACACTGAGAATTACTAGTATTTTGGAATGAAGGGATTATTTTACATACATAAATAACTTTATAACAGTTTATGACAATTGTTTTGTATAGAAGCACGAGGCAAAGTAGTAGACGGGATATAGTAGGCAATAACACAGTCTTTAATGATCAGATCAGTCTTATGTAGGTTTAAAATTTAAATAGACGGCTGCTGTGGTGTCCTTATCCCTAAGATACAATTAACAAAGTAACCTCGTGACGAGATAGTGTACCCTTCGCGAGCAGCGCGATGCGAGCGAGAAGAAGGCGACACGCGTAAGGTCCAAGCCGACAATTAACAAAGCCATCTCGTGCCGGTCCAGGCATGCATCACCCATCCAATCCATCGTCACCAGCAAGTTTCAAAACTTTATTTTGCCCGTGGCACCAGGCTCGGGCGTCTCGTCAAAATTGGAAGACGCATCGCCTCACCCAGTCACCCTTCCCTGTCTTAAACACCACCAAGAGTGGAGAGTGAGAGAGATGGAGTCCCTCCCTGTGCCGAGCGTGCAGGCAATGTGTGACCCCCCCCCCACATTTCTACCATGTAATATGAGTGGTTGTTCAAGTTAAAAAGAAAAAGAAAGGAGCATTAGTTGACCAAAGTCAAAGGGGGAGAAATAATGGGAAATTCGAAAGGCAAAGAAATTCTAAATATAGATTATGAGATAAGGAACTTAGTGATCACAAAGTGGTGGAAACATTTGTGGGAATGATGCTTCAATTAAATGGAAGAAGGAAAAAGAAAAGGGGCACTATTCACCATCCGACAACCAACACTTAGCCATTTTCAGATTTTGGTGAATTTCCATAGTGAGCAGCGATTTTCAAGTCAAGTTTGTGGTCGATCTGTGGGTTGTATGAACCAGGTATCTTAAACAAAGTTGTCAAGGGAAGTATGAAGAACAACTTTTGTTGTTGGATCACACTCAGAAATTGGCTAGATCAAGGAGAAAAACACGAAAGAAAATCAGTCAGAGTATGTTTTCAGAAAAATTCAGTGTAACTGACAGCAGATTTGAATTTGTGCAAATTGAGATCGAATTTGAAGTTTTCTGCAAAAACTTCCAACTATGAAGTTGTACTCCTGAAGGTGAATTTCAAATTTGTCTTTAGCACCAGAGGCAGGTTCTATTCAAATTTTGAGAGTAATTTGTAAAGTTCAGTTAAGGTTTCTGAATTTGGGGATAAGTTGCAGCAGTAACTTTGAAGCTCAAATTCAACTTCAATTCGTGCTCAAATGAGGTAAGTGCCAATGTAAGAAATGAAATTGGATGATCCATCTACAAGTTTCATTTTGGGAGATTTGGATGTTGCCATACGAATTTGGGAGAAATTGAAGCTTCAATCTCGGTGAAAATGGAGGTTCAATTGGGGAAAAACGGTGACGTCAGACAAGCAGGCAGCTCGTCGCCGGCGTCGCTCGGACCGCTTCGCCGGCCACGCGTCGACTCCGAGCAAGGACAGCTTTGGCGGTGTCGTAGCTGGAGGTGTCACACGCCGCTGCGTCGCTCCGTTGATATAGCCGCCATCCTCGGGCTCCTTCTTCCTCTTTGCCGCGCTGCTCCCCTGCTCGCCTCCGTCGCCGCCGTTGAGCCGGAGGTCGTTCCACCGCCGTCTGAACCGCTCCACTCCGCTTCCGGCCACCAAACGCTTCGCCGTCGTCTTCTTGTTCTTTTCCACCCACTTTTGCTCCGTTCCCATCGCTCCAACGCCCGGCGCAACCCGTCCCGCAGCTCACCGTCGACGTCACGCCGTGGTAAGAGCGGCTCACCGTCCTCATGCTTTTACAGTCGTGTTGGCCGGAGTTGGAGAGTTACGTAGTGCTGCTTAGAGGTCTGGGTAGATGCTAGAGGGTTTAATTCGTTGAGCGCGACTTTTTCCCGGTCGGGAACGCCGTTCGTCGCCATGGCGCTTCTCCGCCATGGCAGCCGCACGGGTGCAGCCTCGCTCGAGCCTCCTCCGGCCGAGCTGGTGCGCGCGCTAGGTACGTCTAGGGTTGCTGAAACTCACGGGGTAGCCGTTGTCCCTCGTCTCGCCGTGGTCGAGCCTCTGTTCGCTCGCCGCCGTGTGCGCCATGCGTGCTCCCGCCATGGTCGGCGTGGTGCGCTCGGGCGTGCGGTGTTGCGCGGCGTGGCTAGGGTTGCGCAGAAGGTGTCTCTAGCCTCGGTGATTGCTCGTGAGCCAGTCGTGAAGCTGGTTGGTGCGGTGAGCTCACCGGAGCGCGGAGCGCCGCCGAGCTTCGCCGCCGTGCCGCCAAAGGGCTAGGGTTAGAGTTTGCCGGGGCCGTTGATGCCTAGAATGGATGCGCGGTAGTGTAGGGTAGCCCTAGGGCTAGTCGTCGTCGGAGGAGGACCTCGCCGCCGGCGAGCGCGCGCGAGTCAACGCCGGCGGAGGGTCGGTCCGCGTGGGGGACTCTGCTCCGCGTGGGCAGGGGCCTCGGCGGGGAAGAAACGAAAGTTGAGGGGGGTTTTTGCAAGAAAGCCAATTAGATTTTAGAAATAGATTTAATTTATGTTTTTCCACTGTTTTAATTATAGAAAATCATAGAAAAATCAGAAAAATATGAAATAAATTTCTATAATTTCCTTAGATTTTTCTTTATAATCTAAAAATGCTAAACCTTAAGATTTGTGATGTTTAGAATTTAATAATAATACCATCTTAGGGTTTTAATTACTAAAAATAATTAGTATGGGTTTAAAAATATTTTAACATAGGATTCATGTTTTATAAACACATTTTTAGATAACTAAAGTGCTAGGGTTTGTAGGAAATAATTTTGTCACCTTAAGAAACTTTTCCTTTAATAAATAAATAAAAGAAATAAGGATTAATTCACCCACTTTATAAAATAATAATTTTTTTTTCTTTGGGAAAAGGTTGGGTAGCTTTGTTGGCTTGCAACTGTATCGAGAAATAAAGTTTGTATGTTATGTTTTAAACTGTGCATCTCTCATCACTGACTTGCATCGCATATAGAATCTGAAGCTTCGGAAGTGGAGTACGTGGAATTCTCCGACGATCCAGTTCAGTACGAGGAGGTTCTAGTTGTTGCTCCGGAGTTCCAGGAAGTCACCGAGACCGCTAACTTTTTCGAAACTCAAGGCAAGCCCCGGATGCATCTTTACCTACTTTATTTCAGCAGATCACGAGTCCAAATCTTATGATTTTATGTGTGCATTAGGTTAGGAGTTGAATGAAAACTTTTGATGCATGAACTACTCCTTGATAGCACTACCCTTGTTAGGAAGAGAAGAAAATGGTTTATAGAGCATCCACTTAGTTATGCTTTGCGAGATTTTAATATGTTAATGATGATCTAGGTGCTTACTAATCATAGATGAATCATTCATGAGAAAATAAGAGAAGAGAGAGTGGGCAGAAGATGATAGAATGGATTGAGATAAGCTCGATCCCTAGTTCTGCCTACTAGCTAAAGTCACTAAGGACCGATCCGTTGTTTAAAAGTTTGATCAAGTGATTCTACCTGGTTTCTTACTGGGTTATGGGACCAGTAAAGCCAAATAGATTAGCTGGCTCGGGGGTTGGAAATATCGCTTACCGGTGCTTGCTGGGTCGGAGAAAGGCGGGATCGTCATCTGGAACTCACGGGGTGGTCGCCAGACGTGGGGCCCACGTGGGGATGCGTTCCCGGGTTCGGGTAAGGATATTTCCGGTCTTTGGTCCAACTGATTGAAAGGTTGTTGCGGACAGCTGGCGCAGCTGTACGTAACTGGGGGCTAGGTATCTCCTGCAGGATGTACATGGATCCGGATCGACACTACTCTTGGTCATGAGTGCACTTGATCAGGTCTTAAACATCGTAGAGGAAACAAGTTGAACTATTATATGTGAGTGATTCAAAATGCTGTTTGAACCTAGTACCACTTGTGTGAAAAAGGTATTTACCACTTAGTTGAGTAGCTAATACTTAATTGAAATAAAACTTTTAGCTAAGGACCCATTATTAGTGAGCTTTTCCGCAAAAAGATCGAGTCAGCCAAATAACCACCGAAAGCCTAATCATTCCTCCTTGAGAGTCTTTTCTTTGGTAAGACGGGTAAGTCTTGCTGAGTACCTTCGTACTCAGGGTTCTTCCCTTTCTGTTTTTCAGAGAAGGTTCCTCAAACCGAAGGCGAAGAGGAAAGCCAGAAGCCCTAGAGCATCGGAGGTCCCAGATGACTCTAGATATTTAGCGTACTCCAGAACTCTTCTATCTCTTCTGTTGTATAAACCTAGTTTGTATTTTGGATCTTAGTACCATGATTTGCAATTAAGGTTGTTTCAAAACTCGGTTTGTAATAATTCGTATATTTCCGTATGTATGTAAAGAGGTAATGCCTGTTGTGTTATTCCCAACTTGGTAAGGATCCTAAGCTATGGTTAAGAAATTATTGTCAGTGGATGATTCGGGATGTCCCGGGGACACTCGACAGACTACCGGGTTTGAACTGTTTGAAGTGCGTGCGGGTGTTACCCTGAGTTAGGGTGACCAGACGCACTTGAGCCAGTTTAAACTGGGCGGTTCTGCCACAGCTGGTATCAGAGCCATAGGTTGGGGTAACTAAGAGGTGTTACTATTTTGAAACTTCAGGGACCCTATTTTAAATTATAAAAAGGTTATGTTGTTAGGTGGCAGTAGTCTAATGGTTGTTGTTTTGCAGACGCTGACTGTTAGCATATCGTTAGCTACGGTAGACTTTATATATAGGGAGAGTTATACGATGCCACCACATTTTTATACGAGTAAGATATGGGTCTGTGAGGGCGTAGGAAAACGTTGCATCATGTGCGTTGCATGTTTTCAAAACTTTTCTTTGAGGGTTTTGGTGTGTGCCGTTGTTGACCGTGGTTGTCTCTACAGATGGAGACAATGGAGCACACGGATCAGGACGGCTGGACCCAGGGTTGCTACCATGATCGCCCTGGTTTCACCAGAGTCCTGTGGCAGATCTTGCAGGAAAAGGGTTTTGAGGAGCCACCATTGTACATCTGGAAGCAGTTCGACACTCTGCAGCAGGTTGGGTGTACTGTCTATGTACACATTCCAGAGTCAGAGACTCATGCTACATGGAAGCTGGACGAGACTCGGGTCCAGGGTTTTGAGTTTGAGGATACTGTCCAGACGGCAGCTTTGGCAGCTCTCACTGAGCTATGTCAGAAGAATAAGTTTGAGATTGGTACAAGCTCTGCCAGGTTCTTTCCGCTACAGGATCCAGAAGATGGGGTTTGGAAGCGGCGAGTCAAGGCTTTGAAGAACAAGTCAAGGGTAGAGAGTGATGAGATTGCAGCATCATCAGTGGACTACATGGTGTCCATGTTCAGTCTCCTACAGGTCTGTCAGAAGAGCTATCAGCGGCAGATGGAGAAGAACACGGATTTCAAGATGAGGATGCTGGGAATGAAGTCTGGTCTGGAAGAAGCCCAGCGGGCTATGTTTGATAGAGAGCATGAGATGGAGAGATCGATGAGGGACATGGCTCGTAGGATGGACGAGAAGGATGCGGAGATCCAACATCTTAAGGAAGTTGGGGCAGAGACTACCGCAGCTCAGGCTGAAGCCATGGGAGCCAACACTCAGGAGTTGCAGGCCCGTATCTCAATGCAGCAGGATGAGATTGTTGCGCTCAGGACAGCCTTGGAGCAGTACGAGCAGTTGGTAGCAGCTGCAAATCAACAGGTTGAAGCACCACCAGCTCCAGTTGGGGATCAACAGCCAGCTCCGGAAGGGGCAGATGAAGAGGTGGACATAGTGGGCATGGAGCCTGCTTTAGCTGCACCGCCTGCACCGGAGGATGCGCAGTTTGCCGATGAAGTTCTGGAAGGTTTCGAGGGTTTTGAGTTTGAGGTCGAGGAACACAATGAAGCACATTTGTCCAGGTACTCTATTCATCCTGGAAGTACAAAAATGTATCATGATTTAAAACAAAGAGTCTGGTGGACTCGGATGAAGAGAGAGATTGCTCGCTATGTGTCAAGATGTGACACTTGCCGAAGGGTGAAGCCTATCACCCAGAAAGCTGCAGGATTGTTACAACCTTTGAGCGTTCCGGTATGGAAATGGGAGGATATATCCATGGATTTTATTGTAGGCTTACCTACCACATCTAAGGGATACAATTCCATTTGGGTTATTGTTGATCGGTTAACTAAGTCAGCTCATTTCATACCGGTCAAAACAACATATCATTCGGACAAGTATGCAGACTTGTTTTTAGAGCGGATTGTATCTTTACACGGGGTACCCAAGACCATTACTTCTGATAGAGGTTCACAGTTTGTATCTCGGTTTTGGGAACAACTACATCAAGTGATGGGTACCACTTTAATCCAAAGTTCCGCCTATCATCCACAAACTGGAGGGCAGACAGAGCGAGTCAACCAAATCTTGGAAGACATGTTGAGGGCATGTGCGTTGACTTTCTCTAAGAAATGGGATGAATGCTTACATCTGGCCGAATTTTCATATAATAATAGTTATCAGTCCAGCATTCGAATGGCACCTTTTGAGGCTTTGTATGGCCGAAGGTGTCGAACACCATTGAATTGGACTGAGGCCGGGGAAAGGTTCACTTTCGGGCCGGATCTTGTTAAAGAAGCCGAGCAGAAGGTCGCTCAAATTCGCGAGCACTTACGGATTGCTCAATCACGACAGAAGAGTTATGCTGATAAAAGGAGAATGCCATTGCAATTTAAAGTAGGGGATTACGTCTATCTACGTGTATCTCCTATGAAGGGACTCCAAAGGTTTGGAGTAAAAGGGAAGTTAGCTCCGAGGTATATTGGTCCGTACGAGATTCTGGAACGAAAAGGTTCTGTGGCCTATAGGCTAGCCTTGAGTCCACAGTTGGCAGCCGTGCATGACGTGTTTCACGTATCCCAGCTCAAGAAATGTTTGCGAGTACCAGAAAAGATTGTCGATGATACTCAAGTGGAACTAAGCTCCGACATGACTTATGAAGAGAAGCCAATCCGGATCTTGGATGAAAAGACCCGGGATACCAGAGCAAGGAGTATCAAATTCTATAAAGTGCAATGGAGTAACCATACTCCCGAAGAAGCTACTTGGGAACAAGAGTCGTATTTGGTTTCCAAGTATCCCGAGTTGTTTAAGTAAATAACAAGGAAAGTTTTTGTACATATGTAAGATAAACTTGATGTTCCCGCTCCTTTATGATGTAAGCAAAGACTTTGGGTAATCACACATTATCCTTTCCATTGTCAAACCCTGAGCTTTATCACTACTGGAATCTCGGGACGAGATTCTTTTAGGGGGAAGGGCTGTGACCCCCCCACATTTCTAGTCCATGTAATATGAGTGGTTGTTCAAGTTAAAAAGAAAAAGAAAGGAGCATTAGTTGACCAAAGTCAAAGGGGGAGAAATAATGGGAAATTCGAAAGGCAAAGAAATTCTAAATATAGATTATGAGATAAGGAACTTAGTGATCACAAAGTGGTGGAAACATTTGTGGGAATGATGCTTCAATTAAATGGAAGAAGGAAAAAGAAAAGGGGCACTATTCACCATCCGACAACCAACACTTAGCCATTTTCAGATTTTGGTGAATTTCCATAGTGAGCAGCGATTTTCAAGTCAAGTTTGTGGTCGATCTGTGGGTTGTATGAACCAGGTATCTTAAACAAAGTTGTCAAGGGAAGTATGAAGAACAACTTTTGTTGTTGGATCACACTCAGAAATTGGCTAGATCAAGGAGAAAAACACGAAAGAAAATCAGTCAGAGTATGTTTTCAGAAAAATTCAGTGTAACTGACAGCAGATTTGAATTTGTGCAAATTGAGATCGAATTTGAAGTTTTCTGCAAAAACTTCCAACTATGAAGTTGTACTCCTGAAGGTGAATTTCAAATTTGTCTTTAGCACCAGAGGCAGGTTCTATTCAAATTTTGAGAGTAATTTGTAAAGTTCAGTTAAGGTTTCTGAATTTGGGGATAAGTTGCAGCAGTAACTTTGAAGCTCAAATTCAACTTCAATTCGTGCTCAAATGAGGTAAGTGCCAATGTAAGAAATGAAATTGGATGATCCATCTACAAGTTTCATTTTGGGAGATTTGGATGTTGCCATACGAATTTGGGAGAAATTGAAGCTTCAATCTCGGTGAAAATGGAGGTTCAATTGGGGAAAAACGGTGACGTCAGACAAGCAGGCAGCTCGTCGCCGGCGTCGCTCGGACCGCTTCGCCGGCCACGCGTCGACTCCGAGCAAGGACAGCTTTGGCGGTGTCGTAGCTGGAGGTGTCACACGCCGCTGCGTCGCTCCGTTGATATAGCCGCCATCCTCGGGCTCCTTCTTCCTCTTTGCCGCGCTGCTCCCCTGCTCGCCTCCGTCGCCGCCGTTGAGCCGGAGGTCGTTCCACCGCCGTCTGAACCGCTCCACTCCGCTTCCGGCCACCAAACGCTTCGCCGTCGTCTTCTTGTTCTTTTCCACCCACTTTTGCTCCGTTCCCATCGCTCCAACGCCCGGCGCAACCCGTCCCGCAGCTCACCGTCGACGTCACGCCGTGGTAAGAGCGGCTCACCGTCCTCATGCTTTTACAGTCGTGTTGGCCGGAGTTGGAGAGTTACGTAGTGCCGCTTAGAGGTCTGGGTAGATGCTAGAGGGTTTAATTCGTTGAGCGCGACTTTTTCCCGGTCGGGAACGCCGTTCGTCGCCATGGCGCTTCTCCGCCATGGCAGCCGCACGGGTGCAGCCTCGCTCGAGCCTCCTCCGGCCGAGCTGGTGCGCGCGCTAGGTACGTCTAGGGTTGCTGAAACTCACGGGGTAGCCGTTGTCCCTCGTCTCGCCGTGGTCGAGCCTCTGTTCGCTCGCCGCCGTGTGCGCCATGCGTGCTCCCGCCATGGTCGGCGTGGTGCGCTCGGGCGTGCGGTGTTGCGCGGCGTGGCTAGGGTTGCGCAGAAGGTGTCTCTAGCCTCGGTGATTGCTCGTGAGCCAGTCGTGAAGCTGGTTGGTGCGGTGAGCTCACCGGAGCGCGGAGCGCCGCCGAGCTTCGCCGCCGTGCCGCCAAAGGGCTAGGGTTAGAGTTTGCCGGGGCCGTTGATGCCTAGAATGGATGCGCGGTAGTGTAGGGTAGCCCTAGGGCTAGTCGTCGTCGGAGGAGGACCTCGCCGCCGGCGAGCGCGCGCGAGTCAACGCCGGCGGAGGGTCGGTCCGCGCGGGGGACTCTGCTCCGCGTGGGCAGGGGCCTCGGCGGGGAAGAAACGAAAGTTGAGGGGGGTTTTTGCAAGAAAGCCAATTAGATTTTAGAAATAGATTTAATTTATGTTTTTCCACTGTTTTAATTATAGAAAATCATAGAAAAATCAGAAAAATATGAAATAAATTTCTATAATTTCCTTAGATTTTTCTTTATAATCTAAAAATGCTAAACCTTAAGATTTGTGATGTTTAGAATTTAATAATAATACCATCTTAGGGTTTTAATTACTAAAAATAATTAGTATGGGTTTAAAAATATTTTAACATAGGATTCATGTTTTATAAACACATTTTTAGATAACTAAAGTGCTAGGGTTTGTAGGAAATAATTTTGTCACCTTAAGAAACTTTTCCTTTAATAAATAAATAAAAGAAATAAGGATTAATTCACCCACTTTATAAAATAATAATTTTTTTTTTCTTTGGGAAAAGGTTGGGTAGCTTTGTTGGCTTGCAACTGTATCGAGAAATAAAGTTTGTATGTTATGTTTTAAACTGTGCATCTCTCATCACTGACTTGCATCGCATATAGAATCTGAAGCTTCGGAAGTGGAGTACGTGGAATTCTCCGACGATCCAGTTCAGTACGAGGAGGTTCTAGTTGTTGCTCCGGAGTTCCAGGAAGTCACCGAGACCGCTAACTTTTTCGAAACTCAAGGCAAGCCCCGGATGCATCTTTACCTACTTTATTTCAGCAGATCACGAGTCCAAATCTTATGATTTTATGTGTGCATTAGGTTAGGAGTTGAATGAAAACTTTTGATGCATGAACTACTCCTTGATAGCACTACCCTTGTTAGGAAGAGAAGAAAATGGTTTATAGAGCATCCACTTAGTTATGCTTTGCGAGATTTTAATATGTTAATGATGATCTAGGTGCTTACTAATCATAGATGAATCATTCATGAGAAAATAAGAGAAGAGAGAGTGGGCAGAAGATGATAGAATGGATTGAGATAAGCTCGATCCCTAGTTCTGCCTACTAGCTAAAGTCACTAAGGACCGATCCGTTGTTTAAAAGTTTGATCAAGTGATTCTACCTGGTTTCTTACTGGGTTATGGGACCAGTAAAGCCAAATAGATTAGCTGGCTCGGGGGTTGGAAATATCGCTTACCGGTGCTTGCTGGGTCGGAGAAAGGCGGGATCGTCATCTGGAACTCACGGGGTGGTCGCCAGACGTGGGGCCCACGTGGGGATGCGTTCCCGGGTTCGGGTAAGGATATTTCCGGTCTTTGGTCCAACTGATTGAAAGGTTGTTGCGGACAGCTGGCGCAGCTGTACGTAACTGGGGGCTAGGTATCTCCTGCAGGATGTACATGGATCCGGATCGACACTACTCTTGGTCATGAGTGCACTTGATCAGGTCTTAAACATCGTAGAGGAAACAAGTTGAACTATTATATGTGAGTGATTCAAAATGCTGTTTGAACCTAGTACCACTTGTGTGAAAAAGGTATTTACCACTTAGTTGAGTAGCTAATACTTAATTGAAATAAAACTTTTAGCTAAGGACCCATTATTAGTAAGCTTTTCCGCAAAAAGATCGAGTCAGCCAAATAACCACCGAAAGCCTAATCATTCCTCCTTGAGAGTCTTTTCTTTGGTAAGACGGGTAAGTCTTGCTGAGTACCTTCGTACTCAGGGTTCTTCCCTTTCTGTTTTCAGAGAAGGTTCCTCAAACCGAAGGCGAAGAGGAAAGCCAGAAGCCCTAGAGCATCGGAGGTCCCAGATGACTCTAGATATTTAGCGTACTCCAGAACTCTTCTATCTCTTCTGTTGTATAAACCTAGTTTGTATTTTGGATCTTAGTACCATGATTTGCAATTAAGGTTGTTTCAAAACTCGGTTTGTAATAATTCGTATATTTCCGTATGTATGTAAAGAGGTAATGCCTGTTGTGTTATTCCCAACTTGGTAAGGATCCTAAGCTATGGTTAAGAAATTATTGTCAGTGGATGATTCGGGATGTCCCGGGGACACTCGACAGACTACCGGGTTTGAACTGTTTGAAGTGCGTGCGGGTGTTACCCTGAGTTAGGGTGACCAGACGCACTTGAGCCAGTTTAAACTGGGCGGTTCTGCCACACAATGGTGGCGGCCACCGGCGGAGCCCATGTGCCGGCAAGGTATCTCCGTCCGGAGGTGTCCGCAGATGCAGTCGTCAATGACGGCGAGGCCGCGATACCCATCATTGACTTTGAGAGGCTGCTTCACCCGGAGGAATCTCGTGATGAATCTGCACGGCTCCATAGGGCCTGCCAGGAGTGGGGCTTCTTCCAGGTCTGGTCAAATTGGTCATGCATCTCAACTCCCTTTGAATTGTTCGCTGCTTCCCTTGGTGCGTCTATATATATAATTGCATTCGGCGTTTGCAGCTCATAAACCACGGTGTTCCAGATGGCCTCATCCAGGGGATGAAGGCTAACATTCAAGGATTCTTTGGGTTGCCTGCAGAAATGAAGCAGCAGTTTGCTCAGCAACGAGGGCAGCTGGAGGGCTACGGTCAACTGTTCGTGGTCTCGGAGGATCAGAAGCTGGACTGGGCTGACGTCCTCTACCTGAACACGCAGCCGCCTCAGCACAGAAGCATGAGATTCTGGCCTGACAAGCCCGACACTTTCAGGTGTAGTACTACCATTGCTGTACATATATACTCCAAGGTTTTTTTTTTACCGCGGTTTAACCGTTTTGGTCTCTAAAAAAATCGGTCTGGCTAATCGGTAGTAGCGGTTTGCTAGGTTCGGTTTGGGAGCGGTAACCAGGGTTTTTGCAACCGGCCGGTTTGAGCGGAACCGTGGGAACCGGACCGGTTCCTAACGGTTTTGTTAATCCTGATATACTCTCTCTGTCTCTTTTACTGCATTTGTACAATTCAAAAATTATCTCAAATTAAACACAACAATAGGCATTCATTAGTCCCAATGCTCTAGCCTTGCACCAGCATACATCTGCCTTGCTGATATTTCCAGGCAGGAGCTGCAAAAAAAGAATACATCCATTACTGATGTTTTCAAGTCAGCTAGTATATTCCCATAGAGAAATTAATGTCATTTGTTATCTATACTACTTTGCTTCTCAAATCCTAGAAATGCAATTATACTAGGACGAATGGAGTACGTGCTAGTATCAATGTTTCCGTGAGCATAATAATTATGCAGCATGTTATTCATTTTTAGGTCGACACTGGATGCATATTCGGCTGCCGTGAAGAACGTAGCGGATCGCCTGCTAGTGATCATGTCCAAGAACTTAGGGTTGCAGCCGGAGGTGATCGCTAACAAATGCGTCGGTGGATTACAGTCGGTGAGGATGAACTTCTACCCTCCATGTGCCCATGCGGACAAAGTTGTGGGCTTCTCGCCACACTCGGATGCTGATCTCCTCACGCTCGTCCTGCAAGTTAACGAGGTTCAGGGCCTGCAGGTAAAGCGTGACGATGACACCTGGGTTCCCGTGCACCCTCTGGAGGGAGCTTTTATTGTCAACGTCGGAGACATTCTTCAGGTACGGTACAGTATTCATTGCATCATGAGACGTTCTGACTGGGTAGTGTTGTAATGTTGTATCGACGCATGCAAATGCATCAGATCTTCACAAATGGAAGGTACCGGAGCGTCGAGCACAGGGCTGTGGTCGACACGGAGAGAGAGCGGCTGTCCGTTGCAGCATTCCACTCGCCGAGCATCCATGCGACGATAGGACCTCTGACCGAGCTCGTCTCCGACCAGGAGATGATGATGTACAAGACGGTGGACCACGAGAGCTTCATGAAGCTCTTCTTCTCTGCCAAACTGGACGGCAAGAGCTTCTTGCAACGGATGAAGCTGTAGACCAGCTACCAGCTCATTACTGCCCTGCCGCTTTAATTTTCTTCTTTCTTGCATTAGTTGCTACAAACACATGCGTATGAGAACATGACCTGCATGCACGATTTATTTGAACAGCAATCAGCACAAATTTTAAGACGTGCATAACACGTTTTTCGTTAAGAAGAAGATAAGTACATTAACACAACTTCGGAAGAGCCCCCAAAGTGCGGAGCTACAAGATGAACCACTTAAGATTAAAAAAGTACTCAAGCACAAAAATAGGAAAAGAAACCACAGCTCTACCACTTCATGAAGTGACATAGGCAAACAAAGACATGTCAAAGAAAAAACCATAAAGTCCTGTGAGTTGATGCCTCCAAGGAAGAATCGACGCCGACACCACCATCATCCGTCCACACCTCGCCGAGAAAGCTAAGCGTCGCAGAAAGCAAAGGTCGCAAAGCATCCGCCAAGATAGTAGGATCACGGCGGCAAAGCATCTGCCTAAGCACAATGAGCCACCCAGACAACACAACCATGATGGCAAAGCATCAAGCAAGCAACGACGGCGGCGAAGCATCCGCCAGAGCAGAGAGCGAGCGTGATGGCAAAGTATTTGCTAGACCAATAAGCAAGAGTGATGGCAAAGCATCCGCCAGAGATAGAAGCAAGATCGCGGCAAAAGCATCCGCCAGACGATGTCGACTTAAGCAACCCGAGTGAGGTGGACGAGATGAAGTGAACATAGGCTTCAAAAATGTTTCCTTTGAGAGTAGACGACCGCCACAAGGACCACACGACAAGACTAGATATAGAGGAAAATAGATGGTCCCTAAGAAGAGGCGACCACCACCGGTGTAGCACCCAACCATGGCTTCCAAACACAGCGCCTCCAGGGAGGGGAACGGCGCCCATGGCACCACCATTGTACGACCGACAGGGCCTAGGTTTTCACCTTGGAAGTATGTGTCAATAAAAACTGCAGGGACAAAGGGCCAAACAGTTGACGCCTCCAAGGGGGTAAACGATGCCCACGGGTGTTGCCGTCTACATCCCGCAACCGAGCAAGGCATTTGCCTATGCCCCACCTCTGAGCACCTCGTCATTGACACATAGGGGTTTGAACTGCCAGACCCCAGACCGACCACGACCCGATCCTCGCCCACCTAGCCAAGCACGCACATGGTGCCGACGACTTGAAGCCGAACCAACCACCGCCGAAAGCCAGCGCCGCCGCCGTCCTTGCCACCACGGCCCCCCGCCAGCCCACCCTCCCTCTGGCCTCGCCGCCGCCCGAGCCAGTCGGCCCGTGTCGCCCGCGGAAGGGACGACGCGGGGACAAAGGCGTCTCTTCCATCCGCAATCAGCAAAAATGTGTGGAAAATGTGGAACATACAATGGCGCTTGACATTTTTCATCCATGGGTGTGTTGGTCATCGATTCATGTTCAATACAGATTTTGGGATAATAGAGCCATCACTCGGTCATTTGATCAACTACCATGTTTTACTGTTTGCCAGCAGTATGCCAGCCAATGGCTCACATCATGATCCCCAGTGACTTCATCACGGTCATGGCTGGATTTGATGGCATCGAATCTACGAGACGCTGTTCTGCTGGATGTGCCATGCTCACAACTGGCTCTAGCGGTGATCTCGTGCTCTGTCGCATCTCCCCTACGAGACACGCTGCCCGTGATTGTGGCCATGATCGGGCAATCTTGCGCCATGGGCCCAGGGCCACCGGGTTCATGAACCTCGACTTGCTAATGCTTCAAATGTTCATATGTTTGTCAGTATTGCACTAGTGCCTTTCTTTTTGTGTGTCAGAGCGCGGACCTGTAGCATTGTATCATTGTCGGAGTTGTTTTACGAGAAGGCCTATTGTGATTTGTGAATGTTGGCTGCGTGTTTTATTCACACGAATCTTGTGATAATGTACTCCATTCTTAAATATATGTTAATTAATTAGTATGTCATAAATGATTTATATTTAAGAATAAAGGGAGTATCTTTGTGCTAGCTAGCTGCCTCATTGGTACCCTTCCAAGCTCTTTTGTTCTTATGTTACATCAGTTGATGTTTGTATCATCTAGGTAGGGGACAATTCATGGCATACTCTCTCTGTCTCCTTTTAACTGTCGCCGGGAACCATGTCCTTCTGACAAACATGGTTCCCTAGCGATAATTAAAAGGGCACAGAGGGAGTACATTACAAGCCAGAAAAAAAATAGAAATGAGGAAGAGGACACGGATATATATCACATGAGAAAAAAAATAGACCCAAAGAGGATAAGAGTTCGGGATTTTTTATTAAGAAGGAAGACCTTCTCTAAGTTTAGAAAAAATCTTCAAACCCCGGCTATGCTAGCGAGGGGATATATACCACGTGAGATGAATTATCCCCCTATACTGTTGGCGCGTCAACTGTCAGTGGGCAGAACTGTGGCACAACATGGTGGCAACCACCTCTGAGCGATCTTGACCGTCTGTGGCAGCACACACAGTAGCATTGCCGGCGCATCTCTTGTGCCTGCAGGAAACGCATCCCCGTGGCTCGGCACGAGGCTGTTGTAACGAACGTATCCGACACCAACTACAGTAAATTTTCTCGTTTCTAACGGCAGCTTGGTCTGTCTGGTTGTCTTCACCATGAGCCAACCTGGCTGGGCTTGGTTTTCATCTTGTTTATTCTTCACATGAGGTGTTCTAAAAAACATACTGTGACCCTGTCAGAAACATATAATATAATGAATTTGGAGTAGTTGACAATATCTTTGCATGATTGCAGTTGAGCCGTTCATGTGTTGTGTTCTGAACTTTGTCCCTTTTGCAGTTGTTGTAGGTCAAAGGTTGGGATCATTGAGACCAGTGGTGGGCCATTGGAGCCCACGGGTCCATGGATTCCATGGTGGGCTTGAACAGTAAGATCCACTAAACGTGCCTGATCTGAGCTCTGCAGTTTTTGTCGTTAAAGAGAAGGGTGTGAGTCGTGTGACCAACTTGCAGGCTAACCGCACCATTTTTTAAACAAAACTCAACGTGTGCGGGCCAATAACGTGATTTTTTTCTCCTCACTGGTTACGCAGAGATATGCAATATATATTCATAAATTTAGGAGTACATTAAGCACATGTTACCGTGTTATGGGGGATTTTTGTAGTCGCCATGCATGTTAAGGGGGATTTTTTACTAGTGTGTGAGTATGAGGAGAGGTGAGAGAAGTGAATGTTTCATGTTGAAGCAACCTCATAGTAACTCTTCTACCACTGTAATTTTTTCTCTCGCCATGCAACTAATAAAATCCCTTTTTTCCATGCACCAAATATTTTTTATATACTATGAGGCAGCTCAAAAGATACGTGTTAACACATGGGACTAAAAAGACAATGACAACGTCGTTAAGAAGGGAAAAATACATGGAAATTTTGTTCTTTGTTCTCAAACATTACACCAAGGGAAAAGAGCGTCCCAAACAGAGAACAAAAATGTCGTCAGTCGTAGCAAGAAGGCATTTTCAGTGACAAATCAAATATAGCTAGAGTTTTCCTATTTTCACTTACCTCTAATTTTAATATAAAGGGCTATGAAGCATTCATAGTAAGCAACAAGACATTATTAGCCGACAATGGTGGAAACATCTTATTGATTGCATTATTTCAATTTTGTTGTTGGCAAAATATGCAAGAGGCAAAATAATTCATAACAGTGCGCACATTTCATCTCGCTCTTTATTAATCTCTTGCTACATCATAAAAACTATAAACACAACGCCCTATTTTAATACTTTCAGAAAACACTAATGAGAAAGAAACTCTTTTGAAGAGTACATGATATGCAATGATTTACTAGAACCCAACCAGTCCGGCCGGCGGTTCCAGGTCCCGCCACGCTTCAAATTCGCACGCGAACACTATGGGGTCCCATGCCATGTCTCCCAACCACCTTTGACGTGCGCCGCACTGGTGTTTGTATCGGATTTAGGTTCCGGAGGAAAACGAAGCCCCATCTCCCGAATTGTCTCCCTGTGTTTTTGGAGTCCTCCGCAGGTAAACCACGCGCGCACCCAAGCATCAACAGGGACAAGCACTTTCTTGCACCCAACCCAATCCAATCCAATCCAATCGCCTGGTCCATGCCACTCCGGGGGAAGGAATCAAATCGCTTTCCGTGTGGACACCTCTGTTTTTTTTCTTTTTTCAGAGCCACGACTGCTCGAGCTAGGATTTGTAGGAATGGCCATTGCCAACTGGTCGGTGATCTGATGCTACGGCCAAGTTACGGCGCGCCACACACCTTTCCGGCTTTCCGTCGCCGATCACCGATCACCGTGGTTTTCAGAGTTCCAGTGGCAGTGACTAGTGAACCTGCTTGGTTCCAGCTTCCAGGAATCTCGTCTCGTTTTGTTGTACTGGCGCGAGGAGCGGGGGGATACGCTACAGATGGAATCACTTGGCGAGCAAGAAGAATGCGACGCGCGTACTGTCCAAGGCCGATTGACAAAAACCATTTCGTGCCAGTCCGGGCATGACCCCATCGACAACGGCAGATAGGAACTGTCACCAGCAAATTTCCAAGCTCTGCTCCTGTCACCAGGCCACAAGACTCGGCGAGGCGAATCGTCAGCAAAATTGAAACACGCCTCGGCCTCTCCATTCTGTGTCTTTAACACCACCAAGACTGACGAGAGAGAGAGAGAGAGAGAGCAACAATGGCGGCAGCCTCTCCCCTGCTCGCCTACTTGCCACTTCTGCTACTCCTCGCAATTACCTTCTCACCTGCCACAGCCACAGCATCACCATACCCAGCAGTCACTCCTCTACACCTACAAGCTCTTCGGCATCAACGTGCACGGGCACGCAGCGCAGATGCCAAGTACGTCACCGCCGCCGCCGCTGCCGGCAACACCACGGCGGCGAAGCCATTCACGGCGCACTACTTCCCCCAGGAGCTGGACCACTTCACCTTCACGCCCAACGCGTCCATGGTCTTCTACCAGAAGTACCTCGTCAACGACACCTTCTGGCGGAGGCCCAGCGGCGGCGGCGGCGGTGCCGGGCCACTGTTCGTGTACACCGGCAACGAGGGAGACATCGAGTGGTTTGCTACCAACACCGGGTTCATGTTCGACATCGCCCCCAAGTTCGGCGCCCTTCTCGTCTTCATTGAGGTACCAAAAGGTTTTTACAACCGATACGTACATGATAGTACTGTACGTTGTAGAATACAATTCATCGTCATTGGCCAGAGTGCTTAGTTTGCAAGTATGAACTTAGTATAATTAGTATGGGCATTTTGCTTTAGAGACTTTGGAATTGCCGGTTCAATGTTGGGATGCTGATAGAGTCATAAAGATAATACACTTTAAAAAAGTTTTCTGCTCCTCCACATCAACCAAGACTAATCTTTCGCTGTCAATCAATAACATGATTCTCATACTAACACAGTCAAACCTGACGCACCAAACATATCGTTTTCCCGATCGACGTTAACATTACCTTGTCAGATACAAGGAACTAAAAAAAAAAAGAACTTTTAAGAAAAAAAGAACATATATTTCCAACAGCGTCACGCAAGAACTAGCTTTTCGATCAGCTCGTCAAACAGTGGATTGCGTTTTCTAGCTGATGGTTTGAGCACTCTTTAACTCTACAACTAAGCTTGATAAAATGCTGCATCCTGGCCATTGATGAGCAGCATCGGTTCTACGGGGAGTCGAAGCCGTTCGGGAACGACTCGTACAAATCGGCCGAGACACTGGGCTACCTCACGTCGACGCAGGCGCTCGCCGATTTCGCCATCCTCATCAGAAGCCTCAAGCAGAACCTCTCCGCCGACGACGCCCCCGTCGTCGTCTTCGGCGGCTCCTATGGCGGCAGTAAGTCCATCTCTTTAACGGTTACAGTTATCTCTAGCTAGTAAAACAACGCACGCGATGAACATGTACCTGCTGTTGTCAGAGTGTCATGTTCCTTCCGACGCGAATCTGGATCTGCCAACTTATTCTATAGATTTACTATCATATATTCGCGAACCGTGTTGTATTGTATTATATTGTCGTTTGTCCGGCCGATTAGGACTTGTTGTCTTGTTGATGAGTTAACTACAAGCACTCTCTTTGTTTATGGTTGTGCTTATTGACTGATGCTTGTTTGTTTGCAGTGTTGGCATCATGGTTCAGGCTCAAGTACCCCCACGTCGCCATTGGGGCCGTGGCGTCCTCTGCGCCAATCCTGCAGTTCGACTACATAACACCATGGAGCAGCTTCTACGACGCTGTCTCGCAAGATTACAAGGTACTAATAATGATTGATAACAACAGTATTATTGTATTTCTCTAGACAAATGATTATTCCTATCATTCAAAGAATTAGTGGTAGCTCGGCTCTCAAATCTTCAGTCCAGAGGACGTCATCAGTCTAGGATATAATTGAGAAGTTGAGTTTCAGACAATAGACAAAGAAAATTTTAACAAAATATCTGCACAATGGCCCAAATGCTTACGGCAAGCCCAATGTACACCTTTATGATCTGGGTGTGTCCAGGACTCCAGGACACTAGGATAGTAATATGCTAACCGATGGTATCGACTCTGAATCAATAGCACTGATCTCATCCATGGACACATCGGTTAGCATGTCTCTTGGCCTTTCCTTTCCACTTGACCTTACTACTTTTCCGTTGCCCCAGCGCTGTTTTTCAAGGTCGTGCAACTTATTAATTCCATGATTGAAATGTCACGTCACCTGCCAATAATGCAACTAGATCAGGACCTCAGGAGTCCATAAGACCATTACTGTAGTGTTTTATGAGCTCGATTGTGATATTTAGCTGTCGCCACTGGATTATTATATAACTTTTCGAGTTTACTTGCAATAGGTAGCTGCAAATCAGATCCTCAGTCTACTTGGAAAATGTATTGAGGTTGAGAGAACCTTTGTTTTTCTTTTTTTTAATTATCTGAGTGGTTTTCTAAAAAAGGAACCTTAATTCCATGACTAAACAGGGTAAAAGCCAACCAAATTGGCTCCCGTTCTAGTGACATCTTTGTTAGATTCATGCTTCGTTTGTCATTGCCCAAGCTATAAAAAAATGCCTATATATACATATATTTTTTTCTATATTGTTGTTGACTAATTGCTGCTCGCAACTAATTGCAGTCTGAGAGCTTGAACTGCTTCAGCGTTATCAAGGAAACCTGGGATGTGGTGGATGAGCGAGGAGCCAGCGACAAAGGGCTCCTGGAGCTCAGTAAAATTTTCAGAGCATGCAAGTAAGTTTCATTTTAAACTCAAACTCGTCAAGAACATGTCAGGGAATGAAAGAAGATTTATTGTTCTTAATTCTTGCTTGCAAGCAATGCTTGAGTACTGGATTGTGCTGTGTGAAGTGCAAGTAAATCGAGCATTAGTTAAATATTCAGGCAATAATTCAAGTGATGGATAATATACTCGAGCAAAAAAAAGAATTTTTGTCATTTGTAATCCCGTCATGCATACATAAGCAACTATAGGTTGTATATTGGTTTAGATCATGCTCCCTCCTTTTCAAATTATAATTCATTTGATTTTTCTGACTCTAAGTTTGATCACTTGTCTTATTTAAAAAATTATGCAAAATATCATATTTTTAATTATGACTTACTTTATTAATAAAAATTTCATCAAGAATTACTTAAATTTGACTATGTTTCTATAAATATTTTGAATAACACAAGCGGTCAACCTTGGGGTAAAAAGTAAAACAAAATATAATTTGGAACCAAGAAAGTATTAGATAAATAATATGAGAGGCATGCACAACCCAACTTGACAAGGATGCCCAACTGATGAGTGATGAGCAATATTGATGTATCTTCTTTGCGAAGCACTAATGACATATTTATTGAGGTGTTTCACGGTGGTTGAAAAAGTACCAAAAGATACATAGAGGTACCTTTTCTATTTTGATAAGGTATCAGGAGGTACCGAAAGGGTACTTTTCCTATTTTGTTATAGATCCCACCTATTTTGGTACCGATTGGTTTCTTTTTCTAGATATCTCTTATGTCGTAGCTGGACGCCGAGTCAGCTCGGCTCGTTAGCAAAAACAAGCAAATAATTTGGCTTGGCTCGGCTCAGTTCATTAAGATCGCAAGACAGATGTAAATTTGATTGTGTCACTTTAGCATATAAAAAATCTACCTTCACTCAGCTTGTTAAGCTCATTAGCTAGCTCATTAGGCTCGCGAGCCATATGTAAATTTTACTGTGTTAATTTAGCATATAGAAACACATACAAATATTTCAAATATTCAAAATTCGCTGTCTGTGTAGCTTGCTCAGCCATAATTGATCAACAATAAAAAATATATGTGTAATAGCTATATATATATTGAAAGAAGAGACAACTATTGCCCTTTAGTCTCCATATTTTGCTTTCTAGCTGTTTAGCTCGTGAGCTGGCTCAACCTAGCTCGTTAACAAAACAAGCAAAAAAATTTTGCTTGTCTCATTAATTTTTTAACCGAGCTGAGCCAAGCGATCTGAGTTACAGATGAGGCTAGTTAACTCGCGAGAGCTCATAGTCCAATCCTAGTCTCAGGCTCTCAACAGTTGATTTCATCCTGACGGATGATCCCTATTTATTTCAACCATTGCAAAATTCTTCATATTTATTATACTAACGTTCAATTTTTTTCATCACTTAAATTCCAGAACTGTTAAATATGCATATTCGATACGAAATTGGCTGTGGACAGCATTCACCTACACTGCCATGGTGGACTACCCGACCCCGGCCAATTTCCTGGAGAATCTACCTGCTTACCCTGTCAAGGAGGTCATCCGTTTTTTACCCACATTCTACAACCAATTCTATCATTTCAACCAAAATAATCACGGCATGAAGTGTCTCAGGATTTCAATCTGAACGGAAAGAACTGCTCTTTAGTTCTTCTGAACATGACTGATCATGTCATTTGCCACTAAAACTTTTGCAGATGTGCAAGATCATCGACGGGTTCCCTGCGAACACAGACATCATGGAAAAAGTGTTTGCAGCAGCTAACTTGTACTACAACTACACAGGAGACCTGACTTGCAATCCGATAGAGGAAGAAGATGACCCACATGGCCTTGGTGGCTGGCAATGGCAGGTAAAACCCTGCAAGATAGTTCGCGTCATGTTAGTGAAAATACACAATCACAGATTTCTGATATACTTCTGTGTAGGCTTGCACTGAGATGATCATGCCAATGACAGTCTCCAATGAAAGCATGTTCCCACCATCCAGCTTCAGTTATGATGAGAGGTCTGATGAATGCCTTCAGAGCTGGGGAGTTCGTCCGAGGCCACATTGGATCACCACTGAATATGGTGGATATGTAAGTGTTGCTTCAGAGTTTCAGTGTGCACATATGACCCTCAGTGCAATTGTGCAAACAGTGGCTGGTTTATACTAAGTGCTTCATCTGCTTGTGCATTGCACACTTCGCTGCAGAAAATTGATAAGGTTCTCAAGAGATTTGGGAGTAACATTATCTTCTCCAACGGAATGCGAGATCCGTGGAGTCGAGGCGGGTGGGTCTATCTGACAATCTATTAGCTGGCTGGCCATTACTCGTGATAGTTTGCATCTTTCATATAATATCTGTATTTCAACCAGGGTGCTCAAGAATATCTCATCCAGCATCATTGCCCTTGTCACACAGAAAGGTAAACGATAAAGTGCAGAAAATAATTGTAAGCCTGCAACAGTATCTTTTCCAACTCACTAATATGTTCATGGTGAACAGGGGCTCATCATTTGGACTTCAGATCAGCAGTGAAGGGTGATCCTGACTGGGTTATAGAACAAAGGAGACAAGAAATTGAGATCATACAGGGATGGATAGATCAGTATCATCAGGACGCGGCAGAAGTATAGTACTGAGAATGTTCTATTGCTATTGCAGTCAAGGAAAACAAATATTTGATCCATGGCAAATAATAGAAGAAAAAAGGAAAATGTGTTTCATACACAGGATGTTCAACTTGGTCAAGCTAACTGTTGACGCAAAAATCGGGAAAGACCTTCACGCGCTAGCACACGAAATCGGTTGTGACCGTGAATACCGGGGCGTGCCAGTCAATTTGACCTGTTAATTGACAAGGGATAAAACCGTAAAATACTAGAGCGTATCGGCTGGTATTCCGATTAGCTCTATAGGTAGAATCGGCAGATGCTGTCCGATCTGGTAAATAATGAATCGGCTTGGACAACCGATTCAGAGCAAAGTTATGCGAGATCACTAAAGCGTAATCTAACAAGCTAAGCAGAGCAGCACTTGGAACAGATCTAGTCGGTTGTGATAAGAGATACAACGAGATAACATAGGTAAAAGCCAACCAAAGCGTGTACCAAGCTGGATAAAGGTTGAATAAAATCTAAACGAAGTAACAGCGATACGCCGGTTACTAAAGCCTAGATACTTATCCGATAACTGTTGAATAACTTAAACGAAGCAACAGCGATACGCCGGTTGCTAAAGCTTAAGGATTATTCGGTAAAAGACGGAACTTACGAAGCAAGCCCTGAGATCTGATCACCCTTGACGTGCTCGAAGAACTCGTGAAAAGAAAATAGCGAAGTCGCCGACTTGATAAAAGTAAAGGTATTGAAGAAGTAGAATTTGTTTATTTGATCGTGTGATACCTGATTACAGTGACCCTGGTATATATTTATACCCGGAACTCTCCCTGGTATATATTTATACCCGGAACTCTCGTAGACTCATACGGCCGAAAGGGCTCAAAACTGCCTAATCCCTAGACTCCTAATAGGTCACGGCAAGTGACAGATAATGACTCTCCTACTTTAAAACAAAGGAAATATTAAAATACACGACTATAATTTCCCATACGTAGAATCCTTGCTAATTAGGCTTCCTTTTATCAGCGTACATGCTTGCCGTATCTTCTCCTGCACGTAGACCCGTCTCGAGGCATGAAGCGCTACGTTCCCTTGCTTGTGCGTCATATTGCCATATTTTATTCTTTAATATCCTTGCTTAACCAATCCGACAGAGCCATTCTGGATTCTTTAATATTTAATTAGTCCATCCTCCATGTTAGCATCCTGAATGCACGTATATGCATACGCTGAACACTAATCCTAGTGACCTGATAAAATCGAATAATCATGCCAAGAGTCATCACGTGTCAGCCCTACGACTTCTTTGGATACGCAGTACGCGTAGGCATCCGGTTAGGAAATCGGACTGTTAGAGCTGAGCAATCGGACCCGGGCATAACCAATCGGCCGTGACCACCATTTGCCTTGTTGCCGATTGACTACGAGAAAGCCGCGATTTCTCTCTTCGCCGATTCCAATGCTTGCCGATTCCTCCATCCAATCAACCCTATTGCTTCTTTGCTTGCCGATTCCTTTCTGCTGATTGCCGATTCACGCAAGGGAACTTCCTGCCGCTACTGACCCTGCTGATTCCTTCACTCTCTGCCGATTGATCAATGCTAGCTGGTTCTTCCGATTGCTTGCTTGCCGATTCTTCTCCATATGGATCAACATGTGCTACTATCTCCAATGAAAATAATATAATATCCGGCCACAATGCTAACCGCATTAGATAATAAGGCTTTGTCCCACCCGTACGCATGCTTCCAAATTAATCAATCGGCCACCGTGCTAACCACATTTTACTAATGAGGATCTTCACGTGTAACTCGATGCAAACCTTATTAGCTTCTCCTCCAGTGCTCCTTCGCGTGCAAGTTCTCAATCAATCTGGTTTCTAGATCCATCGGCATATACTACCATTCATGGGAAACCACCGTTAATCATCGGCCATCAGCAAACACTGCTATCTATCGACTTCAACTCCATCGGCAAATCGGCAAGTGATGCTGCCCATCGGCTCTTGTATACGTTTGCTGCCGATGGCTCTCTTCTTTTATATAACCACCTCCACATACAAGTACGCATTGGTTCCCTGTCGGCTGATCAGAATGCCATCAGCTTTAACATATTAGCACATGATAATCGACTATTTTCCGATTTGTATTTGTCTGTCAAAATCCGGTGTCAACACTAACATATTCTAAAAAGTCAATAAGTTACGTCACTGAGCATCAGCATCTGTTAAACTCAAATGGTGTTACATGAGTCATGAATAAATGCATCCTTCATGATCGGTTCCTATTTCGGAAGCTGTATTGCTTCTGCTTGATTTCTATTCTAAGATAAAAGTGAACAATGACACCATATTAGTGCTTATTTGTTTCTTGGAAATAAACCATCACTATCAAACTTTAAAGAAACGGGCAGCATTAATGGGAGAAAAGAAAATTTGATAAACTACATCTTTCAAATATGTTCATGAAAATCATGCCAAAAGACCATCCAACACATACAAGAAAACTGGATCTATCTAACATAACTAAGTTTTGGATCCCATATAAGAAAAGACCTCTAGGAGGGACTAGGAGATTCTGTGTGCAAAAGAAAATAGCCACATAAATTCGAGCTAGAAATGATACAGACCAGGTTTGCTGGTGTGATATACCCACCACAAGTTAAAAGCTATAGCTCATACAGAACCAGAACATGCATGATTACAATAGCTGAAAATGGGATTCCACTTATGGCCTGCAGCTTGCCCCTAGTTCGATAGCCTACTACAGACATAATAGCACAATTTTGCACACACTACATGCAAGATCCCTAGATTTGTCAGCAGCTGGTTCATAGATGCAGAAAACATCTACATTACATAGAATTTTATGTCCCGGGGCAAACACCAAATCCCTATAAAAGAAAGCTTCACCATCGCTGAGAAAATCCTGTGTGAGAAGAAGTTGAGTTAGATAAGTCTCACTTAAGTAGTCACCAGTTACACATATAAAGCCTATTGTGAAACAAGCAGAAGGAAAAGAACCAGAAAGGAATCTAAAGATCTTACTTGATTAACCCACTCAGCAAAGTTATGGGGTTTTCTTCAAAGAAACATCCATTGAGAAAGAAAGCCATCCCATTCATTAATCGCTCCATCCTGTGTTGCGCTTGTTCTCCTAGGGAGCTCATTGCTGTTATTCACTTGATCCCCAACACCAGTAAATTGCTGATTAACAGTACCATCTTCAGGGAAAATTCCAGTTGCACCCCCACCATTTGGCATATGGTTCGGCATGACAGAATTGCCTATCAGAAGGTTAGGCATTGTACCAATTGGCATCACTGAATAGCTTGTGTTGCTTCCAGAGTTGATTGTTGTCTGCTCACTGAAACCTACCATTGGTGTGGTTGTCCCCATGAATCCTGACATTTGGTTATGATACTCGTTCCCAAAAGTAGAAACCTGGTCAGAAGAGTTTACATGTCTTGAGGCCTGGTTCATAATGATGTTGTTTCTTTGTGTTGGACTAATGGACATTCCAGCAATATGACCAATATCAGAGTATCTCGATGGCACACCAATTCTCCAAGAGCTGCCGGAATTGCTATTTCCGGAAAAATGGTGAGACTCTGTTGCAACTTGATTGAATTGGCCAATAGGAGATGACTGAAACTGAATTGAAGGCTGGTGCACCAACTCAGGAGGCTGCAATGGTAAATGATTGGAAGGAGCCAATTGGTTGTATAGGCCAGCAGAAGATGACTGAATCTGATCAACCGAAGGCTGGATCACCAACTCACGTGACTGCAACGGTACATGACTAGGATGAGCTGGCATAACCTCTTCAAAGAAGTTATCAACATCGAAAGGAATGCCTCTGCTTGCATCCACCATCTTGCCACGCAATAGGCTTGCATAGGAGGCGCGACTAGACGAAGGAATGCGCATGCTTGTGCCCAGGTGTAAACTGTCATTTGAGATGCTTGCCCATGAACTGCCAGAAGTAGCACAAGAGCCAGTAGAAGGGAAGCATTGGCTTGCACTTGACATCCCACCACTCAATACAGTTGCGAAGGAGTTTCTAGACACAACATCTTTGGGAAGATTGACACCGTGGGCATCCGGTTGTGTGTCTTGTTGCAGAGAAATTCCCAAGTTTTCCTGGATGCTCATGTGCTGAGCTGACTGAGTGGGCAGCACACTATGCATTCCAAGTGCAGATGGAGAGCTCATCTTTGCAAAAGGATCGCTTGAGCTTGAAGCACCAACTATGGGAGGGGATGGCTCAAATCTACCAAGTTCCTTTTGATGCTGGGAACTCTCTGGTATAATCATGCCATCATTCAGCTTCCTTAGGTAGATTCGGTACTTCTGAAATCACAAGTTAAATTGAAACAATACCATTAAGGAAACAATATTGATAAGGACCCAATAAATTGAAAGTGTTTTATTGTTTCATTAATTGCAAAAATGCATGTGTGAGTGCCATTGAGGGTTTCTAGTTTTGCTCACGTGCCATCTAAAACTCAATAGTTGTGTGTATGCCATTAGAACGTTTGTGTGTGGCACTTTTGTATGTGTCACACACATAAGTTCTATGAGAAGTGTCACACACACGAATTCTAGATATGTAAATGAAAATGTTGAGTTTGATATGGCAGTTGGATAGAAAAAAAAATGTTTGATCCAATTATATAATAATAACATAGTGTATAAGAACTCAAACATAGGAGTCAAGAAATAAAGAATAGAAACAAAACCTGCAGATGACTAGCGACGCAGTCTCTAGTGAGGCCATCCACGTTCATCTCTTTTAGTATGTTCATTGGAACAGCCTCTGCATTAACATAAACAAATGATTTAATAATATAAATACATTAACACAATAGTTAAGCTCACGCTGATGGAAAGAAATGAAAAGTGTATTCATACTGTCCATGCCAATCGTATTGACGGCTTCCAGAAACTTGTGGTGTAGCTGACCGGTCCACTGGACCCTTTGCTTCTTTTGGGTCGATGTTCCATCCTTGTCCTCTTCAGCCTGATTACCATACTTTTTGTTCTTCTTTGAATACTTCTTGGTGTGGTTTGCACCATCCTCACTATTCTCTCCATCCGCGGACCGCAACTTATGACCAGCACCATCTTTGCCACTTCTAACGTTATTCCCTGCATTTTTCATCTTATTCCTCGCCACATGCATCCATATGTTCCTAAGTTGATCGAGGCATGCTGGCTTCACCAAATAGTCGCATGCCCCGTTCTTTATCCCCTTAACCATAGTCTCCTTGTCATCATTTGTGGATAGCACTGCATGATATAAAATTAACATAAGGACATTTATAAAATGGATTGGACACAAAATAGTCAAGTGGCCTTTTATGTTATTAATTTGACACATGCCCCTCATTTCGTATAGGTTTTTTCTTTAAAACTACAAATGCCCTTAAAACTACAAAAGAAATAAAATTCATTGTCTAGTTTGATTAGACCTACAGTGCTTATGGACCAACGGTAATGCACACACTATGTACAAATGACAAAAATCCAAACATGCGTAGGGCTTATGGATAACCTATGAGACCGAAAATGATATATATTAAGTGTTCATCTTTTTTAGATCGCTTTGCACAAATTTTTGTTCAACTTCGAACTTTGCATGAAGGTAGATGTTTATATTCTCTATCAGTTTATCTTTTTTTGGATGAATTCTAGATGCACTGGTATATGTGCTACCATGTTTGGCAGCACAGTGACACCTTAAGCCATGGTATCGCTAGATATGTACTCGACACACACACCACCTATAGCTTATGAACAAAGGGTAATGTACAAGACTATAGATGATAAACAAAAATTAGTCTCGTGTGGACTTATGAACAAAAATTAACATATGTAACTAAAAATGACAAAATTAAATGGTCATCCCAACACCACCCAATGCTTGCAAACAAACTGTACCATTTAAACCTACAACAACGAAAATTAATTGTATGCAAAGATTGTGAACAAACCATAAATTATAATACTAACTAGCTTGAAAACAATAGTGTCAAGCACGACAACAAACAAATTGTAGCATCCAATACCATAAATTTAAAAAATCGATATCATGTAGCTTTACAAACAAATTGTAACTTACAACTACAAGGGACACATTAAGTGGTCACCTAGATAAAATCCAACACTTTGGACCAAACATGAACAAACAAACTAAAAATGAAAAAAAAATCATGTAGAGCTTCAAATGAATGGTGGTGTATGAAAGTACAAATGACAAAATTAAGTAGTCATGTCGAGTACACCTAGTGCTTAAGAGGAATTGTACTCTAAAAGGGCAAAAAATAAGCATCCATCTTGACTGCACTTACTGCTTACAACAAACCAGTAGCATAAAAAATCAGCTTCATGTGTGTAGGGCTTACAAACAAAAAACTATAAGGCTAAAAATGGCAACAATAAGTGGTGAACCCGATCCCACCTAATAATGGCTGGAAACATACAAAGTTACAAGCAAAAAGATTTAACTGCATGGGATCTTTCGAGCAAACTGTAATGTATGTGTAACTAAATATGACAACATTAAGTAGTTCAATTGACACCATATATATTGTACGAAAATGGAGTAATGCAAAAAAGTACATACGACAAATTTCAGTTTTCATTTAGAGTTTACAAACATAATGTAACATGTGGAACTACAAACGACAAAAGTATTCTGTTGTTTTTTTTGAGGGAAGAAAATTTTAGTAGTTAGCTCAACTAAATATAGCGCTTACAAGTAAACGGTATAACACATGACCTGTAGAAACTACCAGTTATTAACAAATTATTAGCTTGATAATAACTGAAGTCAAGCATCCCAAAAGCAAGGGTCTTATGATTGGCATATGCATCCTACCCAATCCGCTATCAACCTGAGCATTTGTAGTAGTAATCAACGGATCTACAATTCTCCCAAAAAAAAATCAAAGAGTCCGCGATATTTATTTATTTATTTATATATATATATATATAGCAACGTATCCTACGGAAACCAACCTCTCCGTGGAAACTGTGGAAACTAAAATCTGGACCACACGATGTTGATCCAAGGACGCGACCAGATCGTATGAACAAAAAGTAATGCACAAAAGTACATACGACAAATTTCATATTTCGTTTGGAGTTTACAAACATAATGTAACATATGAAACTATAAACCACAAAATCAATTTGTTGTTTTCACACAAAAAAATTAGTAGTTAGCTCGACTACATGTAGCGCTTACAAGCAAACACGGTAGAACATATAATCTACAGAAATCAGTTATTATTATCTTGATAATAACTGAAGTCATGAATCCCAATAGCAAGTAAATGATTGGCATGCATCCTAAGTTCGTAACCAATCAACTATCAACCTGAGCATTTGTAAATCAATCTACAAGATATCATGGACCAGTAGAAGTGCTTATAATCTATGCAGTGCATCTATCCAAAACAATATCTGAAACAAGTAGTACCACACTACTGAGCTTCTACTTCTCATGATTGCTATAATCAAAGAAGAATTAGAAATTCCTACAAAAACAGTAGCAGATATCGCACATCAATAGAAAATTGCTACTCCTAGAAAAATCGATGGATCTACAAGATATATATCACGCACCAATAGGCAATAGAGGTACATGTAATCTATGCAGTGCATCTATCCAAAACCATATATGAAACAACTAGTACCACACAGATGCTACTTCTCATGATTGCTACTCTCAGAAGAATCGGAAGATTAGAAATAATAGCAGAGTTTAAGCAAAGGTTTACTGATGACAGGGATATCCATCTCCAGGCTGACGTGCTCCAGGAGTTTCAAGCCGTCAATGCCACCGTCCACCATGAAGATGTCGCTGATAACCAGATCGAACTGGTCGTCCATTCCCTTCCTCTCTCTGAGCATGTCCCATGCTGTCGCGGCGTCAGTCACCGTTGTCACTGCATGGCACCAAAAGAATTTGAACAAAAAAAGAAGAAAGAGATCAACGAAAAAGCTTATCATCGTCTGGCCTGGATCTTGATCTCAACCGAATGGTGGGAAAAACAGTCAGCACTCACCGTTGTTGTAGTTGCAGAGATGTAGCTGTTGCTGAAGAAGCCGGAGGCCGCTGCGGTCATCATCGACAGCGAGCACGCGCAGCTCCGTTGGGTACCTGTCCATGTCCATCCCTTCCCCCATCGAAAACGAACACGGTCAGAATTCAGAACCATGCAAGCAACCACGGGCCACCAAAATGCTTCCATGAAATCCAAGACGAATGCTGAGAAAAACACCCGGCCCGCGAACAAAAGAGAATAAGATATTCGACCTTTCTTACCTGCTACAATGGCTTCCCTGCAAGAACCTCCCGGAGTAACACGAGGTGATTGAGAGAAGATGGGAGCTAGCCGAATTCAAGGTGAAGAGAGCGAGGGGGAGGGGGATTTATAGTGGAGGTAAGCCATATGACCATGGGGCTGCAATAGATTGAACCATGCGGACGGCCGGGCTGCAAGAGATTGAAGGTGTTTCACTCGTGTGCAGGATTCCCTAATCCCTAGCATTAATTGTTGCCTTAAATTCTTCGGTCAACAGCATGCTGGCTTTGCTCGTCTCTTCTGTGCTTGTGGCTATGCTTCAGTTTCTACTGGGTGAAACCACCCAAGACTAGCCCATGGATTCAACTGGTTTTCAAACAAAAGTCAGAGGAGGTTTGTTTCATAAGGAAACAGGATTGAGAGGAAATTTTAGACTCTTAACAGGCTCGCCGCTGTCATGTTTGGTCGAGCACCGCCGCAGCCGCGTCGGAGAAGATGAACAGGAGCACAACGGTGTGTTGCCATGAGGCCATCGTGCAGTTGAAAGTGTATCACATCCTGGGCCCAAGACAAACATCAAGTCCAATAAAGCCTTCCGGAGGAGAACTTGCCACTGTTGCTGTAATTTCACTGCACTGTAGCAAGCATTGGATGAATTTATTGGTCCAGTTCAAGTTTAATGTCTAATAATATGCTTGAACTACTTTATGCACATGGTGGAATGAATAAACATTTTTTTCTGAGCGAAATGTAATGAGCATTGTATCTTCTTGTTGGCGTGTAGCGTATTTAATTTGTATCGATAACGGGGGAATATGAACGGATGTCGTTTGTGGTAGCGGATAAATACCATTTTCGAGACGGTAGGGGTTTTCATATTATTAGTAGCTACGAGCCAGTCCATATTTTCTAGCTCTTAAATACAAAATGGCTGATTGAATGATCTCAAGACGCGACAAGGAATGAGATAACCCTACTCTTTTTGAACTAATTAACAATGTACTCCCTTTTTGCGGGAATGCGCTCAGCACATCCACTGTTTGATGTCACCGGTCCGTTTCTATTTATTTGATGACACTATTACATAAATTATTTGTGTCTATTTTTCTTTTTTTAATACAAAATCACCTAGCCCTTTTAGCTGGGATCATACACAAAATTATGTTGCTAGGGCCAATTTTCATGCATGTGTTGGATAATGATCATATGGCATAATTCTCATGAAGGATTTGAAGTAATGTATTGGATTTGTTTTGGTTATCCATGAAATGCCACTTTTTCTTGAAATTGAAGTGGTAGCCCTGGTTTTCATGTATGAAACAAGTGAGTTGTGATGTATCACCATTGTTCATCTCTATCTTATGACTGGATTAAAACAGAAGTACTGAGCATGAAAAAACATTTCATGCATGGTTTATTTTACAAATTCTGATGATCAATGGCATAACTTATTGAGTTTTCACATTATGTTATCTTAATTTGCTCTGTTGTTCGTCCTGTGTAAGATGAAAAACTCTCCTTTTTTCATTTATTATTTTCGTTTGACTGTAACAGAAATATCACCTTCTTGGTAGTATATTTCTTTTGTGTCATCACGATCCTGATCAATCCATATCTATGTGATCTTCATCTTGTTGTAACCTTTAGTTGTTCAATGAGCAAATCTGTATTAGCCTTTGTCGCATATCTGAAAAGAAAACTATGAACTTAATTTTTTTTTGGGCTGCAGTTGCTTGCCACCTTTCTCTGTGACAAGGGCAAAGATGCTAGATGAGATGTTGTTGAGAACCTTGATTGTAGCACAAGAGAAAACTTTAACATGCACTCCAGCACTACAGAAAATACTGAAACTATCCTGATGAAGATCAGAACATATTAGGATGATGGAATGATCATACGATAGAAGGAAAAATACCTCTTCTTTTTTAGTATATATGAGAGTACATATGGAAAAATACCTCTTGTCTCCCCCCCCCCCTCCCTCCCCTTCACTTGTTAACATTATATATCCCTCCTTTGGATTAAGTTTAAAGAGTATATTCACTAGACCTGCAAATAGTCCCTCATTTTGTTGCCTACAATATTGGAATAAAGTTTGATATTCTAGTTCGCATAGCATAACACAAGAATCAAGTATTACTTGCAGGCAAGAGTATGATCCAGTCCAGGGATTTTAATTTCCTTGCCTGACACGATTCTGCTAGTTTGTGTGTGAAGTACAAACAAGCTTTGCAGGCTGCCATGCTCTGAACAATTTGCTCAGCTCCAGAAGCCCATTGCCATTGGATCCTAATTAATCATCCCATATTGCCTAGATGACACTGAAGCAGTTCAATCTCTGAGAGAGCAAAAAAAAAAAGTTACAATCAGATCAGCCAACAATTTTTTTTTTGAATGAACAGGCACGAGATAGTGCGCTATTTCTATTAGTAAAGAACAGAGATTGGCCAACATCTGAAGAAAAAGAAGGTGGCGTGTTTTTGGTTTGGCACAAAGACTAATCATGAATGCATAAAACATATAAAAATACCACCAGCATGACAACCATTTGGTTTCCTCTTTTAACTTAGTTATAAATGGACCCGGATGCTAAATATGCCAGGTTTCTTCTTAGAATAGGATGCAGGTGTTTAAAAAAATGGTTATGAAGTAGTACATGTTTCAAGTGGATGGAGGACCAGATTTGTAACCACTGTCCCACTGCTAGAAAAATTTGAAGTGACATATACTCCTGATAAGCCTAAGGCATGATTAAGGCACCTCAAATTAGCAGCCATTGAACGAACGCAATTCCTCACCCTTTTTGGGCTAGAGAATAATATTAAACTACGCACTACAATTCCAATTGATTTTTAAGTGAACTAGCATATCACCAGTGTGTTAAATGTATGGTTTTTCAAAAACAAATCTCCACATCAAAATTTACACGTGCAACGCGTTTAGTGGCGGGAAACATGGAATCGGATGATAGTAGTTTTGAGATTATCACAGTGAAGCAATATTTATGAGGAAACAATAAGAACTCTTTTACAACGCACAATACTAGTGTACAGTAGTATATAGTATTGGTTAAGGATAATTTAGTAATTTACCCTATACCTATTTATTTTAATAATTTTAATTGGTAACAATTCTCACTCTCTAATCTGTAATATAAACATATCAATTCAAAATAATGAAAACATGAAAGAATACTAATTTATAACATAATACATAGATTTTATTTTTTTTTTAATATATTACACTAATGTCATTAAATTACTTTCCTAGATTACCCCTAGCCCACTGTACTACCCTTAAATACTACTATATCACTAGGACCATTTGATATAGTATACAATTAATCTCGACCGTCGGATCTTTATATACTAGTCCTTTTTAACCTCTAGTATATCATGATATTGTGCGCTGTAAAAGAGCTCAATAATAAATATGATAATTTGAAGGTAATCATTGCATTAAATGATGCTTGGGCATGATTCATAAAGTAATTCAAGCGTGATCAAGTAATTAATGACAGGAACAGGTGGGAGGGAGGGGTGATCCAGGAGCCAGGGCCATGTGATTTGAGGAGATTGTAAGGTTATGGCCTGAAAAAGTGATGACTTAGTTGGTGTTATTCCTGTAGCTATTTCTAGTTGGAAAAAGTTTCATAGAAAATATCACTTTTAATATTTGAACTAGAATATAATTGAGAAAATATTATCTCCTATGGGCTATGGTTCTTATTTGGAATTATTTAAGATATATATTAGCTTTCATCCATAAGGAACAACATAGATTATCTTCCATGCTCATTTAGGCCCATTAGAGCTAACCCCTCCATGGTTTTAAATAAGAACAGTGGAAAATACTACATCTCACGAATTTTTTTTTTCTTCAGAACCATGGGGGATTAAGTGTTTATCTCCCACGGTTCTAAACTCTGCAAGCCTCACTCAGATGCTTCCTTCAAAATTCAAACACGCCATTTTACATATGCCATCTAAGACAACAGTGCTCTATTTCTTGCAGGCGGTCCAAGCTAACAAAGTGACTACCAACGCGTGAGAGGTGCCCTGGACTACCTCGAAGTGACAGGAAAGCAGAATGATGTTAAAAAAACATTATGTTTCAGTTCACCCGATTTCGATCTAGGTGGGAGGGAGGGATTTCACACATGTGAGCTGCAACCTCTAACCACCACGCCAATCAGACAAAATCCGGGGAATCTGGCTCTGGAAGAACAAAATTTCACCAAGAAACTCTAGTCGTGATACCAATTGTCAAGAACTGTGGTGTTTCCGACAAGAACTGAGGCGAAATCACAAGTCCAGAGAGGAAACCAAGGAAAGGAAAACGGAGAACAAGGATCCAATTCAAGCAGACTGGTAACTTCATATAAGGAATTCGGCAGGATACAAGCCGCCAGGGAGGCGACAGAATTAACTGCCATCGACTCTACTTAGGGTTTTTAGAAACTTCTTCTTCGATGTCTTTCCCAGTCCACAGCAGCGGTCTAAATACATGGCGCTGTTAAAACTAGATTAGAGTTCTATTACAGTTAATCACTGTTTAACAACCGACAATGGTGAATCAATGTGTAACTTCTGGCTTGGGACCTCAGCTGTGATGTACTGCGACGTGATGTATCGCTGAAACAACATAAGGGTTTACCCTCTGATGAAGTATAACGAATTACTGAGAGCGCAGTCTCACTAACTGAAGGAGCCTCCTTGATCTTCAGTTCCTGACAGACCGAGTGATGCCAAACATTGGCGTCTAGCAAAATTTGATGGCGTATTTGCATATTTGCCACTGGTTTTATGTTGTGCAAGAAATGCACAGATCTAGTGGCATGTTTGCAATTGCTTTAACTTGATTACCAAACAGAAAATAATAGCCACATTTTGGCAGCCAACACCGACACAGACGAAACCACCTTCAGCTTGAGATTTAGTACAGGACACTGCTTAGATCGACAATGGCTTACTAAGGTATGGCTCAAGTGATGCCAGTCCTCTTTACAAAAAAATTGCAACCGAACAACTACATCAAGCAGTGCAACTTGAAACATTGCTAAACTGTTGATACGAAGAGTTGTTTATGTTTCCTTGAAATAGATTACAGCCTCAATATCCAAAATGGAAATACAACATAAGATACACAAAATTACAAGTTGGTGGACTGAAACAGAAAGGGTTTTGAAGACAAAGTAGAACTCAGTCTGCTTTCCTATTCACTTTAAGGTAGGGAAGGGCACCTGTCACATTGTCGTAGTCACTCTTGTTGACTTGGACCTGCAAGAAATATAGCAGCGTTCTCTTAGATGACATGTAAAATGATGCTGCGGCAAAAATGGCAAGTTCAGAGTCCTAGTGAAATTGCACACAATTTTCAAGAATACACTAGCATAACCTACAACTGTAAGGTGAGAGGTTAATGGTATTCTCTGGCCTAAAACTGGAGAAACTTTGATTATCACCATGGGTGCTGAATTGTTCAACACCGTATGTGTGGGGCAGCATAGTGGATTGTTAGGATCAATGGGTGAAGGATCAGGAAGACTAGACTAAATCTCATTTAAAAAAAAAAACCTCTCTAGTGTGTCGCATTTCATCTTTGAACAAACACACACTGACTAGACTGCAGACTAGTGAAAAATCATTGATTCATAGGAATGACACCACCATATCCTACAGCAGCCGAAATTACTATCAGAACATCAAAATTGAAGAACCCGAGTATATTGGAGTGAAATAGAAATCTCCATGGATGTGCTTATACCCGATTACCCAAAACCTCTTCATCCTCCTCCTGTCTTTCTAATTATTACAAAGTTCAGGAGAGCTAATTTCTTGATTTATACCAAGTTTTAATTTCATTTTATAATCCAGTAATATACAAAATACCGCCCACGAACAGCCACCCACCCTTCCCTATCCCTCGATAAAACCAATGATGATAGTTCACTAACTTTGACGAAAATGAATCGTTGTCGAATCTTTCAATTTGTCCAGATACTAATATTACATTTAAGGATAAAGGAACAGAATCATCCTCTTAAGGAGACACCGAGCATGAGCTAACTCCATGTTAGCAAATGAAGCACTTCAAATTATGAGAGCACATGATCACGATTGAAGCTGTCAAGCAATTACAGCAGAAGAGCAGTTGTTCTATTGACATCAGCAGCCCCAAATTAGCATCCAATTCAAGGATGCGGACCAGCTGCGATTTGCATTCACAGCTAAACCGCCTATATGACTCGAGCACCTGGACAGAATTTGATATGCGCTACAGAGGAGGAACAGAAGCATACCATCTTGGAGAGCCTCTTCTTGCGCTTGGTACTCTTCTTGGCGAGCAGGTGCTGCTTCCCGGCGCACCGCCGAACGATCTTGCCCCTCCCTGTCACCCGGAACCGCTTCGCCGATGCCTTCGCGGCACACACACACCGGACGAAACCGATTCAGCTTGCTTTAAAAAAAAATCCCAGAGGATCCGAATTTTTGTCCAGTAAACCAATGAGGAGCTAGAAAGGGAGCAGAGGGGGAGACACCTTGTGGGTCTTCATCTTGTACCCCTTCTTCCCGGCCGCGACGACCGCGAGCGAGGTGGAGGTGACCGGCTTGCGCGGGAGCGGCGACGCGACGGAGGCGGCGGTGGCGGCGAGCGGCGCGCCGAAGAAGGACTTGGTCGGAAAGGCGATGCTGGCGGCGGGGAGCCTCCTCGCCCCGGCACCGGCGGCGACGGCGAGGGGCGCGGCGCGCGCGAGGGAGAGGGACAGCGCCATTGGTTTGCGGTGTTTGGATAGGCTGCGGACGGATGCCGAGGATAGATAGCAGCGAAGCGAGAGCAGCAATGAGCCAGCCGTTGGGTGCAGGGCTTTTGCATCGAGCGGGCCGTTTCCATAACGGGCCGGCCCACAAAGACTTAACTGTGCCATCCATTTAGGTCGAACGCGCCGCGGAGTGATTGATTATGGGCTTTCTCGGCCCACAATCAATCACTCTATGTGGGCTTTCCTTGCTTGAGTGCTTGCGACTGGGCCAGCGGAAGCAGGTCGCGCCAGAAAATACATCCGTTAGAAGCAAAAAAAAAAAAACTGCATTGTTATGAGTTATGACCACAAAATTGACATCATATAAAAATACTTTCCACATTTGTACTTTCATGCTGTAGTCTACCCATTCTTAAGCTAATTGTTGTTCATTTGAAATGTGCGGGCACCCTAATTTGAAAAAAAAAAAAGTGAAATGAACGGAGTAGAGTAAATCAACCCCCTCTCCATAGCCCATGGGTCGTTTTCTCTTCATTAATCGCCACGTGCCAAATGGTTGACGAATCACGTTTTTGTCCCCTCATCGCGTGGGTCTCCATCCATTTCCATCTCCCAAATTGATGCACAGAATTTAGACCCCACGGTTGTATGCTCTCTAGAAATTAAATGAAATTAATTGTACAATCTTCATTAGAGATTGAAAAAGAAACATCCCTACTTCACTATAAATTTTTTTCTGTGGTTTTATGATTGAACTTTTCGTTAGTATTTGTCTATTGATATATTTTCATTTCCCAGCCTCTAACTAAATACTCCGATAGAAGAGAGATTATCATGTTATTGCATTTAGGAATATGGGTAGTCATTTTACGTATCGAAGCTAGTACTTTCTTGGGCTTGCACGTAGACATATTGACATGATGGTAGAATCAAACGGAGAAAGTGTCTTCTTGCACCACATGTTACGAGCATTATTGTGCAAGTTTGCAACAGGAGGCGAACAAGCTTCCAGCAAGAAAATTCAAGTTCTTCTAAATCCAAGCCAACAGCAATCACATAAAAAAAAGCATCAATCATTGTATTGATTGTTTCTCTTTTCAGCAAGATTTCCTCTTACGGTATATATTAAAGTCACCTTTTTATCATGACCGTTATGTTTCCATGCAAATATGAACAAGTTGTGAGAACACTTTCCTTAATAAATATACAAGTAGCCATCAAAATACATATATATTAGAGCATCTCCAAGAGACTAGCCAAATAGCTTAACTAGCTAAATTTTAGCTACTCAACACTAAAATAGCTCTCTAAGTAGACTACCTATCTAACTCGTCAAGCAACCTGTCCCTCCAAATTGATCCCCTCACTAGCCAGAATTAGCTAGCCAGTTTAGAGTGAGGCGATAGAGAGTATGCTGGAGTGAGGCGATCACTATGAAGAGACAAATAAAGTCAAACAAAAAAGTAGAAAATAGAGAGTCTCTTGGAGATGCTTAGGTGTTTACTTCACTCTAAATTCCCTTAGAATTGCACTGATATTGTATTTTATTATAGGGTATCGCTTCAAATAGATTGTTTTGATAATTGGTTGTGCCGCCATAAAGAAAGTGTCTTTAGCACCAGTAAATCAATATCGGTCTTTGTTCTACCAAACTTGAGGTTTGGTTCTTAGATTGAATTCATGGTCTACTAAAATTTTCAACCTTTAGAGAAAGAAACTAGTATACTTGATTCATGCATGGAATCATTCCTGGTTTAGGAATTAATCCTATGCAAATGAACTAAGACCTTAAGGAAGTTACGTGAACCCTCAACTAATTTTTTAAAAAATATTTCATTTCATTGAGAACAGCTTGTTTGTTTTTGAAGTTGTTTGCTTTGCACTTTTTGGTAAAATAGCCAAGATGGTCCCTCAACTTATGGCGAAGGATCTTAGTCGAGAACTCTTGATCCGGACAAATTAGTCCTTCAACTATTAATTTTGGCGTCATTAGGTCCCCCAACACAGATCGGCATCAACATCGTTAACTGTCTCATGATGAAGTAGGGAAAACATCTTCTTCACAATAAGAGTGACATGCCTCTAACTATTACCTTTACTGTGCAGCAGTAGAACTTGAGATCAGGCTATCCAGGCCATTGTGACACTCGAGCCATGTTGATATAGCCCAACAGTGGCCCATAAGCGCGATGTGTACATGTTTAATATCACCTTGCTAGTTTAGCAAGGGTGGGGCTAACTTATAAGCCTTTGTCCCCCAGCCATAACACCTTCGAGTTGACACTTTTACACGAAGCGAGGACGAAAGTGTAAGTATGGTGCTATGTGTATGCGTGCCTGCCCCCACTGAAGGGTTGGGCGGTGCGGCATTGGGAGACGGGGTGTTACAGCCATTCTCATGGACAGTCTTCTCACAATAATAATGCTGCATTGGCCACCACTGAACCAGAAACGTCTAAAGCGAAGTGCCCAACTGCATCTTAGAGCACCAAGTCAACTAAGAGAAAGACAATTGAGGGCTATGGATTTTATTATAGTGAAGGTTTTATAGTAAATGGTAACTATGATCCATCTCTATGCATTATTCTATTAAATTGATTTAACTTCAAATGTTTTGCAGACTGGTAAAAGAGTAGATTGGTGTCCTTTGGGACGTCCAAGTCTACAGCTTAAGCCTCTTGTGTTGAGAATGCCTCTATTGTCATTGAAACAAATGCAGACCATCCCCACCTCATCTGAGAGAGCAACCATCAATTAAATCTTCTTCAACTGCGGTAGGTGGACAGAAAAAAAAAAATCAAGATTGCATCTTGTATTATCTGAGAAGATCAGCTTCCAATTTTTAATGGCTTTTGTTTGAACCTGAGACATTTGTTTTAGTATGTGCTACTTTGAACATTAGACCTGCGACACCTGATCTCTGAATGAAAATCTGCACTCCAGTAAAGAAAGATCAGGGAAGCAAATTGCCACGCCTCTGTACACCTTTTCTGTGCCGACACTTGTCACGCCCTGGTTGCACTGCATGCGTTGCGAGCACGAGGCGAGCGTGCGCCCAGAATTCGCGACGCGCCGTCACCGGCTGGCTCCATCCGTCCCCACTCTCCCAGACGACTCCAAGTCCCCACTGCCGCCGCGGCCTTCTTCAATAGCAGCCTGGCCTGCCTGTCCGTCCGCCAAGAAACCCTCCTCCTCCCTCCCAAGGCTTCCAGCTTACTCGCCGCGGATTCGTATCGACGACCGGCCACCCGTGCGCCCTCGTATTCCGCTCCCGCCGCGGGACCGGGCGAGTAGCCCTTCCCTTCTCCTGTGCCGCTTCGGTCTCCTCCCGCTGAACGGCGGCGGCGAAGATGCTGGCGGCGATCTTGAGGCCGCCGGCGGCAAATCGTCCCGCGTCGCGGCTGTCGTCCACAGGCAAATATATATGTCGCTTTGACGCTCCTCTTGTTTTCTTTCCTTCCTTTCGCTTCGATGTGTCCTCCTGGGTCCGGCTTGATTTTATAAATCTCATCACGACGTGGTTGGGGATTGATGCCTGGCGATGGCCGATGGGCAATTGATTCCGTGCTGTGATGCAGGTCACTGGAACGGGCCGACGAACGGGGCTCGTCTGGGAGCAAGGAAATTCTCGTGGACAGGTACAGTATACTGCGTTCTTGGGGAGACTGACAGAGAAACGAAGGCACTTGACAGAACTACCACGATTTAGTAGATAAATCGTCTAAAGGCCTCGTTCGGTTCCAAAAAATTCCAGATGAAATGAAGTGGATTGGGGGTGGATTGAATCCTCAAGTGACCTTGCTTGGTTCCTCAGGAACCGTCGCCCGGAAAGATTCCTAGCTGGATTGCTAGTCTAATTTTCGTAGCCTTTGATCGGGGGAACAATTCCTGAATGGAATTCAAGCTAATAACCGAACGAGGCCTATTAGGAATAAACCCTCCCTCCATTCCACCTGGAATTTTTTGTAACCAAACGGGGCCTAAAAGAGAAAATCAGTGCTTGATTAGTTCCTTTCCCTTGTGGCCATTTGATTTTATTTGATTCGATTTCTTCAGGTATCTGAGTAAGATATATAGGAGTAGTTATCAAAGGACAGTGGATGATGCATGCCTTTTTATTCCCATAGTCCCATTTCTGTTCAGTGGCAGACTTGGAGATAATTCTCATTTTCCAGGCCCCTTGATCAATTTTGTGGGGAACAGGATGCAATAAATAAAATCATACTTCATCCCTCCATTTCAAGTTGTAGGTCATTTTGGTATAGTTAGATATGTATTTATTAGTATATACTTAGATATATCATATATACTATGTCTATATACAAATTATGTATCTAAATATGGACAAACGACCTACATTTCGTAAGGACGGAGTAAACTATAGTGGTACTTGTAAAGGAAAACAAGTGAATTCGATAGTTGAAAAGATGGTAAAAACAACCATGTTCTAAATGAGTTATCATGGAGTACTAAGAGAAAAAAAAATGCTCGATATAAGATGTAGATAGATATGTAACTTTGGTCCTCTATTCTTTCGTTTTTTTCAGAAATTTGTCCACTATTCTGATTTAACTATATATTTATCTATTTGTCATAGCTTATCTACATAGGCCGAATAGACAATAACAGCTTCTTTCTAAGAAAACTTGACCAAAGAAATGGTCCCTTGCGCAGACCACTTTAACTGAATATGTTGCTCACAAACTTCTAGCAAGGAAAACATGCCAATTATTTGTCTTCATTCTACAAATTGCAGGTCCATTATGCCTGGAAGCTTCAGCAGGTGACAGGCAATGCCAAGTGATATGCCTTATATGAGGTTTGTTACTAGCATAGCATCTTATTGATGTTATTGTTTTGATTCCAAACAGCATTATCACTGCATTCATGTTCATATATACATGGTACTAGTATATATGTAAATATATACTAAATTGCACTCTACATGGTACTAGTCCTGGGAGATCCACAGGGAAACAATGCAGACACTCTTCACTCCTCAAACTCAGATGCAGTGCAGCTACTCATCCTCAACATAATTTCAATATCGATCAATTTGAGGCAATTAGAATAGAGGTCACAAAGAAACTGAGAGCTTTCTATTGGTTTTGTCGACCCCACACAATCATTGGCACTGTGAGCTCTGGCATCTCTTATTTGAATTGGATGCTGCAATTTTATTTCTGTATATGCATTGCACCTCATGATTTTGTTCTTCCCTTTATATATGGACAACGCACCAGATACTAGGCATTACTTCAGTGTCCCTCCTACCAGTGAAGAGCCTAGATGATTTAAGTGTGACAGTTCTATGGGGATTTCTTGAGGTATTATACTCTTATGAATATGATTGCTATACTCAGAGCGCATATAACTTATCTTTTAAGTAACACATGTAATTCTCACTTGACACTTCTGACTTTTCCTATGCAGGCTTTAGCCTCCGCTTTATGCATGAACATTTATGTAGTAGGGCTGAATCAACTGTTTGACATTGAAATTGACAAGGTATTTTTAATGTTCTACATCACATTGTCTAATGTTACACCCTGTATTATCCAGAAAAAAAAACTTGTGCTTTCTTTGAAGGTCAATAAGCCAAATCTCCCATTGGCTTCTGGAGAGTTTTCAGTGGCAACTGGAGTATTGTTAGTCGTGGCATTTTTGGCCATGGTATGCTATAAGCTCCACAGAAATTGAAGAACCATTTTGATCTACCTAAAAATGTTTCACGCTCACGTATATAGCTTTTCTCCATTTTTTTATTTGTCAGAGCATTAGCATTGGAGTAAGATCCAAATCTGCTCCATTGATGTGTGCCTTGCTTGTCAGCTTTCTTCTTGGAAGTGCCTACTCTATTGATGTAAGTAATTCGTACTTCATTCTGTAAATTACAAGGTGCAGTTTCATAATTTATATACATTTCGCTTCTTCCAATTTGAATTCGTTTTGCTACTTTTCAGGTTCCATTGCTCCGGTGGAAGCGACATCCCTTTCTGGCTGCATTCTGCATACTCGTTGTGAGGGCTATATTGGTTCAATTAGCTTTCTTCACACACATGCAGGTATTACCACTTTTGACATATATATGCCCACTAAGTGTGAATTATTCCTTTGTTTATTTGATTTTGTGCCTGATGGTACCTTCACAGCAACATATTCTGAAGAGGCCCTTCATGCCAACAAGGTCGGTGGTGTTTGCAACATTCTTTATGTGTTGCTTCTCTGCAGTAATAGCTCTATTCAAGGTAAATAACCATATCATCCTACATTATCCAGGATTTAATATATGTAGTTTATACAATAACAAAATTAAATAACTGATTTTGCCTTCTTCATGTAATGTAATTTTAGGATATCCCAGATGTTGATGGAGATAGAGATTTCGGCATTCAATCCTTGAGTGTACGGTTAGGCCAACACAAAGTAAGAACATGTCTATTCAGCTTCAAAAACCTAAGGTCTACAAAATGTGAAAATTAATTTTTGGTTATCATGATTCAGGTATATGGGCTCTGCATTAATATTCTCATGGCAGCATATGCGGCTGCTATTTTGGTAGGAGCATCATCTGCAAACCTGTATCAAAAGATTGCCACTGTGAGCAATATTTTAGGCTTTGTTTTCCATATTACAGAAGTATAAGATTTTTATTTTAATTTCACTCCATAAATCTACAAAATTATCCAGGTTTTTGGCCATGGCTTGCTTGCTTTTATGCTTTGGCAGAGAGCACAACGATTCGATGTTGCCAATAAGACATGCATCACACCATTTTACATGTTCATTTGGAAGGTGTGTAAGTTGTTATACAACATGTTCTATCAATATTTAAATTTTTTTTAGATAGTCACTCTATGTTAAAGTTTTTGTGTCTAATGCTTTGATTTTTATATCTTTTTGCAGTTATTTTACGCCGAGTATTTCCTTATACCATTTGTGTAGCAAGAATCATTCTAAGGAAAACATCTCTAGTATAGACATGTAAAATTCATTATGTGGGGCCTATTGTGAATGGTACTCTATTAGATGCTTATGCATCATCTGTTGATCTGTAATGTGAAGGTATCATGTGGAGGCATTTTGAGTGGATTATTGTAGGCATATCGGAGCTCTTTGCTATCCACTTGAATACGTCTTGGAGGTCAAGTGTGCTTGTACATCACCATTGTAGGTTGAAAGGTGGGGAATGGGACATTTATGAAAGTGATAATATTTTGCTTGTGTTACTTAGTCTCAATGTGGGTAACATTTTTCTTCATATGGCTAACCAAAAGATGACCATACAAACAAATAGTTTGTAATGATGATTCTTCTACATTTTGAATAGTACCATTCCAAAAAAAAAAGGGATAATAACAGAGGAAATAATGCTTTCCACATCATTGTTTGCAATAATTAATATCAATTCGCAACTAATCCTAGTATTGATCCACATTAACTATCCTCGATTCCTCACTTAAAACCATATGAAATACAGAAAGCTATTACCTTAGAATAGATTGATTTGGGTGCTCAACTCTAGATTGATTTGGATGCTCAAAAAAAAACTCTAGATTAATTTGACCGACTTAATTTCCCCCTCATTCTCTTTTTTCTTAAACTAATTATAATCGGCAGGACTGCTGTCGGTTATGTAAATTTGTTTTTCATTTTCTTCTATATTTTCATCCTTTGGATCTTCTACTGAAAGTCTGAAAACCTTCACAAGACCTCCACATACAAAGTAGGAAATGATCTATTGTTCTTCCCCCCATCAAGGTTAGGAAATGAAGATAAAATTTATTTGGTCACCCAAAGTACAGAAACGAAGCCCTTGCGATTCAACCGGCATGCATGTAAAACCATAGAGGTGCCCTCCCGTAATACCGGGTAGTCTTGTTGGAACGGGCTTGTTGTGACCCCCCTTATTTCTTGCCGCCCTTGTCACCCCACAACCACTCTTTTCTTCTTGGAACGAGTCTCCAGCTCCCCTCATCGATCAGCTCGAGGCTGCGGGCATTGCAAGCCCCGAGACGACCACCCCCAGCTCGCTCTCGCTCTCTCTCGCTACCAGTGTCAGATCACACCACCGCGTCCATGGCGGCCTCGGCGGCGTCGCTCGAGGACCTCAAGAACGAGAACGTCGACCTTGTCGGTCCCTCCTCCTCTTCCTCCTCCCTGCCGTTTTTATAATTGCAAGAAAGAGATATATATTGTGAAGATCGATAGGGTGTGCTTGTGAATCTTCAGTGATCATCTCGATCCGTGTCTGTTTTGTGTGTTGTTTGTGACTTTTGTGCGACGCCGTGCCGGCCGGTTTGCAGGAGAGCATCCCGATCCAGGAGGTGTTCGCCGTCCTCAAGTCGTCGCCGCACGGCCTCACCTCCAACGATGGCGCCAACCGCCTCCAGATCTTCGGCCCCAACAAGCTCGAGGAGAAGAAGGTCCGTTCCTCCCTTCCTGTCCGATCAATAACACTACTCTTCGGTTTTGCAATTGGATCATGATCCGTGACGATAGATCCTTCAACCCTAGATCTCAGTTACCAACAGGATATAGATGTTCAGAACGAACGAACGAATGAATGAGAATAATTAATTGTGCAGGAGAGCAAGCTGCTCAAGTTCTTGGGGTTCATGTGGAACCCACTCTCCTGGGTGATGGAGGCCGCCGCCATCATGGCCATCGTCCTCGCCAACGGAGGGGTACGCCGCATTCACCAGCTTGGTCGTGTTCTTCGTCTCACAACGTCTCGACGTGGTGAAACGTTCGAGACGTATGTTGGATAATTATCTGCAATAGGCCATATTTTAATTCCAAAAGTTATAATTGAATTCATGAATATTTGCATGACTATAATGAGTGAAACGATCCATGTGCACGTGTTCAAATTTAACACAGATCTAAATAAGAACACGAATAAGATAAAGGATAACAGTTCGGACATCGAAAAGTACCCTGGGGCGGGACCTCTGCCAAAGGCATTTGTTGCGCCGTTACCAGCTGGAGGAATATCATCTGTACTCATGATATTTCTCGACTGGCCTTGCTCGAAGTAGTCGTACAGATTCGATGCAGGAAGATCCGTTGACGCAGTGCAGTCCGAGCGCCGGAGTCGTGCAGGAAGAAGACGAGGCGCAGTGTAGTCGTTCGACGGCGGCGGAGTCCCCAGGACGGTGAACCGTACGCCGGTGAAGACGTAACAGTTCTGGGCGAGCAGTCGCGTAGAGACGCTCCCCAGAAACCTGATTGCCCCGATATCCCGAGCAGGATCTCAAGGAGGCAATGGTGTCGGAGGCACCTGCTCTCGCCGGTGGTGTGCGCGCAGCGCCGGCGATGGGGAGGCAGATTTACAGCAGAGGAAGGAGGAGAAGTAATGGACTCCAAAAACTCTGTACCACAGGAGAAGATGGCTCTCTCTATTCATAGCCCTTGGGTGAGACGAGAGGATGAACCTAGACGGGAGAGAATCAGGAAGGCTGAGTTATGGAAGGCTGAATTATGGAAGGCTGAATTATGGTATCAGTGATTGCCATAATCTGCTCTTCCAATTACCGCGTCTTCAGTTTCCATAACCAGCACAGGGAGATCCCTCCCGCACGCAAGTCAGGCTCAGACTCAGGCCAGCGCCAGGGTTCTTTGAGAAGCGCCAGGGTTCTTTGAGAACCCCCAGGGTTGTCTGCGACCCACAGGGTTCTCTGCAGAATCAACCCTGTGACTCGTACGTAGCGTTGCCAGGGTTCTTTTCCAGTCCGAGCAGAGTTCTTTTCCATTACAAGTATGGTTTTGACCATAATAACTATAACATAAAAAGTAGGCTGTAATCCTTTAGACTAACTAGAATAATGGGCCAGACCCAAATATTCTAACAATCCCCACCAAGGATTCTAAGCCGTACTTGAAATGTTCTCAGATCCTCTTTGATATACCAGTATTTGATGGAGACTGTTAAGTTGAACTTCCATCTAGAACTAGGGTTACATTCGTTCACAACTGAACAATGGACTATGCCTTGAATTGCCAGTTTTGTGCGAACAAGTTTCACCAGAGCTCTACACTGATACTAGGCTGCAGTAGCATCCCCGCTGTTTTGGAGCTTATGGGTCATACTCCATGCCTTTCATGAGTTTCTAGAGATCACCCGAATCTCATAGACTGTGACCAGTAGTCAGGCTCATATAGGTGTGTTCCTTAAAGATGTTCTGTAGGACAACATCTCTGTTTCAATGAAACAACTGCCTTGTTCCATGAAACCACTTGGAGCACATTAAGGTATACACCATCCTACCTTACAGGGTTGAAGAGAAATGCATCTTCTCATGGAATGAGCCTTCATTAAAGGTTCTCTTCTCTCAGTTACACTATAGCTTGTTGCTCCATACTGCTTCACGGGATCTCCGATCACACAGAATGGGTTTCAACCATAGAGTAACTCACGTGGGTCTCAAGCCCAATTCCAAGGATGCATAGTCTATCACATTGCGTGAGAGACCCTTTGTGAATTGATCTGCCAGGTTTTTAGCCGTCTGAATATAATCCAAGGCTATAACTCCGGAGTTTCTCAGTTTCCTGACAGACTTTAACCGCCTTTTTACATGTCTGGATGACTTCATGTTGTCCTTAGAACTGTTCACCTTGATAATCACAGTTTGATTATCACAGTTCATCAGAATTGCCGGTATCGGTTTTTCAACTATCGGCAGGTCAGTAAGGAGTTCACGAAGCCATTCAGCCTCAACTGTGGCAGTATCCAGTGCTGTGAGTTCTGCTTCCATTGTTGACCTTGTTAAGATGGTCTGCTTGCAAGACTTCCAGGAAACAGCGCCACCTCCGAGTGTGAACACATAACCACTCGTGGCCTTGAGCTCATCAGCATCTGATATCCAGTTCGAATCACTATACCCTTCTAGAACCTTAGGGTCCCCGGTATAATGAATTCCATAGTCCATTGTTCCTACTAGATAGCGCATTACTCTTTCAAGAGCTCTCCAGTGATCATCGCCTGGGTTTGAAACAAACCGACTCAATTTGCTTACAGCGTATGCGATGTCAGGCCTTGTAGCGCTGGCTAGATACATCAATGAACCAATTATTTGAGAGTATCTCAGTTGATCTCTCGTTATCCTTTTATTCTTTTTCAATATCAGACTGGCATCATAAGGAGTTGAGACAGACTTGAAGTCACTGTAACCAAAGCGACTCAACATCTTCTCCACATAGTGGGCCTGTGACAGAGTCACCCCACCATTTCTATCCTTTACCAGCTTGATATTGAGGATAACATCGGCCTCTCCCAGATCTTTCATCTCAAAGTTCTGAGAGAGAAATTCTTTGACTTCCTTAATCACACTAAGGTTAGTCCCGAAGATCAGTATGTCATCCACATACAGACACAGAATCACTCCATCACCTCCACCAAAACGATAGTACACACATTTGTCGGCTTCGTTCGAAACAAAACTAACAGAGGTTAGGGTTCGATCAAACTTCTCATGCCACTGCTTAGGTGCTTGCTTGAGGCCATACAAAGACTTCAACAGCTTGCACACCTTTCTCTCTTGACCATTTGCTACAAACCCATCAGGCTGATCCATATAGATCTCCTCTTCCAACTCCCCATTTAGGAAAGCTGTCTTCACGTCCATTTGATGAATGAGAAGCCCATAGGAGGCTGCCAGTGAGAGTAGCACTCGAATAGTGGTCAAACGAGCAACAGGTGAGTAAGTGTCAAAATAGTCCTCTCCTTCTTTCTGGGTATAACCCTTGGCCACAAGTCTAGCCTTGTACTTTTCGATAGTACCATCAGGCCTAAGCTTTTTCTTGAACACCCATTTGCATCCCACAGGCTTGCATCCATAAGGGCGATCAACAACCTCCCAGGTACCATTAGTCATGATAGAGTCCATTTCATTTCTGACAGCTTCCTTCCAGTAGTCAGCGTCAGGAGTTGAATATGCCTCTTTAATGGTCCTAGGCGTATCATCCACGAGGTATACAATGAAGTCATCACTAAAGGACTTTGCAGTCTTCTGTCTCTTACTCCTTCTAGGAGCTTCATTGTTATCCTCCTCAGGATGTCTCACATGAGAGAACCCATCGTGTACGATCGGTTCGGCAGAGATATCATCCTCGATAATCTCTTGCCTAGATGAACTTGTTCCATTTTTCATTGGAAACATGTTCTCAAAGAACGTAGCATCTCTGGTCTCAAAAATTGTACCGACCACCATGTCAGGTACTCCAGAGTTCACTACCAAGAATCTATATCCAACGCTATGAATAGCATAACCAAGAAGAACACAATCTACAGTTTTAGGTCCAAGTTTGCGCTTCTTGTTGATGGGCACACATGCTTTGGCCAAACAACCCCAAGTACGCAAATAGGAAAGCGTTAGCCTTTTCTTTTCCCATTCCTCGAATGGTGTCTTTTCTTTATTCTTTGGAGGTACACGGTTTAGGACATGACATGCTGTCAATATAGCCTCACCCCACCATTCCCTAGAAAGTCCCGAGGTATCCAACATGGCGTTAACCAAGTCAGTCAAGGTTCGGTTCTTTCTTTCGGCAACCCCGTTTGATTGGGGAGAGTAGGGAGGTGTCCTCTCATGAATAATACCGTGTTCTTCGCAGAATAAGTCAAACGACTTTGAAAAGTACTCGCCACCGCGATCTGACCTAATCCTTTTGATTTTCTTCTCAAGTTGGTTTTCTACTACAGCTTTATAGATTTTAAAGTAGTGAAGAGCTTCATCTTTAGTTTCCAACAAGTAAATATAACAATATCTAGTGCTATCATCTATAAGAGTCATGAAATATTTCTTTCCACCTTTTGTCAATACTCCATTCATCTCACAGAGATCAGAATGAATTAATTCTAGAGGTGCCAAGTCTCTCGCCTCAGCAGCCACGTGTGGCTTGCGAGTTTGTTTTGAACCAACACATGCAAGGCACTTAGAATTCTTGGCAAAAGTAAACTTTGGAATTAAACTCAGGTTTGCAAGTCGTGACATACAACCAAAATTAACGTGACAAAGCCTCGAATGCCAAACATTAGATTCATCAACGTTAACAATGTTGTTCACTACTTTATTACATCCATCATCAAGTGAAAAACGGAACAAACCTCCGCTATCATAACCTTTACCAACAAAGGTTCCAAACCTTGACAGGATACATTTATTTGACTCGAAGACTAATTTAAAACCATCTCTACAGAGTAGAGAGCCGCTGACTAGATTCTTCTTGATGGTGGGGACATGCTGCACGTTCTTCAGCTGCACGATCTTTCCCGAAGTAAACTTCAGATTGACCGTACCAACACCAAGTACACGCGCATGATCTCCGTTCCCCATCAGCAAGGAGGTAGTCCCCCGACCTGGTATGAAGAAAACAAGGAAATGTCAGCACATACATGAATGTTAGCGCCAGTGTCCACCCACCACTCGGGTGTACACATAACTGAAAGAACTGTAGGTAAATAATTACCGTACCCCAATGTTCCTGCAGGCTCGCTAATAACCATGTTGGCAGACTTGCCTTCTTTGCGTTGAGGACACTTTCCAGCAAAGTGATCCTCACTCCCGCACACATAGCAGGCTCCCTTCTTCTTCTTGAACCCGGCGGTTTGTTTAGTCTTCCCAGGGTTCTGTGGCTGAGGCGGTTTCTTGCCTTTGCCCTTGTTGTTGGTGCGAGCATTAATGTTCTTTTGAACAAAGTTCGCGCTTGCACCGACAGGTGTCCCCTTGTTACGTACGTCCTTTGCTCTCGCCTTTTCCTCCACATCAAGAGTGCCAATGAGTCCATCAATCGTGAACTCCTGCCTCCTGTGTTTCAGAGAAGTAGCAAAGTCCCTCCAAGAAGGTGGCAGCTTGGAGATGATACCTCCGGCCACAAACTTGTCGGGCAGCACGCAAGGGTTCTCTTTGTTGCAACAGCCAAGGTCTTTAGCCAGCACATGCAACTCATTAGCTTGTTCCACCACAGGACGGTCTTCCACCATCCTGTAGTCTAGGAACTGCTCCATAAGATACAGCTCACTGCCGGCATCAGACACTCCGTACTGAGCATCAAGGGCGTCCCACATCTCTTTCCCTGTCTTCTTCTTAAGAAGGGGATTAATCAAATGTGGGGCAATCACACCAAGGATGCATCCGCGGAAGAGATTATCTTTAACCTCGAACGCACTTCCCTGCTCGGAGGTGCATTGTTCGGGCTTCCCTTCCGCCACATCCATGATGCCCATGGTGGTCAACCACAGTACCATCCGTTCACGCCAACTCACAAAATTTGTACCGTCAAAAGTGTTTGGTTTAATGGATGAAGCAAATTGAGCAACAGAAAACCTATCAACATAATTATCACTAAAATCAGGTTTCTGGATTGTTGGATAATTATCTGCAATAGGCCATATTTTAATTCCAAAAGTTATAATTGAATTCATGAATATTTGCATGACTATAATGAGTGAAACGATCCATGTGCACGTGTTCAAATTTAACACAGATCTAAATAAGAACACGAATAAGATAAAGGATAACAGTTCGGACATCGAAAAGTACCCTGGGGCGGGACCTCTGCCAAAGGCATTTGTTGCGCCGTTACCAGCTGGAGGAATATCATCTGTACTCATGATATTTCTCGACTGGCCTTGCTCGAAGTAGTCGTACAGATTCGATGCAGGAAGATCCGTTGACGCAGTGCAGTCCGAGCGCCGGAGTCGTGCAGGAAGAAGACGAGGCGCAGTGTAGTCGTTCGACGGCGGCGGAGTCCCCAGGACGGTGAACCGTACGCCGGTGAAGACGTAACAGTTCTGGGCGAGCAGTCGCGTAGAGACGCTCCCCAGAAACCTGATTGCCCCGATATCCCGAGCAGGATCTCAAGGAGGCAATGGTGTCGGAGGCACCTGCTCTCGCCGGTGGTGTGCGCGCAGCGCCGGCGATGGGGAGGCAGATTTACAGCAGAGGAAGGAGGAGAAGTAATGGACTCCAAAAACTCTGTACCACAGGAGAAGATGGCTCTCTCTATTCATAGCCCTTGGGTGAGACGAGAGGATGAACCTAGACGGGAGAGAATCAGGAAGGCTGAGTTATGGAAGGCTGAATTATGGAAGGCTGAATTATGGTATCAGTGATTGCCATAATCTGCTCTTCCAATTACCGCGTCTTCAGTTTCCATAACCAGCACAGGGAGATCCCTCCCGCACGCAAGTCAGGCTCAGACTCAGGCCAGCGCCAGGGTTCTTTGAGAAGCGCCAGGGTTCTTTGAGAACCCCCAGGGTTGTCTGCGACCCACAGGGTTCTCTGCAGAATCAACCCTGTGACTCGTACGTAGCGTTGCCAGGGTTCTTTTCCAGTCCGAGCAGAGTTCTTTTCCATTACAAGTATGGTTTTGACCATAATAACTATAACATAAAAAGTAGGCTGTAATCCTTTAGACTAACTAGAATAATGGGCCAGACCCAAATATTCTAACAACGTACGCCACGTGTACACACTGCTGAGTCATCGCTGACGTTCGTGTCCGTGTTCTCCTGTGTGCAGGGGAGACCGCCGGACTGGCAAGACTTCGTCGGCATCGTCACGCTGCTCTTCATCAACTCTACCATCAGCTTCATCGAGGAGAACAACGCCGGCAATGCCGCCGCCGCCCTCATGGCCAGCCTCGCTCCCCAGACCAAGGCACGGCCACAGCCTAGCCCTTTTGATCCAGATTTTTTTTTTCATTTCATTTCCTTTTTTTCTCATTTCTGCGTTCATGGCAACAAGCAGTAGTATGTCGCTGACGGATCCAGTATATATATATGTGCAGCTGCTGAGGGACGGCAAGTGGTCGGAGCAGGACGCGGCGATCCTGGTGCCAGGAGACATCATCAGCATCAAGCTCGGTGACATCATCCCGGCCGACGCGAGGCTGCTCGAGGGGGACCCACTCAAGATCGACCAGTCGGCGCTCACCGGCGAGTCGCTCCCCGTCAACAAGATGCCCGGCGACAGCATCTACTCCGGGTCCACCTGTAAGCAGGGCGAGATCGAGGCCGTCGTCATCGCCACCGGCGTCCACACCTTCTTCGGCAAGGCCGCCCATCTCGTCGACAGCACCAACAATGTTGGACACTTCCAGAAGGTCCATTTCACACAAACTCCCAATCCATTAGTGAAGCTAGTAGTGTTCATGACTAGTGATGCAGTTCATCGTGTTCATGTGTTTGGCTTTTTTCAGGTTCTGACGGCGATCGGGAACTTCTGCATCTGCTCCATTGGAGTTGGGATGTTGATCGAGGTCATCGTCATGTACCCGATCCAGCATCGGCAGTACAGGGACGGCATTGACAACCTGCTCGTGTTACTCATCGGTGGGATCCCAATTGCTATGCCAACCGTGTTGTCGGTGACCATGGCCATCGGATCGCACCGGCTCTCGCAGCAGGGTGCCATCACCAAACGCATGACGGCCATCGAGGAGATGGCCGGCATGGACGTGCTCTGCAGTGACAAGACCGGCACACTCACTCTCAACAAGCTCACTGTCGACAAGAACATGATCGAGGTACGGTAGCTGCACATTCGTTTGCTTTTTTTTTGTATGTGTGTTGACGACATGTGAAGATAATCTAAGGGGATCAAATGTTTCATTGTGGTTTTCAGCCGTTTGTGAAGGATCTGGACAAGGACGCTGTAGTTCTGTACGCTGCTAGAGCATCTAGAACTGAGAACCAGGACGCCATCGACGCGTCCATCGTCGGGATGCTCGCAGACCCTAGGGAGGTAATATAAGCGATGACCATCTGATCAGCAGACAGGCCTGCACGCATAAATGATAAACCACTGAAGTTTGCTTCAGTCCGCGGCAATTATATTCACTGATCGTTCTCACGAGTGTCATCATGGACATTTTATTTCCACAGGCCCGTGCTGGCATCCAGGAGGTGCACTTCATGCCGTTCAACCCCGTCGACAAGCGCACCGCCATCACCTACATCGACTCCGACGGGACATGGCACCGCATCAGCAAAGGCGCTCCGGAACAGGTCACCTGTTCGATTCATGTCAGAGATGTTGCAGTTTTATAGTCACATGATGTGACTTACAATTTGTTCGTGCGTGCGTTGCTGCAGATCATCGACCTGTGCCGGCTCCGGGAAGACGTGAGCCGGCGAGTGCACGCCATCATCGCCAAGTTCGCCGACCGTGGTCTGCGTTCACTAGCGGTGGCTCGACAAAGGGTACCCGAGGGCAACAAGGACGCGCCGGGAACTCCATGGCAGTTCCTAGCCGTGCTCCCTCTCTTCGACCCACCTCGACACGACAGCGCCGAGACGATCCGCCGCGCGCTCAACCTCGGCGTGAACGTCAAGATGATCACCGGCGACCAGCTCGCCATCGGCAAGGAGACCGGCCGTCGTCTCGGCATGGGCACCAACATGTACCCGTCAAGCTCCTTGCTCAAAGACGGCGACACCGGTGGCCTCCCCGTCGACGAGCTCATCGAGAAGGCCGACGGGTTCGCCGGCGTGTTCCCGGAGCACAAGTACGAGATCGTGCGCCGCCTCCAGGACAGGAAGCACATCTGCGGCATGACCGGAGACGGCGTCAACGACGCGCCGGCGTTGAAGAAGGCGGACATCGGGATCGCCGTCGCCGACGCCACTGACGCGGCGAGGGGAGCATCGGACATCGTGCTTACCGAGCCAGGGCTCAGCGTCATCATCAGCGCCGTGCTCACCAGCCGTGCCATCTTCCAGAGGATGAAGAACTACACCATCTACGCCGTGTCCATCACCATAAGGGTCGTTCTTGGGTTCATGCTACTGGCACTCATCTGGCGGTTCGACTTCGCGCCGTTCATGGTGCTCATCATCGCCGTGCTCAATGATGGCACCATCATGACCATCTCCAAGGACCGTGTCAAGCCGTCCCCTCTGCCCGACGCGTGGCGCCTCCAGGAGATCTTCGCCACCGGCGTCGTCCTCGGCACCTACCAAGCCCTCGCCACCGTCCTCTTCTTCTGGGCTGTCCGCGACACCAACTTCTTCACGGTCCTATACTTCTCCACCTCCGATCCTCTCAAAATGCTAGCACATGCATGTGTTATATATATGCATATATGTATATATAGCTCACTCACTCTATTTGCACGCAATGATGCAGAATACGTTTGGGGTGAGACACATTGGGGACAGCACGGAGGAGCTGATGGCAGCAGTGTACCTACAAGTGAGCATAATCAGCCAGGCGCTCATCTTCGTGACACGTGCGAGGAGCTGGTTCTTCGTGGAACGTCCAGGGCTGCTGCTGGTGGCAGCCTTCCTCGCCGCGCAGCTGCTGGCGACGCTGATCGCGGTGTACGCGCACTGGCCGTTCGCGAGGATAAAGGGGATAGGGTGGGGATGGGGAGCGGTGATCTGGCTCTTCACCATCGTCACCTTCTTCCCGCTGGACATCTTCAAGTTCGCCATCAGGTACTTCCTCAGCGGCAAGCAGTGGAACAACGTGTTCGACAACAAGACGGCCTTCGCCAACGAGCTCGACTACGGCAAGAGCAAGCGGGAGGCGCAGTGGGCCATCGCGCAGCGGTCGCTGCACGGCCTGCAGCAGCAGGAGACGTCGGGGCTCTTCAACACCGAGAACAACAACGACTTCATCGAGCTCTCCGAGATCGCCGAGCAGGCCAAGCGCCGCGCCGAGATCGCCAGGTAAATACGTGCACTGCACCGGTGTGGTGTCATCACGCCGGAACGCCAAGATCGATCGCCATGGCCATGGACAAAGATATATACAAGTGATCGTTGATGCTTGTGGTTTTGTTCGTGCAGGCTACGGGAGCTGCACACGCTAAAAGGACATGTGGAGTCGGTGGTGAAGCTCAAGGGGCTGGACATCGACACCATCCAACATAATTACACCGTCTGATCTCCATGGATCCGACGAGGCGTCTTCTTCGTAGTTTTGGCTTCCTCGCCTTTGCAGATACTGCTAAGCGCTTAAATGATGCAGCGAGACATCGATGCAGAGGAGCAGCTCATGTCATCGATCTGGAGGAACAGTAGGATTCGGTTTTAATCTTTTACATTTCAGCCTAATCAGGAAATATATAGGTCAGAATTCAGATGAATAATTTGAGGAAACTGTAGGATTTGATCGAAGGACATGTTTGTTAGCAGAGCAGAATAATTTGAAGGTTACTGCTGATGCCATGCATGAATCACTTCTGTTCAACTTTATTTTCAGGCGAGGGTAAATGCTGTTTGTTTGGTTTCTTTGAACTTTGGCTAGCTAGGCCGCTAGGGGCTTTGTTAATATTTCCTTTTTTTTAGGCAGATGTATTTTTTCTCAAAGACATTCAGATACAAGCCTTTTTCAGCACGCTTGTGAATTTCATTCCTGCATGTTCGTTTCGTGCAAAACTTCGTTTTTTTTTTTGCCTGACTAATTGTGTTCATGCCTTAAGGAAGCATAAATTCTCATTGCAAATCAAATCCTAGAAATTTATTACTACTGATGTAAACGAGAATGTTTAGATGTGAAAGATCAAATTTTCATGGCGAGTACAGCAAATTTGCAATTGTAGAGACAATTATTCCTATGTAAAATATTCCCTTTGTATAGTAAGCATGGATGCAATTCCAAAATTAGCAGCATAGTTGTAAAATATTCCCTTTGTATAGTAAGCATGGATGCAATTCCAAAATTAGCAGCATAGTTGAACTGTTTAATTGCGATACACTCTTTCCTTTTTAATCATATGACATCTAGTTATGTTTTTTTAGTGTCCTATGTTCAGAAATGAGTATCTAGAATGATGCCGTATATCTGCTGCAATTTTGGAACTGTAGATTTAATTAATCCTTGTAAAAGTTTATGTAATTCCAAAACTAGGTGATTGAATTTTCTAATTGTGAAAATTGAGATCAGATTAGAATGGCATAGATTAAGTATGCACTACCACAATTGTAGATACAAAATTTGATTTTAAAAGCTTCATATTTGCGTGCTATATATGCATTTCCCAAACTATAGTGTAATTGCACACGGTTCAATAAGGAAAAACAGGACATGCACAGCGAACTCAAAAGGAAAGGTTCATTCGATGACGCGATCCACTTTGCAGCCATTTGGCCCATTATGATAGTGGACTCGAGGCTGTTTTCAGCCTTGTGCAATTCAATTGGGCCCTGACGTTTACTGATATGTATAACTCTATAAGGCCCCATTTTATATTTTTACCCTTATTTTTCCCCCAGAATACGTTCACATGAACATCACACCCCTATGGCCCTATAGCGGAAGATGATGAGAAGGCAAAACTTACAGGCGGGTCCCACTCCCTATTTAATTTTATCCCTTAGCACCCCCAGTATCTGCTCAAGGATTTTGAATATTTGATTTTGTATTTTTTTCCCTAAAATTTATATTAGCAGCCTTAGGCAGTAGCAGCCTAAATTCGTTTCTTCATCCTTGACTTCTCTTTGGCACCAAATGGAAGTTGAAGCCTTTGTCTTCTGTTACCTTAACATTGGGCACACAGTGCATTAAGAGTTATTATTTCCGGTCTTTGGGTTTGAGCAGAATTCCAGTTTGAACACAACCAACCTGCAATGTCAAGCATTCATATCTGTACTATTCTAGCTTTATTTGGATCATATGTTTAGAGAGGTGTTCACACTAAAACAAGGATTGTACTCCAAAAGAAACAGGGGATTTATGAGAAAATGATGGCACTGATAGAGAACGGCTGACACGTTGGTTTTTTCGTTTTCCTGATCCAGTGATCCGTGTCCTCTGCTCTCTTCGATCTACTTTTAAAACAACCGCGGGAAAGTCAGATGAACATCGTCATGCAAAGCTTACTTTGATCCAAGTGCTGTCGCTATCAAAAACAACTCGATGGCGAGTAAAACGTTTCAATTTATAGAAAACCTTTTTGATAAAAAAAAAGGAGCATTGCACATCGATGAGGGTAGTTGCATCCGTGGTCGATGGCCACTGTTGGCACGTCCCTGTGTCGAGTTGTGGGTTCACGATTGGCTTTACTCTGTTATGTTATCTTCTGCTAAATTCCCTCCAGTATTTGAATATTTCGCTTTGCTCAGTCCCAGAGAAGAGAATGCCTTCTTTTCAGACACCCCAGCAACTTGCTACCTACCCTAAGTGAAGTGGCCACAGCTTATGCCTGTGGTCTGATGGCAATGCTTAACTGAAAACAGCCAGCACTTCCCTGTCAATTGCAGACTTGGAGCATACATATATACATAGCAAATAATTAGAAAAATGGCAGAGAAGATAGAGATGATGATAAATAAGCTTAAGATAATGAAGCATGAATCCCGGCCTCTAGCTTCTGAAGATAGGCAGAGGACCGAGTACAGGCAGGCAGGAAGCATCTACCGGGAATGGCCAACTGAAAACCATTGGAAGTACAGGCAATAACAGCAAGTTCGTCCGATCCAATCGACCCCAGGCACCAATCTGCAGGGAAATCCATGGATCTGCTGAGGCTGTCACGGCAAGGCCACACATGTGGAGTTATTGTCCAATTGAATGAATGGATGAAGCAGATGCCATCTCTCTGTCGACGAAGCAAATTCAGTGACCAGCACCTCTCATCTGATTGCCAAATGCCAGCCAGGGATTCAATGGGACGCCAGTGGGTTACACAAGTCATTAACATCAGCATGAGTTGTTGATCTCTCGGTGGGGCTAGCATCACAAAGCGTTTCTGATTGATTGATCAAATTCAGCATGGAAAGCAACTGGTCAGGGGCATACAGATTGCAAATTTAAGATGGCATCCCAAGCATTCCATGAAAAGTTTTAGCTCATTATCCAGAAGAAAGTGACTTCAGGCAGACGGGGATCTCAGAGTAGCAGACCTGATTAAATTTTAATGGACCTTGAATCAAACACTGCATTTTAGGTTTAGGGATTTGATGTTACACCATGGCCGCCCATGACCCTCTACCTTGAGCAGTACAAGGCAGTAATGCCGTTCTCGTTGAGATGGGACTATCAAAGATCAGAGAACAAAGGTATCAAACAAGGTCAATAAATATGTTCAAACTCTAACCGCCTCGTGTCCCATGAGCTATCTCTGGCAACTCATGATTGCTTGATCCACTTTGTCCACCGTTTAAAATAGTGAACCGTGATTCTTCAGTACCAAATAAGAACAGCCTCGGGTGCTGGTGGTACAATTATGAGTATTATCATGTTTCAATAATTGATGTCTTTTCTTGCCTATTGGGCTAATACCTGTTCAATAGATGCTTGCCCCATTGTCAACAGACTGGACTGCTGTTGAGAGCGCTAGATAGAACACAACCAACCAAACAAAACTCCACCAAGGAACTTATCATTGATATGCACAATTGAAGTACATGCAAGTTCTTTTTTCTAATTCAGTCTGTAAAATGGCTGCAGGGCAAACAAAAAAACATGGACCACATGATAACATAAAAACATTTTCAGTTCCGTCAGAGCGAGATAAGAGGCAAAACAGTGCATAAAGCCAAAGTGCTATCGTACACATGGAGCCAAAAGTGCAATTTTCACAAATTCTTTGGAGTTACAGTGTTTTGAGAGCTTTGATCTGTACACAAGGACCTAAGTTCTAAAGAAAAGAGTGTTGTTGCTTTTTCACTTCTTTGTACAACATAGGAGGCAACTCTTTCCAAACCAGAATTCTCTCTCGACCCAACCAACAACCAGCAGGTTGAACTGACGTCCTCAGGCACGCACTCAAGGCAATAAGTTATCCGATAAACAGCGATCCAAGTTCATAATCGTTGATCTGCGTGCTCTGCTTCCACTGATGAGGACATCTCAACAAGGAGGATGTTTTAGGTTTGGGGAAGGTGGCTCTGCAACCCTCAGTGTTCCGCCAAGCTCCACGGGCACTAGAGGAACGAGGGAGTGGAGAACATCAGTGATGAGCGGTCTGTAACTCGGTTCTGGTTGCACACATAGGACAGCCACTGCCGCAACCTGCATAAGTACAGAACAGCAATCAAAATAGCTGGAAAGATAATTATATCTGAAATAAAGAACATTAGCAGGTGATCATAACAGTACTTGGTACAGGTGTTTTGGGTCCATCGTGTCCCTGATCACTGGATCAACTATATTAGGGAGTTTGGATCTGTCAGTCAGCTGCGGCATGGCCTGTTTGTGATTTTTTTTCAGCATGTCAAATATTAGCACACAGATAAACTGCAACCTGACTGCTTAAATGTTCGCACTGATGTTGAAATCTATATTTGTATAATAAAGTCAAACCATGCGATACACATTGCATGAAAATTGAGAGATGACAATAGTTACATTACTGAATTTTAACTTGTGCAATTTTACTTGATCAAATATTTGCTATGTTCAAAGTAAACTGTGCACCATACCCATGTCACAATTGATTGGCACTGAGTTTGACTCATCTTCTCGACAGGTTTCCTTCCCATTAGCAGCTCAAGAAGCACTACTCCAAAAGCATATACGTCACTCTTCTCTGTCAGCTTCCCTGAAATTGACACAATAGCTAAAAGTTGCGTGATGGTAGTAGAACTTCGCTGTTGATAATCAAGTCTTCTACAACATACAAATGTGAATGGAACTGGAGAAAAGAGTGAGACCCCACCATCTAATAGGTATTCAGGAGCTACATAACCCAAGGTTCCAGAAAGATTCATGCTTCCCTTGTCAATATTGCCACTGGTCACTGCAAGACCAAAATCTGAAATCTGCACATGTGAGCAAAAATATATGAACTTTCACAACTTTTACGGAGTGATGATTCACATCACTGACTGCTGTCAAGATGAACAATAAGTTGACTTTAATGAAACAGGGACGAAGCAAGTACCTTAGCATTGAAATCTGAATCTAAAAGTATGTTAGATGACTTCAGATCCCTATGGATCACTGGTGGACTGCAGTGCTCGTGAAGATACTCTAATCCCCTGCCAGTTTTAATTTACCAATGCATATTAGAACTGCTAGTCAGCCAATCATCAGCACTTCAATTTAAAAATTCATGACCCATTCACTCATTTTGAAGGAAAGTGGATCATAAGAACCTGGCCATGTCGAGCGCGATCTTCATCCGGATGTGCCAGCTCAGGGCTGATCCATGTGAAGGCCCTGAAGACAACCACACATGAGAAGCTCCCAATATGAAGATCTCAAGAAAGAGCTGCATCCATAAGCAACAAGACTAATCATAGGAGATGGTACCATGCAGCTGTGTATCCAGAGACCCCTTCTCCATCAGCTCATAAACAATGTAGTGATTCCCCTCATGAACACAGAAACCCAGCAGGGACACAATGTTGGGGTGCCGAATCCTGCCAAGCAAATCCAGCTCATTCTGCCAGCAACCACAACCAAGTCAGTTAAGACAAGAACACAAGAACCCCTCAGCAGTCATCTCAGGCAGCAATGGACAAGAATTGTCACCTCGAATTCCTTCTCGCACTCCGGCCCACCACCTTCCAACCTCTTAACTGCAGCTGTGACTCCGCCATCGAACACCGCTTTGTAGACGCAACCAAAGCCGCCAACACCGAGCACATTGTTCTCACTGAATTTCCCCGTCGCTGCCTCCAGCGCCGGGTACTCAATCATCGCCACAAGCCCCTTCCTGCTCGTCTTCAGTGAGCTGAACTTGCTCAGGATCGGCACCAGCATAATTCCCCTTCCAGTGTCTGCACAATGCAGGTGAGCGGGTGACTTGGGTAATTCAAAAAAGAAGCTCAAGAAATCAGTCACTCGAAGCCGTCCCGCAGACCTGAGCTCCTATGGACCTTGCCGTCGGGCAGGCGGCGAGATCGCCGCCAGAGAACCCACGCATACAACGTGGAGAGGATGATCGCGACGATGGCGACAGAGGCTAGGACGGAGGCGATGACGAGCTCACGGTGGAAATGGTGGTGCCGCTCCACGATTATCACTGAAGAAACAACAGCCAGGCCAGGAGTCAATTCAGGAAGAGGATCAACTGACTACACAGTTACTGCTTTTGGGCGTTGAGAAGATCATTTTTTTTTTTTTGAAAAGGCGCTGAGCTCAGAAGGATTAATTGCTCTAGAGACACATCTGTTTTTTGAACTCAAACCGTCAAACGGAAGAACTGGTTTTATGACAATTAAACTTGCAGCGAAATTTCCGCAACGGTTTTGTTTCTCGAATTTGAACAGAATGCAAGATCCCAAACTGCGAAAGAAAATTTCAGGTCTCAAATCCGAAAACGTTTCCCAGCAAATATGGTTGTGCAAATTGCAAAACAAAGAACAGCTTCCAATACTGGCTCAGGAAATACTTTGCGAGATTCCCACAACAGTTTTCCCCCAAAATCGAAACAATAAACAGAAAAATGCAGAATTTTTTTCTTCTTTCTTCTTGTTCCATCTGAATCCTCAAACCAATCACCTACCGACGGGAGGCGGCGCCGGCGCCGCCGGAGCAACGGGGACGGTCCCATTGGCGCCAGAAGCGGCGTCGACCATGGCGGCGGCGTCGGCGGTGCGAATGTGCTCGGCGAAAGTCGTAGCCCCCAGCGACGACGGCGCGGCCCTCCCATTGGCCGACGACGGGGAGGACGCCAGCATCAGCAGCAGGGCCAAGACGGGAGAGCACCGAAGCGGCAATGGAGGTGGCGCCCGCTGCCTCATGCTACCCACTCGCGCCGCCGCCTCCCTCTCGCGCCTCTCCCCGCTGCGCAGCGGAGTTGTTTACTGGGCTAAAGGCTGGTTCGCAAGAGAGGAGGGAAGAGGGATCCTCCTCTGCCCCTGGGACACGAGATTTTGTAGCTTTGCGGCAATTGGGCATGCAAGAAAGCCACGAGCGAGCGAGAGAGACAAGGAAGAACCAGGCCTCTCTGTTTTTTTTTACAGGCAGAGAGCAGAGCAGCCTGGTATGGCGACGCTGCGTGTGCAGAGCAGTCGGGCTCGGCGACTGGGCGTTTTATTCGGGGGTGCAGGAAGCAGAGACTGGCCGCATGGGCCCCAGTTGCCAGAGAGAGCAGCCATGTGCGGTGGTTACGGGAAGGGCTAGAGCCTGCAGGTCGCTGCGGAATCGAGAATCGGAGCAGAGGTAGAGGAGACGAGGCCGTACGTGGACTTTGTAGTAATTTTTTTTTTGAAAAATCGCTGTTTCTTTGTTAGGGGTGGCCATACGCCTCTTGGATCTTGGCTTCTTCTTGCAATTGCAAAATTGCAAGGTGCAAGTTCTCTCCGCTTTTGGAGCAGTAAGCTACGTGACTGAAACAACACTGATGAAGCATATGACCAGACTGCGGCTGCTTGCTCTCGGGAGCATCTCACATCTCGGCATATGCATTTGCCAAGTCTTTGTTCAGTCCACGTCGTCTGTGTCATCACTCGCAACTTCTTTCTTTTTTAACCACAGTAAGAGCACGTTTATGAGGTGATTGCTTGCTTTGCTCTCGAAAGCATCACTCCCAAACTCCCCGATGCAGTGATTCCTTGGATTTCACTTTTTCCCCTCCAAAGATGAAAGGACAAGAAACTTAACACTAGTACGGGACTACGGATAATACCTGACTTCGCTGACATGAGCAGCAGCCGTTTTCCGTTCAGTTTTTTTACCACGGACGGAGAGCCCCATCCGGCCGGCCAGCATTATTTCCGCGCCTATCCATCCCCCAGGGGAAGGGGGGAATCAATGCGCAGCATCAGTTCTGCCTCTCCGGCGAGGCCCACCGCCGGCCGATGGGCACCACGCCACACCACCCCCCATCAAGGCCGGCGAGCGGTCGCCCTGTGCAACGCACGCAGTGGGCCGTCGTCCTCACAATCTCGCCCTGTACTGTACTCTTCTCTTTCCCCGGTCTACTCCCTCGGTCCTTCCCTGTCCTGAATTGGGTGTGTTTAGATTGGGGAAAGATTCCCCGAAAATACACTGTTCACCAAAAAAATACTGTAGATGAATAGTGATATGTGAGTAGAAGAGGTGGGATGAATAGGGAAAAGTTGGATGAATAGTGGATTTTTGGGGAATATTTGGGAAACTAAACGGGGCTTTAGTAAAGAGAGGACTAACGGGAGCACACTTGGTTTATGTGTCGTATATGAGGAGATTGGCTATATCGCCGTACTTTGGGATGTTGGAATGGATAATGGAATGTCTCGTCCGCCGTCACCACCCCTGCTGTTACTGTTGCTCTAGGGGATGGCGTGAGTATAGTTGGCCATGCAGCCCGAGGCCCGTCGGCCCGGCCCACGACACGGGGTTTTGGCCCGGCCCATGGCATGGCACGGCACGGCACGGCGGCAGCGGGGCCGGGCTAGCCCGGCCCGAGCCGTCGTGCGGGCCATGGGCCGCCACCTCAGCCCGTGGCACGGCACAGGCACAGCCCGGTAAATGGCCGGCCCGGTGCCTCCCAACGTGATTATGTGAATATCAGAATATGTGATACTATGAATGTCTGAATGTGAATATGTGATTCTAAAATCTTGCATTCTTGCTTGAAATCTTGAATGTTGAATACTTGAATGGAACTTTTATATGATTGTGTAGTTGTAATTTGTGAATCTTTGAAAGTTTGAATGTTGATGGGTCATGGGCCGGCACGGCACGAGAAAAGCCCGTCGTACCAACGGGCGGCACGGCACGGTCAATCGGCCCATGGGCCGGGCCGAGGCCGCGGCACGAGGCACGGTGGTGGCACGGCACGGCCGGCACAACGGCACGGCCAGGCACGGCGGGCTGCGGTCCGGCCCGGCACGGTGGGCCGTCGTGCCGAGCCGGCGCGGTCCGTTAGACATGTATAGGCGTGAGGCGGGACATTGGATATTCATCCGACGGTCCGGCTGGTATCCATGAGATGACTGCGATTGTAGTTAGGGCTGGACAACAAACTCGTGGCTCGCTAGCTCGCTCGGCTCGGCTCATTAGTGGCTGGGCTCGGCTCGTTAGGATTTTGTCACGAGCCGAGCTAAGGTTTTAGCTCGATACCTATAACGAGCCAGCTCGAGCTGACTCGCGAGCCATAACGAGCCAGGCATTGTAAAGGCTTCGTAAATAATAGGCATAAGAAAACCTCGTAACTCGTCCCAATTTGTCTATTGTGTATTGAATTTTGCCTTGAATTTGTTAGACCTTAGGGTGCGTTTAGTGACCAAATTTCTCCAATAAAAACACTATTCATCTAACTTTTTCCTATTTACCCCATCCATCCCACTCACATAACACTATTCATCTACAGTGTATTTTTAGTGGACAGTGCATTTTCAGGGAATCTTTCTCCAATCTAAACATACCCTTAGATTTGTTTACAATTTCTTAGACCATATATTTATTTGAAATTTTTTGACATAGATTTTGAGTTTTGAACTTTGAATTTGCCTTCTATATATCTGTTATCTAGCCAGCTCGCAAACGAGTCGAGCTGGCTCATTATCCACCCTTAATTGTAGTGGTGCTGAACCGGATATACAAAAATTTGTCATCCGAGAACGAACGAACGAACTGTCAAACTCCCATGGACGAACGAACGTACGTCCCACAAACGTTCAGTGACCAGTACTACGACAGCGAGACCAGTTCCCAGTAGCAGTACTGCCGGAGGCTTTAAAAAAAAAAAGTACTGCCGGGGAGAAATAAAGATGCTGCTCCGTGCGTGTTTGACCATCCCCCTTCCTTGCTCATGATCTAAAACTTAGATCCCCTTCCTTGCTTTTTTTTCAAAAAAAAAAAATTGAAGCTGATACAGTTGAGTTTCCTCTAGAAAATGTGATCCACGACCGCTCGCTCCTAGTTTGGAAGCCGATAGGAAATCCAGGGCTGCGTTCAGATTAGAAGTAAAAAGTACATTTTCTAGATGAATAATGTACTGAAAAGCGTGTTCTGTAGGTAGGATAAATAGAAAAAATTTATTGAAGAAGTACTTTTTCCTGAATCTGAACACAACCCAATGTTTCACCCTGCGCGGCGACTGTCTTGTCGACCAAACCGAAACGAACGTCTGCTGGGCTCGGGAACACTGCTCGAGCAACTTGAGACCTGCAGGAGCAGGTCGCTGCGTGCGATCCCGTCCCGTAACGGCCAGTGCAGAGCACAGAGAGGGAGACCCAGCCAGCCAGCTGCCGCGCCGACGCCTCGAATGCGATCGCGCGGGCTGCGGGCGGCGCACGGCACCCGGCCGCGACCCGAGCCGCGGCGCGCATCGCGTCCATCATCACGGATTCACGGGGGGACACGGGTGGGCGACCCGCGCGGTACGGCAAAAGGGCACGCCCGAGCTGTGTGCCATTGCTACCACACGTACTACACGTCCTCGCACTAGCAGGACCGGTCGAAGCGGGCAGGCAGGGGCGCGCGGGCCGCGGGCGAGACGAGACGGACGAGTTGGCTCGGGCGGCGTTTGCGATCTCTCGACTCGAGGCCACCGTGTGCCGCCATGATTCGGTGATTATTGGTCGCAATTATATACGTTTGCAATTATATACGGTCGAGGGATTTTTTTTGCGATCCCCCACAATGATCGCGCGGGGGTTGTTTGCGAACCAAGTGTCATGTCTACCTCGCTGGAAACTCGCGATCCGAGTTATGATTACAAATTAGTACAACATTTCTTTCTCTCTCCCTTTTTTTTAACAGAAAAACGGAGAGCAATCATTTGTTAGTTCGAAAATGTCAGCGCGGCTGAATTTATGCTAAAAATGTTGACAGTGATATGCTAATAGCCAAGGGTGACACAAGTATTTCGGTGTTCCGTGGCTAGGTAGCTTACGAAATCTCACCGGCGCTCATATTTATGGTTTCCTTCTCTTTTTTTTTAATGATGCCGTGCAGACGTGCAGTAAAGACAGGAGCGACAGCAATACAGACCTCAAATGGTATATATGGACGTGGTCTGGTAGGGCTTCTCAACAAGTTTTTCGGTCGCATTTTGAAGCCATACCAAACGGATAACTCTAAAAAGCTTCACCATTTAAGGAGGGAAGAAGCTATCAGATGGTTTACAATAAACATTGCCTAAATTGGTAAGGCTAAAGTATCCACATTATATTTTTTTAAAAATCCATTTTAGCAAATGTTTTTTTAAAGAACTTCAGTTCCACATAAAAAAAGTTACGCTTTCCGCCTTTCCCATTGAAGCCAAGTCGAAGCTGTATAAGGGGGGAAAAAAAAAAGAAGCTAAATCCATAGGAAGCAGGCTCATATCCGAGTCATGTGGGTTAAGACAGTTCAGAATTCGTAGTATTCAAGCAAGAGATTCAGTGTGTGGTACCGCATCCGAATAGAATCCAGATTCATAAAGTGCATATATGGTGTGTTTAGTTGCTCGCATGAGCCTTGTTTGCACTAGTGGATCCATATAAAGTCAAAGATATTTTTTTTGGAGGTAAAAGAGAATAATGTTTGGTTACATGAATGAATGGATTAAAAACAACTCTTGTTCTGGCTAGACTGATGTACACTAATTAGGGTGTATTTAGATTGGAGAAGATTCCCCGAAAAAACATTGTAGATCCGAAAAAACACTGTAGATGAACAGTGTTCTATGAGTTGGAGGGATAGGATGAATAGCAAAAAGTTAGATAAATAGTGTTTTTTTGGGAATCTTCTGGTATCTAAACACACCCTTAGTCGTCTTTGTTCATGTAGACTCAGCGGATGCACTGTTGCATTGTATCTGTTTTCGACTTTCGAGCCATGCAGGTTTTACGTGCATCCGACCATGCAACCAATAAAATGCCTGTGTTCAGGTTTCCAAAAGTACTTTTTACTTCCTATTCATCCTCCACACAGAACACGCATCCCCAAAAATTCCTTTTTCACCTTTCCTATTCATCCTCCTCACATAACACGCATTCCAGAAAAAAAGTATTTTTTTCCCACACTCACCTGAACACAGCCAATATCATCAAATATCTTTGCAATGAATAGTGTATATGTTCTTACAACTAGCAACATTTTCATGGTCACTACATCGAGCCAGCATGTTTAACGTCATGCGAGTAATCAAAGACACACTAGAAAAGTTTGCCTATGTCTGTAAAAATATTTATTAAAAAATAAATTGTCAAAGCACATTGAATTTAAATTCATTCTCTAGAAGCATTTTATATTTTGAATTGCGGAGTATTTTTTTAAGTATATCTTTTGTTGAAATATGAACATTTAATTTTTAAAATTTTCTTTCTGTAAAACTTTTTGGAATTTGGAACAACATTTATGTTGAAAAGTTTTAAATTTGAAGATGTTTCGGCATTCGGAAGTTAGATTTCGGGTAATTTGGAAAAGTTTTGGATTTAAAGTGTGATCTATGGTAAATTTGTTCATTTTTGAAGTTTTGAGCTACTTTAATTTCATAAATTTGAAGGTGTTTCGTGTTTGGACGTTATGTTTAACAGGTGAATTGGAAAGAGCTTTTGATTTAAAGTGTGATGAAAGAAATTTATACCAGCAAATTCAAAAAATTCAGAGATATTTTCTAATTTCCTTGCATAAATATTTATATTTAAACAGAAGATATATTTCAAAAGGAAAGATACAACACATTCTAAAATCTGAAACTTTTCCACCAACAGAATTATGAAATTTTACATGCTTTGATAATTCATTTAATACAAATAGTTACATGACCACGATATATAATAAAGTTATAGATTATTGATTTTGATATTTTGACGAAATTTGATATTATACACCTTTTAATAAAATTATATATTTTGAATATTGACATTACATGGTTGACACCATCACCCAAAATATTTTATACATGTTACAAAAATAAAAGATAAACATTATAAATGAATGTATTAGATCATTCAAAAATTAAATTAGAACATTTAAAATTATATTTGTTTAAGTAAATAAATTTAGAAATAGTTTAAATAAAATAATATGATATTATATTGAAGAAACAAAATAAGAACTAATGTAACATATCAATTTAGAAAAATATTTAAAAAATATTTGTAGTTTTTTTAAAATATAATTGTGGTGGGTCCCATGTAATTCGATTAGCGGGGCCCATATATGGTGGGACCCACTTGTGGGTCCCATATCCATGGTGGGGCCACTGTGGGACCCACATCCCTGGCCCCATGGGGCCCACAGTGGGGTCCACTTGTGGGACCCACATCAGCGGGTCCCACATGCGGGGTCGATTGCCCTAGGATTGCTAAGGCCGAACTTGGGCGTCGTCGTGGCCGATCCGACGGCCGAGTTATTGCGGACGATGTGGCGCGATGCGGTACCTTGGTTTGGGTCCAGTTTTCATAGTATAGAGATAGAGATGTGACATGTATATGATGTTGTTGATATCTATTTCAAGTTCACAACAATGTAGGTCTATGGGACCTCGTGCATGTACATTTTTTCTTTAGACAAACTTCGTGCATGTACATGATATCCTCTAACAGAGAAAGGCCGCCGTTTGGGCTGAGTACATATGTCCCCAGTTTGTGAAACATTGAGCCCACTTTAACACCCATCAACCTGGGCCACAAAATAATGAGGAAGCATTGGAGTCAGATCATCTGTGGGCCTTTACAAGAAAACTGGCCCGTCATGGGCCTTACAAATGGCAATAGCAGCCACGGATACGAGAGAGAGTATCAGAGTCTCAGAGAGCATGTCCGTCTGACGAAGTTCCTAATCGGAAGCTGGAGATTCGAACTGCCACAACCTTGACCATGAACGTTTCGCAATTCCCACGTCTTTTCTATTACGAATACCTAGCCCGCCGCCTCTTTGTAGTATTTATTCTCACAGTTGGCTAGTCTGTACAAGTAAGGCTATGTTCAGGTTCCCAACTATTCACTATTTATTCTAACTTTTTACTATTCCCCCCTCACAAAACACGTTTTCCAGCGAATGCTACAGTATTTTTCTTATGGTACAGTATTTTTTCCTACAATCTAAACACACCCTAACCTATTCTTTGTAGACAAAGTCCTCACATCCGCCACGATGTTATTTCTTTTTCATCTGAAACAGAGGGCTGTGTTTAGATTGAAAGAAGTAAAAGGTAGTTTTAGATGAATAGTACACTAGGAAGCGTGTTCTGTGAGTGGGATGAATAAAAAAAACTTGTTGAAAAGGTACTTTTTTCTGAATCTGAACACAGCCCTGGACTCCTGTGTTCAGGTAGTGTTAGAGGATCCAGAGCCATTGAGAAATTTGGCATCTAATTGTCCAGCCCATACTCCCTCAGTCTCAATAGACTACAATCATAGATTTAGACCAAGTCAAAAAAAATTAACAAAACTCATATAAAATGCTATTATTTTTTTTAGCCATAAACATATTTGATGTAAAAATACATCTTATATAATCGACTGAATTGTCTAAATACAAGGATCGCACCATAGATTAATTGATACCCAACACATCGAAACCAGAATCTTTATTCCTGAAAACGTGTGTGCTTCACTAGTTTAACGTAACTGAAGCCACCAGAGTAGCTCAGAGCTTCATCTTGGCCACGGTAGCCTTTTCCCTTTTCGCGTCAAGGGTTGACTTTGAACCTGATCTCGTAGTCGCGCACAGGTTGACTGTGTCCACAATGGCAAACTGGCAGCGCACTGCAGCAGGCCTGGTCATCAGTCATCACGCGTCGTGCGAGACTAGACACTGCACTGCCGGGACGCCGTTCGACTCAACGGTACTCGACTGGCCGGGGCAAACTCCGTCGATCCACCCACTGTAGTAGGTGGAGCCGTGGATGGGAGGACCATGACTCCATGAGCATGCATGGGCATGGCCCAGTAGACGGTTGCTACCTGTGTGTTTGCTCCGATCCCATGATGACACCGCATGTTTATCTCGTTTTTCTCGAGGCGGACCGGGTTCTCGGCAGGCAGAAACGCCGCTACATGCGGTTTCTTCGAGCATCAGCCGTCCACCTCGTCTATCGCCTCGCGTAGGCTTCCAGTTTGTGAGTACGTACCCCTTCTGCTGACCACACAAACGATGAAACGCGGCAGTACGAGGGTTGCCCACAAGATGGTAAGCACGCGTTGGCGTGTTTGACTGTTTATTAGCTTGCCTCTTGGAGGCGCCACGGATGTTTGTACTGGCACCGGGGATCAGGGTTTTTTTTTGCCGTGGTTTTAGCTGTTCTCAAACCTAAAAAAACCGATCCGGCTAACTGATAGTAACAGTTTGCTAGGCTTGGTTTGGGAGCGGTAACCGAGATTTTTTTGCAACCAGGCCGGACCGGTTTGGTCGGGACCGGTTCCCGACGGTTTGTTAACCCTGCTGGGGATGCACCGAACAGATGCCACCTCTGCCCGATCAACGCAAGTACGCAACACACATCGTCCGTTCAGTAGAGAATATCACGTGAAATCGTGGCTATGGCCAGCTGCTAGCCGATTCGATCCACAGCTCTAAACTCCTAGTGCACACGGGACAAAAAAGTGCACAGCGAGTGAGGATCGCACTCGGATCCGCACGGTACCCTTTTACGGTCCATCGAAGAATGATCAGACACCATGACGTGTCGATTCTTCACGTACGCAGGCTGCACGAGCATCCCCCAAGCAGACAGGCTACAACCAACGAATTACTAATCCGGCACCTCTGAAGCGCCCAAGGCCCCAAGCAAAGGTAGGTACTGCGTTTTTTCACGGCCACTCGTTGGTGAGAAGAATACTGAACGGAGGCCCGGAGACCTGTGCGTGCGTGACTGCGTAGTGCGTACATCACCGGTCACCACCGAACACCTGCACCGTCTCGAGACCGCACGATTAGATAAACACAGCAGCACGCCGCGTTCCGGAGCCCCCGGCGGCCGGCCTGGCCTGGCATGGCATGGCATGGCCGGGCCGAAAGCAACGTGAGCATACAGATCACAGGCGCCAGGTGGACCGGACCGAGCTGCCGACGCTTGCGAAGCACACACTCGCCTTATCCACGGCGACAGCGACGGCAGAGACGAGAGCTCTGAGCTGAGGGAGTAGTAGGTTCCGTGAGAGGAACAGCGAAATGCTGCCACCGATTAGCGATAAACTCCAGTGGATGCATGCCTAGACGGCACTCCCAGGCACATATTCTTCTCGCCACAAAGGAAACGGAAGGCTACAAGAGAGAGAGCAGAAAGAGCAGGGAGGCAGAAGGCACCGGGTTGCTGACGCTGACCCCCCAGAGACGGCCAACGAATCCAAGAGGCAGGGGGGTTTCTCGTCAGCTCCAAGATCCATCCATCCAATGACCCAGCGTCGTTTTCACTCGGTTGGGCCGTGACAACAGGGGGGGACTACTACAGCAGTGGTGGATTAACAAGAAAGCGGCATCCACAAGAAAACAACACTAATTCTTTCCAGTAAAATACACTAGTAAAATACCACAAGAAATGACTGAGGGGAGGCTGCTGAAACAACAGGGGGTACAACGGTAATCCTGACGCCACAGGATTGCGAAAGCTCCACCAAAGTTCAGGCAGAGTCAGCCATCCCAAGCCTCAGAGCATATCCAGTGGGAGCTCCAAAATAGGCCTCTATTCTAAATTTTAGGAGTCAAAGCAAAAAAACTTCTCCAGTAGGACTCCTAAACTCTCTCCTATTTTACATACCCTTCCAAATTTGCCCTCCAAGCCTCTAGATTTAGGAGCCTCTCATCCTCCCTCTCAGACCATCATCCTCCTTCTCAAACCATGGACCCCATCATTTTTCATACCTCACTAGTGTATGGATGCATGCCTCACCGGAGTTGGATGCAAATTTAGGCTCCTAAATTTTACATATGAGATTGTAAAATAGAATTTGGAGCACAAATTTACCATCCCCACTGGAGATCTCATACGCCACAAAATTGCCTTCATGTTTCTTTTCTTCTTTTTTTTTTGCGTCAAAGAAGAGGGCGGATTTGTTTGGGAGATGGAAAAAAATTCCGCCACCAGGGCCACTCCACGCCACCGGCAGGCGCTTTTATAGCGGGAGCACGCCCATCGCCCCATGGCCACACGGAAACCCAAGGCCGCTGCCACCTCCCTCTCCGTCCAGCCACCTACTACCTTGCGTGCTACGCCTCACTTTTACCGAACCACCCCTCGGCCTCTCTCCCACTGACACCTTAGGGCCTGATTGGATGCCTCCTTCCGGCCACAGCCAGGCTGCGCAAATGCAAGTTCCCTCTGATTGGATACCTGCGTTACCTGTTGGACCTGGCCAACCGGATGCAGAAGCCACGCCCGCGCGTGGCTCCCGGGATACAAAGGCTGTGTTTAGCTAGGAGGCGAGGAAAGAACTTTTTTTTAAGCGTGTTCTGTGAGTGAGATGAATAGGAAAGTTAAAAGGAGTTAAAGGAAAACTTTTCTGGAAAGCGTGTTTTCTGAGAGAGATGAATAGTAGAGTCCAAAAGAACTTCTGGAACTAAGGCCCTGTTTGGATCCTCCAACAAAACTTTAGTTCCTAAAGTTTAGCAATATTAGATCCAAACACGTTTGACTAATACTTTGCTAAAGTTTAGTTGGAGTCTAAAAAAACATTTAGCCTTTAGCAAGTCCATAGGTGCTAAAACCTGCTAAAACTGATCAAAGACTAAAATACCCTCCCATTAACCACCCTCTCTCCCTGTGATGCACTCCTCCTGAGGGCTCGCTCTTTTTTCCGTTCGACTACTATCCGTTCGACAGATTTTTTTTCTCCCATCATATTACCAGGAGGCGTAGAGCTTTTAGCAAGAAAAAAACATATAACAAGTCAACGACTATGTAGCAGTGGAGCGCAACAGAAAAAAAAAGATGCCAACACAGCACTGGAGGGTGGCGTGAACAGATCAGGGGTAAGTGTGGGGGTTGGGTCAAATGGGAAGGTAACGTGGTCATTTCAAAGAGTTTAGCAAGAGGATTGAAACACCGCTTGCTAAAGTTTAGCAACCTATGGTTTAGTTTACTAAAATATACTAAAGAATGTTAGCATGCTAAACTTTAGTTGGAGGGAATCCAAACAGTGCCTAAACACTGGCGAAAAAGAATCACCGTTTCTGGAGGGTCAGGCTCCCACCATGCAGGTGGAGCACGTGGGGACGCTAGGCAGTGACTGAAAACTGCTTTATGCATGTTGTAAAACAGGCAACCCGCTAGCCTGGTTGCCAAGAACGAGCCAAGTTCAGTAGAGAAGCAAACCAATCAGGCCAGCATCTCCAGCAGATCGTCCATCCCGCTCGCCATCACGTTTTTGGCCCATCGCACAAAAGCTGCCCTCCAGCAGGCACGCCATCGTCCTAGCCATCCCTGTGCACCCGCCATATGGCTTGCTTCCAACGGCAAATGTAGCGGACCGCAGCGCCTGGCCATCCCAGCTTCCAACATGTCCTCCTGAGCCTGACAAGGCGGGCCCAACATTGGTATGTGTTGTTTTGCTTCAAAACTCAATTCCTTCTCCCCCTCTTTCATAAATTCAATAAACTACTATTTCAAGCTTCTAAAATCAAACATATTTTATGCTAATAGAATAAATAACAAAGAACACATTTTAACTAGGTTCAACTTAAAATCTCTTATGCATTTTGAATTAAAATTCCTCAAAGTTAAAAATTCTTTAAATTTTAGGTATTGATTTTATTCTTAAAATTTAGTTAAAATATATTTTAATTCATGTTGAATTGGATAATAATAAAACATAGGACAATAAGATTTGGAAGATAAGATTTGGCTATTCTGCTGGAAGGTTGAGTAATATGTATAGATAATTTTTTGGAGCGGATAGCCAAATAAACTTACGGAACGTCGAATTTGGATAGTCTGCCTGTCCAAACGGATAGCCACGGGATTCCGTCCCTGCTGCGCCGGTACGCGAAGGCGCGGAAAGGCCCTGCCGGAGGGCCCACCACCTCGCCTGTCGGCCTCCCACGAGAGCGACCGCGTGCCTGGAGTAGCTCTCACTGACATGTTGGGACCAAAATCCGGGCCCACGTGTAAGAGAGACGGGCGTTGGGTCATGGTGGCAGGCCGTGACGCCGCGCGCGGCGAGTAGGAGAGTGTGGTGGTGGCGAGTAGGGGGGGAGGTGGTCGTGGTGGGCCCGGGCTGGGTTTTAATTATAATTATTTTACGTGGCTTTTATTCCGCCGTTTAAAAGGGGCCGGACCGCCACGCCGTGGCTTTCGTTCGCCTCCACGCCCCCCTCATTCCCACCGCTCCCACCCACATCCACCTCGCCTCCTTCCTCCTCCCTCTCCTCTCTCTCTCTGTGCACGGTCCCCAGGTCAGCTCGCCATGGCAGCCGTGGACGCCGAGTCCTGCGCGGTGGTCGCAACGGCGGCCGACATCATCTGCTCGCTTCGCGGTGCCGACCTCGCCGGGTGGACGCCGCCGTGGCGCAAGGGCGACGCGGAGGCACCGGCCCTTCCTTCCGCCTGTGACGGTCGCCAGGAGGCGGGCGAGGAGGAGGGCGGCGACGCGGGGGGCCTGGCGGCGTGGCCAGCCATGGCGCGAGGGAAGCGCTCGCGCTCCCGGCGAGCGGGATCCCCGTCGGCCTCGGGCTCCGTCTCCGCTGGTGCGGCGGCGGCGGCGGCGAAGGAGGACGTCGAGGAGAAGAAGAAGACGAAGAAGCAGGGGAGGCGCGGCGGCGGCGCCCGCGGCAGCCCGGCGTCGCCGCTCGACTACAGCGGCGGGTCCGGGTCCGGCGCGTCCACCAGCGGCGGCGAGGACGGCGCCTTCTGCTCCCAACCGCCGCCTTCCACCGCCGTCGCCGCCTACGATGGCGCGGCGGCTCCCTCGGCCCCCACCGCAACCGCAGCAGCAGCACCCAACAAGGTACGTACGTGCGTGCGTGTGTGATTCGTCGTCGCCTACCTCGCGTCCACCCGTCCCCTTCTCCTGTTGGTTTGGTCGCCTGCTGCTTCTGTGGGCGGTCGGTTGCTTTCCGCGCTCGCGTTCGTGCCCTGCCCGCTCCCCCCCTGACGGGTCGGGTGGACGGACGAAACTGCCCCTCCGTGTCAGCACCACGAGGATGACTTCCCGATGACACATCCATCTCTTTTCCTTCCCTCTCCTCCTCCTCCTCCGCTTTTTGTTCGCGCGACCTTTTCCCAGTCTCGCCACCACCACTTTCTCCTCGATGGTGATTCGCCGCCGTGTGGCCACCGGATACCTCACGGATCTCCCGTCAGGACCGTCCCTGGATTCGCACTCGCCGCCGCCGCCGCTCTCCTTTCCACCGTATGGTGGCGTTACCACTGGGCAATCGTTCCTGGGATTCTATTCGTCGCCGCCCGTGTCGTACGTACGCGTGCGTCGGGTCGGGTTCGCCGCGGTTGGTTGACTCCCGACGGCGGACGAGGGCAGCACCGGCAATTCACACGGGTAGTTGGGTGAGGGGGTTTCCCACTCGACTCGACTCGACTCCCCGCACGAGCCGCGGTCGCGGCTTCCGTGCTCCGGCTGCTCCGCTGTCCCCTTCCCGTGGGTGTTTCTGGCATTTCCTCCATGCTTATCCCCCTGCTGCGTACTCCTGTACTCCTCCGTCAAAATAGATGTCATTCTCGTTTCCAATAAAAACAGCATATTTAGCATTAACCAATTATGTATAAAATAATATTAATATTTATAGTACATCATTAGTATCATTAGATAGATATTTGAATCTAGTTTTTTAACAAATTTATTAAAGATATAAATATTACATATATTTTTTTACAAATTGAGTCAAATTGAGAAAGTAACATGTGCACGTATCACGTAGCGTCGTCTCTAAAACGTCGTCCTTTTAGCGACGGAGGGAGTACGTAGTCAAAACGAAACGGCGTGCTGCGCTCCGAAGGGCCAGCATGTAGCTCGGTGCGTAGGCGACGGCGATTGGCCGGCGAGTGGCCGGGTGGCGTTGCGTGCTAGCGTAGGCGCTACTGGTCTCGCGATCGTGGAGGCAGCGCCCCCTGGGCCAGTCGGGCGCTGACACGTGTCCGCGTGGCACGCCGGGGCCACATATGAGTGTGATTGCGTTTCGAGTTTTGGAATTAGTGGGGGAATTCGCAATTTGGTTATTGATTGCCAACAGATAAAGGTGACGACGGACGGGCGAGGCCAACATGTCGTCGAACTTGTCCGCGTCCCGCGCTGCCTGCTTGTTCTCTGTCCGTCCCGTACCGTGCTTCATGTGATTGCCTAATCGAGATGCAGCTCCGGCTGCAATTGCAATCCTGGTAGGAGTTGGGTGGGGTGCCTTTCTGCAGTGAACGCTAGCCATGCCATGCTCGTTCCTACCTGTGGGGCCAACTTTCTTTTTTTTTAAAAAAAATGTAGATAAAGAACATGCGTCCTGTGTTGCTTTCTACGCCTGTTTCCTGTATGGACTTTTCCAGGGCTAGCTCTAGTGTACTCTAGCGTGTGTATTGTGGTCCGCGTTGGTTGCTCATGCCCGCATCCCACTCTACTACCAGCGTCTCGTCGTATGCTTTGTTGTACTGAACTAACCGGGCGTGTTCTTCCTTTTTGTGCAACCGCAGGTGGGTGGCCTCCCCGGACGGCGGTCGATCCTCCCGGTGCCGCCGCCTCGGCCGGCTGGGCAGCGGCCACGGAAGAAGATGGTAAGCTGCTCTCCTTTCCTCTCCTCTCAATTCTCAAAGCACCACACGTGAAACGGTGAAAGCACATTAGACACGGAGGGAGCAAGAAAGCCGAGCCGGTGGCCTACTGCCTACTGGCTTCACCTTGGCCCAGCGCACAGCGCAGGACATGGGCGCTGGCGCTGCGGATGCTGGCTTGGCTTTCGTTCCAACCTTTGAATGCGTCTCACCAACCTGCCGCCGACCCGCATCATTCACGGCATCTGCTCAGGCCGGCCAGGCAAAAGGTAGCCTTTGGCCTGGTCAGTGTCTTCACTCACAGACTCTCACCCAGTGGTAGTAGTGGAAAGGCTGACCGAATGCTTGCTAGTGCTACCGTAGCGTAGGCTGGAATAAATGCCTTGCTGGCACAGGCACAGCCCTCAGGCCCTGCCATTGGAAGGAAAGACCGAAAGAGGGGCGTGAGGCAAAAGTGGCATCGGATCCTGAGGACAAAAGTGTCAAAGGTCGCCTGCCCGAAAAGATCGAAAAACACACACACCTCATCATCACCGGCTACCCCGCGGCCAAAAAGATCGCGCGTCTTGTTTAAACAAAAGCAAGCTGGCCTCTGTACTACCCCTGTTTGTCGTGTGACAACCTGCTCAAAATTTTCGCTGTGGTTTTCGCATTGCAGAGGCTCCCGGAGATCCAGCATCTGGTGGTGTCGCTGTCGGTGGAGAACGACGCCCTCCGCAAGGTCAATACCTGATTCATCTTTTTTTTTCGAACAAAATACCTGATTCAACTTCGATGACATCTTTGATCCTTGACGTGTGTTGGTTCTGTGCCGGATTTGCTGACATGTTTGTACATGGGCAGGAAATGAAGGAGCTGCAGAGGGCTTGCACGGCACTGTCCAAGGAGAACGGCAAGCTAGAGGTTAGTGACACACCATCAGTCTTTGAACCCCATTTCGTTTTCGTGCACATGTGGCATCCAGGACACCATATATATGCTTTCGACGTTGGGACCAGCTTGTTGAGTAGTGCATGCAGGCATGTAGCATAGAAGAACGAGAAGAAAAATAATGTTTCTGCAGTTGGTGTATCTTAAAGCGTAAGTGATGACTGATGATACTAAACTTTCAAAACTGCAACTACTAGGTTCGGATCAGCCTCCCATAGAAGCCCGTGGTCCCTGGTATTATGTGCTTTGATAGTTTTTTAAGCCCCTTTGACACCTTGATTCGTAGGTGTTCCTAGAACAGTGTCACGGTGCGTTGGTTCGGTTGGAACTTGAAAGAGAGCTCCATTTGGCTCTGCATCCAGTGTCACTGTGCGTTGGTTCGGTTGGAACTTGAAAGAGAGCTCCATTTGGCTCTGCATCCCTCTCAACAACCGTTGGCCTTGTGAAACGAATAGCGATGCTGATAAGCATAGGGCAGTGGCAGCCGAGGGTTTAGATGTCAACCTCCATGCCTTTTGACTTGGATTCCCAGGTTTGCCAAGCACGCTATGAACTACAGTCTTGCGTGCGGGCCAGGTGGAGAGCTGGCCCCACCTGCAGCGACTCATTTTGATTTAGGGGTCGTTAGGACTTGGAGATGCCATCTGCCCAGATCCCGTCCGTGTGACTGTACTCCACTTCCACTCATGATATCACTGCCAGGCCAACAAAGGAGAGCCCGGGTTTGTGGATGCGTGTCGTGGTGTGCAAGGGGTTGATGTGTGACGCACTAGCCGAATTCCTGAGCTCTTTGGCTAGTGTCTAGAGATGCCGATGCCCGGATTCGTTTGGAGTTTGGACAACGTCCGGTCGTTGATCTTAAGCAACTAACTTTTTTGTAGGAAGATTTGGTTCGTCTTCCTTATATGTGTAGGTCAGATGGAGTTTCCATCTGCATGTGGCAGTTTTTTCTAAGCTTTCCTAGGGAAGCCTCAAGCTATTCTTTGTGAAGTAAGATAAGAGTACTAGTAATCTATTAGAAGCTCAACTGCAAACTAGTTTCTGGCCAAACTGCCTGCCCATGGAGGCCAAGTTCTTTCGCCAGAAACCCCCCTCCTGAGCATGCACTAGCAGGTTGTAACAGATGCTGCTGGGTGGCACTCGGCGCCCTACCTGTGTCCGCAACCGACGCAGCGAGGTGTTCAGCGACTGTTGAGTGTTGACGCACGCTTCGGGTTGTGCTGGCCGTACACGGCCTAGAATCTTTGCCAATAAAGAAACCAAGTTGACAGTCGCCCACCCCTATCCCACCCACCCAACAGCCGGCCAGCACGCTTGCGAACCACCTGTCTGCCTGCCCTGGCTTGGATGCACACCAAACTCGAATCCCGGAAACGATAACCCCGTGGGCTTCTTTAATGCCCTCACGCGCCTGTGTCACCGTGTGTTCTTTGCTGTATGATTTCAAAGAGATGAATATTAAATGACGTCCGTAACAATAACCAACTGGATGGTCCCTGGTTTGGTTGCTCTCCCCTTATCTGGCAGGAGAAGAGGGTCTCTGCAGTACACACCGCACTGTGATGGCAAGACACCCTGGACCTGCTGAGTCCTGTACCAATGAATCCATCATGATGGCAGTTCATACATCCTTTAATTTTAGCCGTAACAGCCGCTTAACTCGCGCCAGGAATGATGCTATTTCAGCCTCTGGGGACTGCATGCGTCTAGTTCGTTACAGTCCTTCCAGAGTGTATGCATTGCTCGTGTCTGCATGCTTAGTTCGCTTCAGTTGGCTGCAAATTTCGTGCATATTGTATAACCATTCATATGAATATACGTACTACTCCTAATAGATAATTTACTCTCCGTCACAGTTTGCCTTTTGGAAACAAAACGCTTCTTTATCTGTGATATTGCGATAGCTGACATATTTTTTGCTCACCATTTTGCAGACAAGGTTAGACCATTCAAGTAAGCGGAAAGGGGTGATCTCCACGGGGAACAACAAAGGGAAGCCACAGCCTGATCATCAGCACGCCGCTGAGCAGGAAGCTCAGAACGGTTTCGCGCTCCCTGACCTCAACCTCCCGGCAGACGCCTGACGACTGAAATTCGTTGGTGGCTACAATCTTCGGATCGATTAGCACGCTAACCTGATAATTAACTGTACATAGAAGACGAAGCTGGGCAGAAGGGGTTCTCGATTCTGATCACAAGCGAGGATACTGAAGAAATGGAGTCTACGTTTGTTTCATAAGCTGTTGAAACCTAGGTTTTAGAGCTGTCGCGATCCTCCGGTCTGAATGATGTTGTTGACGTTCAGATAGGATGATCGATTTACCTTTCGTTTTCTGATTAAGGTTCTTTAGTTGGTGCCCCGCGCCTCTGTGTGGATCATGGATGCGCAGAGGGATATATATTTAATATTTTCATATGTAGCTAAGGCTTCGAAAATGAACACAAGATTTAGCTTGTTTTCATCTAAACATATATATACCTCAAGCATTTGATGCTGTTTTTTTTACGCTGTTGATGATACGATGGCGGTTGTGAATGTATCATTTCCCCCAAGTTTTTTTTCTCTCATCATCATGCTATCCTAACGCGTTTGTGGATACTGGTTCAGAGGTTTCCATAGTGCTTTTTACGGCTTTGTTTAGTGTTGTTTCCATCACCGAATGTCACGATCGTTCTCTAAAGATATGTAGCAGAATACTCCTATTTTTAATCACTTGTACATAGAAAACTGTCTAGCTATATATTTCTTTTAACACGTCGCAGTAGTGTTAACTAAAGAAAAAATTGTATCGGCTAAGGAGCGAAAAAATTTTTAACCGACTTTGTGCCCGGTACTAAAGGTCTATTTTATTCTATTTTATGCTAGTGAATGGTCTAGCTGTGATAACATTATTACTATATATACTAAAGCTCCAAATTTGGAGAGCTCTCATAAGCCTTGGCCCCACGTGGGATCCGCGCACTAGTTAGGTGAGCCCACGTGGGACCCATGTCCTGTTTAGGTGGGACCCACGTGGGATCAGCAAACTATTTAGGTGGGGCCCACGTGGGTCCCATGTCCTGTTTAAGGTGGGACCCACGTGTTTCATGTGGGACCCGTGTCGGACCCACCCGCATACTATTAAGATGAGACCCACACACGTTCGGTGGGGCCTACTTAATAGGACCCGCAGTACTATTAAGCACCTTTATTATTTTTAAAAAAATTATCGATGATGCCTTTTCTATTATTTGATGTAATTTTGTATAGAAAAGGATAACTATTTTTGTAAGAAAATAATAATTAACTCCTCTCTAATAGGTCAATTTTTTATTTTGCTTTCAGTTCGTAAATTCAAAAAATTAACTGAATTATCATTCATTACTAATTTTATCTTTTCCTCTATCAATATAAATACCACTGTAACATAGCATGTCAATTTTTTTAGATATTTTTTCTTCTAACACCTAAAAGTGAACGAATCCGTAAGCAAAGAGTTATAGAATGCTTAGATGATCATTAAGATTAAAAAATATCTAAAATCAAAATTTAATTGAATGGAGTAAGATAATAAATATATGTACTTTATATTATTTCAAGTGAACATGTTTTGTTTAGACGCGCATCGCGCGTGAACCTGCCTAGTTGTAATTGCACCATTAGAGAAAAACGATACGCTAAAGGAAATGCAACAAAAGAGTAAATGACTTCTTCAGCCCACTCTCGAAGATGGTAGTCATGGACTGAGGCCTGAGGGCAACGTGGCAGGGCTAACTGGTCAAGGCCCAAGAAAGCAAAAATGCTCACATAGTAAACTCACACTGCATTTTCAAAAAAGAAAAGATAAGAATCACACTGCATTTGCTACTCCAGAGTTTCACATTACAGTTGCTCAGACACTTCGAATTATATGCCAAACCACTCATTCTTTGTTCTTTGAGGGTGCGTTTAGTTGCGTGCACCACATGATCCATGTATGGAAACTAGGTGAGATGGTCTCATCCTCGATGAGTTGATACTACAATTCACCCAAAAAAAAATATTATTATATTGAATCATTCCATACATGAAACAAATGACACAACCAATCAAATACACCCTTATAGGATAAACATTTGGTTTCTGTTTATACATATATAAATTTACATCAACCTCACGACATACAAGCCTAGAAATAAAATAAAACCACATGAAATTTCTTGGGAGATCGTACCTGCGTTCTCTATTGCCACCAGTTTTCAATGTTCACGCCCTCGTCGTCAAGAAGGAAATAACTTGAAGGCGATGCACTAAGGGTGAAGCGTCAATTATAAGGATCAAAAGGCCATAAGGAGCGAGTCATGCACTTCAAAGTAAACAAAAGATGCGTAGCTAAACTATGAATCACGTTCGCAAAATGATCATATATAACTCGTAATAGTCATGAAGACATGAATCAATCATACCATAACTTTTAAGGTAAAACCTAACTGACAGGTAACAAAGAACCCACGAAGAAACCTAGTATCTTGAGCAGGCAGTAAACCGTAAATGCACACATCAGAAAATCCGCTTTGGAGGAAGCATCTATCCTGACCGATGGTGTCACTGCCTACTAGAGTGGTCCTTGAGGGAGTGGAACCTCTACCGCTTGCCGAAAATGATGTCAGGTTCGTAGTACTAGTAGTCATTAGAGAGACCAAGGAAGGAGAAGCATAACGAGTGCGACATAGATGGTGTAAAGAAAACAAACCTGGTCCGACTAGATATTAATAAGCTAGTCTAATATTAGCTAGAATCACAACATCTTTAAAAATAAAGGATCATATGCATATAACAATATTCTAATATAGGGGAAAAGGAACGAAATACGAAAAATATCACTAACAAAGATTCAAACCCTTATAAAAAAATGCAATAGAAACTTCATTATTAGAAAACGTAATACAAAAGCTAAGGATCTCCCTTCTAGCAACAGTAAAGAACTGAAACTATCTAGTATCTAGTATACCATTTTGCTTGAAAACGAAAATATCTACCGTACCTCTGAAGAAAATAAAAAGGTGAAAGCCCTCCCTTGCTTAAGGTTAAGCATGATCCCGGTAATAACGCCATGTAGCAACCGCCGTCGCTGTCTTCCCAGTTCCCCCCTCCTCCGCGCCAAAGCCGAGGCCGACGCCGACGCGTCAGGCCACGGTTGGACCCGGGCCCACACGGCCTGCTGCCATTCCTCGTCAAAATCCAGCGGGCCCCACGCGCGTGGCCCAACGCCCGCTCCTCGTCACTGTCCGGCCCTCCCTTTTCTAGCCCACTCCATAAAAAAAAATATCACGCTTCGAAGGCGTGGAGGGCCCACTGCGCAGTGCCTGAGCAGGGCTTTCCCCCTCCAAGTAGATAGCGGGTGGAGATCCGGTGAGGCTCGTTAAAAGAAACGAAAATGGACGCGTCACGGCTCACGAGTCTCTTTCTGTGGACACAGTCTTCTTTCTCAAAATATTTTTTTATGCAAATAAAAAAGCATAATAAAATGATTATCAAACTCAGTCTGGTGTGATAACGACGACGTGTGCAGCTGGTCAAAGAAAAAAAAATGTGAGGCTAGACAAGCAGATACATAGTTGTGCACAGCTGTCGCCTATAGCACCGTCTATGTGGCCTGCCGTCGTGCCCTAACGCCCGGCCGCGGCCGGCAATCATCGGCCAGGTGGAGTAGATTAACCGAATTTTCAGCTCTTAATTGGACGGCAATCATGACGTCCCCTATCGACGGTCGACGACGATGATCCTTATGATTTGGAGGTCGTTGAGATATATACTTAGTATATGGTTGCCGTTTGGGAGAAATACTTAGTATATAGCTGCTGCTTGTTGCATTTCTTGCTTATGCTGCATATTGCACTATTACGGGTTTAGGAGATACTCCTTCCGTTCAAATTACAAGTCACTACTCTTTTGTCAAATTATTTTATACTTAACTAAAGTTTTAAAAGATCACAAAGATTTATGACACAGAATAAATATACTATAAAAATAGTTTTTTAATAAAAAATCAACAGTAGTTATTTAGTATCATATATATTATTATTTGTTCTATAAATTTGATAAACTTGAGATGCCTTGACACTCTCTAATAAAGCTGGAATAACTTGTTCCCTCCATGTCACTGAATGAAGTTGTTCTCAGATTGTCCTAAGTCATTGTTTAACTTTTACTACAGATATTTCTTATGTGTTAAGTTTAGTAATGTGAAAATTATACGAGTAGATTCGTATTGAAATATGAATTCATAAAAAGTACACTTTAAATATACAAGTATTTTATAACATTTAATAAAAAATATTAATAAAATTTATATTTTGGAGACTACGTCAATATGCTAAGCAACTTCGTTTAGCAACCAAGAGGGGTATTTAATTTGGAACAAAGTGAGTATTTTGTATGTCGCGAGTAGAGTTTTTTTGGAGGAACATAAAGGAAAATAGGTGTACATACAACTAGTGGGTCAACCAAGAATGCAACAACCTTTGATATCAATTATAAATTTAGACAGATTAATTAATAAGTAGGTTAACCTTTTATTCTAGAATCAGCATACATGACAAAGGTTTATTCTGTTTTCGCTAGGTTTATTCCACTAAAGAAAATGAGCGGATGGTTTTTAAGCTCACGAGTATTCCTTAATCTCAAATCCTCAGTTCATACGAGAATAAATAGTTGTCACATCTAATGTTCGCAAAAGATTATGTGCCCACAAACCTTTGTTTGCTGTGCAGTTTACTCTTCGAAATTGAGTCACGTGCACGAGAAATTAAACAGGGGGCGCTGTCTATCTATCTATCCGCCCCTACCCCCACACCCCCAAGAGGTCCCCCCTCCCCACTACGCCTCTCGCCGTCGCGTCCTCCCTCTCCCTCTTCAAAGCCTCCGCCACTTGACTCGCGTCCCGTCTCGCGTGGTCCTCCTCTTCCTCCTCCTCCTCCTTCCTTCCCCCACCTCGAGCACGCCGAGCTCTCCGCCGCTGACCGGCTCGCTCTAGCCGGGAGGGCGGCTGGGTCGGGGGGATGGCGTTCCACTACACGGACCACGCGCTGGCGATGGACCCCGCGGCGGCAGCGGCGGCCGCTGCCGGGGTCGGGGCGGCGGTGAACCCTAGCTTCGTGCCCGGCGGCGGCGTGGGAGGCGCGGGCGGGTGGGAGCGGGAGAAGGCGGCCATCGCGGCGCACCCGCTGTACGAGCGCCTGCTCGAGGCGCACGTCGCTTGCCTCCGCGTCGCCACCCCCGTCGACCAGCTCCCGCGCATCGACGCGCAGATAGCGGCCAGGCCCCCTCCCATGGCGGCGGCCGCGGCTGCTGCCGCGGCGGGGGGAGCGCAATCGGGAGGCGAGGAGCTCGACCTCTTCATGGTGAGGACAGAAACTCTCTTGCCTTCTTTTTCTAGAGTAATCATCATCACGGCCTTTTATGATGAAACTGCTATTCTACCTGGTATGTGCCGATTTTGCGATTGAATTTGGCGTGGATTGTATGGCTGATGGTGTAGGTACCATGTGAATTAATTATTGTGTTTCGGGAGAAAAAAATAGGGATGGATTTGGTAAATTCGTTGAAAATGGATTTTGGAATGAACCGAGCTAATTATGTATGCATCGTAACAGAGCTAATTGTCATGACCTGAAGATTCTATCTCTTGACTCAGCTTCTCTTGGTTGTGTCACGATCCTGCTTTCCATGGTTGTCATATGAGCAGTGAACTTGTTTGTGCAATTTCCCACTTATTACGTTTATCTCTAACTCCTCTGTCGTTTGAATAGATAATTAGCCTTCCTGAGGTAGCACTGAGCTGTTGTCATGTCTGTCTTTCCTCTGTTTCTAACGCATGTCTTGTTTTTTGTGCAGACACATTACGTATTGCTACTCTGCTCATTCAAGGAGCAACTCCAGCAGCATGTCCGTGTTCATGCAATGGAAGCAGTGATGGCTTGTTGGGAGCTTGAACAAACTTTACAAAGCCTTACAGGTATCTGAAAGCTTTCTAGTTAGTAATGTTCAAGACGAAAAATCATTAGATATTTGATATTTCCAATAGTTCATCGTTTTATTCGTATGGTCGTCATAATAAGCTTCCATTAGAACAATATAAAGTGAACCATCTTATCGAAGCTTTTCGCCCCAAAAGAAACGTAACTGACCATTCCTCTATTGTTGCCTTTCTTTAGGAAATTGACCAAGAAATCATTCTCTTGTTAGTTCTATTAGGTACCAGGAAACAACAAATAGAACCAGCATTGGTAGTACATATTTCTCTTGCACTACAATCGAACTGTTACAATTTTAAGCAATCGAATCCAGTTCTACATAAACCTCATGTTGCACCAAGCATGGAACTAAGTACCTTGTGTGAGCATAAGTTCAACAGTATCAAACTTTCCCCTATTACTTATCTAGCACATTTAGGTTCCTCTCAGGTCGATTAATATATGTTTTGGCCGAAATCACAATACAGGCACCTTTTGGGACAGTTTCATATTCTTTTAGGAGTAACAATTGATTTTGCAACAATAGCATTTTAAGTCGATGTCAGGAATCCTTGTAGGCCGAGGAATCCTGTGTGTGTCAGAAAAAAATGATTCCAGATATGCTTCTGAAATAAAACAGTGTCTTGGGTTTTAAGTTGTTTAGTGTGCTTTTGGACAGATGTAGGAGAAAAGTTGAGTAGGTGGTCCTTTATATAATGTAAAGTAATTGCCCGCAAAATTTGAAAGGTATTCATTGGTACCACTTCCTACCACAAGTCCACATCTTCCATAGGGTATTAGGCATCATGGATTCTGCTTACTGTCAATGGCCCTTTACACACTGAAAACGGATATTTGCCAAAGTTATGGCCTTCTGAAGGTTGATTCTTTATTTCCTTTTTGTTGCCAAAGTTTAGTGGACACTGCAACATTGCCTGACCCACTTAAATATGTTAGCGTCAATTAGCTTGTGTTGGTCTATCTACCAGCAGAGTTTTCACAATCTTCCTTGAAGTACATGGATGGTTGAACATGTGAAACTTACCTGCAGAAAATTTTGAGCATTGCATTCGTAGGAATCAGAGTGATAAATCAAAATCCAGTTTTGTTTGACAGAGTTTGGCTTTGATGGTTTGTTGCAGCCAGGAAAACATGGTTGAGAACTTGAGATTAGTTATTTTTTACTGAGGAAGATGGCTGCTAGTTTTCCTCTGATTTGTGCTAATATTTACTCTTCCTGCAGGGGCATCTCCTGGTGAAGGCACTGGGGCTACTATGTCTGATGATGAAGACAACCAGGTAGACAGTGAGAGCAACATGTTTGATGGAAATGAGGGGTCAGATGGAATGGGATTTGGTCCCTTAATGTTGACTGAGGGTGAGAGATCCTTAGTTGAGCGTGTCCGACAGGAGCTGAAACATGAGCTTAAGCAGGTAATGTCACAACCTTCGAAATTCTCTGTTGTAAATAGTGTTATCTAAATAAATCTATCATCTTTCAGGGATACAGAGAAAAACTTGTGGACATTAGGGAAGAGATTATGCGGAAGCGAAGAGCTGGGAAGCTCCCTGGCGACACAGCTTCTACTTTGAAAGCCTGGTGGCAAGCTCATTCTAAATGGCCATACCCAACTGTACGTCAAACCCATGGATCCTATCACTTGCGGCACCATTTTCCTGTTACTCATGTCATATTATTACATCACTTGTTTAGGAGGAAGACAAGGCTAGACTGGTGCAGGAAACGGGGCTCCAACTAAAGCAGATCAATAACTGGTTCATCAACCAGCGTAAGCGGAACTGGCACAGCAACCCGGCGTCATCCTCATCAGACAAAAGCAAGAGAAAAAGGTACGGCTACGAGAAATTACACTAAGCTTCTCCTTTTGCTACATGCTCGACAACTTTCTGGCTCCTGTTTCCTGTATGCTTATTCTTGGAATAAAGAAGCACTGCAGGTGACGGCAATGCGGAGCAATCCTGGTAGAGCGCGGTGGTCAGAGAAGAGCTATATGTAAATAACGCTTCTACTGAGAAGGATGGCACCATATTTGTTGCTCGGGAAACTACCATTCGGATGGGTGTTTCCTGAGCCCCAAATTCATACAAAGATATCACACGATGTAATAATGTTGTAAAGTAGTTGCGTAAACTAAATAATTTGTATAGTGAATAACTAGAGACTAGCATTCACGTTCGGTATTGTATAGCGTAATTTGATTGGGCGTATTGTTTCTGTATAACTCTGTATGGTTTAAATGTATCTGACTAGCTTTGGATATTGTATTTCGTGGAAGTATGTCATGTAAAACCGTGGATCATAACTGTATTTTTGTTCGGTGAGTTATCTGTTGAGCTGTCTGTGACCCTGTTTGTTCTGGCAGATAGATAGTGGATTGCAGATTACAATGGGTAGCAGATTATATTGGATCATAGCAATCTGAAGCTTAGTTTGTTTCTTTTAGTATACACGTTGAAATAAACAGGATATACTCTGTCCATCAGTTTTACGGTGACACAAACAGGATCACAAACTTTAACCTTTGTTCAGCTGCTCACGTGCTCATGGACTTTGTTTCTCGTCGTTTCTCCGAGCCCACCACATGGGCCTTCAATCATCCACGAACGACCTGGGCTGCAGCCCAAATCTTTCGATGGGCTTCTGCAGACCGGATCCGCCCCGTTGCCGTTGGGCTTCTTATCGACGTCGGCCTGCATCTCTCTCGTTCCGTGCCAGCTGGCCGAGTGCCGGGCATCATGTGCGGGTGGCTTGGTTTATGATCAAAGTGAGCAAGCTTTGTAGCTGTAAGAGGGTTGGAGCTGCATGGCCTGGACAGACAGATGGTACGCCGCCGGAAGAAGGCGCACGAAACGCACGGGCATGGGTACACACACTTCACAGACTGACAGTTCCTTGCTGGCTGGTGGTTGGGGATTCGGGAGCTTCGCCATGAACGCCGCCGTGGTGATTGATGGTTTGTAGTCCTCAGTTCCTCACAAACCAGTAAAGAACACCCAGATCTGCCGCTATTCTATTTGAGATCCAAGAACACTCGTGAGCAGCTGTCGTGGTGGATTCAGAGGCCACTCACATTGAGCTGGGGGGTGCACGAACGACTGGGGCTGGGGAGAATATCATCCACAACTGCTAAGCTAACTCCTCGATCTTAGACACGGGGAAACTCGATGAGATGAGATCCCAATCACTTTTCAAGTTTTCTCCCACCACGCCGCGACCCGCGATACTGGATCTGGGTTCCCCCGATGGTGGGCGTCGTGGAGAGCGCCCCAAGTTGGGCGACGGTGTACACCGTACACGACGCCGGTCATGGAGCGATCACACACATCCATCCCCCACGACGCCCACTTGACCCGGATCAGGTGCTTTGCTTGGGCTCGCGCGAGCACGGGGCGTGTGCGTTCCGTGCGTGCGCCCCATACGTGACACGCCCGGGTCGGGACCGGGGCGAGCGGCGTGGCGAGTCATGATGGGGTGGCGCGCCACAGCCACGCCCCCGGAGCCAGGGGGTCCATGCGTCGCCGTCGCCATCACGGCCGTGGACTGGCTGCTCCCTCCTGTGCACGCCCCGGCCGGCCAGCCGGCAGGCACCGTTCAGCTCTCAGAGCACCGTGCTCAGTTACAGCCCGGCATTCCAGCAACAGGGCCACCAAATCATTCTTGGGAGAACAAAAAAAAAAAAAAACACAAGACGGCCAGAGCAAGAACCAGCAGAGCTCAGATTTCACTGTCAGCAGCAACGAGACAGCAAGAGCAAAGCTTGCCTCAACCACTGCAATCCAGCAGAGAGCTCAGATTTTACTGTACGTGTACAGCAGAAGCAGCAGAGCACAGATCTGGAGTCCATGCTTCCATGATCCCAACAGAACATGCAGCTAACAGCTCAAAATTGTTACAATGGCACTGGCAGCAATTTTTTTGGATTTCAGTATAACACTATAACTCAATCACAAAACCAAAGCAGGTCTAGTTACAAGCAGGACCTCACTCTCTGTTCCCAAACTTGTAATATACCAACAAACCATACTTACCCAGCAACAACCAGTTCACTTTCTGACAGACTGACCGACCGACCAACACCAAGTTTCCAAGTAACCCAATTATTACCCAGGAAAGGGTGAAACAGAAGAAGAAATGGAAGAAAAAAATTAATAAATATTGGACTCCCCCCTATAACGGACACTAGACTAGTAACTTATTGAACGCACCTCTCCGACCAAAACGGTACGAATGAATGAATAGCCATCTGCTGCGTCCATTGCGACACTTGTAGACACGGCGGGTAACTTTTGATTACAATATACGGGAATAAATGAAGGGGTATGAACAGATCCTAGGCATATATGGCAGGTAGCGAACTGGCCCCGGCACGATTTCTGGATGTTGGTGACCTTAGTGCTGTACCTTCTGAGATGTAGCCATGGAGCGCAGTCTGTTTGCGATCTCTGTGAAGTTTGGCCGCTCAGATGGTTCTGTTGACCAGCATTGCTCCATCAGTGACCTCCACTCTGGATCACAGGAGTCAGGCACTTGTGGCCGCAGAGTGTTGCTCACAATGCCACCTGCAAAGCAAACAACAGTTTACTTCGAGCTCTAACCAAATATACAGCATTATGTATATCTGCAATGTTGGATTTGTACCCACCTATAATGACACCATAGTGTAAATCGGCATATGGTTCTTCCCCTGTTAGGAGTTCCCAGAGAACAATCCCAAAAGAGAAGACATCGACCTGAGGCCAGCATGAAAACATTTATCTGTCAGTTCTATGTACACTCAAAGAGCTAGCAGGAGCAAAAGATAATCTGAATCATGCATATAGTGTAGTCTGTAGAACAGAAATAAGCTCGCACACCTTTTCAGAGACCAAACTGCTGCTTCCATTCAGAAGTTCTGGGGCCATCCATGGGAGCGTTCCCCTGACACCACCGGATATGAGGGTCTGACACTTCACTTTTGAAAGCCCAAGATCACCAACCTACAAATATAGGGAAAGAAGCACTGTTCAAATTTCACCTGAATTAAAAATAATAATAATAACCCAATTTGACCTTAAATGGCATCCTACTAGCCTAGATATCGTGCAACACGAAACATGAACTAAAAGAGTACAAAATTCAGATGACAAATTTGAAATCCTGAAACTACATAAAGATATCTTTGCCAACAATAGGTGCCACAGCTTAACCACAACCCAAAAATGATCCCCAGCGAAGATATTTAGTCCTAGATAGTATAGCCACGCACCCCATTTGTCCTTTATACTCCATCAAAGCATACATATTCCTTCAAGTGTTAATCAAAGATGCCTCAATTTTAAGATCCACATCTAATTTTTATAATTTCAGACACATCATAATTTGCCTGAGTGACAAGTACTATCTACTGAATATAGAGTCAAATCCTATTAGCAGTACTTCATATGCCAAATAAATGGCCATCTCATAATAGGAACAAATAATGTACTTTGAAACTCACAAAAACATTTGGTTATACGATGACGAACATGTAGAGTTGATACAGGATGGACTCAATGTCCAGCACAATAAGTATGAAAAACAAGAGGGCAAATGATAATCTAGCAACAAAGTGCAAGAACAGAATAATATAGATTGGCCATGCCGCTTACCTTGCATATTGGACGTTGAGGGTCCCTTAAATTAACAAGCAAATTGTCACTTTTCAGGTCAAAGTGCACTATGTTTTTGCTATGCAAGTACTCCATCCCAAAAGCTGTATCCATGGCAATAATTAACCTCTTCCGTTTATCAAGGGTCCTGCCCAGAAAAACAAACATCAATTCCGTGTAACATCACAGATTTCTGCTTTTGAGCAGCAGATCAAAGAATATAACTTATATGCGTCGTAGAAGAAGGAACACACTTGGAATTTTTCAGCAAAGCCGTCCTGAGTGAACCATTGACCATATATTCTGTCACTGTGGCAATGGATCCTCCTGGTCCATCTAGAACAACACCATAAAAGGCGACAACATTCGGGTGGTGCAGATCAGCAAGTTTAGATGCTTCATTCCAGAAGTCAGACCGCTGAAAATAGGCAAGGCCCATCAATATATAGACAAGCATAACCAAAAATAAAGATAAAAAGTTTGAGAACAGACCATCTTTTCTTGCTCAGATGGTTTCCCTGCAAAACATCTGTCATTGATTCTTTTTATTGCCACATCAGTGCCTCTCCATTTACCATGATATACAGTTCCAAAAGTTCCAGAACCAAGCTCTTGTTGCTCTTCAAGGTCATTGTTCTTTATAATCTGGAAAAGATGTGGATACAAAAGGTTACAGAAACAGCACAAATATAGAGATGTACAGACTTAATAAGATATATGATGGTCCTAACCTGCAAACGTCCATCTGTAGGTGGATATCCTGAAATCCAATCTGCTGGCCTACCCTTGGGAACCTGCACGCATGCTTCCATTGTTTAGCATTACGGCTAACATAAATAAGGACATTTAGGAGCATCTAAATAATCAGTTCCTAACCTCGTTGGGGTGAACTTCACCGTCTACTTTATTAGTAACAGCCCCAGGTCCTTCATTCTGCAGAGGAGGTTGATGCTCAGATGACTGAGCTTTCGAGGTAGCTATCCCTTCCTCCATACCCAGTAAATCAGGGTTAGAGACATCATCACCTGGATTGATGATAGACGCAGATAAGAACTCAACTTACGAGTACATCGACAAGTTTCCATAGGAAAGTATGTCTAAGAATGGAATATTCAATATAACAAAAACGTTCTGCATGTGTACCTCTGTGATCTGACTGCAGCTGAAGAGAAACATCCTCGGCTGGAATATTCAAATCTGGCCCTTTGCAGTTCAACAAAGAGTTGTGTGTATGGGGATCCCTTGGGCTGATGTTCTCCCTGCTTGCTACCCTCTTAGGTCTCGGTGGCAGTGCATGTGCATTTGTAGCTGCTTGATCCACATTAGGAGCATGATTTGCCAATGCTGGTGTCGGGACCTGAGCTGTGTTTGGAGGAACGACTTCATGTGGAGCTTCCTGGTGATAAACTTCAGGCAAAACATCTCTTCGCTCACTCACGGTATTAACAGTGGCGTTTTGATAAACCAGATCCATACCATAAGTCGACTGAGGCACTCCAGCAGGAGCAACTGTAGCAACAACATAACTTGAATAGGGTCCCCCAATGCTCATCATATGTGGCATATGGCTCATATTAACATGCTGGACATTGTGCAAATAAGAGCTCGCCACAGATGGTGGTGGCATTGATTCGGTTTGAATCAGTACCTTTGGTTCATTCACATCAAAAAAGGTATTTGTGTTGCTTGGATGAACCTCGTTTGGTCGGGTATCTGACCTGATACTATTCTCCGGGTGCCCTTGAGAGTGTTCTGGTATTGCATTTTGGGGTAAACCACTGTCAGGAGACATGGCATGCCGCCTCTGTTCGGTAGAGCCAGCAGCCTCACTGGGACTCACCCGGAGCGAATCCATCATCCTGTCCACATTTGCCACATAAGTTGGCACAGCCACAGGTGCAACTGGAGACAAATTGTCACGATACACCTGCCCATCCTCACGATGCCTTGAATTGCCACTTAAACTACCTTCACCAGCAAGCGGGTTATTGGGACTAGCTGGCTTCAATGGATACTGAGTCATTGCATGGCCAGAAGGCAACTGCTGCTGAGACTGCTGCAAAAATTGATAATGGGAGCTCCCAACATCAGTATGGGCAGAACTTGGAGAAACTACTCTATCCTTCTCACTAGGAATCACAGGGATATGGCTAAACCCATAGGTAGATGGCAACTGCTGCGGTGGCATCTGCTGCTGCACATACACATGTTGATGCAAGCCAGTTGGATCAATGAGCAGTGAGTTTGTAACCCCTTCCACCTTGGGCATATACACCCTCTCCTGCGGCACTGGATGCATATGTGTGTATCCATAAGCCCCCATTGGAGCCTGAGCAGACCTCTCTGGAATCATCATCCTTGCCACATCTTCAGGCCGCAGGCTCATGTACACATGCCCCGACTCGGGCACTGCTCCTCCATGCACCTCATTGCCATACTCATTTACCACCGGATCAGAGTGGGCGTGAGGCAATGCCTTCAAGCACATATTGCAGTCCTCCAATCTCGCCCCATGCCCTGGTGGCGGCTGATTCAGACCCTGCATGACATCTCTATGGTCGTTCATGAATACAGGAGGCAGTGGTGGCAGCTGTGACAGTGGCTGCCGGTACCTTGTTGCCTCAGGATGTGGATGCGGATGTGTGGCCACCTCTGGATGTGGATTCACCGGAGGAGCCCTCCCTTCAGGAGCAATCTCCTGCGGCTTCACCTGCACGGGAGCAGGAGCAGCATTGCTGAAGACATCAACGAGCGGCGGAGGCACCGCCCCAGCCCCACTGATGTTCGATCTCGCAGCATCATTGGAGCTAGTGGAGGTGGGGGAGAGCGCAGCCGGAGAGCCCGGGCCGCCACCCCCTGACGGCGCCGGAGGGGGCATCCCCCCGTCGGAGTACTGCGTGGACGATAGGCTCGCGATGCTGTCCTTGCGCACAATGCCGTTCACGGCCTCCAGGTACCGGAGGCTGGCGTCGAAGCTCCCTCCCTCCAAATCCTCCCCGGTGGCGCCGCTGCCGCCCGCCGTATCCAGGATGGGGAAGATGAACACCCTCAGCTTGGGGCTTGCGCCGCCCAGCTTGTCGTACTCCTCGACCATGTTGTCGAGATCCTCCGGCGAGGACACGGAGATGAGCGCGTCCAGCCCCTCGTCGGGGAGCTGGTACTTGACGGCGAAGTGCGGGCCCGTTGCGCCGCCGTACGCGTCGGCGAGGCGCACGAGGAGGTCCGGCAGCGACACCCCGCGCGGCACGGACACGATCCGGGTGTCCCCGCCGGCGTACCGCAGCGCGCCGTCCACCGGGCGCGGGAGGATGCGCCCGCCAAGGCTGCACAGCAGCTTCATCCTCTCCCCGCCGCCGACGCTACCGCCTTCATCCGCCACCCCGGCGGTGGCGGCCATCCCCGCCGGCCGGGCCCACCACCCCTCTCCCCCAACCCCCTCGCCTGCCGCTGGATCTAGCCTCGGGGCTCCACCCCACGAATCCAAACCCTAGGCCCCCCGGTGCGCTCGCGCGGGCCGGCGGGAGGAAGAGCCGAGGACTCGAGCGGCGACTGGCTCAATGCTTAGCTCATGGCGTGGGCCGCGTCGTCGCTTGGTTTGAGGAGAGTTTGCGGGGAATGGGAGGGAGACGGGGCGGGGAGTGGGGGGAGTACTAATAAGACGACGCTACGAGGGCACGTATTACTTTCTCAACTTTGACTTAATTTATTGAAAAATATATATAATATTTATATCTCTAATAAATTTGTTAAAAAACTAGATTCAAATATCTATCTATGGGTACTAATGACGTACTATAAATATTAATATTATTTTATATACAATTAGCTAATGCTTAAAGATGTTGTTTTTATTGGGAAGCGAGAATAACATCTATTTTGGGACGGAGGGAGTAGAACTGAGGGAGTAGAGACGACGGAGGCGGGGTGCTGCGTGCTCGCGTCGGATTACTCAAAAACCCTTGGCTCGCTTCCGTGGCTGGCTTTCTTTTTTTTCTTGCCTTTTTCGTTTTTGTTTTTTTGGTTTTTTACTCTTTCGGCGGCGGTTTTACTTATGCCGGGGTTTGGAGTTTCTTGCTCGGCCCCGGGGTTTGTTAGTGGCGTTTTCGTTTTTGTTTCTGCTTTTCTATGGTTGGGGTTGGATTATTAGTAAAGGTATTTTTGTTTTGTGTTTATTATGGAGTTGGTTGAAAAGAAATTGTGTGTGCAAGTAGGATACGCAATGGATCTTTCACATAGGAAGCTATCTTTCTGTTGGAACACATGCCCTCTTTTTCCATGTTGGAAGATTGGTACGATGACACGTTAAGTGGAGCACACGGATTTGAGAATGAATCCATCGAATACCGACTGGAATGTAACGATGTGTTTGCGCATTTCGCGACCGTAAGTTGGATACGACAATCGAATCTAAGTAGCGTGTAGAGCTAGATGCGGAACTACTATTTAACTGACATAAGTCGATATTTTGTCCGCTAAAATCTAGCTATCCAAAAGTGTACAGTGACGTTACTGAGATATGGTACGAGGTATTTTCTTGGCACCAAACATTGATTGTAGAATTAGATGCGGAATCGCTATCTAGCTGACTAAAGTTGATATTTTTGTGCCCTAAAATATAGACATACAAAGTACACGGTGACGTTACTACCAGTACGAGGTACCAGATGACGACATATACAGTTTTCTTGACACCAAACTTAGGATGTGTAGAGTTAGATACAAATGCTATCCAACTGATGAAAGTTGATATCTTTATGCGCTAAAATCTAGCTATCCAAAGTACAAGGTGACATTACTAGAGATACGGTACGAGGTACATATGTTGTATTATTTTAATTGATGCCAAATTTATATTTTAGAGTTAAATACGGAGCCACTATCTAAGTGATAGAAGTTGATATCCTTGTGTGCTAAAATCTAGCTATACAAAATATACGATGACGTTACTAGAGCTGGTAACGGATGTCGTATGTAGTCTCCTTTGCGCCAAATATAGATTCTGTATAGTTAGACATGGAACCGCTATCCAACTGATAAAACTTGGTATCTTTATACGTTACTAGGGCTATGAGTACGAGGTAACGGATGCCATATACAGCTTTCTTGGCGCCAAACATAGATTGTGTAAAGTGAGATGCAGAACCGCTATTCAACTAACGAAAGTCGATATCTTTATGTGCTTAAATTTAGCTATCCAGAGTACATGATGACGTTACTAGAGCTATTGGTATGAAGTAACAGGTAGTATCCTTGGAACCAAAAAATAGATTTTTTCTTGATTTAACTTTTGTATCACTTTATTTAAATGGCATATGTGTTCTTCATTGTGGTTCCTGTCTAGGCAAAAGAGGATTTAGGATTAAGCTCTATCAGTGGGCTACCCTTTGAGGTAGCATTCAAAATGCCTGTAACGTAGAGTTTCAAAGAGGAAAGAAAGATTGCAACACAATGATAATTTGATAGACAAGAAGCAATCATGAATGACATAGAAGTTCTTCTTTGTTTCCCTTTTCTCTGGTTGGTGTTGGATTATTAGGAAGGTTTTTTTTTACTTTTCATTTTTCATTTATATTGTTAGTTGGAAACGATTGTGCATATTGTGCATGTGCGGATATGGGATACATAAAGGATATTTCACATGAGAATATCTTCTGACGGGATGTTTTGCCCTTATTAAAAGATTACTTTTATAGCGTGTCGAATCTATATGCATATTTGGGAATGGATCCACCACATGCCGACCATAATGTGCAAATGCATTTGCACATTCTGTGACCATAATTTGGATATAAAAATTGAGCATTAGGAACTGCTATCAAACGAACTAAATCTTGTTATCTAGAGTATACAATGACACTACTAGAAAAACCGTGAAGTAGCGGATGCCATTCATAGTTTTCATCCAACCAAACATAGACATTTCTTGATATTTTAATCAATTTCATTTTGTTAATGATGTACATATTTTTGTTGAGGTTAGTGTCCACGAAAATGAGGTTTTAGGACCAAATCTTAGTGGTGGACTATGCTAATGGGATGAATGGGTTGCGCTAGTGACCAAGCTGACAACAACCTGAATCTTCAAGTAAATAAAGGGGTTGTAATACATTAATCGAATGGTGTCATTTTCTCTTTGTTTTGCCTTTTCTCTTGTTGGTGTTGGCCTATTAGAAAAAATTTTACTTTTAAATTATAGTGTTAGTTGGAAAGGGTTGTGAACTTTTAAATATAGTGTTACTTGGAAAGAGTTTTGTATGGAGATAGAATACAGAAATGTTCTTTCACATAAGCAGCTATGATTTTATTATACCTCATGGTATTTTCCCTCATTAGAGAATTAATTAGAGGATATGTCAGATCTAATGTGAAAAATTGATAATGGTCCATGCGATGTTGACCAGAATGTAACAAATATGTTTGCTCATTTCTTTTTACTATAAGTTGTAAACAACAATTGAATATTAGTAGCATATATGAAGCGGAGTGTGTATAGGAAGGTTCAGAACTGATATCTAACTCGCTAACAGCAATCAATATCATTATCCACTAAAATCTAGTTATCAAGTAAGCAATAACATTACAAGAGTAATATAGTTTTTGTGCCACCTTGCCTCCTTAATTTCTTCTATTTTTTAATGGTGTGCATATTTTTTACTAGCACTAATTTTTAGGGTAGATGGGGTTTACTATTTTAGCTTCAAGGTTTAAAGAGGGCTATGCATAGAGCAAGGTACCCAAAGTTGAGTCAGAATACAGACTCATAGCATGCTTGAGTTTAAAGTCCGGAAATGGGTTATAATCCAATAACACATTGATAGACAACTAAGGGCAACAAGGGAACGATTAGTGAAATCATTAAATCATATCATTTTAATTTGTATTCCTCTTGTTTTATTGATAATGTATTATTTGATAAGTTTCTTTTTGCATTTTGACTTTGTCTTAGCTGGAAAGAATTATTTATGGAGATGGAATATGCAAAGTATCTTGAGGTTATGGTCTCCCCCCACCTATATCAGAGGATTACTTTGATTTGACATAGAATCACCCATGCAAGTGTAAGAATAGATCCATCAGGATTGACTGTAACATACAAATATCATTGTGGGGTTTTTTCAACAGTCGGATGTATATGACAACTTAATATAACTAACATATAGAGTGGACATAGCTATGTCTCAACCGGTATCCACAATGGAAGTCGATTCTTTATAAGATAAAAAAAAATCTAGTTATCCAAAGAATGTGGTGACGTTACTAAAGCTATAAAGTGTAACAAATGTTGTCTATATGTTCCATGCCACCAAATATAGATTTTTGTTTCTATGTCTTAATTTTACTTTTGTCTAGTGGTTGCCACATTTTCCATTCAGGCTATAAGGTTTCTATGCAATGGTACACAACAGGTGCTATAAGGTTTGTTTGATTGATCGCATGAGATTCTGTTCCGAACGAGGGTGGGGGCAGGTTGAGTGGATGCAATGCACGTGAAAATAAATTTGTTTGGTTGGTTGTGTGAGTGGATGCATTGAAACTTGTTAAAGTGTTTACTTCATTGGACGAGCGAATGCAAGTCACTATGGGTGTGGGATCCATTGACGAGTGGGCTCTAAGCTAATGCAATGCATCCATCCCTTCTGCATAAGCAAATATTGCGAATTTGGGCATATTATTACATCCCCTTATGTAGGCAACCAAAGACTCTTTTTCTGTGAATTTATACAGATCCATCGGTACTAACGACCTCTGTACGAATAACCAAACGGACCCTAAAAGACCAGCTCAGAAGCGTCATGGAATGATGTCAATGGATTTTATGGCAAGAGCCTTTATGGATGAAAATGAAAGGCAATGCGACACGAAGGTAAGGTAACTAGAAGGGAAAGATGGATTGTTGCTCATTCAATTATGATGATAAAGCTTTTTCTTATAGCGGGCTTTACAACTTTTTTAAAACTTTGCCTGCGTAGAGCAAGTATTTTAACGTACCAAAAAAACAGAGAGATCTTGCAGCCACGTGAGAACCAAATTGAGGCCCTTGACCTTAGGTGGCATGCATTTACTGGGCATCATCCCTCATTAAAAATGCAATTGGGACCTACATGGTTCCTACATGGCTGCACTATCAGAATCTTAAAATGCGTTTGGTTCATTCATGAGATGCTTCAGGGGGTTGCAATAGCGTGGCTTGATTCTTCACATGTAGCAGAAGATAGTGGCTTTAGCATCCTAGTACTCCACTAAAGCAGTTTCAGCTGTGATCTGATATCCCTCTTGCTTTTAAAGCCAAAGCTAAAGAAAAGAGGTCAGTCAGGATATTGCTGAGATTGACAACTCCGGTGGGAAAGGGTACTAGGTCGCTATCAATGAAACTAATGTCTCATATGCACCAACATTTCTTAATTCCCCCAACTGTTAAATTATTTCTTGTTTCTCAACATTTGCTCACTCTGATACAGTAGTAGTTTTCCGTTTCTTAAAATGGTGATAGTAACTTTGGCATGCATTCACTTGCTTAAGATGGGGGTTGTCACTGACTTGGGTTAGTTTCGACGTATGTCTGGTGCTCCTCTGTTCGACAACACAGCCTCTACCAACTTCAGTCTGAATAAGTAAAAAGTGACCCAATCATATATTTTCCCATGGGCCAGCACTACATGGTACCTTCCTTTTTTGGACACTCAATCCATACCACCATCTCCTTCTTTATGCATGAATATATCAGTTCTAGTTGTCGCTAATCATCATGCTGGCTAATAAATCAGCTGGCCGGTGGGCCCGACAGAAAGATGAGCCCTAAAACTATCCATCAAAAAGCAAGCACACAGGTGGAAGGGAGCTAGGCACGCTCGGTGGGGCCATGCATGGCGGTTGTGTTTCCAGCCGGGAGTGCTGGTGTTCACCCCAACATCTCCATTGGAGAAGAGGATAATCTTCTTACCTTGTAGCTCACTTTACCAAAGCATCCTCTCTCTGCCAGCTTCCTCACGGCTGCTGCAATCATGAGCGTTGATCATCTTTTTAACCTGCATCTGCTGTATAACGGTTTGGCTATGCAAATAGGGTGGGATTGGCCTGATGCTCCTCCAAGTTCGAACTGATGGAGTTTTAATTTTTGCAGTATATATTATTTTTTGTAATTACAAAGGATTGATAGGATATTTTCGGTGTAAATTATTGTAATATAAAATTCTAATCACTTAACGCCATATTCAAATACTGCGAAAATAGGGTCCGCCTTGTTTGGGTATTACATTACAAGCCTTAATGATTTTAATGAGTTTCTTGCATTGGATCCATATCCATGCCGCTAGAGATATTTTTGTTTCCATGAGAATAAAGCATATGATGAGTGAAACTTAGTGTTATTCTTGTCTTCATCGTGTTGAAGTCACAAACAAGGCAAAGAGCCAAAGACAGGGCTTGAGTCCTTAACTCGTGCTTAGATTTTTCTGAATTTATTCTAAGATTTATTTAACCGGTGTTATTCTTTCAACGGCAGACGACGTGCCCATCGACATCAAGGAGTTTGTAGTGACTTCATCAATTTAGAGAATTTGCCGGCTCATTCTTTCATAGGTGCTCATAAAAGTTGTGTGCGTGTTTGTGAGCATCTGCCTCTACTCTGTCATTCGGAAAAAAAAGTCATAAATAGGAGAACAGAGGCTTGAATCTTACTATAGTTACTACTACTCCCTAACATGACAGGGGACACCAAAAAAATACTAGGAGTCAGTTAGGCTCTCAACTCTCATTAAGCTCGGAGATTATTCAACACATGTCGTAATCAGATGCGCACATCGTGTTTCCGTTTGGCGTAATTCCAGGCGTAATCCATCAAAGATAAGACCACCGAACCATGTCCTTATCCAATTTGCAGGCGAAAGCACCTGATTTGCTCTTTTTTTTTCCAAGTTCAAATTATTGTGCATTTTTATATAAAACCGTGCCGGTACTCATAGTTAAAAATTGCAGATTAGAGAAAACATTGGACCTCTGAAAATTGTAATCCGATCTTGGATGCATTCGTTTGGCTGCACTGTATGTTTTCACCATATCTAACACTGTAAGGTGCGCGGTCGTTCTTGTGTTCTTTGTCCTGTTTTCAAGCCTGCACTTTTATTGTCATCGGCAAGCATAGTTTTTTCCATTGCACTGGCATACTGCTTGGTTGTTGCCTTAGATTCCTTGTACGTTGGCCTCTTGTGTGACCTATCGACATTCAAAATAACACCAGCATGACAGTATGAGACTGTAATATATGGCTGCCTCTCGTCTTATCGAAAAGCATTTCAATAAATCTTTTCTGAAGACGATAATCGCCTTAAATTTGCTTACGATTTATTTACTTTGCTACATATGCTGCGATGTCCAATTGTCAGTTGTCACTATACTACCCAATATTCCATCCCTGTACTGAACTTTTGGTTAGGGCAGTCTCAATGGAGGTTTCATGGACACTATTACCTAGGGTGACACATCATCTAATACTACTTGAAACTACGATGAAACACCTCTCTCAATGCATTGTTTCATCTATTTTAGTTTTCTAGGTGACATGCAAGACACAAGTTGTCTTGATAACTGGGGAACAGGAGTGTCATGGTGATGACACTGTTTTCTTCTCTTTCTTCATAAATGCAGTGCCAAGTCACCAAAATTGCTTACATGACATCTTATTTATTGTCCATGACACCCACTAAGACTGGCCTCATTGGTAGCACAGTATATCTCGAGCATCCTATGAGGTAATTTTGTTTAGATTCATATTTGCAGAGGAGTAAAAAGATGCAGAAATAACCTGAAAAGTTCACCTGCGCATGAAACAAAAAAAACACTAGATGCGCCTTCACTCCCAAAACTAATGTGATGGCCGCAGGTGCCTTCATGGGGTGAGTCAAGTCAAAGCCGGGGGAGGCACCCAGTCCCAGTCACAGATCTGGCTCCACCCGATTTGGGGATGCTACTTGTACTAGCACGGGGCCCACACATTACCACGGGAAAATATATTTTCTTTTTTTTGCGACGAAATTTAATAGTTTTCCATTGCTAGAAATCCAAGGAAGATATTCTAGTTTTGAGAAAATAAATTTGGGTCATCGAGCAATATACAAAAGGAGTGAGCTAGTCCTGCATGCATTGTTTAGTTGGCAGATGAAATCCGAATACGTTAGAATAGTGACTTCTAGAATCTAGGATTCTACTATCTCGATGCCTTTTTCCCTAGATATTTGCACTTTACACTACACTCATTCTTTCCAACACATTGTATACTCGAACCATTTTTTTCTCTAAGCGGATTTGTCCTCGTTTTGTGAAAATCCAATTTATGTAACTATACCGAAAAGTGAAAAAAAAAATGAAGAGGAGGTGTCATTTTCACGGCTAATTACATGGTCCCAAACGAGGACGTCGACGTAGATACTTAATAGTTAATACCACTAGTACTAGATTAGCAAATAAGATATGGTGACTGATGAAATGGTTAGCAGGGGAGCAGTAGCATCTGCGTGTGACGGGGATGGCGCCTAGTTTGGAGCGTCGAGGAGAGGGAGGAGGGGAGGACGAGGCCCCACATGGGGGGGGTGTCGAGCGTGACGCGGGCCATGTGTCGGCGCCCCTGGAATCCAGCTCGGCGGACACCCAGATGGCTTGCACTCGCAGCGCCTCGCGGCGTCCTTTTTTCGCTGGCTCCTGCGGCGCGCCCGCACCATGAAACTTGCGTCCCGGTGACCTCGGCCGCGCAGCGCTCGCCGCGGCGCGCCACGGCCCTCGGCTGGGCATCGCGCGGCGCGCCCGTGCTCGTGGCGTGGCCTTTTGTTTAATGCTCGCGTCCCATGTCGGCATCCCGCTGGGCGTGCCCTGGCGCTGCTGCTGGCACTGGCTTTGACCGGCTAGGGCTTAGTTAAGCCCGAGCTGGCCTCTGTAGTTTCTGTGCTTTGCGCAGGCTTTGTTTTGATCCTACTCCATCGCCCAACCGTGTGTGTGCGCGCGCGCGCGTGTGTCTTCTTCTTCGTTTTGTGCGTTCCGTGTGCGTGTGGAGAGATGGCATGAGCCATGCCCATGAGGAGATTTAACGGAAGAACAACCAACTCATTAAGGGCTTGTTTGGTCTTTTGGGCTTTGTTCCCAAGCTGGGCCAGTTCCATGCATAGATTAAATACTTTATCCAGGCTTTATGGAATGTGATTTGTTTCATGAGGTTCAACTCATGGAACGGTGATGGGTCTTTGAGGCATGGAACAACCCGAATCACGCAAGGTTTCAAACCCATCTACACCGAACCGAACGAACATTTTTCGCTGGGCTGGGATTAGCTCCAGAATAAGATGTTCCATGTGGTTTGGAGCTCATTCCACGACGCCGAACAAGCCCTAAGCTGGGCATGCCAGCATGTGCATGTGGAATTGTGGATCTTTCAATTCAGAAGGTAGTGTTCATAAAAAAAATTGTTACTCTATACTATAATGTATTATAGCGGCATACAAGATCAAAAGTCCAGTTCTCATTGGAACAAACTCATTGGGACCTACCTTGTGTAGTATATTGTCCTGTACTAGATCTTGTACGTACGTCTGTGTTAGAGAACAACGAGTCACATGAGTTTTGCTAGCTTCGGGCCTTTCAGCTTTGCATGGATCGAGCAGAGGGATTCTACCATACAGTCTACCATGTTAATGGTATCTAATTAGCATTCTGATTGCCTACCTTTACCAGATAGTAAACACTAAAATATGTACTCTCGGATTCTCGAAACGGCAACAGCATATATGCATCGATCATGAGATCTGAGGACGAAGCCTGAGGGGATTTTAGTATGCGCCGAGGACGACCTGGGAAGCGGCGCGACGTGGCCAGGACAGGAACAAAATTATACTACCTGTACTGGTGCTCCCTCTTTGCCCTCTGCCTTTAGGCTTCGTCCGATTTGGCTGGGCAGCTGCTGCCTGCAGCACAAGGGTGTTGTCTAGCTGCAAGCCTGCAGCCATGCTGAACGATCTTCTGCGATCAGAAGGCCTGCATGCATGCAACAGCCCTGGCCGGCCATCGATCTACGAAGACTAATTACTTTGGGTTAAGGATAGCTGAGATAGATGCTGCAGTGCAGGCTTGTTTTCTTGTTCTTCTTGTAGTCTGAGGTGAGTATTTTTCGTCTTGGCACAACTATTATTTATTAGTCTTGACTGGGCTAAATGTCCGACCAGCAGCAGCACGAAGCCCACGAGGGTCAGCAAACTTGGGCTTTTGGGCAGGGCAATTCATTCTCTTTGGTTTCTGAACAATCCACCGCATTTTCGGCCTGCTGCGTCCTGCCTGGATGGACCGATCCGTTGCTTTTCCAGAAGCATCAAAATCCAGCTGATTTTGGCCCAGGGTTATGGCTACAAGTGGCCCAAATTATTTGATTAATTGATGATGCTAAGAGGCCCAAATTATCGAAAAGCCAATGTGTCGTGAATCCAGGCAAACACTTTCGGCTCGTCACCCACAGCCCATCAGGTATAAACTTGGCAAGTTTCAAAAACAGGGATTTCGTTCCCTCAAAAAAAAAAAAAACAGCGATTTTGTTCTCCTTCCTCCAATTTTTCTCAACAGTGGTGAACTGGTGATGTACTGATGTTCGCTACCTGGATCCTAGTAAATTCCCTAGAAGGACTCGCAAAAAATCCCATGCAAATCAACACCCGGCGATCGGCGCCCATGGCGGCATGTTCAATCGACTTCCCGGGTTTTGTCTTTACGTGCCGACATGCCTCCTCCCAACTGGCCTAGCTCGCCGACGATTAGTCCACAGACTACAGAGACCGTACGCTACGTCGCCCTCGTCCACTGGCCAGCTCGCTTCCATCGCTCTCGTTCACGAGCGATCCAAAATCCACTGCTTAATTATATCATCCGTAATCGTTGAAACCATCAACGTGGCCGTCGCAAATTGCCAGCCACTTTGCAGTCTGCATGCCTCCTTATCGAGCAGTTGCCATCGGCTGCACAGCACAGCTCACGCGTGCATCGTATCCCAGCCGCAAAATCTCAGGCTGCTTCCCTAGTGCGAGTTCAGGAGCAGTAATTTGGAGTGATTTTTTTAATTTTTACTGACAAAGATTGCAAGGATTCCCTGTTGACCAGGATGAGTACACGGGCGCGCGACGTCAGCGAGTACTCCCAACAACCAAGTGGACTCATGGGTCAGCATCGCGATAGCGCCCGATTCCCCACGCCTTTTTCCTGCCCTTGGGAACAAAAATCCGGTGCCCCCGCCAAAAAATCGCCGCAAAAAATCAAAACCTTGATTGATTTCGATCCTATCTCCTTCGTCGTCGAAGGCTCCAAAGCAATCGTCAACACACAGCAACTTCGCGATCACTCGGGGGTCCACATGTCATCCTGGGGTTCCAAAGTTACCGGCGCACGAATTTTTTTCCCCTTTGTGAATGCAGGCTATAAAAGGTGCTCGAATAATTAATTACTACAGGTAGTATTTTATTTTTTTTCCATTTCAGACGGAAGGGATAAACAGAGGAGGTCCTCGCCAAAAGGCAAAAAGGAAGGGTTTTCTTTTTGTTGCTGTCGGCGAATCGACGCGTCCAATTTCTTAGGGTTCATCACCGCCACTTCAACAATATGTACTAAGCGATTATACATAGTGGAAACCCATCGCATTAGAACATTCCTTTATACTACTATTAGGCCATGTTCAGATTCCCAACTATTCACTATTCATTCCAACTTTTCACTATTCATTCTAACTTTTCACTATTCCTTCCTCACAAAACACGTTTTCCAGCGAATGCTACAGTGTTTTTTCCTCTAAACACACCCTTAGTCTATCTATTAGTACTAATAGTTTAGTATACAACAATTCATCACTATCTCGATCGCTACACAGAGCTCTCTCAGTTGATGATACAATTACAAGAGCAAATCCACCCACACACACAAAAAAAAAAAGGTCACAGAGGCGATTGTTTTAATTTAATCAAATCCTCCTACGCGATGGCGATGGCCGTGGCGCGCTGGTGGGAGCGCGGCGCGGCGGGCGGCGGCGAGGGCGGGAGTCGGGAGCTGAAGTTCCGGTACCGGAAGGCCGCGGCGGGGTCGTCGCCGCACGCGCCGCCGTCCTCGCCCTCGTCGAAGTTGAGCGCGTAGCTCAGCGCGTCGTACCGGAACTCCCCCGCCCCCGCGCCGCCCCGCCGCCTCCACCTGACCCTCTCCGCGCCGCCGCCGCCGCCGCTAGTCCCGGCGCCGAAGCAGCAACACACCGTCGTCCGTAGCCTCTGCCGCAGCTTCGACGGCGACGACGGTGAGGCATCCGCGGTGGCGTCCATTGATCTCGCCAGTGCCCTTACTGATGGATTCCTGATTCCTCTCCTTGCTCTGCCTTGGTTGGGGGCTTGGGGAAGCGCGCGCGCTGATGGACCAGTGATGGACGCTGCGATTTGGGGAAGAAAGTGGCGAGGAGATGCGTTGCGAACGTGAAGTGGTTTTCGAGTTGGGAGGCGGCAAGGTTAATAAAGACGCGGGAGGCTGTGCTTGCGGGGGAAAGGACGGATAAGGACAGGCGCGGGAGGCCGCGTGGGGTGTGGGGTGGTAGTAGTAGGCGTGGGTGACAAGCTTGGATGGCGCCGTTACGCGTGGGGTTAGACGTGAGGGTAGCACGGGGATTTGGGAAGAGGACCGTCCCGGATTGGGATTGGACGTGGGGCCCACGCCTGCCTCGTCGGAAGCGGAATGGGCGGGCAGCAGCGGGTAACGGTCACAGGCGAGCACCACGTCAGCCGCATGTGATGGTTGGCAGGGATGGGGGCTCTCGGCGGATCAACGGCGGCGGCCCATGGGATTATGGGAAACACAGCGCGGCCTCGCTGGAGTGTCAGTGTGCACCGTGCAGTGCAGCGAATGCGAAACCTTCCCAGACAGACCTAACACGAAAATTCGGAAGTTTCTGGCGTACCAGTAGGCGAACAAACAAACGGTACGGCAGCGCAATTTTCATTTAACTAATTTAATTTTGTGTGAGGAACATGGTGACCCTGCTCTGGTTTTTAAAACTGTTGTTTGACTCGGTGAACGAATAGAACCTCATTCTTCATGATACAATGCGGTTAGTTTAGTAATTAGAACGAAGGGCTAATATACCAAACATTTGTGGAATAACATGGACCTATTCGTTTGATTCTTCAAACGGTCCGCAACAACTCACCAAGTGAACCAAGTAACCAACTAGTGCCCAATCCCATCACCACGAAGATTGCGATTACGGCAGAAGATTTTGCTCTTGATTCACTTTAGAAGACCATTTTTGGTGCATCGATATTTTGCTAGGTGTGACAGAAAAATAAAATAAAATACGCCATAGCGTTTTAATGTGGTTTTGAAAAACAAATATACTAGAGACTAGAGAGCAAGTACATTCTATATACAAACAGGCGTGGCCATAATTTACTATATATTTTCTTTCGAGAGAAAAATGTTTACTCTATGCTCGTCCCTGCTGACCCAGGTTTACCTTCCATTGTCATGCATGCTCTTCTACTTCGACTTTTACGACACATCCACGTCAGACGTCCGAGACCGATCGTCAGTGCCTTAACACGGCCCCTTTTCTATTCCCCACCTAATAGAACACTACACACTACACGCTTTTGACGCTTTGTTGTGCAACCGGATATGGCTTGGTTTTCATTTTGGCGCGTAAAGGCACGTACGTACGCGCGGAGCCGAAAGGGATGGAACAAGCCAGCAAGGGACGGACAGCCTGCCTCGGCGACCTTCTCCTTCCGTCCGTCCGTCCGTCCTTCGAAATCCCAAAAGGACGATGAGAAAAAGCGATCTCGCCTGCGTCTGATCCGCGTGAAGGCAAAAGGCACGGAAGAGAGAAAAGGGTGATATGAACACGGCCGGAACCGGATGCTCCGGCCGCCGAGGCCGGCCGCGATCGGACGGCGGAGGCGAAGCGCGGGAGGCGGCGGTGAGGGGTCGGGAACTTGGGATAGCCGCTCCACGACCCCCGCTTTCCGTGACGGCGACCTGGCTGGTCGGCCGGGAATAATATCAGATGATCGCTTCAGCCGGAGGATAAAAAAGAGAGAGAGCAATAGAGCAAAATCTGAAAAGAGAGCTCGAAATATCATGGTCCCCTCCCTTCCATGCAGCTCGCAAGCGCGGCAGCGATGCATGTATGCTATCGCCGACCACGAGAGACACGCGCATGGCTCCGCGGAGGTAGAGGATCAGCGGCAAATGTATCAAATTTTTAAGGGTTTTTTTTTTTCAAAATAGTGATTCCAGACTTCCAAGATTGCGTCAGTTCAGTTCAGTTCAGTTCAGTTCAGAGAAATTATTGCAACTAACACAGTGCTCTGCTCAACACAGGAGGGACGACGCATGCAGGCGGCACGAAATGGCTCGACGGAGGTACTTAACCGGTCGATCGAATGGCCTCTGCTCTCTGGTGCGCAAAGCAGGTCGTGACTCGTGATCGTGAGGACGCGCTTAAATTTTATGCCAGTTGATTGATGGGAGTTAAAGTGCCAAAGGGGTCGCCAACCCAATGGGGAAGGCCGGGTGCGATGCCTGTTCATCATCGTCGACATCATGAGCTAGAACTACATACACAAGATAAGGATCGATTCGGGTTCTCAAATCGATCGTGCGCGATAAGCAAGTATTATGATGGTCCACTGGTACGTGCTCAGCGAACCGTCGACGGGCTAGCTAGTTGATCCTCAGTGGTCGTCCTCGCACTCGGGCACAAGATTGGGATTAATGCCTTCCTTCCTGGATAGCCATCGATTCTATGATTCTATCCCAATTGGACCTTTTGATGACGCAGGAAATTAAATTAAAGCCCCAGCGCTCCAATCATCGAATGAATCACCACATAGACAGCGGGTAAAACGTGTTACAAATTAAACCTCTACGGATTTCAGGCAACAGTCAAAGATTCAGAGGTGCACGTGAGGTGAGGAACACACGAGTTTGATCTAGCGGAAGGTAAGGACGAAGTAAGTAAAGAGGGAGGCAAGGGTGTCAGGATCGCGATCCGGATCGTCGACGCGGGCCAAACGACACGGATCAGTAGATCACAATTGGGGTCGATTTTGGGCGGAGTCGTCGTTGCAGGATCGCGATCTGGCAGTTAGGATCGTTAGAATCACGCAGGGATCGCCCTGTATTTTATAGGATTCAGAAACCTCGGGCTCTAAATACAGAGGACATGATGGCGAGATCGAAGACACAACTGAGGCCAAACTTGAGGTGAGGCACGCCCACAGTGGCTGGATGCCTGGATCTGACGAGCGCATCAAGCACGGAATGGGCACGAGTTGCTAGCTTATCTCCAGAGCCCTTCGCTACGTCTCAAGGGAAACGAGAGTGAGGTAGAACGTGTGGGTGCGTCTGAACTCGTCAAGGGAAACGAGAGAGAGAGAAACAGCCAGACCTGACGGATGTGGGTCTGCTATCAAACTGGATAGATACGGCCAGACCTGAAGGGAAACTATGCTCCAATCCAAGCACCACATCAGCGGGTAAAACGTGCCACGAACCTTTACGGATTTCAGGGCAGGCAACAACCACGCGAGGAACACGAGTTCTAGAGGAAGGCGAAGGAAGCAGGAAGATGGTAGGAGAAACTCACCGCCGCCCGGCCGTCGCGGCTGGTGCCGCCCGGCACGTTGGGCCGGTACAAAATCAGTAGCCTAGCCCACACATGTCCTCTACCTGGTCCAATAATAACTGTGTACCGTTTGCGACATCCTGGATCACATGCAGTTTGAACCACCTTCCATCCCCCCCACGCAGGCAGTTTATCCATCTTGTATCGTATGGTTGTACTAGTTGTATAGATCTTGCCCTCCAGCCTCCCTTTGATGGCCATAATTTTTCTCAATTGCAAATATGGTATTGATCTCAACTTCACACAAACAAAACCAGTTCAGAGCTCGTGCAGTAAGACATGCTCTATGCAGATACAGTCCAAGCTAATGTGCTCACTGATCACACCTGAGCTAGTATTTGTGCTAAACTTCTGATATTTATGGCCAGCAAGCTGATTGGACAATTCTACAGGATGAACATTAGAGCGGCACAGTCACTGGTGTTGAAGGAAACGATATCGCAAACTCACCTTGAGATTCAGTTTGGACTTGTCCCCACCAAGTACGGTTGGATTTGGTGTATATGCACTGTGTGCAGCTTCAAGCCAACATCGGACATCACCAAAAAGAAAAAAAAAGCAATTCTGGCTTGACATTGGGCTACGCACTCCGCCTGCATCCGATAGTACAACTCCATACAACAGTCCATCATGTATGCCTCACATAACCAGCTGATCTCAGTATCTCACACTAAAACAATTTAATTGTCAAGGTGGAACAATTGTTCCACATTAAAAAAATGTTTTATAATAGTATCATATAAAATTAGTAAAGTCGGAACACAGCTGGTGTAATCAAAATCTGATTTGGACCATTCATTAAGAAACTGCATATTGTTTTTCTTTGAGTTAACATCGTACCCACATGTCTGATGCTTGTACTTGGGCCGGTACATGGGTCAACACTTCTACGACGTACGTTGGGTTGTATTGGGCCGCAATCTGCAGGAATGAGAAGGGAGAGAGGGAGAAAAGAAATAAGGGAAACGGGCCGAGGAAGGCCGAAAGGGAAGAAAGGAAAAGAAAATGATTTTAACATGAACATGTTGGAGGAAGGATTGAAACTAATTTTAACATGTTGGAGGAAGGATTGAAACTAAGTTCGAAAAGTTATGCAATGAAGCCAAGGATTTGGTTGCCATCAAAGGTTCAAAGAAAACTAACACACTCAAAAAATCATCGGTGACATTTGGAGCAAGGTTTTCAAAAAACATTTTTTTTAAAAAAAAAAGGTGTTTGCAGACAAGATAACGCTTTGGTGGCTGTCAAAAAACATTTTTTAGAAAGGTCTCGCCATTTATTTTTATCTTATACGAACTTGGTAACTTGTTTTATAGGGGAAAAACTGCATAATTTGATTTGTTGCATGTGGAAGTCCCACGAAACGGTCGCGAGAAGTCTGTGCTACGTTCCGTCTGTGCTAGTAGAGACAGGGGAAGCGAACGAAAAGATCTTGACGCGCGCGAGCAGAGCCACAACACAGCGGCAACACCGTGGCCGTTGCCGCCACAAATCACAATCCCCTAGCGGCGAAAGCTCGATGCTCGCCCACCAGCCCGTTCGTTTACAGGTTGGAGGCTGCGGCAGGAAAAGGAAGGCTGAAATCTCGTTTCAGTTAATTAGTTTGCATGCAAGCTAGTCAGCTGTCTGGCTCACTCTATCACGCAAACATTCAACTATATGCTCTTTACCTCTCTCATTTGCATGTCCGTGATAATAATAGGCAAAATACGCCGGAGCGATCGAAACACATGGCGCTCTCTGCGTTGCCGTATCTTGTCATGGCGCCGGTCAAGACGGCCGGATAATGAGACGCGCGCCCGGAGCCATCAGACCTGCTTGCCATGGGAGAAGGATGCGACTGTGCCATGGCGATCGGCGACACAGGAGTAGGCGATGCCATAACATAAGCGATGATTACGATGTGGAAGTCCGTGTACTCCATGGGCTATGGCTACATGCGGAAAGAGTGAACAAATTTGCATGTTCTCTCTACATACAGATCAGAAGCAGCACCCAAAATCGGTAGCGGGCAGGACTTTTACTCCATCGGTTAGTTTCAGGATCCTCGCCGGCGCGTTGAATACTGTATTTAGAAATGTTTTCCCTCTCATTCCACAAAACCCAATAAGCCAAAGCAGCTTACGTATGCAAATAATCAATCACACCATGTCACCACACCACACCAACATGGCAATCAACAATTTTATTCCATATTCTGTTTATTCGTGCTGCCAGAAGGGCCCCACAGTGTGGTGCCCCCGCGACACACAGCAACACGTTGGCATGGCAGCGCTATGAACACGACGACGCTAGCAAGACAAAGCTGCTAAATTTGACAAGGCACAAATGTCCCAAAGAAACCGAGACCCCCCCAGACTCGCATCCCCTGCTTCCATCATCTTCTTCCCCTGCTCACGCGTCCACGACCTCGTCGTCCTTGGACGCGATCACGAACTCCTCGCGCCACACCGGCGGCACCGTCTGTGTGGTCCCGTCGATGGCGTTGGGCCTTCCCAGCGCCTTCAGCGCCAGGTGAGCCGCCTTCTGCCCGGAGATCATCATGGCCCCGAATGTCGGCCCCTGCAAACCAACAGCACACGAACATCACCATCACGTGCTCGTTACATCAGCCACTAATCATTGCAAGAACCAGGATGAGAAATGGGTCTTTTTTTAATCAATGAACTACTCACCATTCTCGGGGCGCCGTCGATCTCGGCGACCTCCATGCCGGTGACGATCATGCCAGGCACGACCTCACGGGTGAGCCTAACGATCTCATCCTCAGCAGTGTTCATGTCGAGCGCCTTCATCCCAGGCACGGCGCTGATCATACCAATATCCTGCAGCCTCTTGACCCCCGTGGCCCCAAACGGCCCGTCATGGCCACAGGAGCTCACCACAACCTTGGACTCCATCACGTTGGGGTCCATGCACGACTGGGTGTCGTGGTTCATGGACACCAGCGCCCAGTTGGTGACCACCCCACCGACACGCCCCTGCTTGACGATGAGGTCCTCGACGGCCACGGCGTTGAAGAGCTTCACGTTGGGGCGGGCGAGGAGGCGGCTCATGATGGTGGAGGTGAAGAGCGCGGCGTGCTTGATGACCACGTAGTCCTCGGCCTCGTCGTAGGCGATGTCGAGCTCGTCGAGGAAGAGGTGAGCCGGCTTGCGCACCACCATGGCCGAGAACAGCTGGCCGCCGAGCCACGCGCCGCCGCCGGGGGAGACGGACTGCTCGATGATGGCGATGGAGATGGAGGGGTCCTTGGAGAGCTCGTACGCGCAGGAGAGGCCGGCCGAGCCGGCGCCGACGATGACCACGTCGGTGTCGGCGTGGGTGATCATGTCGGTCATGTAGCGGCGCGTCATCTCGCGGGAGACGATGGATTCCTTGATGGGGCTGAAACGGAAGGAGGTGAGGTCGTAGGGTGGGGTGGAGGAGGAGATGGAGGCGCAGATGGGGCCGGATGAGCGTGGGGTGGAGACGACGACGGAGGAGGGGGAGGAGACGCGTGGGGTGGATGGGAGACGGGCGCCGGCGAAGGAGGACTTGAGGAGGGTCGACGCGGTGGCGGCCATGGCTTTCCTTCTTGGGAGGCTAAGAAGTGAGAGCTTCTTGCTTGTTCGAGTGTGTGTGTGGAGAAGTAAGTGGATCGGAGGTGGATGGATGATTATGGTGCGGTGGAAGGGTATAAGAAGAGGGAGGCTGAGAAATATCTGGGCACCGTGCATGCCTAGTACTACGTGTGAGTAGATTGGGAGTGGTTGGACACGGGCACCGATCGCATGGCAACAGAATTTGGCACCAGCCGGATCAGAGCAGATATTTTCAGGATCGCTGGCTTTCGGAGGAGAGTGAGCTGAGATGGGGACAGTCTTGCTGTGCTCAGCACTCACTGAATAGTCACACACACACACACACACTAGTTAGGTGTAATGTACGAATTCGGTGAAAGCTTACTGTTTTGGTGGGAGTAATAAATTGGCTCGTTAATTTGTTACGGTGCAAATCAATTCCAGTTTATGCTACTTCCATCTCTTGATGAAATTTCGTTGAGGCTGGTCTGGCCTTACAATTTTCCGATATGTGTGGTCGGTAACACATCAGTAAAATATCAATGGTTATTTCATCATTGTCCACACACCAGTAAAATATCAATGGTTGTTTCATCATCGTCACACATCAGATATATTTCTGTGCATGTCTTTTCGAGTGATATTTCTACATCATTTTCAGAAAATATATGTTTGTTCGTTATTTCTCAAGTACGCCGCCTGAATTCTGGCCGTTGAAGTACCTATCATGTCTCATCAGCAAAGCCCACCACCTGCAAGAAGGTGACATGCAAATAAGACACAGAGACACATATGTGCCTGATTATATAATTAATTAGCAAACAATTGTTGTCATGGCACTGTTTTCTCCAGCGTAGTGATTGAGCCTCGGTTGCAAATCTGCACAAGATACAAAATAGGTCAAGTTGCATTCAAATATCTGTGGATCGTGGCACATATTGTTGGTCGTTATGATTCATGAAAGCGACCCTACATCCAGAGCCTTTTCTAAGAAAGAAAGGATGAGATATTGGACACCTTTCCTTTCCCTGGCTCTGTGGTCATCATAATGTGATACCTTCTTAATGATTTGTCCTTTTCAGGGAAACAAATTGTTATGGTAATGGAAAATGCAAGGAGATCTAGACATCTAGATCTTTCGGCTCACTCCAGGCCAATGGATTTTGACGGGGGGGTTTTCGCGGAAGGATTTTGACGCTTTGATATTTCATCGGGACTGGTCACTAGCGATGTTTGAGCCATCTACGTGTAGTCAATGATATATTCCCAGCTACTACATACTCTCTCCGTCCCAAAAAGAAGGTGCACGTGTTATTTTCTCAACTTTGACTCAATTTGTAGAAAAAACTTGCAACATTTATATCTTTAAATAAATTTGTTAAAGAACTAGATTCAAAGATCTTTCTAATGATATTAATATATAATGTATTATAAATATTAATACTATTTTATATACAATTGGTCAAAGTTGTAAAAAGTTGTTTTCTCGGGAAGCGAGAACTACTCTTTTTGTGGGACGGAGGGAGTATACGTCAGCCATGCAATACCACATGAAACTTCTAGATTTTTTTAGCAGCTGCAAAGGGAAAATACTAGAAATGTTCATCCAAGAACAGACTAAAAAAGGAAATTTAATCTTGGGGATTTCAAATCCTGAAACAAAAATCCCAAGCCAATCTTAATTTCTTGTCGGGCCTTTATTAACGCACAATGATGAGCGTGTTTCTATCCATAAATTAAGAAAAAACCCAGGTTATATATCTTTGAAGAATTTAACTAGGAAACAAGAAAAACACGAAAAACAACATCGACGAGTTCGATTGGTACATTAACGTGGACCACTCAGGTCGGCCAAGATGAGATATTGACGCAAGCTGCACAAGCATATCCACAAACCACAACCACTAGACAACTCTGCTCGGTCGGATTAGGACATCAACACGGACCTCAAACCACAACTTTGGCCCGTTGGACGTGGCACCAGCCAACATACACGCTCATGTAGTCGTCGAAACCTGCAGTTGACACTGTATCAATCGGAACCGTATCTCATCCGATCCTCTCGTGTGGCCAAGCTAAACATGCATGCCGCTTATCGGCTTGTATATACATCGATTATTTTTAAGCAGTGTGTTGTTTGATGTCTAGCATATGAACATCTTTAAATTATTGAGCCAATGCGACGGAAGAAGGGAATTGGCTAGTGAAAAATTAAAGCACCCTCATTTTTAGGTGAAAACTAAAGCAGCGTCTTTGATTATACTTTAATTCATGGAAAAAAAAGAATTGTCCACGCTAGCTATATAAAAATAATAAGCCATGAGGTTCTAACAGCGTCACTATTTCCACGGTAATTTTCTTGCTTGTTTTAGTATATAAAACACGTAAATTTCACAAAACCACGTTTTTTTTATAAACCAAATAATTGACAGTACAGATACATACAGCTGATCCATCAAGGCTGTGGCTCCGTCACTGAAGTAACTAACGCTGGATCTCGCACACTGCAAACTTTACTTACCTCTGCTGAAATCTTGAAGCCCTGCACTGCATGCACTGCAGTACGTAGTAGGGGCCCGGCGCGTGGATCCAAAGCAAACCCACGTAGTGGCGTCCTGGCGTCCTGGTTCTGCTTGGAATGATTAGTGACTGATGTAATGAGCACCTAATGGTGATTTTTGTTGGTGGTTTGCAGGGGCCGACGTTCGGGGCCATGATGATCTCCGGGCAGAAGGCGGCGCACCTGGCGCTGAAGGCGCTGGGAAGGCCCAACGCCATCGACGGGACGACCCAGACGGTGCCGCCGGTGTGGCGTGAGGAGTTTGTGATCGCGTCCAAGGACGACGAGGTCGTGGACGCGTGAGCAGGGGAAGAAGATGATGGAAGCAGGGGATGCGCGTCGGGTCTGGGTTTCTTTGGGACTTTTGTACCTTGTCAAATTCAGCAGCTTTGTCTCGCTAGCGTCGTGTTCGTTGCACTGCTAATGCTACCGTGTTGCTGTGTCGCGGGGGGCACCACACTGTCAAGCAGGGGACTTTTATACCTTGTCAAATTATACAATAATGAAACTTTATGTATGTAGGTGCAACATGTAGGATTTGTTGGACCAAAATAAAACTATGATACAACTTCTTGTATGATGAATACACTTTACTCTTGATATCTTTTTTTTTCATATGTAAGCTACTTTTGGCTTGTTGCGTTTTACGCGTCCGACACGGCCGTCGGTTCGCGGATGTTGCAGGGGCGAGAGCATCAGGCCATAAGGAGAGTGGGAGAGAAGCGTGGATCGACATAGTGTGAGCCATGTGATTGAGTGTACGAAGTATACGTTCGACACAACCATTTTGAGGAGATGTGTAAGGACATGTGAGGCGCAGAGCAATGCCGTGGGTAGAGAGGAACGAGTGGTAGACAGTATTATCGAACTCCTTCCCATTGTTTGTTTAGAAACAAAGAATGGGCATGTGGAACTGTGTGGCTACGTAGGCGTGGAAGAAAATTAGAGTGGGCAATACGTCATACTTGTACCGTAGAGGGAACGTCCTAGCAAAGTGTGTGTGAAAGACATCAAGAATGACTAGGTAGTATTTGTATTCGGAATTGCTCAAGACAGGTGACACCCACATATCACAATGCAAGAGGTGGAAAGGGAGACTGGCAACGTTGTTGGTCGATGTACAAGGTAGCGTTACATGTTTGCCCAAGCGACAGGATCACAAGAATGAGGGTCCTCTTTATAGCACTTAAAATAAAAAAAATGAAAGAACCTTAGACAAGGTTGCATCGCTAGGATGTCCTAGACGTGCATGCCAGAGCTCGATGGAGTGCACGGCCCGGAGATTATGATGAGCTATAGAGGCGTTGGGTGATGATTGGTTCCTCGGCAGTGGACCGTTGACACGCATGACATCCAATACTGGTAGCGCTAATACTCTCTCCCTGTTCTACTTCTACATCTACACTGGAATTCCCATTTCGGTCGAATCACAGTGATTTCAAATCCTGAAACTGAAATCCTAAGTCGATCTTATTTTTCTCGTGACCTTTTTATATACTAGTATCGTGCACTTATGGGATAAATATGTGGAGAGGCCATAAGGGGTACAGGGGGCTCAAGCCTCCCCACACAAACCCTAAGAAAAATGGAGATTAAGTGGAGAATAAAGGTGAGAAATATTAATGATGAAGAAAAAATCTCGTTATGCTACTGTTCGAGGTTTATTTAGACCCGTTTCAATTGGTTTAACTCCACTATTCATTTATATTTTTATTCCATTAAAATTTTAGTCTCTCTCACAAGCTTTTGTTATAGTAAAACATTAAAATTTTACAAATTTTCACCGTCTAAACGGACAGAACCATTGGCAGACCCACGGCACAGCCACGGCAACGTGGCAGGCCCGCAGCTCGCCACGTGGCCAGCAGCTGATCAGAGGAGCCTTCTCGTTCTCGTCCCGCCCGGCCGCGCGTTGCCCCCCTTTTGGCGAGCGGGTGCGCGACGCGCCACGCCGTAACCGCTGCCACCACACCACAGCCACCAGCGCCGCTCGCCCGCTCTGCTCGGCAACGAAGCCCAAGCGCGCAGGAGCCTCGCTTCGCCCGGTCCGTGGGGCTCTCGCCGGAACCTTCGCTCGCCGCGCCGCGCGCCATGGAGCTGCTGGTACGAGCAGCGGCGACGGCCGCCGCCACGTCCTCCTCCCCGCGCCCTTCGCCCCAGCTCCCACGCCGCGCCCGCGTCGCTGGCCCCTGCCGTCCCCGAGCCCGCCGCCCCGGGTTCCCTTCGCTCCGCGCAGCTGCCGCGGCGGCGATCGCCGTGGAGCCGGTACGTTTTCCCCCTTCGTCGGCTGTACAGAGCAAATTTTGTCCACTGTTGACTACTTTTTGTTCCTGGACTAGTTGCTTTGCCCACCACGTGTTTGCCGTTATGCCGGATCGGTCGGCACCGCCGTCTCGAGCTTCCGGGAGAACTAACAACTAATCTAATCAAATGGAAAGCAGGGACTGCAGTGGTCCCTACTTGTGCTGCTCGACTGCTGGTGTATCCTAGGAGGCTGGGACAATGGCTCTGATAACTTCCAGTAGATACTGTTTTTGGATTTACTATTTTGTGCCGTGGCTTGTTCTTTCTTACTAGACCCTCTGATAACCAACCAACCAATTCTCTTGGGCTTTTGGGCTCTTCCCTAACAGTTTATCTTCGTTGTACCGTCTTAACTGGGGAGCTTGTGACCTTTACGATGCATTCTTTACAGGAAACGAAAGACCAGCAGAATAGCATTTCAGAAGCTGAGGTGTTTGCGTGCCCTGTTTGCTACGAACCATTGATAAGAAAAGGCCCACCAGGCATTAACTTGTATGTCCTAGTCCACTTCTGGTTATCTTCAAGCAAATGTTTTGGCTAGATTGACATAGTCCTTTTGATTATGCGTGTCCCAGGCCAGCAATTTATAGGTCAGGATTCAAGTGTACAAAGTGCAACAAGTCATTTACCAGCAAAGACATCTTCTTGGACCTCACCGTGACTTCAGGGACAAAAGAATATACCGAACAGAAGCCTGCTAGAACTGAGTTGTTCAGGAGTCCGCTTGTCTCATTTCTTTATGAGAGAGGATGGCGTCAAAACTTCAATCGGAGTGGCTTCCCTGGTCTTGATGAAGAGGTACCTTTCTGCTAGTAGCTGGATTGCTTCATTGTCAACTCCAGTGTTACTTCTTTATGAGTTAGAAAATACTTTCTTGTGATTCTGTATGTAATATATTTTGGACAGTAACCGCTCGGTGCTTATTGTTTTTCTGTTGCACGAGAGATTCTTTAATACATAGGGATCAACAACAGTTAATCTAGCAATGAAAATCTTTGCCCTCTTATGCATGTTCCTCTTCTGATCCACTTGACAGTTTAAAATGGCTCAAGACTATTTCGAACCTGTTGCTGGTGGTATCCTTCTTGATGTCAGCTGCGGCAGTGGCTTGTTTACTAGAAAATTTGCAAAATCTGAGACATACTCAGCTGTGATTGCTTTGGACTTCTCTGAGAATATGCTCCGCCAATGCTATGAATTCATTAAGCAAGACAATACTCTCCTCAACGCGTATGCTCTCCACCCTGTTTCTGTATATTTTTTTCATATGTTTTGAGCTTTACCTATATATTGCTAAAAAAAATGTGTTGCATACATCAGATAGAAAAAAAGGTTATGTCAGATCATGGATGCAGATTAGAGGGGGTTTGTGGTTGAATTTTTTTTATGTAACAGGGGGTTTGGGCCTTTGGGGTTGAATTAGGAGACATAATTTTTCAATCCAGTGCTCACTTCATGCTCACAAACTAGCTATTGAGAAGTTGGGAGTAGACCACAGAATTTTCTTGATGGAAAAGAAAAACTAGCCCAAGCATGTTATCCATTAAACGATTTATTTGGCATCCCTGCGGTGTTTATTGGAAGCTAAGAGTTTTTTTTTCCCAGTCTGGTACCAAATTACACTGAAGAGTTTTTTTTCACACGATTGTTACGGTGAAACTTCTAGATCATTTTATGTATATTAAGCAGTAATCAAGAAATTATGTTAGCATTATTCTAAGATCATTCCACAAACACCGTCTTCCTCTTTTGGCCCTGCAGGAATCTAGCACTTGTGAGGGCGGATATTTCAAGGCTTCCTTTTGCTTCTTGTTCCATAGATGCTATTCATGCTGGAGCTGCTATCCACTGTTGGCCATCGCCATCTAATGCAGTACATCATCTTTCTCGTTTGCAATTTTGATTTATGTAAATATTTCAAAAGAAGTTCAAATTTGTATGTTATTCACCATGTAACTGCACAATACTGTAGCTACATACCTGAAAATTATGTGCACATTATGCACAACAAAATTTTAATTACATTTTTCGAGTTCCATTTGGTATGGAATGTTTTTTAGCCAAGCATAACTGTTCAGCAGTTAAAGATTAGATGAAACTGGGATGTATGTAATTACTTGTGCTGTTACTATCTTCATTTTTGGATTATTTTAACAAAGAACTTAGAAGCATGGAAGCCTGAAAGGACATTATCCGATATTAAGTAGTGAGCCAGTGATAACATTTTCTGTACATGTTTCGGATACAGCTTACCCTGGCCATATCCATGCTGTTATTAACTGAATATGAAATTGCATCGTGGCAATTTCACAAATCAGAATTGTAATAGTGCCATTAGTCAACAACCATCTAACACTGGCAATCCATTTCCTTTCCATGTGTGATCATGGTATCCTTTAAACCTTTACTGCTTTGTATGTGTCAGGTAGCTGAAATAAGCCGTGTCCTGAGACCTGGTGGTGTGTTTGTGGGTACTACTTTCTTATCCTCTCCCAGGAACAACCCATTCTCTGTTGAAGCATTAAGGCCACTGAGACAGGTAAGTGACCATCTTTTACTCATTTGCTTAACTGAGATTATATAATTGATTTATTACTTATACAGCTTTGTGCTGCAGATTGTTGGACCAGTTAACACCAGCTACAACTACTTCACCGAAGCAGAGCTGGAAGACTTGTGCAAATCGTGTGGCCTTGTTAACTACAGCAGTAAGGTTCAGAGGTCATTTATCATGTTCTCCGGGCAAAAGCCGTACTGACTGTTTCTTCTGGGTTCCGTGTAACGTACATATTCACTTGAATTTCATACATTCACATCTGGAATAGAGAATAATGTGCCTAGCTTGGGTTCCTCGTTTCTGTATAGATGAATGCTCCTGAATGTATTTAAAACAATCATGTAAAAAATGCATGCTGAAGATTCTTGAAACAAACACAAGAGCTCTTCCTTCTCAACATTCTCAGTTCTTTGCTAGCCAAGAAGCCTGTAACTGACTGCATGCCTGCATGTATGAAATTCATGAATTCTATTGCTTCTGAAAATTGCACTGTACCATACTAGTATTTAGGTTTTTTTAATGGAGAGGATTCCAGATTAGGTGTTCGTTTCTGTTCCTTTACCGAGCAAACTCCGAATCGGATGATCTGTGCCGAGTGCTCACCCGATTCCGACTTCACACCTGAAGAGAAGGCCCCAATAAAACGGGAGGCAGGGCACGCCCTTTCCGTAAGGTAAACAACAACGTCAAGCCAATCGACAGACAGCAACTCAGCAAGACGAACCACCGGGTACTCTCGTCCTCGACGTGAGAAGAAACCATGAGGAGGACGTCGAAGCTGCCTCTGCTCGCGGCCTTGCTCACCGTTCTGCTGCTCCTTCCCTCCGCCGCCGCCGCCGCAGCGGCAGTAGCAAGGGCCATCGACGCGAGCAAGGACCAGCGCCTGCAGCTGCCCGACACGCTGGCGGTGGGGCCCGAGAGCGTCGCGTTCGACGGCCACGGCGGCGGGCCCTACGTCAGCGTCTCGGATGGCCGTGTCCTCAAGTACGCCGGCGAGGGCGCCGGCTGGACGACGTTCGCCTACAGCCCGAGCTACACGAAGAACAGCTGTGACGCGCAGTCCGAGCTCCCGCCGGTCGCCAAAGAGAGCTCGTGCGGCCGGCCGCTGGGCCTTCGGTTCCACCGCAACTCCGGCGACCTCTACATCGCTGACGACGGAGGGGAGGCGACTGTGCTGGCCACGGAGGCCGACGGCGAGCCGCTCCGCTTTACCAACGGGGTGGATGTTGATCAAGTCACTGGTGATGTCTACTTTACTGACAGCAGCAAGACTTACCAACGATCACAACATCAGATGGTTACACAAACCGGAGACTCCACAGGTCGTATCATGAAGTATGATCCGAAAACTAAGCAGGTTACCGTACTTCAGTCTGGTGTGACTTATCCCAATGGCATCGCCATAAGTGAAGATAGGACTCATCTCATCGTCGCGCTCACTGGTCCTTGCAAGTTGCTCAAGTACTGGATCAAAGGGCCCAAAGCTAACACATCTGAGATATTTACCGACTTGCCCGGGTATCCGGATAATGTGAGGCCCGATGGGAAGGGAGGCTATTGGATTGCACTACATCGGGAGAAATATGAGTTCCCGTTTGGTGTGAACAGGCACTTGGTCGCTATTAGAATCGGTGCCGAAGGTGAAAAGCTACAGGAAATGACGGGTCCTAAGAATGTGAGGCCAACAGAGGGTGGTGGAAAGAGAAGATGGCAAAATATATCTCGGATCCGTAGAGTTGTCGTACGTTAGTATTGTCAAGAGCACCTAGGTTTAGTGTATTTTAAGATGTACTATGTTGTGTAGGTTTTCTATTAGTACGTGATATTCTTCAAGGGTATTTTCATTTTGTAAGAGTTGTAGTTTAATCATACTGATGGCCATGACAAGTGTTACTTCATCTTTGAGATGTATAATTGGTCTTTTCTTCTTCTAGCATATATCTTTCGTATTGAACCTGTAGTCAACTATGGGCTATTGTGAAGCCGCATACGGGAGAGAACTATGGGATGTAAGAGCATATCTGGTGGCAGCTTCTAAATAGGCTCCTAAATTTAGAAGCCAAAGTAAAAAAAAAATTCTCTAGTGGGACTTCTAAATTACCTTCTATTTTACATGTCCTCCCAAATTTCTCCTCTAAGCCCCTAGATTTGGGAGCCTCCCATCCTCTCTCTCTCAAACTATGAAACCCACCCTTTTTCATGCCTCGCTAGTGTATGGATACATGTCCCACCGCAGTTGGATGCAAATTTAAGCCTCTAAATTTTACATGGGAGCTTGTAAAATAGGACTTAGGAGTCCAAATTTGCATGCCCCACTGGAGATGTAATGTTCAAGAAAATTTCCTTCTGGAAAAAATACGGAGTTGTATAGTACGAACGTTTTTGCGTGAAGCTAAGAAGAAAAAAAGCGAGCCGCAACGATGCGCTCCGGGCCTTTGGCCCACAACCACAAGCCTTCTACAGATTACGGCCCAAGTCGGGCACATGCTCCTTCACTCTATACAATTCCTCGTCGCCTACACCACCGCCGGCAAGAGATCAACGTCAGTAACCTACACGACATCGATCGATCAAGAGATCGATCGGAACTCTAAAATGCATTGTATGATTTCCGATCGACTGGAAACTCTTGGCCCCATCTTTATCTATGATTCCAGAATCCGTGGGAACACCAATAATCCGTGCTTGGTTTTGGTCTGTCCAGGCGATCGACAATGGAGGTTGTTGTTACTGCATCGCAAGGACCCCTGCGCTCCCTTCCCGCCAAGCTCGAGGCGGCGCTGCTGCTGCTTGATCGGTCAGGATTCCTGCTGCTGAAAGGGGTCAAGAAGCAGATCAGCCTCCTCAAGTGCGAACTCGAACAACTGATATCTGAGTGCCTGATGGAGCCGTCCGATGTGGGTTATCCTGCCTTGAGCATCGCCTACTGGGCGAATGAGGTCGTCGAGATCGCGTACGACTTCGTCGATGAGCTCGTTCATAGATATGGCCATGGTAAAAGCCTCCCTTTCCTTTCGGATCATAGCACTGCTATTCAATTTCAGTGAGTTATTTAAAGTACAGGGAGGTTGCTTTTGAACTCTTGTTCAAAATGACTCAACTTGTGTGTTCCTTTCTTTTTTACAGGCTCCAAGATCAGGCGTATATGTCAGAATTCTAAGGAAGAAGCTGGATCCCCTCGGATGGCTTACCAAGGACATCTCAGAATTCAGAGAGCGTCCAAAGAGGGCTATTGAACGGTACAATCACTTTGACTTTGATTGATGGACTCTAAAAGTCTCAAGCCTGGCGTTCTCTCCGATGAGCATCCGGCTCTGCTCCCGCATCTGAGCACCAGGGCTCTTGGTCTTGTGGGTTTCGAGAGCTCAGTGGAAATGCTCTCTGGATTGTTGGGTGACAATGAAGGGGGCAAGCTTAAGGTTGTGGCCATTGCTGGAAGAGGCGAGGTTGGGAAGACCACGCTTGCCAAAGAGCTCTACTCTAAGCTGAGAGGACAATTTAAGTGTTGTGCTTTTGTGTGGGCATCCCGATGGCTTGCCATGAGGAAACTTCTCAGAGACTTGCTCTTGCAAGTCCGGCGGCACCAGCCTGTGGACGCCTACAAGGTGACCGATCTCATCGACGAAATCAGGGCGCATCTATGCTGTAGGAAGTATGATTCTTCTTCTTTTCTGTATGCTATTATTGCACGTTTATACTCAAAATAGCGCAGTTTTGCCTTTTCACCCCTATTTGACAATGGCAATTCATCCTCCCTTAGACTTTCTATACAACCTAGTGGGAATAGTAGTTGTTGACCAGAAGTGATATTTTCCTGTTGTGTTGTAGATGTCATATTTCACTCTTAGCTTGACATGTATTTAAATGTTTTGCATGTACTTTATTGTAGTTGATGATATATGGTTATCTATCTGGCATATTATCAATGCTGCTTTCCCAGATGCTGGTCACGATAGTAGGATGCTGGTAATGACAGAAGTCGATGGTGTGGCTAGCTAAAGAATGTTGTTATCATAACTACAAGTGTATTTTCAATATGAAAACGCTTCCTGAAAAGGAGGCAAGTGAATTATTTCTCAGCAGGGTATTCAGGCATCTCTCTGATTTTACGGTAAAGCAAAGCGAAGCTTTATGTGAAATTATAAGAGTATGCCATGGTATGCCACTGGCAACAGTTACTACATCTAGTGTTTTAGCAAGCCAGCCATAAAGAATAGAGGAATGACAAGGGGACTACATGCATAATTCAGCAAATTTCAGTTGGGACACAAATACTGAACTGAAGAGGATGAAACTAATGCTTTGCTTGAGTTATGATGCTCTTCCTCACTGATTAAAAGCATGTATGCTCTACCTCTGCATATATGAAGAAGAATACATAATTTTGAAGGATACTTTAGTGAGACAATGGGTTGCTGAAGGTTTTTTCAGTGCCATTGAAGGAAAAGATAAAGAGGAAGTTGCAGGGTAATATTTTGATGAGTTTGTCCGTAGAGGATTGATCCAGCCTGTTTCTATAGATCACGGTGACAAAATGTTGTCGTGTAGATTGCATCACTTGGTATTTGACTTTATCAGGTACAAATCACTGGGGACTGTGTTTAGTTGAGGGTGAGAAAAAATACTTTTTTTTTCTGGAATGCATGATGTAAGGAGGATGAATAGGAAAGGTGAAAAATGAATTTTTGGGGATGCATGTTCTGTGAGGAGGATGAATAGTAATTTGAGATTGTCACATGTTCGTTCACTTGCCCTTTTTGGATTGTCAAAATGTATGCTTTCTCTTGCTAACTTTAAGCTTCTCCGGGTTATGATCCTTCATCTATGGCCAGATCACAATGAGATGGTTTATGATCTTTTTTTTTTTGCGAGTGAGATGGTTTATGATCTTACTGGAATTTCAGAACTGTATCGACTGAAAGTATTTAAAACATTAAAGATAATTTGTTCTGACCTGTAAAATCAGCTAACTAGAGCGCCATATATTTAAAAGACGAGGAATGATAGTAGATTAAGTTGATACTATTTTTTTCAGTTCGTCAGGTAACTACGATTTTTTTTATTGTACGCACCTGACACTTAGTAGCAATTTGCAAATCGGCATATCCAAAAATGTTATTTACTTTTATTTTATATACTGATAATAACGCTTTTTAGAGGTATTTTTAGATGAATTAATAATAACGCCTTTTTTGAGATAATTCTGAGAGTTTTTTTTTGAGAAATGATAATTTTGAGAGGTAATAATAATAACGCCTTATTCGAAAGGTGTGATCAGCCCGGTTGCCCCTAAATTGGGCCACCCATTGTGGGCTGCAAGTCTTGCCGGCCCGGCCTGGCCCGCCTCCACGCCGCCCCCGACCCGCGCCGCCCCCGCAGTCGGCGCCCCGGCCTCTCCCTGCCCCTCCGCGCAGCTCCTCATCTAGCTAGCCCCCCACGCCCCTCCTCTCCGCCCATCCGCCGTCGCCGTCGCTGCCCCCGCCAGATCGCGCCGCGGCCGCTCTCATCGCCTCCGGGGACGAAGCAGGGCAGCCCCCGACACCCTCTCCGACCTTGCGTTCAGAGACCCGTCTGCGGAAGCGGGCGCCCCCGCGTGCCAAAATTTCCAGCGGAGACCTGGGCAGAGTATCTCCCGGTCTCTTGTTCCACCGCCTCGGCCTCGGCCTTTACGCTCCACATAGAGATTGTTTATTTACTCAATCCAATCCGGCCTGGCGATCCTAGAGTCCGCGAATTCCGACGCCGATTTGGGACGTTAAGGGCGCCGCGGCCTAGGGTTTGTAGCTGCTGGTGTCATCCCGGTGCGGACAGGCAGTGGCAGCCGCAGCCATGAGCGACGGCGAGCGCCACGACGAGGAGAACCCGAGCACCAGTGCCGCAGGTGAGCTCGACACCCCTGGAGCTTTATCATAATCACCTTATGCTTCGCTTGGTGTTGGTGTGAGTCGATTGGAGGTGCCTAGGTTGTGAAATACTGAATCTGATGTGAATTCGGACTGTCTGGTGTGCTATGTTAATGTGTGTGTTTACTGGCTTGGTACTTGTTTCCAAATTACAAATGCGATTTGATAGGCCAGTGACATTGGGGCTATATAGGCTTTGGATGTTCCCTTCTTCTCGAGCTGCATGAAGCACCTATGCATGCTAAGGTAGTAGGCATTCTAAGCTACCATGCACTCCTAATTTTAATGAAGTCACAGTTTTTAGAATCGTCTGCGAGAATTATCAAACTGCAAAATGATGTTATGACTCATGAAGCTGATCTTTTGTATAGTTAACAGTTCCATAGTGACGATATTATGTATTTTTGTGATACCTTCTAAGTTGTAACTTCTGCTAGCATTTTGAGTTCCTTGTGAGATTCTTGGATGCTGTACTTTGGAATGCACTTTGTCATCATTAACTGCCATGATCTATCTGCAATATGGATTCTTGAATGTTCATAACAATTACATGAGTTTGGTGAAATGACATTTATATTCCAAGCTAAATGCAATTGATGAACTGCCATTGTCATGCTTACAGATGACGACGACGACGAGGATTACGAGGAACCTGGTGGAGGAAATCACTTCCTGGGGTTTATGTTCGGCAATGTAGATGATTCTGGTGACTTAGATGCTGACTATCTTGATGAGGTAAACACTTCTGATCTCTGAATTTATTGACTGTTTTGATCCTTTATGTTCATGTGTCTGCCTCTAGCAGATGCCACGCAGCTGCAGATAGTTCTTTGAGTGTGTCTATGCACCAGATGCCTATAACTGATTTGTAGGCTTTGATGAAAAAATTATTGAAATAATACGATATGTGTGCTGTACTGTGGTGCACTGTGACCTGCCAGCAGGAATTAAACAAACGGAATCAATTCCAGAGAAATCATGGGGTTTTTTTTGGTGAGTGGTGGAGGCACCTGGCAATTATGGAACAAGTAGATCGATTAATCCACGCCTAGCTGCCCTTTCCTAATTAGGCTGTTTGTCTATTGCCTCGGGCCCTCAGTGCATACACTAGGGTCGGGTGGGGGTGCCGTCAATGGTAAAAGTGTGAAGGTTAACACTTGTTTTCGTTTTGGGTATGGGTGCATGTGCAGTTCCGTGCCCAACCCGTTATACTGAGCTCTGCTCCTGTAGGCTAGAGATGAAACACAACAAGAACCACCAATAACGAGGACACGAAAAAGTTATAGAGGTATTGATAACTAACTGATACATCTATAGAAAAGCAGTGCTTTCAAAACTCAAAAGGCAACCGAAAAAAGCCTCATCATGACGTGACATTCATCGTTCTTAGTTGTGTGGATCTCCCTATCTATTTCAGATGATAGCTAGGGCATTTCCAATTGTACATGATTTGATACTTTTTAACTTTTTCTGTGGATGCTCTTTTTCTTGTCATTTTGATCTGCATGATATATATTTTAGAGTGTTCAGTTGCTTTATGCGAACCAACGTTTGTTGAATTGATTCAAGTTCTGAAAATGATATATAGGGAAAATCAAGGTAATGTGCCGGCTTTTGTCACTATATGCATTGTAATTTTCTCATAATTTGGATACAACATAAACAGTTCTTGTAATTTGGACTTTTAGGAAATTTGGCCAGAAAAAAAAAGTTTTGTTGTGCACCCTTTGGATACTTGTGTTTTATTATTTCCCATTGGATCACTCTCCAGGAAAAAAAATCGGTATTTAGATGTGTTTATTATGTAATTCGAATGTTGCATTCTTTGATTCCTTTATTTTGCTTAATTCAGGATGCAAAGGAACACCTTTTTGCACTGGCAGACAAGCTTGGTCCATCTCTCAAGGACATTGATGTATGTTATCTTATGCACATATAGCTGCTTTACATACATATTTCATTACCGAAAAAGTTAATACTATATTGTTTGCTGATATAGCTAATAAAGTCTTCTCCAGCACCAACTGATCCTTCTGAGCAAGGTGAGTGACATCTTTCCATTTCCATATAAGCTACACCAATAGCTTTTCAAGCCAAGTTCTCCATTAACCAATTCATTTCTGTTGCTTCTGAAGGCTGTAATTCTCCTTTTCCTCGTTAAATTATGCACATCATCAATAACAGAAGTTACTGTTATGTAGACTATGATGAGAAGGCAGAAGATGCTGTTGACTATGAAGATATTGACGAGGAATATGATGGACCTGAAGTTGAAGCAGCTACAGAGGAAGACAATGTGTTGTCAAAAAAAGATTACTTCTCGTCATCTGCAGCGTACGCATCGGTCAATAATACAGTTTCAGTTTTTGATGAGGAGAATTACGATGAGGATGAAGAAACACCCAATGACAATGAGTCTCCTGGTGATAATGCTGTTCAAAATCTCTCTTCAGGTGATATTGGACCACATGCCTTATTGTTTTTGTGTTTCATTGTTTATGTTAGCATTCATTCCATTTCTTGCTACTTTCGCTCCCATGATACCCCTGTTATTTTTCTTCTTCCATCTACCGATTAAACATTTTGTAGCCTGGTAATACTTTTGTATGAGCATTGATGGTAGTGATAAAGTATGTTCCACTATAATAATAAAAGCTAATCTGAAGACTTGGCTATGCCTTTTCACCTTTTCTTTGGTGGTAATAGAGAGTATATAAGCATATACTCCACTTTAATGAGTGAAAATGAAAATTAGTGAGAATGTTATGCTACCTTTTTATTAAAGCACAATTGGTTTTAGTTGATGAGTACATGTTTGAAAATAATTGGAGCAATCATCTGTTAGAGATCTCCCTATCTATATTTGCCTTTGCTAACCAACATGGTTTTTCCCATAATTTATTTGGGTGTAGTTTCAGAACAAGCAGAAATGGCAACCTCAAGCGATAACCTTGCCTTGGAAAAGATTGACTTGCTATCACATGCAGAAGAAACTATGGGCATTGAATATGAAGTTTTGGAGGTATATGGAATGTGAACCTTGAAATTAGCATTGAATGGCATTAGTGCTTTGTCATATTTATATAATATTGCACAATCGACATCCGTCACTGACTTATTTGCTCTAATTAAGCAGAATGAAATGGGCACTGAGGAAGGTCAACTTCAGCCTGAAAGTGTACCTTCCCTCCCTGTTTTATGCATAGAGGATGGGAGTGTGATTCTGAGGTTCTCTGAAATTTTTGGTATCCAGGAGCCTGTAAGAAAAGTAAAGACAGATCACCACAGACGTCCAGTGAATAAAGGTATTCTGCATGTTGGTTGCAATAAAAAGATCCTAAAAGTATCATCCTAACCCATATACCCACCCTAGTGGATAGCTGGAGGGTGTTACATGAAAGCAATGTTTACTTGAAACATAGTCATCCTTTCTGCTGTCAGGTTGTTCAATTTGAGATGAAGAAGTTTAACTACCATTGTCAGACTGTCTACGTTGATTTCCATTATGTTCATTCTGTCTCAGAGCAAATGTCTTCTTTGATGAAACATTAGTTTTATAAAAATGGGCTCCTCTGACTACTTAAAAAAAACTTCACACTCTGATTTTGTCTTAAAGAAGCTGTTACCAAGATTCGAACCCGGGCTGGCAACAGGAGTTTTGTCGACCCTCGTGTTTCAGCGCTCTAACCGATACACCGCAAGAATCCTCGGTTCTCCCGACTACTACTAGTTATTACAGTGTTCTGAAACTAGGTCTATTATGCCAAAAACAAATGCTGCATGCGAGGACTAATTATCCTCTTTGTTTTGACCACTATAAAGATTTAGCCGATCAAAAGGGCCAACTATATGGATAGACAAACAGGTTATTGGCTTATTGCTCACAGAAGTTCTACTTGACTGGTGTTAAGAACAAGTATGAATATGTGAACCATATGCATCTATATTACTTCTATTGATTGATCCTTCGGCATGACATTGCTGATAGATGACTATTGCTTAGTTTTCTATTAATGTGCATGAAAAGAATGTGTTGGATCTTTCATTCGCTGCTATATGAACGTACCTACGTGATTATGTGTTTTAACATTAAACTATCCACAAGGCTTTGTTGCATACATTTGCTGCAAGGGAGTTTACTGCACAAATACTAGTTACCAACTTGTAGGCTGTTGTGTGTTAAGTTAATAGGTTGTTATGGCAGTTAATCCTGGCTGGGCCGAAACATTTGAGTGTCTGATGTTGTATTTGTCTTGTAATTTCTTCCAGATCTTCAAATCACAAATGCTGCTGACTTTGTTGAAGAAGACGAGGAAATAATTCTCCGAAGCACTATTCAAAATTTCTCAACTTTGAAGCATATACAGATGAATGAAAATTTTGTTGAGAGTGACAGTGATGAGTCAGTTGCTGATGTCACTTCTAGGCTAAAGGACTCGTGTCTTTCTGAACAACCAATGAAAGATGCACATATCGTCCAGCAATCTCCAGTTTGTCCTGATTTTTATCCACTTGAGCATGATGATTGGGAAAATGACATCATCTGGAACAATTCACCATCAACTGATCGTCAGCCTTATGCAAAAATCTGTGAATCTGAAGAGAGCGTGGACACACATGGTGAACACCATGATATGGATTATGATCAGGCCTCCAGATGTTGGGATGTACAGAGCAAAAGCAATGTCCCCCCAGTACTAGAAGAACCTTTTGGTTGTACAGAAATGCCTGCTCCAGTTAACTACCATTCCCCTGGGAATAAATACCCTCCACTGACAAATGAGGATAACATAGACCACATAAGGCCCAATAACTTAGATGATGCAGTTAAAACCGGCACCATGCTGCGTTTGAACAACCTGAGTTTATTGAACAGTGAATTATTAGAAGGATCATGGTTGGACAACATAATTTGGGACCCCAGTGAGGTTATCCCAAAGCCTAAACTGATCTTTGACCTTAAAGATGATCATATGCTTTTCGAGATCCTAGATGAAAAGAATGTGGATCACCTCCGCTCTCATGCTCGTGCCATGATTGTTAGTCAGTCAATGAAGACATCAACACCAACAGTGGAGAATTTTGACAATCAAGCAAAGACATTGAGCGGCAGATTCAACATCTCCAATGACAAGTTTTATTCTAATAGGAAGACGCCGCAGCAAGCTAAAACTCATACTAAAAAACGTGCTTTAATGGGCATAAAGGTGGTACATTCTGCTCCAGCTCATAAGCTGCAAACCATGAAACCGGTCTTGAGCAAGTATGAGCCCTCCCGTCCTTCCTGCCAAATTCTAAATATGTGCATCTTCGATTTCCCATCTTTTATTATCTTAGAAGCCTGTATTTGAATAAAATTTTCATGCTTTCTGCTATTGCACTTAATTAATCGACATGGCCAGAAATGCAATGGAGTGTATACCTTCTTTAACTGAAGTCCATGTGACTTATCGATCATATCCAATCAAGAGACCAACCGACATTATTGTTGTTTTGATGAAATATTTCTATAACTATCCTTTTCACTTTAAGCTTGAGCTCTGTTGTCTGCATTGCTGTTTGATCACGGAGAGAGTGATGCACATGAATATATTGGTGAACATATGAACATATGCACTGACTCAATCTCATGCCTTGGATCCAATGTGAGTGGCCCAAGTTGGATGTGGAAATTCCCTGATCCCTCTTATTCAGCTTTTATTTGGCTGAATCCTATATGACCTAACTCAGGCCCAAGAAAGGTGAAGAAACTCCCACCTCCCACTTGGGTCATTCAGATAGCATCCAAGGCACAAGATTTAGTTTGTGTGTTAAAAAAAATACTCGTGCACCTGAGATTTCCACTTAACTAAAATTCAACTTTCAGAACTTGAAAGCTTGATCATGGGTTGCAGTTCTAGTCGCATGAGGTATAGTGGAAGCTAATTCTTCTTCTGGAGCATTTGCAGGCATCATCATTGTGTGGTTATGAATTGTTCCATTGAGTCTCTGATTGTAGAACCCCTATCCTAGCTCTTGACTATATTCAGTATATGGTGCATATCTTGGCCCTTTTTACAAGTTTTCTAGTGGAGCTTTAGGGTATATCTGTGTCCTTGCTCAAACTTGCCTAGTGTTGCTAGTGTGCAAGGTAATCCTTGCCAGAAGAGGATAGCAACTTTGTCTTCCCCCCCAAAGCAAGGAAGTCCATGCGTACCTTACTCAAAAATTATGGCTAAGCAAAGAAACCTATGCGTGTTTCTCCTTGGTAATGATTAATGAAACCAAACATGACCTTAGACTTTCATGCTTACATCGCCTTGCACTTTGTGTATTGTTCTTTGCCCACTTTTAATCTCTCATATTTTTTTCCTGTTATCAATTTTGTGCAGTAAGGAGATTGCAAACTTTCATAGACCAAAAGCTAAATGGTATCCACATGAAAATAAAATTGCTGCTAAATTACAAGGGGCTGCTTGTAGCCATGGGAGGATGACTGCTATACTTATGACCTTGGGAGGAAAAGGAATCAAGATCTTGGTAAATGCAGAGGACACACCGGTCTCTGTCAAATTAAAAGCTTTAAAGAAGTTAGGTTAGTTTTGTTTACAATCCCCATTGCTTTTGATTATTTTTTTTTTGGGACACTCTTGTTCGGTTTTCTTCTTTTGTTCATCAGTTGTTTTGGCTCATGCATGGGAAGTAATAAACAAATGATCACTTCCTCTAATAACTTTCCTTCATGCCTTAACTAATGCAGAATTGAAACCTTCTGAGAAGATAAAATTGTTCTGTTCTGGAAAAGAGCTTCAAGATGACATCTCGTTAGCCATGCAGAATGTGCGACCAAACTCTATTCTGCATGTTGTTCGTTCTGAAGTGAATCTATGGCCAAAAGCACAGAAGTTACCTGGTGAGGACAAGCCTCTACGCCCTCCTGGGGCTTTCAGAAAAAAAACTGACTTGTCTGTCAAGGATGGGCATGTATTTTTAATGGAGTAAGTTGAATTTATTTCTCTTTATATACTTGGAAGTATTAATTTCAATAGCATTGACACATGTGATTTCGTACAGTCGCAGATTTATTGAATTTCAGTTGTTAGTTCAGCCATATCGAATACCACATCTTTGATATGGCACTTCTAAGTTGCAATTTGACCATAACTATCTTGCATTGTATCATTACTAGCTACAAAACTGTAACAGTAAGAATGTGCATAACTATCTTGCATTGTATCGCTGCCAGTGCCAGCTACAAAACTATAGCAGTAAGGGTGTACATTCAAATGGGAATATGTTTGCACCAGTTTTCTATCATTAAATCATTAAACTCATGTACATGTTACATAATTGTTAGCTAAATTACCATGTTTGAATATTTGAATGTGTGTGCCTTAAATTTATGGGCAGAGGGAGCACTAATATGTGGAGATTGTTTCTCAGTTATTTAGATTGTGAGGAGAAATTTCTGATAATTAACATTCATTTTTGAGACAAGATTATGTTAGTATGTTTATTTAAGATTGTGTTGGTTATGCACATGAGCAAATTTTGATTATGTTTAATATTTTTCCACAATAGTAATTCATTTGTCATTTGTTTTCCTTGAATACAGATATTGTGAAGAGAGACCTTTGCTTCTTTCAAATGCAGGAATGGGAGCCAGACTCTGTACATATTACCAAAAAACTTCACCTGCTGATCAGACAGCTACATCACTGCGAAACAGGGGTGATGGACTGGGCACAGTGCTTTCAATTGATCCTGCTGACAAATCCCCTTTTCTAGGAGACATCCGTTCCGGGTCTCATCAATCTTGTCTTGAAACAAACATGTACAGATCACCTGTATTTCCTCATAAGGTTGCATCAACTGATTACCTATTAGTTCGTTCAGCTAAAGGGGTGCTTTCCCTTCGGCGCATTGACAAACTATATGCTGTTGGACAACAAGTAAGCTCTATTAACGTAAATACTATGTTTTGTATAAGTATGATATGCAACTTTTCCAACCTTTTATATCTGCTGTTTTCCCTAATACTGTAAAGGATAGAATTTGTTTACTGGACGTTCTGCTGTGTTGCATTACCAATATTTACATTGCCGACAGGTTCTGAAATATTTGTTGCTTCCTCCTGGGTTTAGTTTGTGCAGTCTTAGTGTGTGACATTTAACAAACATAGTAGAAACAGTTTGACCAGGTTTTTTCTTGCCTTATTTTCATGAACAGGCACTGGATATTCATTTGTTACAGTGGTAGTAATAGGGCTAATGTGTCTTCCCTTATTTGATTTATATTTGGCATGGAAATTCATTTTTTTATTGATATGGATCTACTATGATTCAATAATGTAGTGTCTTGTTTCACGCTTGAAAGCTGGCATGTTTAGATGCTTTGTTGATACTCAATAAATACTCATTTAGAGTTCAAATTTTGTCCCACAAAGTGTATACTTTTAGGATTCAGGCAATCTAGTTAGGTTCATAGGTACCCATGTGCGCCGTTCGTGAGGTCATCCATTCATTTTCTTATGCCCTCCTAGGCACATGCACTAGTTATACTAGTTGCTATAATTTTCCAATGTGTTCAGAACTCATTGATTTATCACGGGAACAGCAAAGTTTCAAGTACCAAACATCTCTAGTTAGGGTGTGTGTGTGTGGGGGGGGGGGTCATTTCTCAACTGTACTGATTTGTCTGAAAAATACTAGAACACTTACTTTGGGACGGAGGGAATACCGTTTTGGAATGGCATGCATGCACTTTTGGAATGGCCCTACGTGTTGGCATTTGTTGTCAGCATGTGAGGAACAGAAGTACATGAGAACAGAAGTAATATGGAGACAAGCCGGTGCCAAATGTCTTGTAACAATTGAGTAGCAGAATGACGGTTAGCACTTAACACTAATAGGCTAATATAGTCTTTCAGTTCCTCTGTGGTTGCCTTTTAGTTCCTCTGTTGTTCACCAATGGTTGCAATCATGTGCCGTACAAGCCTTCTCTTGTAACAAATGAAGCATGCGCGGTCTGGCCCATGTCGTAAAATTCTGTTTTCTTCTTAATGCCAAACACAGCTCTCCTGCGTATTCTTGGTAAAAAGGATTTAGATATATATATCTGCGTACAATCTGAATAATTATGTTCCATTGTAAGTAGCTTTGGATAGGAGCTCTTGGAGACAAGCTATCAACGTGCCTGAACCTTGACCGTTGTTTCTTGGATTTCATCTCTACCCTACCCCGACTTGCTTGGGAAGGCTATGTTGTTGTTGATGTATTCAGTATCCACTTTATTTATCAACAGATGTAAACAGAAACCTTGAGTTCTTTCCCGTTTTGGTCAGCAATTCTCCTTGAGTTTTTGTTCCATTCAAATTCTGTTATTGATAGAACAGCACACTTGAAACAAATCTTCAATGCCATTATTATTGGAACTGGCCTGTATTCCAGAATTTCATCCATAACATAACTGTCATGTTCTCGCGCAGGAACCTCATATGGAAGTCTTTTCACCAGGGACTAAAAATGTGCAGAACTATCTTCTGAATCGGGTGCTTGCATATGTTTATCGTGAGTTTCGTGCTAGGGAGAGGCCTGATGTTGTTCCTCAAATTCGGGCTGATGAGTTACCCATTCAAAGTCCTCTCACAGAAGCTATAGTGAAAAAACGGTTGAAACATTGTGCAGATTTGAAGGTTAGATATCTTATCACATGTTACCTGTGTTTTTTTTTAACTCGACCATGGGAGGAGACTCCCCCTGGGCTTTGTTCTAATAAGGTTCCGTGTTTTGAGATCTGGCTGGATTGGAGTGACTCATTTTTCACTTTCTTGCAGAAAGGACCAAAGGGATATTTTTTCTGGACACAGAGACCTGATTTTCGGGTTCCATCAGAGGAAGAACTGAGAAGATTATTGACACCAGAAAGTGTGAGTTTTCATCAGAGGAAGAACTGAGAAGATTATAGACTCTGAATAGGTTTTTCTTTCAATACAAAAATCTATTTGAAAGCAAAACTTCCAAGTATAGGATATTTATTCTTTGAAGGTTACCTTATCTTGTTGTGTTGGTGTTTGATAACAGTTTACCTTTTTCTTGATGGAAAATATCACGGTGAGTTGTTACTGAGATTATTTTAACTAAAACATTGTTATTTAGGTCTGCTGTTATGAGAGTATGCAAACTGGTTTATATCGTCTGAAGCGCTTAGGAATTGTGAAGCTCACTCAGCCTGTTGGACTGGCTTCTGCCATGAATCAGCTTCCTGATGAAGCTATTGAGCTGGCTGCTGCATCACATATCGAGAGGGAACTACAAATCACTAGCTGGAATCTTACAAGTAATTTTGTTGCTTGTACTAATCAGGTACCTTACTCTTCTGACATTTTTCTCATGTGATCATCAATCCAGAATAACACTTTTTCATTCAGGACCAGTTCATTGACATTGAACCAAGTATTTTTCATACAAACTGTTGAGTAATAGTTGATGGCGCGACTACATATAACCGTCATGTTTATTCTTTCCTGAATTAATATTGGATGATAAGGGTCACTATTTGGTATCAACGGAAATGAAACTTGTAAAGGGTAATGGGTTTGTTATTTTCATAACAGCTTGTTGGGTATGAACAGGAATGCTGGGAATCCCAGTCTATTCCTTATGATAGTTGTGTTACATGGAGCATTCCCCTCCAACCAGCCCTCTGCTGCATAGATAGGGGGAAGCAGAGGTTTACAAACATATTCATTGGTAGAAATTATGGCGAAGTCAAATGATATCCAATTGCAGTCTTAGTTTGGTTCGGTTATGCTGCTTATGCATGTCTATTTGTTTGCTTTTCAAAATGGTAAATGTAGAGATATGCTGCTAATTTTCATTGTTGCATGCTTATTGCTAAATATTTCCCTGAGAATTTTAATAGTTTCCTTTGATGTTCAGGACAGAGAAAATATAGAAAGATTAGAAATTACTGGCGTCGGTGATCCATCTGGTCGTGGTCTAGGATTCAGCTATGTGCGAGTAGCACCAAAAGCACCTGCCTCCAATTCAATGCTCAAGAAAAAGTCAGCTGCTGCAAAGGGTACCACTGTAACTGGAACTGATGCTGATCTGCGCAGGTTGAGCATGGATGCAGCCCGAGAGGTACCATCTTGTATAGTGATTTACGTTGACATACATAGAAAACAGTGCCTCTCTCTAGAGTTTGTGGCATGCCTTAATATCATGGAACATGCTTTCATCTGAACTGATAGACGTATGTATTAATATTTGATAGCCTTTGGCATTCTTATTTTAACGGTTATTATGAAAGTCACTGCTTGAAAAAAATGAACACTTGCTAAAATCTTATGAAAATAGTTCTCATACTATAAAAATAACAGATATGACCTACTCCCAAAGCCATGACAAACCCAATACAGTTGAAACATATCCATACCACATATGATTTTTCAAGTCAATGCTGTCATCTCTTTCATTCATTATTTATACAGTATGTGTGATTTGTTGAAAATAAAAAAACATGTAAATTCTTTTAGAAAATGGGGTCTTTGCAGTCTGCATACTACCAGGTTCATTATTACGTCGTATTGTCTTGCAGCTGAGAATTTGAAGGAAGCAAAATAGATTATTGTATCATTTACCATCCATCACAAAGCATATTGATAAACAGCATCCACCCGGGTGAAAAAAATCACCTCAAAGCTTGGGATGAATTGCATATCTTACCCTTGTTCCACCTTTATACTTCGTTCCCTAACATTTGCAATTACTCCACTGCTCTGTATAGTTGCTGCTGAAATTTGGTGTTCCTGAAGAGCAAATTGATAAATTAACAAGGTGGCATCGGATTGCTATGGTGAGGAAGCTATCAAGTGAGCAAGCTGCGTCAGGAATTACTATTGATGAAATTCCTGTTAGTAAGTTTGCACGCGGACAAAGGATGTCCTTTCTGCAACTTCAACAGCAAACTAGGGAGAAATGTCAGGAAATTTGGGACAGACAAGTCCAGTCCCTTTCAGCTATGGATGGGGATGACAATGGCAGTGACACAGAAGCTAACAGTGATTTGGACTCATTTGCTGGGGATCTTGAAAACTTGCTAGACGCAGAAGAATTTGATGATGAGGATACTAGCACAGCAGACTTGAGGAGTGATAAGGCAGATGGAATGAGAGGACTTAAAATGAGAAGGTGCCCTACTCATGCTCAAATTAATGAGGAAATCGAAGATGATGAAGCAGAAGCTTCTCTGGCAAAAAAACTACTTGAAGGTTGTTATTTCTTTCATGATTTTGTTTATTAAATGACCTACTGTATGTGATTTTTTTAAACTTAGTGCGTATGATTTATGGCCTCTTGTGGCGCAGACAGTGGTAATGATATGAAGAGGAAAAAACAGCCTGAAGGTTTGACAAATTGTGGCACCTCTATAGGCGCCAATAAAATGAAGCAGAATAAGACTGGGCAAATGATCAAATCATCTGGTCATGCTGGTGCATTGACCCCAAAGGAGAGTACGCCAAGAGAAGCAAAAGAGGTACTACCCGACCAGGGGTTCTGGAGCTGATCTTGTCCATTTGGTTTGTTGCTACTCTGTCAGAGAGAAGCTATAACTAAATTATTCATCTTACTCTATGCAGGCTGAAAACTCTTTTGCTGAAGGTGGTTTGCCCTCAAAACTAAAAACAAAGGTGGCATTTGATGGAAATGATATCATTCTAGTTAAAAAGAAAAGTGTTTTGGGAAAGGATGGACCTAAGGTAAAGCCAGCATGATTATGACTTGTGGAGTTCTATCCATCATATTGGTCTTTTGATATGGCGATTATGTTGCACTTGTGTTCTGTATTTTCGAGAGAAAAAAAAGGTTTCACACAAAATATCTGATGTGTGCTAATCTAAATTGAAAAACAAACTGCCAGTGTGTCCGAGAAAGTTTATGTTTGTAGGTTTGCTATAGTGCCTATAAAGGTATTAGGTGGGAAGTATTTTGCTAAATTTGAAGTTTGAATACATGTTAGTTCTATGATGATTCATGTTGAAGCTGATTCACTATGGTGGCTCTTAAGTGGTGCGCTTTTCCATAATTTCAGGAAAAGGGACAGGGTGCAAGGGGGGATACTCTTGTTTGTGGAGCCTGTGGTCAGGTAGGCTCAGTAAAGCGATTTCTTGCATGTGCTCTTCTGAAAAGATATTATGTTTCATGACTTAATTTCTTTTTTCTTTGTTGCTGTATAGCTTGGGCATATGCGAACTAACAAACGATGCCCTAAGTACGGGGAGGATCCAGAAATTTCAGAAATGGATGCAAATTCAGTTAAGTCCAATCCTGCAGATATAGCGAACCATTTGCCAACAAAGACACCTAAAAGGTTGATAACTAAAGTCTCCTCTGAAGTTAATGAAACTGAAGGACCAGAAGGTATTGAGAAGACAAAATCTGTGCCAGTAAAATTCAAATTAGGGGCAACTGATAAGTCCTTGGAAAGGAACATATCACTCTCTGGTTCGATCGTTTCTGATAAACGTGTCATGGATGTTACAGACTATAGATCTACTGGAAAGGTAAATAAGATAATAATACCTAATAAGATGAAGTCTGATGATTTCCCTCCTGACACTCCAAAGCCATCTGTTGTATTTCGGCCTCCTGCTGAAGAGAAGGATGTACCTCGCAAAAAGATCACCATCAAGCAGCCTAAGGTAGTAGACCAACAACGACATGTTGAACCTAGGAGTGTTCAGGAGCCCATTAGAAAGACAAGAAAAATTGTTGAATTATCAAGTTTTGAGGATAAAAGTAGAGAGGATGATTATTGGTTTAGTGGAGAACCCAGCCAGACGAATTCCTCGCATGAGAGGAGGCTGGGTCTTGAAGGAAAAAGAAGAAGCAAAGCCGTAATGGAAACTGAGAAGCCCTGGAGAGATTTTGAAGAGCAAAAAGAAATGCCGCAACAGAGGCCCATTGATGCTAGGATATATGCATCGAGGGAGGAAGATCATCAGAAGGCAAAAAAGAAAAACAAGAAAAAGAAAAAACACGAATTCAGAGATGACGACCTACTTGATCTCAGGCCGTACAGAAATGACAGAAAGGTACCTGAAAGACACCGAGCAGTAAAACGATCAACTCCGGTTGATGTGATTGAACTTCCACCATCTGCTAAGCGCCGCAGAGGAGGAGAGGTACATTTACTTAGTGTTCACCCATAGTTTAATTGTATTACAAGTTTTTCGAAAAATGACTAGTGGTGGTAATGTCTTGCCTTTTGAGAATAGCTGTGTGGTTGTAGACTCGTATAATAGATTAATGAGGCAAAAAGATATGAAATAGCATTAAGATAAATGCATTCCATATGTCTTGTAGTTGAAATCGAGGCGATGTCTTTAATTTTATTCTTATTGCCCACTTGTTTTAATTCTTGCCCACCATTCAATAATTGTTTCGATTGAATAATTTCTGTGCATAAACTGGTACAGTAGAGGTCGCTACACGCGTTGAATAATGCTAAAAGGAGTAAACTAAATTACACTTGAAAGGATTTTCTGGACAAGGATTTTGTGTTTAATTAATTGTTTTTGTCCTCGTGCAGGTTGAACTCTCCAACATACTGGAAAAGATAGTTGATCACCTGCGGGGGGAAAAACAGATATCATTGCTATTTCTAAAACCAGTAACGAGGAAAGATGCTCCTGATTACCTTGACTTCATAGAGCGCCCAATGGATCTTGGTACCATCAGAGACAAGGTCAGGAAGATGGAGTACAGAAACCGGAATGAATTCAGGCACGACGTAGCACAGATACAACTGAACGCACACATCTACAATGACCAGCGCCATCCTCACATCCCCCCGCTTGCTGATTCGCTCATGGAGTTGTGTGATTATCTGCTCGACGAAAGTGCAGAGCTGCTCGACGAGGCAGAAGATGCAATTGAGCAGTAATAGAAAACAATTAGGTTTAGCATTTAGATCTTGCTGTATCCTAACATAGATGATGTATTTGCTGATCTGTAGGAGGGGCAAAGGCAGGTGTACATTTTTGGGTCCTGGCAGTAATGTACACGCAATCCCAAATCCAACTGTTTTACATTCTGTTGGTATTGGGAGCAGGTGGATGGATGTACACAAGCTCTAGGTTAGCCAGCGAGGAGGGTCCACTGTAACTAATGCCCTCTTGTTGTAAAATGTAGAATGTAATTTGTCCATATTCATGACTTGTTTGTCCTAATAATCCGATGGTCTTTCAGAATAGGATATGAATGGCCTTCAATTGTACTAGCATGAATCAATATGGATATGGATGGCGATCGAAGTGCGTTGCTTATCTTGACTCGTTGAACTGTTAACGCTGATTGCCGGAATTTCAAGGTTAAGAGCTCTTGGCCGGTTAATTGCATCTCTTTGCATGATTGCATCTGTCTTTTAATCGGAAGGTTGTCATCTGCATCTCCGTGTCTTTTAATCGGAAGGCTGCCATATGGATGCCCAAAGTCACTAGTCGACCTGCAGCATTATTCCATCACCAGCCATGCTTGCAAACCTTTTACTGAGTACTCATGGCGATGTGATTGGACGTTAGTGTACCTGGGTAAGCAATCGTCGTTTTAAAAAATGCACTACGCGTACTCCCATCTCTCCTTCGTGCAGACTTGTTGCACAAAAGAAAAGGATGTGAATATGCGATACTATATGTTTATGCCTACGATACTGAGGATCTACATAACTAGAGACAACCAAGGTAGTACAAGCATCAGCAGCTCTTAAATGTTCGATTTGAGATGCTCTCACCTATCAGAAACACACTGGTAAGTCACACAAAATAGCTGCTACGCGGTTATGTTAGAGTTGATCTTACATCTGACCTGTGATCTCACACAATTACAAAGAGGTTTAAGTGTAAACTACTGATAAAAGAGTCGATTAGAGAAAAAACTACTGAGAAAAAAAAAATGTTTGCATTAGGCAGTGATGAAAGCTTTGAAACGACCTGGATTTCTTTACTCGCAACAAGCAGCTTTTCGCAGTGGTTCACGAACAAGTGCTGAACAACTTGGCCACAGACGAAAGACCCGGCCAGCATCTGCATATTGCTCACGCTGACACGGTCACACCAAACACCTCATGCCCATGCATCCCCATCTCTGACGAAAGATTAAACGCTACTAGTACAATTTTCTCACGACCAGTTCCAAATTGCTTCACCAAGTAAAACCACTGCCGACTTCAACCACCATACATATACTTGGTCATGTAAAAATCAACACTCCTAGTTCATTCCGTCATCGTCGCTTTGATCAGACGGAGCTCTGCCCCGTGTAGGCAGCTATGGGATCATCTCGTGGACGCTATCTCCTAATCCTGCTCCTCGTCTCTGCATCCCTTTGCGCCCATGTGTCAGGTACCCCTTTTCACTTCAAGATCAGCAGCTTGTGTTCGAGTGTGTGTCATGGACCAAAGATCGGTGAACTGACATGGAGACGAACCCGATCATGGATCGCAGCTGCGGCGTCCGACACGGCCGTGTTGGCGGCGGAGCGGACACGGCGGAAAGACCCCCTCGACGGGCTCAGGTACTACACCGGCGGCTGGAACATCAGCAACAGGCACTACCTCGCCGTGAGTTCTTGATTTCTTCTTGCCGCGGCCGGCTGCTAATTAGAAGCATCGTCTTCTACGTTGTCGTGTCGTGTCCTCTGTTATTTATGATGTTCTTGTCCTCCGGTGACGTACGTGCAGTCGGCAGGTTTCAGCGCGGCGCCGGTGTTCGTGCTCGCCGCGCTCTGGTTCGTCGCCGTCGCGGCGGCGGCGCTCGTCGCCTGCTGCTGCTGTTGCTGCCGCGGCGGTGGTAGCAACTACTCCTACTCGCGCCGGGTGTTCGCGCTCTCTCTCGTCTTCCTAATCGTCTTCACTGCAGCAGCCATGTAAGCAATCGATCAACCGATCGATCGATCGATCTCAGCTACTCACTCGCCGCTCTGTTCTTCCATGGTTCTTATATATATACTTATATGTATACTTATATATATGGGATCACGGGCTGGTGCAGCATCGGGTGCGCCGTGCTGTACGACGGGCAGCGCAAGTTCAACGGGAGCACGACGGCGACGCTGGACTACGTGGTGAGCGAGGCCGACGCCGCGGCGGCGACCATGCGCAACTTCACCGGCCTCCTCGAGACGGCGAAGGGGGCGGGCGGCGGCGTGGCCTCGCTGCCTGCCGACGTCACGCGGACCATCGACGACGTCACGCAGCGGGTGAACAACGCCTCCGACGTGCTCGCCGCGCGCACGGCCAGCAACTCGCGCAGGATCAGGACCGCGCTGGGCACCGTGTACGTCAAAAACCTCGCCACTGATATATAGATTCATCGTCTCCGGCCTGGTTCTTGGTGATGGACGCGAGATGAACTTGTGAAAATATCCAATCCAATCCGTGGATGATGATGATTATGATGTTGACCAGCTTATTTGTTTTGCCTGGATGCAGAAGGAAGGTGCTTATCGGTGTCGCCGCCGTGATGTTGGTCCTGGTGTTTCTTGGATTTGGTGAGCACAGATTGCTCTGACCTGATCAACTTGAAATCATATCATTGCATCATTTACCTTTAACTAGTCGTTTGTTTAAGTAAGTTTCCTCAGGCTTTTGACATCATATAACACAAAATTTCTCGTTGCAGTGTTTTCGTTGACCGGGTTCAAGTCGCTTGTGTACACGTAAGCACATTGGCACAGCATAGAGAGAGCATACATCCTCTTTTCTGATTGGAGTTGCCTGAACACATTCTTTCAGATATGGTTTGCTTTACTAAGTTTCAGTTGTTGTGTTTTGACAGAGCGGTGTTTCTTGGATGGATCATAATTACAGCAACACTAATACTTTCCGGCACTTTCCTTCTCCTGCACAAGTAATTTCTTGCCACTTATCATCAATTTACATAATTTTGGACCAATTCGTTCAAATTTCATACAAAATTTCAAATGCTCGCTACTAGCTGTGACAACATAGCACATTGTTCTCGTTTTGCATTGGCATCACATATTCACATATCTTTGTTACAAGTTAACACAGCACACTGCAACCTTTGCCCATGTTTCAGCGTGATAGGAGACACCTGCGTGGCCATGGACGAGTGGGTGGCCCAGCCACAGGGCCACACCGCCCTTGACGACATCCTCCCGTGCGCCGACACGGCGGTGACGACCGACGCCCTGCGCCGGAGCGAGCAGATCAACAGCCAGCTTGTCGGCAAGCTCAACGAGCTCGTCTCCAACGTGTCCAACCGCGATTTCAATTCACAACAGGTCGGCCCTCCGCTCAACTACAACCAGTCCGGCCCTCCCGTCCCCCTCCTCTGCAACCCCTACAATGCCGACCTCACCATCCGCCCCTGCGCCGCCGCCGAGGTCACCCCCGCCAACGCTCAACAGGTACGTACAGGAGTGACAGAGCCAGGATCAAAGTGTACCTATGGCGAACCCACTACTACTAATTTATAAAAAAAAAACTCGTACATATAAAAAATCATAATATAATAAATTATAAATATAATCATAATTTACATAGACATAATTATCAAATATATATAACTGTACTAGAAATCAACTTAGCTTGTTGGTAAAAATCACGTCGTCATCGATGAGTTCTTGCTGCCTGACGCCGCCGTTCTTGTTGCTTGCATCATCAGGTGTGGCAGAGGTTCGTGTGCCGGACGACGACGTCGCCGGGGACGAGCACGGAGGTGTGCGCGACGGTGGGGCGCCTGACGCCAGCGATGCTGTCGCAGATGCTCACCGTGGCGAGCGTCAGCGACGGGCTTCGCCAGCAGGCGCCGGCCATGCGCGACCTGGCGAGCTGCGCGACGGTGCGGCGCGCGTTCCAGACGATCGGCGAGCGCGGCTGCCCGTCGCTGCGGCGGGACAGCAGCAGGGTGTACCAGGCGCTCCTCGCGGCGGCGATCGCCGCCATGCTCGCCGCGGCGGCGTGGGTGGTGCACTCGAGGGAGCGGCGGCGGCGGCGCGAGAGCGAGCTGTTCAGGGTGTCGCCGTACAGGCTACCTATCGAGGAGAAGGTGCTGCTCAATAGCCCCAGACGGCCGTACAGACGAGTGTGACGGATTGTGATCATAAGCTAGAGGAGAATGGAACTTTCCTTGTAGCACATGAATTTCAATGGAATTTCAAAATTACGTGCTACGTACTATGAATTGAGCTTACTGTCGATGTGAATGCAATAGATAAGCAGCTGTTTTGCCCTTTTGGGAGTACAAAAATAAGTAACCTATGTTTGTGCAGAGGTAAATTTATTTGTGTAGGATCACATATGGGACCAAATATGGTCCGGACCATCGTTTTTGAGCTTCATGAGAAGAACAAGAACGCGGTGTGTGTAAAGAGCGGAGCAAGCCACCTAGCTACTTCAGTACCATGGTGTTCGAGTTCGACTCTGTGTATGAATTATAAAATTCAAGTTATCATAGTAAAGTGCGGAGCATAGTCCGGCAGTTTCCTATAACAGTCACTGTTATAATTCAGCCACCTACTTTAGTAAACTCAAGGTATCGTAATTCATGTAACAATGACTTTTTATAATTAAAGACCAAACCAAAAGGTACAAATATGGATACTACTCTTCTTTTAGATAATAAAGAATAAATATACACATATAAATACCACTATAAGACATAAATCTAGGTAGTAAGCCTAACTATGCCCCTACGTGCTAACAATGCCGACGTATGACAACTCAACGGATCCGAGATATATCTTTCCACCATCTCGCTCCACCGCCTCGGTCGGCCTTACGTTCTTGGGCCCTTTCATCTCTTGTAGCTTTTCACCTCCAGCTCCGATCCTAATAGCGAGCAAGTGTCTATCAAAGCCAAACGGAAGCTCATACTTCTCCCGATGCAGCGCCACCCAGTATCCTCCCTTTCCATCGGGCCTCACATTATCGGGGTATCCCGGTAGGTCAGCAAACGGCTCAGACGTGTTGGCCTTGGGCCCTCGAATCCAGTACTTCATTAGCTTGCACGGTCCAGTAAGGGCGACGATGAGGTGAGTCCTATCGGCGCTGATGGCAATGCCATTAGGGTAAGTCACGCCAGACTGTAGCACAGTAACTTGATTAGTCCGTGGGTCGTATTTCATGACGCGTCCCGTCGAGTCTCCCGATGTGGTGACCATCTGATGTTGCGCTCGTGTATATGTCTTGCTACTATCGGTAAAGTAAACATCGCCGGTGACTTGGTCGATGTCCACACCATTGGTGAAACGTAGTGGCGCACCACCGGCCTCCGTCGCTAGCACCGTCGCCTCCCCGCCTTTAGGCCCGACACGCATCAAGCCCATGTATGCGTCGGCGATGTAGAGATTGCCCGATTCTTTGTGAAACCTCAAGCCGAGCGGTCGGCCGCATGAGCTCTCTGTGGCAACTGCTGGGAGCTCAGTGAACGCGTCGCAGTTGTTCTTGGTGTAGCTCGGGCTGTACGCGAACGTCTTCCACCCGGCACCCTCGCCGCCGTACTTGAGGATGCGGCCGTCTGAGATGCTGACGTATGGGCCGCCGCCGTGCGCGTCGAAGGCAACGCTCTCTGGGCCGACCAGCACGTCGGGCAGCTGCATGCGCTGGATATTGCTGGCGTCGATGGCCTTGGCCATGGCGGCCGCCGTGGCCGAGGGCAGGAGCAGCAAGACGGCGAGCAGGATCGCGAGCAGAGGCATCTTCGACGAGATCTTCTGCTTCATGGTTGGTGATTGCTACTCCAGCCGGTGACGGCTGGTTACTGAGTACGATCGAGGTTGTTTCTCTGTTGCTGTTGTTGGCTGATCGCTGCTATGCTTTGGTTTGATTTGTTGGAGAGAGGCGTCCCCTGCTTGCTGCCGTTTTATTTGGTGGCTTCTGCAAGTCCGAGCTCCGATTCGGCTTCAGCAGTAGCCAGACCAATTGCTTGGATTATTCGCGGACGCAGTCCGAATCGGAGTCACAACCTGGTGAGTGGCGGATTCCGATTCTTTCTCTTCGAAGGGAAACCGTTTAAACCGAAACGCCAACGGACTCCGAGCTCGTATTGCACGGCGACAACGGCCGACTGAAGTTGATGCCCGTTTTCAGGCCATGAGGGGCTGTCATCTACTCATCTTCACCTTTTTAGTTCTCCACCTTGTCCTGTTTTTCACAATGAGCAACGACGGCCGATTTTTCCTGCATTGTTCTGTTCTTTTGTTTTTTTTTTCTCTAGGCTGGATTGGCAAGTATCATCCGTTGAAATATGTTTAAACAGAAATATAACTTGTTTTGTGGTAATTCATAGATCTTCTTGGACCTGCACGAAGTGCTGGCGACTCTCGGTACCTTTGGTGCCTGTACTGTAACCTCCAGCCAAGTGAATTTTGCTTGCACAGAGGTTCTGGCCTGTAAGAGCTTTGTGACTTTGTAGCACAGCTTATTATTTCGTAATGAGACCATTCCAAAATTTCTTGGTAGTAGATCGTTACAGCAGATTAATCAGAGCTGAAAATTTCAGCGTCAGGAACATGAGACAGCATTCAGATGGGCCGTGCCTATCTGGCCCGAGACGCATTGGGTTGGGCATTGGTACGTCGTCTACCACCGCTGAAAGAAATTCAGGATGAGTAAGTTTCATCAGAATAACTCGTCGTCAGCTACACTGAGATTGTATCTACAAACGTATTTGCTTGGATAGCTGGTCAAGGAAAGCTATGGCCTACGGGGACATTGACATCAGAGACGGTGTGGTGACTGGCTTGACTGCCGGGGCGCCGGGTCGAAAGGGCCTCCGGAAGCAACAGAACGGCCTCGGGGGTTACGTTGCTGCTGACGCGGCGGCGTGATCGAATCGACCCAGGCTCCTGCTCACGTCCTTCACGCCTTTACGGCAACGTGATGATGACATATATACAAATACACAATGATCCGTGGAGAAAAGAAACCCACAGCAGTCAGCAGCAACGTGATGATATACGAGGAGTACATCACAGGATAACATAAGAAAAACGCCCCGCCGTCACGACGACACCACCACGCCGGGCGCAATGATCCTGCCCGTCCTCTGCACCCAGCAGCCCCCACCGTACGTCCCCGCGATCGCCCGGCTTCCGCGCGTCCGCCGCCCGCAATCATCTCTATCTCGTCCGGCCGGCCGCGGGGCTCCACCGGCCAGTTTATCGGCGGCACAAGTGCTCTCGTCAGCAAGGAATTGAAGGATCCAGAGGCCTCGGAGGACGACGCCCCCAAATTGATGGCACGCGCTTCGCCGATCCGTCCCAAGTCGGATGATGCTAATGAGCGAGGCGAGTAACTCGTCGCGTACCGGCGTTGACGCTTGCCTCAGCGGCAAGCTCTGCAGTCTCTGTACTACGGTTGGGTTCCACAGCATGCATGCATGCAAGCCCAATCAATTCGACCGGTGTCCACACATAACCCAGCAATTCTATTCAAACCATTTTAAAGAGGAACTTTATAGTTTGTTTCAGTACACCGCAGCTGCATGGTCGTATGAATTCAGGCTGCTCGGGTTATTTTCTCTCCTTTTTTACAAAACAAAAGGCAAAAGAATATGGGTGGTTGGCAGGTGGTTGATTGAGAAGCCTGTATGTACGGACAAATGCTTAAACTCTTAACGCAATACTGCATGCTTGGGTAGTCAACCCCTAGGCTCTGTAGGAAACACTATGAATGATCCTTACTTCCCTTTTTGGCGCGAAACTGCACATGCCGGCAGCCGGCCTATATACAAACTCAAAAGGCGAAGATTCTTTAGCCGTCATTACTCGTACAAACGCAAGCGAGCTGCCACGTAGATCAGAGTAGCAGTAGAGTAGGTAAGCACTTAAGCTAGAACCACCATATAGATTGCAATCACGCAGTGACTGCCCCTGCTTATCTCCATCCACTCACTCCGTTAATTTACCCGCCCACTTCACTTTCGCCCATGCCTAATCTCTTACCTCGTGACGCCTTTAAACCCTCCCCCATAACCAGACAAGCACTAAAGGGCCACACATGAAAACGGGTGGCTCCCTCTACCCCTACACACTGTCCACACACACACACACGCTGTACTGCCAGCAAATGCATTTTCTACCGTCGGTCGTGGTTAAAACTGTAAACAGTGTGAGTGTGTGACAGTAACAGGCACGTAGGCCCCAGCCTACATTCTCCCCTGCCAGCAGGCTTTGCCAGCCATGTCACCACTTTATGCTACTCGCGCCCTTGGAGCCTTCGTGGTCCTTGCATCGAACACTACAAAACATCCATCATCATACGTGCCCCAAACCCAAAACATCTCAAGTGATCTTTGCATTGCCCCCCGGAAAGAAATCTCAAGTGGATAGATTGCGCACACCTTTCTCATAGAAAAGTACCATGACCTGAGCCTTAAAGCCCGACGCATCAACTACCCAAGTGCCCAGCAACTCAACAGCTTCACAAGTAGTCTATGCTGAAAAGGAACGCCATCCATAGCCCACTTTGCAGCAGGGGCATGTGAGCGGCCACAGCCAGCAGACGAACCGCGATCTGCGTCAGAGCAGCCTGACAGCTTTACTCCGAGCTTAGTTTAGTTTGTTGGCGTAATCTAAATATCTAATATCCTCCCTTTGCAACTTTGGATTAAGATTTTGCACACGGTACCGCGCGTACATTGGTCAGGCTGTATACAATGTGACATCATGTGGTATTGGATCTTGCGTGCCCGTGCACAGGATCCGAGCCATTCGTGTCGCGAGATTTGCAACGCGCAACGCGTCGGTGTCATGGCAATACGTCCTGAATTTACTCTCGCTGCAGCTGCTGGAACAATCTGCGTCAGGTGGCAGCCACCACGGCTACTGCTGCTGCAGACACAGCGAAGTAGTGATTGCCACTGACTGGTGGTGGCAATCCTTGTGCCGGGCAGGCATGCATGTGAGCTGAACCGTAGAGTGGCAGTGGCAGCTCCGAGCTTCTACCAGTTCGGATCAGGGTGTGGATTAGGGTGTGTTTAGATCATCCAACTTCTTCTAAATAAATATTATTCATCTAACTTTTTTTTATTCATCACATCACTCCTACTCGCAGAACACGCTTCCCAGCGCGATCTATAGTGTTTTTTTATCTACGGTGTTTTTTTTTTTTGCACACTCTGACTGCATTGTTCCCTTTCTATAAAGCTTGCCGCGTCTGTCACGAGTAGTTGCGGTGAGCAGTGAGTGGGAGAGAGGGAGCGAGCGAACGAGAGGTAGGTGACAGGGGGTGAGAGGCCGCCATGGACTGGTACGCGTGGCTGTCGGGGACGGGTCTAACGCCGTCGCTGACGCACGAGTACGGCCGCCTCTTCAGCCGGAACGAGCTGGAGCCCAGCGACACGCCGCACTTCGACCACGACCTCCTCAAGAGCATGGGCATCGCCGTCGCCAAGCACCGCCTCGAGATCCTCAAGCTCGCCAAGAAGCAGCAACAAGAGGAGGAAGCCGCCGCCGGCGAGGGCGGCGCCTCGGCCGCGGCGGCGAGGCTCGCGCGCAGGGCCACCAGATGCCTGGCTCGCTGCGTGCGCCGGCTCGCCGGTGGCGGCGACGGAGGGAGGAGACGGAGGAGGAGGGGAGCGTCGTCGGTCACCGTCGTGCCCCGGATCTGCAGCGGCGACGACGCCGTACGCGTCGGCGCAGTGCAGCGGAAGAGCAGCGCCGCCACTAAGAAGATGGTGCTCATGATCACCGACGGCGCCGGCGCCGGCGTAGGAGACGGCGGCTTCGCCAGGGGCGGCGGCGGCGCTAAGCGACTGTCGGCGTCGTCTCAGAAGGCGAGCTTGATGTTCCATGACTGCTACCACAACGACGAGGAGGAGGAGGAGGAAGGAGGGGGAGAAAGTGAGGAGGACGAGGAGGAGGCCGGCGACGGTGACATCAAGTGGGACTCCATGTTTCAGGACCTCAAGCCCACGTGATGGTGAAGTCGCGTTGTCTCCTCACCGATCTCCAGGTGGTGCGTGAATGAGTCTTGTGTTACGGTTGTTGCGTGAGTGCGTCGTCATGGGTTTTGGTTGTGGCGTGAGAGAATTTTAACAACTCTCTTGTTGGTGGGTGTTTGTTCTTGGTGCGAAGAGAAGAGAATGGGAAGAATGCGTGTGTGTAGCAATGTTCAGCAAATAATGTCAAACAATGTGTAGTTTCCACGGTTCTGCAGTGTTGAGTTTGAGCAAGATTGCAAGAATGAAGGCCAAGCAAGCCCTGCACGCAGTGTACCCCGTTCTCCATCGCCATAGTCAACGGAAATACGGAAGGACAGACTGGACATAAACATTGCTGATGCATCACGAACTCGAATCTTACCTCGCCTGGGTTTAAATGCATCATTTTATATACTCCTCGATACAATATGACGAGTCTCTTTTTTAAGAAAAGGAACAAAATGATGAATGCCTTACCATCTCAAGGTAATTTTTTTGAGTTCTCCAAACCAGATTGCACAAAGAGATAAAAGCTAGAAAAAAAAAAGTGCAGAACGAGACTATGACCTAAAAAAAGGCACACGTTATGAATTGCCAACATAGCCGAAACACTATCCCTGAAATAAACAAAATAAATATTGAACACTCGACATCGTTATAGTCGTTGCTTCCTTCATAATGATGTCTTTCTACATAAAGGCAGTTGCAACTCTTTTCATCATCATAGGCTCCAAACGTAGCAGCAATTACGCAGTTGTTTGCCGGCTGGTGGCTGAGGACTCGCGCCAAAGTAGCCCGCGGCCCAACAGAAGGTAGAACGACGGTAGACCTCGTTCGGTTCTACCGGATTCAATCTGAACTGGAAATGATACATATAACAACAATAGGTACATCTAGAGACTAGCATGATTTATTCCGAATTGAAAACCAATTTATTCATGATGGTTACAACAATAGACCCAAAATGATTATCCACCCCTTGACTATCATGAGTAACTTAGCTCTTGACTTAGAATGAATCCCGACCTCTTATTATATCTATCATAAATTTCTTGTTATATTTTCATTATATTTTCATTCCCGGTCCGGATTGAATCCGATGTAACCGAACAAGCTATAACCCATAAGCATAAAGGGATTGTTACCCGGGGAGCCGATGCATATTTTGCAATAGAATATTAGCATTACATACATACATCTCCCATTCCACTTTAACAGCCAATGAATTTGAATACATGATTGCTGTGAGGTGTATAAATGGAACTGGGCTGTGCTCAAAATAATTGCTGTGAGACAAAAACGGCAAAATCACTCAAAATTGGAATGCTACAAACAAAATCAGGATCGGCTAGCCAGATAAAATTCCCCTGCACTGAGGAAGACGTCCTTTCCTAGCTGTAGACTGATTGGTGGGAAACCTTCAATGCAGTCGACCGTAATCTGTAAGAAAGGAGACATTATAAGAACTGGGGAATACATTCGTTCCTCCTGGAGAGATACAATGTCGTTGACAGGAATGATTGCTTACCATGCCATTTCCAGCTTGGAACTGGCTCTTCAATCTGGAAAGAGACCTTGACGAAAGATATACTGTCAAGGCCTCAGAATGGTCTTTGCCTGTTTCAGAGTGCATGCATACATTACTCAGCTTATCCATTGGTACACATGGTAAACTGAAATAGCAAGTATCTGCATAGGAAGTTCCCAGTTATGTCTGAAAGATTTACCTGAGGCATGGGCAACATCTGGTGAAAGAACAGGGGAGGATCTTGCGATGCATATGACAAATGACATGTCATGTACATCATGTGACTCCTCGCCAAGTACTACCTGCAAACGTCACCATTTTAAGTTCTGTCAAAACTAGGTTTACTCAACTATAAATCAATTTGGTACTCCAGATATGCCTATGTAAACCAAGATAACAAGCTCAAAATGTAGATCAGACATGCTATCGCTTTCAAAGTCTCAAAGCAAATGAAATCTCGAAATGCCAACGATGTAAAATGGTTAGGTGGGATGAATCGTTCCAGTGGAACTTGAGGATCAGTGATGCGACAAGAAGGGGTTGAAGATCCAAACTTACCACATCTGTTGGAGACATTTCAATCGGGACGAGCGGTGAACCAAGTGCATCTCTAATATACTGATCCTGTACAAAATTAACAAGCTTTCCTGAAAAAGATGTTCCAAAACAAGAATTGTTTAGAATAACTGATTTTAGCTGACCTGTGACTTTAAAATCTGTTCCAGTGTACTTTTGTCATTGCCTGCAGATTTGTAATACACATCAACTGGATCCGAAGGCTCAAGCTGTGCAGTCTTCCTTAACTTTTGGATCCTGTTCACAACCTGGACAGATATGCTTATATTAATCATATTAAAGCTATAACTCTAGGAATAAGCAACCATGTTAACTTAGATGATTTATCCGTCAGTTGTGTAACTCAAGTTTCACAAACAATGTGCCAAAGCTTAGACATAAATAAAGAACTCATTGACTACCTCTCGTGCAACCCCAGCTTCAAACAAAGACTGATCAGCTCGTAGATCCAAAATGACTAAAACGTCACCTATAACAAAAACAAGATAATGATGTTAACAAGAAAGATTAGCCAAATTAACATGAAAAAGTAAGCATATTCATTACAAACCATCTCCAGCAGCATCAATATCCTTCTCTGCCACATTTTCAGGACGCTTGAATTGCCGGACAACCTAAAAATAGAACGTATAAATGGTAAGTAGTGATCAAACAGAAAGCTCCCAGTAAAAAAACGAAACCCAAAATATGGCCTTATCATACAAGTTGAAAAACTATTTGCTTGATGAAGAGATGTTCTACCACATCCAAGCACTGGGAAGTTAGTTAAGCTTATGCATACACTTGGGAGGAGATGAATTAGTAAACTACCAAGCATCACTGCAAATTGCTTGTACCATCAAAGAAGGGATGTGTCCATGAAATATTACCTTAATATCATCTTGCTTTAAGCAATGACCAAAGAATGTAATCTCCCCACTTTCCTCAAATGCTAAGATCTGTTCCTGTGTCATCTTCTTCACCTCATTTGATACTTTGCCCATGTCTTTTCCAAGTCTTTTGCCTAGCACACTGTGGAAACAGTAAAAAACCACAAGCACTGAGCAATGGATATGAAAGTGCAATATTTAGTGTGTTGAATTAATCATACCTGAAATTAGGTTCAGCCCGAAGAGAAGCATACATCAAGGGATCATTACATGGAGTGACCGTCTTAACGTTGATCTCTTCCATGACATACTGCATGGCACAAAGTAGATAGCATTCAACATCGAAGAAACAAAAAAAAAAAAGTGAAAGCTAAGTAAAAAACAAAGAATGCAGGTTGGTAACTGCAAACAGTTAAGTAATTTCAGAACGGGGGCCATTTAACAAACTCATCATTGATGGGTTTTAGTATAAACAAACCTCTTTTAGTTTCCCGGTGATGTCTTCAAGGAATTCATTGTCCGGGTGCACAACCACCATCTCCCTGAAACTCAGATACGTTAATCATATGCCAGTTGAATGCTACTCAATGCAGCATGCAAAAATATTGCGTGGACATACTTGAGTGGTGTTTTGAGAGCTTTGTTATGCCGCTCACGAATATTGCGTGCAAGATCAATGATGGTCATCATCCTATTTACGCTTTGTTCAACACGCTCATCTCTCTGATGATGTGACAAAAACAGTTGCATATTACGCAATGAGTCAATCTGATAAATTCCAACATAATAGAATGTTTAGCAGAAGAACAGTTACCTCCCCAGTTGTAGAAGGGAACTTGCAGAAATGAATGCTCTCCTCAGATTTATTTGACGCCTTCCGCAGATTTTGATAGAGAACTTCAGTAAAGAACGGTGTGAAAGGAGCCATCGCTACGCAAGTTGTAACAAGAGCCTTCATTTTCAAAAACACATTATCAGTCATGACATACAACATAAATGGGGAGAACATATGAAATTGGCACCAAAACAGTAAACCAATGCATGAGCTAGCTTTAAAATACATTTTTCAGTGTACAATTTGCAGCAGCATTGACCAAAAAAAGCTGAAAACTGTGCAATACTGGATGTGTACATACATGGTACAGAGTTGAAAGAGAAATTCTGCAGTCTTCTTCTCCGGTACGTCCTTTTAACCGTTTGCGATTCAATCGCACATATATGTTAGTAAGATTATCAATGTATTTTACCAAATATGGCACAACCTGCAGGCAAACAGAAGCTAAGAATTAGCTCCAGTAGTCATAACACAAAGATCTTACAAGAGAACAGATATCAAGAAAAACAGTTAAGCATTCAACCGTGTAAAGCCGATATGCATCCATCTCCTGTTGAACAAAGCTGACTAAACTTTCAGTGGCAGAGTTTATCCAGTGATCTAACACATTGGATGACTTTAGAAGTGATGCTTGATCAATTGGAGAAAATACAGCAAGGCCTTCAACTTCAAGTCTCTTTGCATTTTGAACAAAGAATCTGTAAGCGTTATACCACGGAAGGAAGACATCTTTTACCTGATAATTTTAAAGCAAATCAAAATGGGGGTCAATCATATGATTTATATGCCGTTAGTAGTCTGACTAAATGACATTAAGTGATCACAGAGTTCTCAAGAATCAACTTACAACACCATAAACACCACTACGTTTAAATCGTAGAGACTCGGCACGTACAACCGGCGAGTTAATCAAATATAGTCGCAAAGCATCCTGAAAGAAAAAGGAATTCCAAATAATTACTAGTTGCAACATAGAGTCGATATCTACTATGACAGCCATTGACTCGTTTAAAGCAAGCACTACATACCGCTCCATACTCATCAATGACATCCATGGGTGATGGATAATTCTTTTTACTCTTGCTCATTTTCTTACCATCTTCAGCCAAGACAAGACCATTGCATATAAGATTCTTAAATGCAGGCTTCCCGAATAGTGCTGTTGAGAGCACCATCAGAGTATAGAACCTGCAGTATGAAGCAAAAGTCTAAGCGTAATTTCTATCCACTATTAATGAGTATAGTGTGATGGCTTGGGGTAAAATGTCAATCATAAATTCATAATTACAGGCTTTTGCACCATATACATTCTAGACGAAAAAAAAATAGAGGATATGACTACAAAGAAATGAAGATGTTCAATTCTTTTAGGTTAAAAATAATGCACCGCATCTAGTATGGCAGGAAATACTCAGTTTTTTCAACAAGATTGTGGAAACAGAATAGTGTTTTAATGTTATAACTTGCTAGCCTGAAACTAAAGTCAACCAAGCAGAAACATTGTGTCAATAAAGTAAACTAATCATGTCTTCTGCACAACAAAGGAAGGAGAGTTTGAGGAAGTGGAGCTAGTGCCAGGAACAAGAGTAACTAACCATCCACGTGTTTGATCTAAACCCTCTGCAACAAAATTGCCAGGAAAATTCTTTTCAAACAGCTCCTTATTCTCAAAAGGATAATGAATGTAGGCATATGGCATTGACCCACTCTCGAACCAGCAGTCGAAAACCTGGGCAACAACCATAATTGATTAGAGAAACCCATTTCAAAACTGAAAAAAAAAACCACTGATATGTTAAACCATTCACATTCATGGTATTGAAAGGCCAAATCTTCACACACAACTTAACATGAATTAATACTAATAAAAAAGCAGAAACAGCCTTAAAAAACAGCAGAAATTTAGTACATGTTTCATGCGCCTATTGAAATTGTTGTGATCAAAGGGAACTTTCATAGTACCAAAACATTTAAGTAAAATTAAGGTAACATCTGATGCTACAGCAGTCTAAGCAATAACAAGAGAAGGAACAACCCCACAAGAGTTTCTCAACTAGACACCTAAATAAAAAAAAAATTCAATTGGTGTGTATTATGTCAATATTTAAAGCATTAGTTTGTTTTTCTTGAGACCAAAAGTGCTACATTCAGTCATCTAGGTTGCTTTCTTGGGGTAAAATGTCAATCATAAATTCATAATTACAGGCTTTCTTGAGACCAAAAGAGACTGGAGCAAACATTCTTTGCTTGAATCATCTAGGTCTATTATGCTAACATCTCATTTACATGTAGATTCAGTCAAAATATTTACTGCTATGTTCCAAAGAAACTTACATCGTCAACACGTTTGAGCACCCCGAATTCAGGTCCTCTCTTAGAGGGAATCGTAATATCATCAACATAATGTCGGTGAAGATCAGTGACCTGATGATATTTCAGAAAGAGAACAAAGCTTGCACTCTCAGCACCAAAGAATGAGAATATAAAAAGTTCGCCATTGTTTCAAATAAAGATACTGCAACATCAAAAGAACATATATAAAAAATTCAAAATAATTGTATCCTGCACAGTGCATAAAAGAATGAGAATATAAAAAGTTCGTCATTGTTTCAAATAAAGATACTGCAACATCAAAAGAACATATATAAAAAATTCAAAATAATTGTATCCTGCACAGCGCATACCTTAACTCCAGATAATTTTTCAAGTTTCTCAATGGAACCCATAACAACAATTTCTTCACCGTCTTGGCTCATCCACAGTGGAAGTGGAGTGCCCCAAAATCTACTTCTGCTGACAGCCCAATCACGAGCTCCTTCAAGCCAGTTGTGAAATCTTTTTTCCTGCTTGCATTAAATTATTAATGAATAAATTAAATTATTCACTGTGTTTCTAGCCTGGAACAGGTACTATCATATGAATATGTTTTTGGGATTAAATAAGAAAAGGCATGGCATGGATTATGGGAATTACACCTCTCTCAGACCTTTGGAAAACAAATATAATCTGCTATATATATTTCCAATCGGGGGGAGTACTTTATTTAGCTGCCATATGCCTACTTGACGTGGCCAATCCTTGAACCATGCCATGCCATGGCGTACAAGCACATGTACTTCAATAAGCACATTTCAGGTAACTTCAAGGTTTGAAAAAAAAAAGCCTACTAACCCAGTGCAGTGGGCTTATTGTGGGTTATTTAATGCCCTTCCCCATGCAACAAATTTCCATAACCATAAACTACTGAAAGCATAGAAAGAACTTCTATGAGGACAAGAGCCCCACGTGAGGCTCCCTCATAGCCATCAAGGCATGGGCAAAATACAGTTTGAAGGACTCCACATGTGATTACTTTCTACAAGGTTTCTTCTAGATGGCACTGTGTCAAGGAAGAAAGCATAAAATACCTTGACATAGTCAGGCACCCAGTAGGTCTCTTTATTACATTCCAGCAACTGATCCTTAATCTTCTCAACTTTAACAAACCTACAGAAAAAGGTATTTCAGGTCTACATTCCTCAAATAAAAACAAGTAATGCAGCAGGAAGAATGAAATGGAAGTACTGAGCAGATGAACTGAAGTAACATATAACAAGAACAACAATAATAAAGCCATTTAATCCCAAGAAAGTTGGAGCAGGGTAGATATGGAGCCCAACATGAGCCACCAACTCAAATGGAAAATTATACATCGCATAAAAAAGCATTAGAAGTAGTAAAAGAAAGATGCTAAAAAAAATCCATAAAGTGATATTTCCATGTTGTAAGAGAATTAGGTAACATACAGGATTGTCAAATTATCAAACCAAGGACCAATGCATCAGTACTAACTTAAAAATCAAACTGAATGACAAAATCATCAATTGTCAGCGTATGCGAAACTATATGCACTGTTGTCAAAGAAGGTTACCAGCTTGGAACTGCCCGATAAATGAGAGGAGTACCCGAGCGCCAACAAAATGGATAAGAGTGCTCAATGCTCCCTCTACTAACAAGTCTTCCTTTATCCTGTTTATGTTGTTTACCATTTTTCAGAGTGCAATCATCAGGAAAATAAAAATAATGGGTAATCTAACATTAGAAACTTTTGACATATTGTGATGTCTCATTGAACTACTGTAGGAAATCTGTATATGCTAGTTGCATGAATGCTGGTTAGACAACTAGAAACAAAGGTTACTGAAAACGAGATGACTCCATGGAGAATTGCAATAGCAACTTGCCTTAACAGCATTAATGATATCCTTATCCGCTTCTTTGACATATTGTCCTTTAAAATCAGAAATTTTTTCAATAAAACACCCATCATCATCAACAGCAACAACAAGTCCAGCAGTCTGCATGTGAAGCCATCAGAGAGGATGAAATCAGATCAAGTGTTTCAACAAGATCATGCTTGCATAAGAAACAAAACAGCTTGCCAGAGATACAATGCCCAAAAAAAAGGAGTCTAGAGAGGAGAGATGTTACAAAAAAAACTATATGTTCCAGAATTTAGCACTTAGTGCTGTAGTTTGAGTTGCAGCATGCAGATGGATGCTCTCCTAGTATCAGTAAATGGTAAGGGTGGAGGCATGGTGCTACCACGTCCCTTTTCCAAAAAATTGTCCTGCTGTCAGAACCATTGGTTTGATTGTATCATTTTTTAATTAAATAGATAAGATTACTGGCCTGTGTTTCTGAAAACAAGTGTCCTGTATTACTGGTGTTCTCTTTTCCCTCAGGGCTGAATACCTTAGTGTCATGTTAGTCTACGTACCATGAATTAAAGAAGAAAAAATCAGACCTCAAATATCCCAGCAGCAAGGCAAACACGATGATCATCTTCACCAAAAGCAGGAGCACAATGGACAACACCAGTTCCACTATCATCAGTGACATAGTTATCCGCGATCACTCTAAAGGCAGTCTCTTGAAGTTCCATGAAAAAATCAAATAGAGGAGAATATCTACATCCAGAGAAAAAGCAACATAATAAGAATAAAAAAATGTTCCAAATTTAATCCAATTCTTGGCAGTCTATGAGATCGAGATTCTAAAACTTCAGCAATTAAGACTCAAATAGAGTGGAGTGGAACCAGGTTTGTAGTACACTAGCTACCAGTGCAACATGTCAGCCTGACAGCAATTATCTAGAATTACAGTTGAGCATCCAAACCACAATCTACATGCTTAGTCCAGAGTAGTGAGGTCTTACAAAACAGGCCAATGGTTAACAAAATTACAAGAAGCTTGTGTAAGGAAGAGCTCTATATTCAGAAGAAATGACTCTGAGTAGATAGCATTCGAAATTCCAGTTCATAAGTTCTACCAAAAAAAAATGTAAGCAAGTGAAACTACATGTAACGTAAAATGCGTAACCAGTATGTTGCAGATATCTGATCCAACGGAAAAGGACCAACTATAAGATCGCTCAAGATTCAAAAGAGTACTCACTTTAAGCCAACCAAGGATGACCCAGGAATCTTTGCCAACAGCTCATATGATTCCTTATCCAAACCATCCTGAACAGCTTCAGCATTGCTTCCTTTTGAAGGTACTTGCTTCTTTCCTGAAGCTTTGGCTTTAACTGGCAATTGCCCAAGCCTAGATTCCGCAACAATGTATACTGCTCCACTTGATTTGTCCTTAACCTGTTTGTACACCGTATAAGCATCCTCAGACAATAGTACACGTCAAGAGTACATGAATTACTCGTTACAATTTATAAAACAACCAGGGTCGCATGTAGACATGAGGCAGACAGCATGCCAAATGAGAAGCACCAACCTTTGCATATGTGAGATTGGCATTGACACATAATGCTAGGTTACTCGGTAGTGTCCAGGGTGTTGTAGTCCATGCAACAAGAGCTGCATTGTCCGCATCACCGACAACAGGGAAGGATATCATCACCGCTGGGTCAGGAACAGTCTATGATACAATTTAAAAATCAGTCACTATAGATTGAAACAGCAAGATTAGCTAGATCAGCAAGGGAGCCAATAACGAACCCTATAGTCCAGTGCTGCCTCAAAGTTTGAAAGAGCGGTTTTGCAACCTGTGCTGTAAGGCATCACCTGGAACAAGAACAAGAGTTCAGGAAGCTTAAGGAATTCCAACAAAAACAGAACCCATATCCATTTCATTATTTTAGAGGATAATTTATTGTCAGATATCATGTATGTTTCGTGTTCTTCTCCTATTTCGAGAAGGATCGTAAGGCAACTTTTGTACAGACATAATGTTTTTTGTACATTAGTGGTAACTAAAAGCTCACAGATTGGCCTGGAATCAATACATATTTCCTGAGAATTGAACCACACACCCCGCCCTTAAAATACATACACATGAAGCCCTATATAAATGAAGAATTCCCTTACAGAGGCAACATATAGAGCAGGCTAAAAAGTATAATGTGAAACTAAAAAAAAACTGTGGAACACCAGGACAGCATTGATTACGTGATGATATGTGGCTCTCAGATTAAGATGCTGAAAAGAATTGCAATATGCTGATAGTTGTGTTGCATTCTAACCAACATATATAACAATTTTGAGCCCAAAATAAGACAAATAGTTAGTACCTATGTTAAAATCACCATTAAGTTTCGAGTTCACTGAATACTAAGCTTGACAAACTAAATTCCCTGAATCTAATCTTGTTGGACTTTGGACAGCTAACTCGGAAGTCAGAACTATGAACAAGGACTCAGAATTAGGCATGCGTTAGAGAAGCGACCTTGAAGCCCCTGTAGACAAGGCCCTTCTCCCAGAGCTGCGCAAACACCCACCACACGCTCTCCATGAAGCTGATGTCCATTGTTTTGTAGTCGTTCTTGAAGTCAATCCACCTGCCCGTGCGCGTGATAACGGTCTCCCACTCCGAGACGTACTTGGTGACGATGCTGCGGCAAGTCTCGTTGTATTTGCCGATGCCGAGGTCGAACACCTGCTGCCGGTTGGTGATGCCGAGCATCTTGTCGATCTCGAACTCGACGGGGAGGCCGTGGCAGTCCCACCCGAACCGCCGCCAGACGTGCCGGCCCCGCATCGACTGGTGGCGGGTGACCACGTCCTTGATGGTGCCGGCGAGGATGTGGCCGTAGTGGGGCAGGCCCGTGGCGAAGGGAGGCCCATCGTAGAAGATGAACTCCTCGCCGTCCTCCGTGCGGCGGAGCTGCTCGTGGAAGGCGTCGAGCCTGTTCCACAGCTGGAGCACCGCCTCCTCCTGCTTCGGGAAGGAGAAATCCTTCCCCTCGCACACGTCCTCCATGGCCTCCTCTCCGGCAGTCGCGGCGGCACCGGAGGGGGCTCGGATTTCTATCGAGGCGGCGAGGGCCTCGAATGGGGGCTAGGGTTTCGATGAGGCGGCGGCGGCGGCGAAGGGTGGGATTTCCTTGGGAGGGGAAGACGAGGGTTTAGCGCTAGCTCACGTGCTGCGGGCGTGCATCCACTCTCTTCTCTGCCGAATTGCGTGAGGCGTCCCATACTCCCATTATCCCAAGAATATTTCCAGCTGGACCCCTGGAGGGTTTCTGATTTACGGTGCGTTTAGATTGGGGAAAGATTCCTTGAAAATACACTGTTCACAAAAAAAACACGGTAGATGAATAATGTTATGTGAGTAGAAGGGATGGGATGAATAGTGAAAAGTTGGATGAATAGTGTTTTTTTGGGAATATTTGGGAAACTAAACGGGGCCTTATATGCAGTACTAGCATTCGCGGTAGAGTAGTCCTGAAGTAAAATATTTTTTTATTTTGCAGATGTAGTAGTAGCCAAGTAACCTCTTTAAAAGTTTGTTTGGAATAGGGTAATTTTTTCATATTGCTAGTTTTTTACATGGAATTGAACTGATTTCTATGAGATTCCTACATGATTAACGTAAAATTTCTGCATTCTAAATAGGCCCTAAGCGGCTAATTATCACGAAATGAAATATACTCCTCAAATGTTTGATTTTTCGCTATCTCTCAATCATCCAAAATTTACATTAAGACTTGCTTTCAGGTTGGGATTTGGGCTTAGGGTTATTGGCTTACCACCAGGTAATGGGGAGAGTTCAGGAGACCGAGGACTCCACGAAAAAGAAAAGATAAGAGATACAAGGGTACTGGTCTAAATTATTGTATCACATACAACTATCGTAAACAGTGACTGATTTTTATTAAATCTCAATCAATTGTCATGTAAACACTTTCAATTATTATAGCATATATCCTGCTAATATCAACCTGCAAACATCAATATGTCAACATTTAGCGCTTTGAGTACTATGTGGTTATTTTTTATTCTTGTTAATATTTTATATACATTTTTGGAGGATGAAATACAAAATCACTAGCTATAAAAGATCCATCCAGCAATAATCCCACACGCGCATGTGCATCCAAAATGATCGTTAAATGGCCATGCCACTGCTCTAAACTTTGTTATATGGACGCGATAACAACTTAACAGACACGGTCAGACTAGGGCTTCCCATGAATTGACTCTGGTTGTGGCACAACTCGTGTCATCTTCATATGGAAAGCGAAAGAGAGTTAATAGCATCAATTCCTACCAATTTTCGCCCATGGGAAGACGTGCTAATTGGGAGCTAATTGTGGTCTAGGATAAAAATGAATGCTCTTTGCAGTTCATCATGTTTTGTGACATATTCTTCCTCCAACTTTCTCTCTCTCAATTCCTTCAGGAACCAAAGGGACTAGAACTATAAATTCTTAAGTAAATTCTCTTCATCAAATTTCATTAGTAATTCCCACACCTTTCTCGCTCTCCCGAAAGCCGAGGTTGCCCAAGCCTTACTGTCGTTGCCACACCAGCATCCGGCAAAGCACCAAAACTGAACGTCACTTTCTCCCTGGACGTTGCGCTAGCACAGCTGCCCCTCTCTAGCCCTCGCTGACTCCCTACTATTGCGCCTCTTCACGATTCAAATCGGACAAACGACGGACGACTTTCTCTCTCCCACTTAAGGTCGAGTCTACTAGGCGGCGGCAACAATGGTCAGAATTCGGCCACTCCCTTGCTTTTCCGGTGGAGCGCGGTGCGGAGTAGAACAGCGGATGTTAGGAGCAAGGATACCCGAAGACGGTGAAGATCCTATACATAAAAATTGATTTGGTTTGCCACCACAGATAACAACAGCTGCGCAAGGAGTCAAACAACTCCGGCCCTATCATAATTAGCTCCGAGGAGGATACACCGATGCACAGCTCGTGCTAGCTCATCGAGCCCGAGTAAATTGCAACCGTGCATGAAGAGATGTTTTTTTGAAATACGCCGACTCCACACGGAAGCGTTTTCTCGAGCAACACTTGAAATTCTGTAAACGAATGTAAAAGGCGTATCTAGTAGTCTGAAGGCGTAAAATATTAGTCGTTGCTCGGACGCGCACTGCGTAGGCGCTCCGCTCCGATCTCCAGAGCTCAACCGCAACGTTGTATACTCCGGCGCTGACGTCGGAAGGGTCTCGTAGGCTTGGCGAGGACCCACCTGCCGTCTCCGATGGGTTTCGCCGGCCGGGTGTCCGCGCTGCTCCTCCTCCTGGTCGCCGGCGCGGTCGCCTCCGACCAGATCTTCACCGCCTCAGGTAAGCACCGCTAGGCCGCGCTAAATCTCGCCAGGGCCTTGTTAACTCCGCACCCCCGCAAACCCTCACCGCGTAGTCTTCCTAACCCAACGAATCCACCGCCTCGTCGATGCGCTTGCCACATTCTTTGACAAATTTTGATCAACAAGCGATCCGGCTGTAGGTCGATTTGGCGAGTTGCCTGGCCCCCGTTGCTACAGCTTTCTTGGCCAGATCTAGCCCCTGTAGTGACTGTGCCGTCTGGATATGCTAATGGATTGCTAGGTGGTTTTGTGGTGTTGTTTGTACTTCGCTTCGCTTTCCTTGAGTACTGATTTGACCTGAACTCTCCGCTGATCGTCAGGTGTCCCATTTGGGCGGAGTTCGCGTGAGCCGAGGTACCACGTCGAGTACCATCCAGTTGATTCGCCCTTCGAACCGGTAAGATTTCTAGTGAATTTTCCGTTTGTAGTAAATCATGAGTTTTTTTTTGTTCTAACTTAATTTCTGTAGTTGATTATGTGTGGACGTATGGATATTACGTTCTACTAGTGAGCTATGATTGATACTACTTTACATTTACTTGCAGTTCTTGAACACATATGTGCGAATAAATCATTATTGGCTTTACTACAATTGGCTATTGTGTGTGGAGAAGTGACTATAATTCAGGCAATGCTAACTTACTGATTTTTTTCGCTAAATCATTCATGTCATTTTTGTCAAAAAAATATTATTTTAGTTTTTCGTGCTACATTACATATTTGCTCTAAAGATTGCTGCTTGGCATGATTCAAACCTTACCCTTTAATCCTAACTAGAGATACCTGTGGTCTATTCAACAGGAGAATGGTCAGGAATCGGTACCAATGGCTAGTCATGAAGGGAAACATTATATGTGCTTTCTACCAATTGAGGAAACTAAAACCATGAAGTCAATTCTCCCACAAAATGCAACTAATGTTATAATAGAAAGTGACAGGAGAATTAAGCCAAAGGAGCCAGATGAGCTGCTTGAGCCTCTCAAGGATCAGTGTTTCTACAGGGTGATGATGCAACTCTTCAAGCACGAGCAGAATTATTGGTCATGTGAATGCGTGCCTGAAAAAAACTGATCACTGTACATTTTGTTGCAGCATGAAGGCTGGTGGTCTTATGAATTCTGTTACCATGGGAGGATCCGACAGGTTCATGTAGAAGCTGAGAAGGTAAGAGTTCGGGGGGGGGGGGGGTATCAAAGCTTCGTTTTCTTTTGACTTTGGCTTGCAACTATTATATTTTTGTTGATATTTCCTCCATCATCTGAAAAAAACCATTGGAGGTCGTGTCCAAGATACACTATCTTTGAACTGGAGAAACAAGTTCTGAACTGAGTTAAACTGCACAAAATTAAATACCTGACATTTCTTTGAATACACTGTAACTTCAATTTGTTCTATATCTCTATAATTTGACGCTGCCATATATTCAGTATTAAGTTGCTGGGCCTATATAAATACCGTTGCTAATTTTGTTTCTTTTGTTGAAGATTGTTCAAGAATATGTTCTAGGTGAATATGACAATGATGCAACTATTTCTTACCATGAAAATAGCACCTCTGAATTCCCCGACGATAACCATCACGTGAAAGATATTTCTAAGAGGTTTGTACTAAAATCTCACATAAGCGTAGAGATGACCAACATAGTATATCTGGGTTCAAAGCTCACTCGGATGCATTCTGCTGTCCCTTTTTTGTTGCACAGATACCATGTCCACTTGTACACAAATGGGACTGTATGTGACCTCACGGACATACCCCGGGAGACTGAGGTGAGGAACGAAAAAGAATACTATGACTCTATTCTGATTTGTGTTTCCAAGGGCATGTTTAGGTGGTGAATTTCACCAAAAAATTTCACACTGAGAAGCGTGCCCCTCTCACAGGGCACATTTCTCAGTGTGAAATTTTTTCACCAAACATCTAAACAGGCCCTAGGTGATTTTGGTCACTACAGGATCAAGTATCAATTTCATTACATTTTAACTGCTCACACCCTGCTTTCTTCCTGCAGGTTAGATTTGTCTGCTCGGAACCTACTGTCTTGATCAGCTCAATCAAGGAGATCTCTTCCTGCAAATATGTTGTAACAATTCAAAGCCCGATGCTTTGCAAAAACCCGTAAGTGCTAGTATTCTCCTTGCATTATAGTAAATCTTTGCAATATCTAACCTCATTTTTTGGTCTGCTTGCAGCTTGTTCCATCAAGAAAAACGCACCCTTTCCATCCACTGCAACGAATTGCCTTCTGAAGCAGAACCCAGTATCACTGTGGAGGATGACTCGCTTCCAAAAGAAGCGCAGATATCCATCATTCCTGATCAGGATGAAGAACATGATTTCACAGCTTATGCCACTTGATTCCTCTCCAATAATGTATGTCTGATGTAGAAGAAATCATTATTTTGGAGGCGCAAGAGCAACTGAGCAACACTGTGTTTTGACTGCCCATGAACCCTACATAGCACAGCTGCACAGGGTTTCACTTTGTAAAGCTGGCTGAGATTACCAGTCTCCAAAGCTAATTATAGGTGATGATTACGAATGAAGAGAGTAAAGGAAAATTTTTTGAGACACTTTCTGCTTTGAAATGTCTATAAAATGGATTGCAGCAATCTTGAAAGGTTGATGAGCAACTTTTTTCAAAGTATTATGTCCCTAGAAAAATCTACCGAAACTTTTGAACTTTTGGTGGCCTGAGAGAATTGTTGAATTGCAAGTTAGATCGTCTTCTTTGACAATGTTACAGTGATACTGATTGACATCCCATAGAACATGCGCTTCTTCAGTACTTGGAAAACAAAGGCACCTGTTCTTCAAGGCAGCTCAAGAGGGCCAAATTAACGATAGGATGTCTTGGCAATTTCTTTTTGTCAGCTTTACAGTGTCGTACAATACCCAAGGAACATGTGCTTCCGTGTTTGGAAAGCGCATTAGCTCACATCAAGTCCTTACAAATGGTGTTCGGACAAAACATGTTTCCTGAAATACATGAATACGAAAAAGTTGGATGAATACTGTTTTTCTTTTGGGAAACTTAGGTGATCTAAACGCACTCTAAGTCAAACAAGACGATCTCCTTGATTTTTATATTTTTTTTTGGGAAATCTTGATTTTTATATGTTGATGCTGCTGCAAAGAAACTTCGTGCTGTACATCAGTACATGGTCAACTGAAGAATCAGTTTGCCCGTGCGAAACGGCTGTGTTTTGTGAACCCTAACTACTTGAATATTTCAAGGCAACTCGACTACTAAGTACTAACTTGCGTTATTAAACAGGACCTAAGAAGAAAAATTCCACGCACAAATAAAATGATTTGGAACTTTAGCACTAGACCGAAGAATCGACACAACTAGCAAAGGGTATGGTACCCAGGGTTAACAAAACCGGCCGGTTCCCACGGGAACCGGTCAAACCGGTCCGGCCAAGGTTAAAAAAAGCTCCGGTTGCCGCTCCTAAACTGACACTATAAAACCGGTTAGCGGATCGGTTTTTTTATTTCAAAAAACCGGTACTGTTGTGGTTTTATTAACCCTGATGGTACCAGAGAATTAGGAGGAATGATATTTCTGCTCACAGATAGGTGGGCCAGGTGGTTGGGGGCACCCCTACCCTAGCCACCAAGCGGGTCCCACCTGACTTCAGATTGCCGGCCAATCAGATCGAAGAGCTGTATCCGCGTGTCCCATGTGGCCGAACGCGTGAGGTCGAGTCAAGCAATGCTTACCAATAACCGGACGACCCATTCCCTGTCACGTGGTCCCATTATATTTGGGCCCACACGTCATTGAAGATACACGAGGGGAACGGGAGTCACATGGTTGGCGTAGCCATCCGTACTGGGAATTAACGTAAATTGACTGTGCTCTCTAGTTTGAGACTTTCATCGGGGAGCTATGTTTAGATTGGAAGTAAAAAATACTTTTTATAGATAAATAATATACTGAGAAGCGTGTTCTGTGAATGTGATGAATAGGAAAAACTTGTTAAAAAAGTATTTTCCTGATCTGAGCACAGCCCACAGGGGAAAGAGTGGAAATAAACAAAAAGATTTTACAAATAAACTAGAGGGATAAAGCTCATATCTCACTCTGTACAGTTCAACGCCCCAGCCTCCCTCTCAATCCAACCCCCCTGTGCTCCCCGCCCATTCCTCCGCGAGATTCATATTCTTTCTCTGTTGTATCCTCCAATCTCTTATCCACAGAGAAGATTAGTAAATTTGGTTTCCAAATCTCGCTGAGAAGGGGTGGAGGAGAAGAAGGTGGTTTGCGCCGCAAGAATCGCCATTGCGCGCCGTATCTTCTGAGATCTCAACTCAATCCCTTCCATCAGTAGATAGGTTCAGATTTTTCTTCCCCTTTCTGCAGCAATTTTGTTCTTGAGCAGTAGATTGGGTCCGTGTTTACTTTCCATTCGTTCGTTGTTGGTTTAGGCATCTGGATCCTGTTCTCCCCTCTGTTTTTGCCACAATTCTGTCTTGCCAAGAATTTTCCGTATTTTTCGTGGCTTCTTGATCCATCTTTGATGCGCCAAGAGGCGAGATGAACACGAATTACTCGTCGCTCCCATTGACCTCCTCCTCCATCGAGCTCCAATTTAACGGGGCCAAATCCAGCGCTGCCGCCAATGGCGCCCTCAACGGCCACGCCAAGCTCTCAAAACAAGATTCGTTCTTGGGCGAGGTCGAGGACGGCGGCGGCGGGGAACACGACGAGCTTCTGCTCATCGGCGACGGCCCCGCCGGGCCACCGGAGGGGTCCAGCGTGCCTGCCGCGGTGTTCAACCTGGCGACCTCCATCATAGGGGCCGGCATTATGGCGCTCCCGGCCACCATGAAGGTTCTCGGCGTCGCCGTGGGGCTTGTCTCCATCCTGGTGATGGGGGTTCTCTCCGAGATCACCATCGAGCTGCTCGTGAGGTTCTCAGCATACTGCCGCGCTCTGTCCTACGGCGAGGTTGTGCACAGGGCGCTAGGCCGGCCGGCTAGCATCGTGGCGCAGATGTGCGTCATCATCAACAATGCTGGAGTCCTAGTGGTGTATCTGATCATTATCGGAGATGTGATGTCGGGGTCGCTGAAGCACATTGGCGTCATGGATCAGTTGGTTGGCCATGGTGAGTGGGATAACCGGAAGCTGCTGATCTTGGTGGTTCTTGTGATCTTCCTTGCACCATTGTGTGCACTTGAGAAGATTGACTCGCTGAGCTTGTCATCTGCTGCATCAGTTGCCCTTGCTGTTGTGTTCGTTGTTGTGTCATGTATCATTGCTTTGATTAAGATTGCTGAGGGCAAGATCAGTATGCCGAGGATGGGGCCAGATTTCAGCTCACGAGAGGCTATGCTTGACTTGCTTGTCGTGATACCGATCATGACAAATGCCTACATCTGCCATTTCAATGTTCAGCCAATCTACAATGAGCTTAAGGAGAAGACGCCCCAGAAGATGTACAAGGTTGGGAGGATCAGCACAGTGCTATGTGTTGTGGTCTATGCCTTGACTGCTCTCTCTGGCTACCTCTTGTTTGGTGATGATACAGAGTCTGACGTTCTCACCAACTTCGACAAGGATCTTGGGATCAGATTCAGCTCAGTCCTCAACTACATTGTCAGGATTGGCTATGTCATCCACCTGGTCCTTGTGTTCCCGGTTGTCCACTTCTCGCTAAGACAGACTGTGGACTCACTGATATTTGGGGAGTTAGCGAGCCCTAGCAGGAAGAAGACACTCGCATTGACAGTGGTCTTACTGGCACTCATCTACCTTGGCTCCACAATGATACCCAACATCTGGATGGCCTTCAAGTTCACTGGTGCAACAACAGGGCTGGCATTGGGGTTCATGTTCCCGGCCCTGGTGGCATTGAGGCTGGACAAGGAAGGGAGTCGCTTGGGACATGGAGAGAGGCTCCTGTCACTTGGATTGTTGGGGCTATCCATAGTCGTTAGCGTCATTGGAGTTGTCGGAAATATATACACCCTGAAGAGTAAGTCTGAGTGATCTCTCCAACATGAAAGAAGTTGGTAGCTAGGGTAGAGGAAGCTGCTCTCTACAACGATAGACATAGAGGTTGTGTAAGCATGGTCATTATACAGTAGTCAGCAATGATACTATTCGAGAGAACTACAGAATCTTAGGTACATTCTCATTACCTTATGAGGTGCATCATGGAACAGTTATTGAAGGTATTCTTTTTCTACTTTATACCAGATTTTTTTATGTAACGATTTATGAGGGTTTTTGAGATATTTTTTTTTTATCAAGGCAGCACGAGAAGCCAGTTCTGTTGTACTTTGAGCGTCTCTGGCATGAATGTTAGGACTGTTTGAAACATACGATTACTTATTCAAAAACTTATTAAACATACGATTACAAGTTTTTTTCATGTGAAACTTATGTCCGGTGGCATTTGATGTTCTGTCCTAATACAAAATTGTTCACGTGCTGGAAGTTGACCCCTGTCGATACATTTGGTTCCAGATTTTCCCATCAGCCTGAAGCTCTGAAAATGTTCAGTATTTTTCAGGACTCTACATAGCAGCTTTCAGAATCCCAAAAAATTTAATCAGCCTGAAGCTATGAAAATTTTCAGCATTTTTCAGGGCTGTATACATTGCAGCTTTCAGAATCCTAAAAAATTCAGGCACAAGGTCAGATTACATTTACGAGGTACAGAACTTACAGTTACAGATTCAGGTGCAACAAAGCTACACTGTTCGCACTTGACAGTACAAAATAATGCATGTACAAAATCACCCCACATGTAGCTTGAGTTTTCTTAGATTAGTTTATTGTCCAAATAACCTCAAATAAGCTGAATTTTATCAAGATTCTTTAAAACATCTGCGTAGGGCCTATAATTTATTTCCAAATTCTGCAACAATCTGGTTCTTTTCACCTGATATGCGAGAGAATATAAACACTATTTGCGATAGCTAGAATGCAAATTTAACTCCCACCAAACACTAACACACGCCGATCATGAATAATTGAATATCGATGGGAATTTTTCTCAAATAGCAACAGCTGTAACCTGCTCATTGTAAATCAGCGTTGATACATGTGTGTTACAAAAGGATAGGATACAAATATAAAACTACAAAATTGTTACACCATTATCTGGAGCAGTTTTGGTGGCTCACGGTGTTGAGCTCAAGTGGACACCTTGCAGCTTCACTGTTATGACAAGATGGCGAAGGAGAATGGGCCAGCTTCACAGCTACAATCGCTGCTTAGTTTACATGCTCCAGAATCTTGTACTCACAGATTTACCACCCTTGAGTTGCTGATGAATCTTGTACGGACAGACTTACAACCTGCTACTAAAACTGTGAGTTGCTGAGAAATGTAACCATGCATCGTGCACTCTGAAACATCTTGTCGATCTTTTGCCAAACTAAGCTCTGGACCTCAAGGAGCTTCTTTACTTTACTCTGAAGAATTGAGTGCCGCCGTATTGTTTCACTGTGTATCTGCTTCCAAGAAATATACATATATTTAAGTACAAACTTTATGAGTTAAACATGTGCACATCGTATGCCTTTGGAAATGGGTTAAGACGGCATGCACATGTCATTACCTTCAAAAATAGCTTCAGAACAGCCTGAACAAACTCAAAATTATTCCTGCAGGAAAGTTCATGAATGAAATAATCCAACAGCAATGAAATAGACTGGAGCTCAGGTCTCTGCTCCAGATCTTCTGACTCTTCATCATCATCTATTATCTGTAGCAGTCGTAGTTCCATATCTAAAGATGATGGTGACATGCCTTTCATGTAGTCAGTAAACGAAGAATCTGCAAACAAGATTCTTGGTCAGCTCTTACAGTCCGCCACATTACCAAAATCAATACAGCACACATCACTCCAGAATCTAGATATCTGGCCTTCTGGTTGTATAGGATGGTATTATAAACAGAAGAAACATGAGCAACGTATTTTGCACAACAGTACGACCGTATGGCAGCAACTGCTCAAAGTATCATTTATTAGCTAAAAAAACTTTCATTGAGGTAGATTTTTACTTGAGTAAGAATAACCACAGATACTCACAGTTCTTTGTTTCTCCACAAGATTGTAACAACTGACTGAATTGAGAGGAGAGCTCAGCCATCTTCTTATGGTTTGTGTTCTCAGTGGTGCTGCTGTCTGTGTCCTTACTCATGGCAGGGGGCTCAAACAATATCTCACCAGAAAGTGATGGAACAGAGGGCAAGAAGAAAGGTGCCTTCTCAGGTTTCTTTGGTGGCTCAATTGGTTTATTCCGAACCTAAAGAAAAAAAAAAAGCAACAATTAGCTCTTTAATCTAGTTTCACAATACATAACAGCCTTATTAAAAAGTAAAGCAGTAATACAAGCCAGGCCACATAATTTGTCACTTTGTGATGTTGAAACTTGATGGTTAGAACAAAACAAGCTGTTACCTTTATAATATCAAGATTTGTCAAACTTTGCCATTGACTCCGTGGAAGCAAGGAAAGGGTGATCAGATTCGGAATTTGATGATCCATTATGACAAAAGGTTTAATAATAGACTGCTTGGACTCTCCTGAATTATGAGCTTGTTCTTCCTCAGACCTTTCTGTTGATGAAACAGCTGGCAAACACACATCCCGGACATGTTTACCACTTGCATAATTTTCAATACTTGTTGATGTTGAGAACAATGATTGATTAACCCTGTCATGATCATAATGAAAGTATTAAGAATATATGAGAACCAAAGAACGCAGAACTTCAGTTAGGTCATATGTTGGAATGGGATGATCTCATAACACTATTCAGTTGCCTAAATCAGAATACACGAGCTGGATTATGGATTTAAGGTGCATTTTTTCCAAACTACATAGATATAAAAATAAACTGAGTTTATGTGTAACAGGGTGAGCAAGTGGAAGAGAATCCTACCAGAGGTAGACTCCATTTTGATCAACATGAGTGGTAGCCAACACATCCATATTAGGAGACATAGTCAGAGATGTTATAGATACATCAACATGCATCGCATCTATCTGTCTCGCTAAACTGATGTCCCATATCCTAAGAGTCCCATCCATACTAGATGAGATGAGCCATTTTCCATCTTCACTGAAGCACAAATCAGTGATACGGTCTGTATGTCCTTCAAATCTACGAACCATTTTCATGGCCACTGTATCAAACAATATCAGTACCATATCATCTACTACAGTTGCAAGAATACCTGCCATAAATAGCAAATACTTGTTAGTTCTCTGAAAATAAAATATATATGGGAATAACCAAATACAATGAAAACATATACTATACCATTTGCCCGGTGGTATGCAATCTTAGTGACAGATTTACCAACATCCAATCTGGATTTTAGCTTACAAGATTTAAAATCCCACACCTGCAAGAAAGATGATTCCATAGTAATCCTAAGTGAGTAAATTGATGAAAGCAGGCAAGCATTCGTAGCTATCCTTGATTGTAGGACTGAAAGGAACATTTTTATTGAACGAGGCTAAAAGAAGTTAAGGAAACATTTTAACCAGTAGATAAGACATGGAAAAAGGATGAACACAAAGTACTCCTTAATGCGATGCTCTCACATACACAGTACAGTACAACAGAGAAGACAATACCTTAATATCACCATGGTATCCAGCACTAATCAGAGAACCATTTGTAGCATCACAAGCTAACCCAACAACTTCACCATCATGTGCACATTGCGTTGCTAATGAAGTATCGATGTAACTACCACGACTAATCCCTGATTGAAGGTTAAATTTTTCAATCCAACCACCTTCGGTGCCCAATATGGCAAAATTACCACATGCACTTATCACGCAGGCCTGTCACAAGCAAAATGAAAATTACAAAAACAAACAGGGGAATATTTTTAGCACTAGATCTCGAGTCTTAGAAGTCACATTGTCTACCCTACAGTGAAGATTTCATAGATGCAAACTACAAAGACAAGCATTACCTTGATTGGTGTCTCAATCCCTGATGATGGTGTTAGAATATGTTCACCAATAACAAAGTTCTGGAGACGCCATACATATGCCTGTGGAGTATCCATGTGGCACGTAACAACATTACACCAGTCACGTGCACGTATCTCAGCTGAAAAGAGAGGGCTTCCTCAGTCTAAATTTGTATAGAAAGACAAACAGGAGACATGGCAATCCGTGAATGGATCAAATATGTACAATTCACAAGCAAATTCTACTAATCCTTAGTGTGTGGTTGCACTATTGGCTGCGGCAGGTGTGGTAGATAGTTGCCATATTTAGCAAGTTTTGTTGCATAACAGGCAAGCAAACTACCAAATTAAAAATGACGCGTGAAAGAAAAAAAAAAATCTGGATAGCATTTTGAATGCCATGAGAACCTTAGGCTGTCTGCTCACAGAAATGCTGAGATACCATACAAACAACATAATAGGCGATATTGAGAAGGCAACAACAGGAAACCATCAGAAGTCATAATCTCTTTGACTAGACCTTGGTACTCTAGTCCTAACCTTCCAATGGGCCTATAAGTGACTGCACTATGAGATGAGGTTTGTCCTATGAAACAGCAGGCATAAGCGGCTTCCTACTTTACACAGTCCTCTCTTCTTGAACTTGTATTTCGGCTACTGCTCTCCTCCCGACCCTTCTTTAATATCCACATTTAGTAATAGATGCAAATAATATATTATAATGTGATGAAGATCCAGAATTGTAGTTTTCTGATGAAATATAATGTGATGAAGGTCCAGAATGTATCATTCTGTTGAAATGTAAGTCTATGACCAGTTTCTCGACGTAATGATAATACACTTGCAGTTAACTCTTCAATAATAGTACTAGCAATGAGCAGGGAACACTTGGCTATTGGCATGTTATGTCTTAACATACAAAAATCATAGCTCATTCTCCTGCTTTTGTATGCCCAAATACAGCAAAAAGATCATAGCTTGTTCTCTTGCTTTCGTATGCCCACATACAGCAAAAGCATTCCTAAGCAAAAACACAGAAATTTGCACAAGATTACAAAAGACATTCAGAAATGTTGCAAGAAACCAAAACAGTACCACAGTCAAATGTAATGACTGGTTTCAGCTTGATCTCTTCCTCCTGCAGAAAAATTGAACTTCTCAATACCCTGAATAACAACAGATTAAAGAATTTCAATGCAACAAATGAATAAAATAAGATTGCACCTTTACTCTAAGCCTCTTTGCTCTTTTTGTGACATGCCGCTGAGAAAGTTCTCTACTTTGTTGGTCCTGTTAAGAGAGAATTAAACAGTGAGAAAATTAAGCTTTTGGCTTGAAGAGCCCAAGTACCAATACAAAGTATGAGAGGCATGTGACTTAGCAGGCTGGTATTTTTACAATTTTATCAAGTGATGCATTGAACTGCACAAAAAATGATGCCTAGAATGTAAGAAAAATTTTACTCCTAGATTAGATGTCACATTTGATATGTTCTTGTAAGTACTGCAAATGCAGATGCATTTAGTTACCTGGACAACTGAGAAAAGACGAAAGGCACGATCTTGACCTGCAGATAAGATGAATTTCCCGTTGCCATAGAATCTAACAATAAAAATAGGTCTGACTCAGCAAAAGCAAAATCGAGCGGAAGTAAAAGACAAGGCACACATCGGAGGCCGCTTGTCACCTTACGCATCTAGGTGGAGCACTGTGACCACTTCGAAACCTTAACAGACGAGCATCCCCATCATTATTGTCGAATATCCACATCTGGTGCATATTAATTAGGACTTGAAAGTTAAACGAGGTAATTAGCAATTTAACAGCTAACTAAACTGATAGCTAAGAAAATCCTAGGTGATTGTGAAAGAAGCTGTAAGTTGTTTTTGGCTATTTTGTTCACAGCACTTATAAGCATCTATCAAGCTGCTGGAAGGAAGATTCTTGCTGCCCTGACCTCAATTATTATACATAAGGTGAGACAGGCTAACATAAAAAATTGCAACATGCAGGAAAATACAACTAGGTACAAGATATAACGGTCTGCATGATTTCAATGCACTGAAGCATTGGGAAGATAAAAGCATACATAAGCTTACTTCAATTAAATTTGCATCATCAATAAAATACAATGGAAGCTGGTATAAAGAAAAAATAGCTAACATACCTTAATCGAATTATCAGCAGCTGAGCTCATAAGAACAGGTTCATTGGCAAAAAAATGAAGTGAAACTATAGAGCCATCATGGGCCTCCCTAATTACAGAATGCAGCCGCCTCTTCTCAAGATTCCATATGCTAATAACGCCAGAAGAGCCTCCAGATGCTAGAAGGGGTTGCCCATCTGGGGAAAGATTAATTTAGGAAAGAACACTTGAGTCAATAATACAATTTTCATTTTACTATGAAATGGTAGGCCTAAGACGTCCATAACCAAAAGAATAAGAAATAAAATTCTTTGTGGCATGATCTTTTTGTATTAAAGACTCAACCCTAGAAAAAACAAATTTGTATTGAAAACTCCTCCCCAGTCACTTTCAAGAATCTTGTAACTATACAATTTTTCAGAAAACGCATATTTTGTTGACATGCTCTTTTTGTATTGAAGACTCATCCCTAGAATAAACTAGGAGGAGTCATACAAACTGTATAGGTACAAGCTTAGCACATCTCCAAACAAGCACAAAATGCAAAAACACATAGTCAATGGTACTCGCTGAAAAGCTCAGGGCTCCAACTAACAAGAACAGAACAGATTTTTGCTTGTTCTTCTAAAAGTCTTTTTGACTATGTACAGTAAGAAAATTCTACTAAGCAACAGTTTATCAAATCACCTGTTCGAAATGACAGTGCAGTCACAGCACCGCGAATCTGATGGTTGAAAGACATCAATTCTTCATCATATCGTAGATTATGAACGTGAATTGTCCCATCAGAGCATCCAACAGCAACTACATCTAGAGCAGGTGAGGAAACACAGCAACGAACTGGTGAGTCCCAACCCTTGAAATCATACAGTTTTTTCTTTGTGCTGATATTCCACAGCTGCAAGGGGCCTTCTTCACTACCAACAACTACCTGATTTAAAAACAGACTTGTTAACAGAAAACATACAGAGTGCACACAAGGTTTGGAATGCAATCATTTCTGAAGGAAAATTTCAGATAGTTTCAAGAACCTTATTTAGATAAGTATCAGGATGCATTATACAGGTTGGGGTAAACCCGTCTCCCAATGATATGCTTCCAAGCGGCTCACTGTTTGGTTCTGCTCCTCTGAAGGCCCAGATGAATATATTACCTTTAACATCTGCACTCAGAACATATTCTCCAAACAGGTATAGCATGTTAACCTTTTCTTCATGTCTACTCCAAGTAACCACCTGGTAGAAAGTGATTGTGAGACAGCATAATAAATAATAAAAGTTTGTCTAAGTAGCAGCTCATTGCCATATATAGTGACGCATGTATCTCCATTTGTAAGTTTGTCAATGAACACGTCACACGCACACGCACCATCCAAAATTTCTAATTTCACATGATATTAGCACGTCTTGACTACTTTCAATACACAGAAATGTGCCAGGTTTCCAGTAAAGAAGTGTCTGTTTGTACAGCCTCAGAGAACAAAAAAACTAATGTTTAATGGCGGATGGATAGCAGAAATAAAAATGACATCACAACAATATTACTTACCTGATCAGTCCTTTTGAAAACTGCAATGTCACTTCCATATGCAGCAAATGTATAATCCTTGTAGGATGCAAGAGCTCTGATCTTCTTGGGCAGTTGGGGTCCTTTAGAAACATGAAAAACTCATAAACTATAAGAAAAATAGTAGTTCTAATTTCTAAATGAACATAGACGTGAAATAACAGGCTTACCAGCTAGAACCAAATTCAGCTTAGCACACTGCAGAACAGAAAGGAAAAATTAGACAAGTCTGGCAAGCTCATAGAATGAAATTTGGTTGCAACGCTAGCATGTAATGCAAGGAACAGAGGCAGGGTAAGGCTCAAATGAACATCACACGTCTCGGTTGACTAAATTCAGCCCCTAGGAGCAAAGCAGTAAATAAGTTCTGAACTTCGCAAAAGCTCCAAACAGTTAGTGACTCGGTACATTCACTTGCTCCTCTATTCGTAATCCTGAATTCCATCAGAGTAATAGGCTCCTGCAAGCTCCCGAAGCAAAGCTACTCCAAAGTCCAAACCACGTCAGCTCGCCGCGCGAATCGTAGCTGGCAATTTTCCAACCGCGGAAGAGATGGAGGCGTGCTCGTAGGGTGGAGGCTTACGTTGTAGACGTGGAAGGCCTTGCCGATGCTGACGGTGACGAAGGTCTCGCTGCCGAGGCGCTGCACGGAGAAGGGCACGCCGCCCGCCGTGATGTACCCAATCGCCCGGAACGGCTCGAAGATCCCCATCCTCTCTCCCTATCCAGCCTCCGCGCCTCCTCCTCCTCAGGTTTCTGCTGCCGCCGCCGATGGCTAACTAGGGTTTCGCTTCGCAGGAGCTGAGGCGGGCGCGCCGGCGGCGAGGGTTTTTGAGTGGGTTTGGGTTTTGGGAGGGACGAGCCAAGGCGGCGGCGGGAGGCAGGGACACCAGGTAGGTCAGTTTGGCTGGGTGGGTAGTGGGTTGGCTGTCTGAATGGGTCGGGTTTTGGGGCGGGCCGCGGGAGCTTGCGCCGGGGCCTGGGCTCTGGCCTCTGGGTTGGACCGAGCCTAAATCTTTCTCTCTCTATCTCTCTCAAAACTTTTCAGTTTTCAGTTGTCTCCCAATTTGAATTGTTCCATTGCATTCGATCAAATCGAAGTACGTCAGTAGACACGTCTTTCTAGAATTTTAAGTTTTTAACAATCTATGTCGTGCTCCTAGCATGCGCATCAGAGGTAGTGTGTTGCAATGGCATGATCGTTTTCCACTGCATGTTTTGGCGATCAAAGTCGCGTGCTGGGTGATGGAACAGCCATTTCTTTTGGCAATTATGTGCGTGGTGTGATGATGAGTACCAGGCGTATTTCTGATCCTGAATCTGAATGGTCTTTTGACCCAATTAGACCAAATATTTCTTGCCTCCTCTTTTAATGTTCAGCTTCTGTAAATCAATTCTACTTTTTACTGTTTATGTTATTAGTTCAGAATTCCATACAAACATGCTAACGCCATGCAACGAATATCAGGCTATCCCCAACCCATCTACTAGGATGGTGTCCATAGCATTAAATAGCCAGCCACATAAGCAAGGTGATGTGGCAAGGGAATTAAAGAGGGGGGAGAAGGACATGATGTCTTGCATAAGAAACCATGTCTACACAAGAACCAAGAAATAAAACTTAATGATAGGGAGATGAAAGGAGAGAGAACATATGTGATTGAGTGGTAGTTTACTTTTATGAAACTATGCATTGGAAAGGTAGTTTCTATAGGTAGTGTTCATATGACATGGATGTATAGAAACTAGTTGATGATGTCTTGGGTTCGGAATAGCCTCAGTAGCCTAGAAGGTACAGATACAACAACAATAATGAAATGGCTTTTCTGCCAAGCAAATTGTAGGAGGGGTGGGGAGGTGCAAGCACGACAGTCAGTTTATTACAGCTTTCGTAACAAGAATATTCTAGCCTCTGAAGCTTTCACAATCGTGCACCACCAGTACAGTGCATAACCAGACGGGGTGTGTCCAGTGGAAAACCACAAATTTTTCCCAGTGGCTCATAACAATAATCGACTCAAAAAATGAAAGGGAAATAGGAAAACAGCCTCTGCTACAGTGACCTTACTAATCAATTTACAGTTTTCTTGATTTACAGTTACGCTTTCCAAACTCGTATCATGATTAACAATGGGGGTACCACTGAACCTGATGTATACAACAACTCTGAAGGCATTTCGTTCTGCTGCATCGGTTATAACTGACATTTCCAAACTGCAGATAAGCTGATAATCACGAGCAATTCACTGCCTTCACTTCCTTTGTATTCACCGCAAAACTACAGCATTATATATCTGAGAATTTGCGAGCTAGTACCCCAACAATGTTAACACTCTATCCAATGGTATATGGTAAACCATGTAAGAGCAGATCAACAAAAGATGGAGCCTGAGCAGCAAACACATACAATCTACAGTGAAACAAACACATGATCTCCAAGTTTCCAACTGGTGGATCACAATGGGATAAGAGACCGAACATACTGCCGGGATGTACTGTTTCGCCCAAGACCCAACCCTAGGCCCAATGGTGTTCTATCAGTCCTCTTACTATGGTCACAACACTGAGACGAACCCACTTGGCTATGAGGTTTTGAGTTTGCTTGTGAATCAGCGCAATTATGGTCAGTGCCATTACCATGATGTAAATGGTTGTCACCATTCTGTGAGACTGCACCTGACATCTGTATCATTCCCATTTCCTCATCAGTGTGCGATGTCTGTTCTAACCGTTCAACGTCCTCATTGTATCCATTTAACAAGAAGTCAGAGCAGTTCTTGCGAACTCCATGATCAAATGGGTTTCTGAATCTGCCACCCGGACCTCTGAGATAAGCATATCTCAGCGAATTTGCCATCTCGTTTGTTGTAATGTTCCTTGCAATCTGCAAGTGAGATGGAAGCAAGGCATGAACACAGTACAAACAGTGGAGGCAGGCATTGCCTTTCATGTATAATAGATCGATGGAAAGGTTAGCTATAGGATGAAAGGGACTATCCTACGCAAAAATCTCACAGGTTAGCTATATTATTGATATTTAAGATTTCCAAAATAAAATAGCAGTTTTTATTCTCGATATTTAAGATTTCAAAGCCACAGTCAGTATATATCAGAAGCCGTGCATTTATGAATCATGATCATCGACCGAGCTGAAAATGGCATATTGATCCAACAAGTTTTCGAAGATTTCAACAGTAAACACAAATGGAGGTAGCCTTTTCCAAGTTCATGACGTGTAATCAAAGTTGGTGATTGATGTTCCGGATAATAATCAAACAATACGTATGGTTAGCAAAGAAAAAACAACTTTGACATACCTGTTGTGCTTGAACACCTGTTAGGACTGCAACGCCAAAGAAAAGGAAAAAATCCATTGCAAGAAATGAAACCACCCAAGGATGCTGAAACGCAGAATAATGAATCCAGGCGCCAAAGGATGACGGAGAATCTGGATCCCTTACAATTCCTGCAACAAAAATTAGCAATGAAGCACCTAGAACTTCCAATGTAAATTGTAAGCACAAAGGATTCGAGACATTACTCATAATGGCAGCAGAACCAGTAATGATCATTGCAAGAACTTCCAGAACAAGGAACATGAAGAACTCCCATTTGTTCTTCTGCAGTTACAGTTCAGAATAGATTAGCCCAAACAACAATCCAACATTCAAGAACAGATGAATTCTGAAGGACATAAAGAAAACAGCAAATACGGATAATAATTCTCTTTCTAAGGACATAAAGAAGGACATAAAGAAAACAGCAAATAAGGACATAAAGAAAACAGCAAATACAGCAAGACCAACTACCATGATATTTTGTCTCAACTTTAACAAATTTCAAGTTTCATTGTTGATCCTACTTTGAATTAAAGTTCAGGATTTGCTGCTCAAGTGTCTTAAATCAAATCCAATAGAGAAATCAAACTACATTACAATTATTAGACTATGCTAGTAAAAAAAACCCACAAAAGAAGCACATACCTTTCCGATGCAATTTGATACCCATGGGCAGTGATGGTCAAACTGCTCCACACAACGATCACATGTAGAGCAATGTTTTGAACGAACAGGTCTGACTATCTGTAATGAAGTTAGGAAGTCTGATACATGAGTACCAATCAAGAAAGAGACATCTGTATTCCTCTATTGAGTGCTACTTACTTTGCAGGTTATACAAAGTTGTGACCAATTGCCAGAAAGAAGTGCTGGATTTTCTAACTCCATCTTCAGTAATGGTTCCTGAAGAAGCAAATACTCATGATTCAGACAAAAAAAAACGGGATCATGTTTTGACTTTTGAAGTCTGGAAATACATCAGGAAGAAAGAACCAAAGGTTCAATAGGAAGATAAGCTGTGTGCAGGAAACTAAATTGATGTTGAAGATATTTCAAACTTACATCATCCCTTTGATTTTGCGAGCCCCTTGTATTTATGTTGATGAAGCCAGGATCTTTCCTGCATAAAGAAAAGCCAATGTCATGATGGTGTTGAATGATAGAGACTGCCTATGTATCTATATCTTGGGCATACTATGAAAGTAGTAAGGACAATTATATGAAAAAAATCAACAGATATTTATATTAAAAAAGATATAATCATTTAAATAATTTGGTCTTGATCTGAAGAGGCAGGTAGTCAGGTAACTATAATAATGGAAAAATCTTTTGTTTACCACATTCCACATGGTACAAGTATAGAGTTTGCACACATGCAATTCACTGACCCAAATATCATCAAGAAGTAATTCGTAACCAATGACCAGTGCCCTCAACTTTCCCCACAATTATCAGCCAACTGTAAAATTTTCAGAAATACCTGCTGCATTTATAGAACATGACCAACCCAGCAGTTGCAAGAAAAACCCCTGACCACGCGAACATCCCAAATGGTGCTGACATATTTGTGGCATACTGTCCTGAAAAGAAGGAAACATAGGTAATACCATATTACAGAAGATCAAGCGAGTGTAAAACAATAATATATACTATTTAACTTACCTGATATAACGGAGTGTATGTATGTAATAAGCATGCCAATAATGATGCACCAAAGAAGTGGAGCAAGCCCTAATTTTGACAATTTCCCGAATTTGGTATTTGCACCACATCCTCTGTCATATACCCTTCTAGCATTGTCCTGAAAGAGAGCAACAAAATCAAGTCATTTGCTTGTTCAACACCGTGAACACATAAAATTGTCAACTAAAATCTCCTTGCTGAAGATATTGGCAATACAGGTCATTTCGTCTCAAGGTCCATTTGATCACTCTTATCCAGCTTATAAGTGGTAAATAAAAGGTATCCATTCACAAGAGCAATCACAAGCCACTAAGTGATCACTTAAAAATTCATATGGAATCGCATTTAAGCATTAGAAAGGTGCTAACTAAAACTAAACCAAACCAAACCACCCAGCTGCTAATTCAAATTCAGAGGAAAATTTCCACTTAACAGATATAGAAAGCACATTATATTGTTGCTAATCAATTTATAATAATTGAAAAGGCAGCCCGAAGCATATAATGAACCAAATAGCCAATTCTTACCAGTAAAATGTCTGCATATTAACGATCCATATGCCACAGACATAACTTAATGACCAAACATCCTTTACAACAATCAGTACCTCTATTAGTTGAGTGTTATATACTTATATTACCATTTAATTTTATTAATTTCCTTTTCTTTTGGTCCGTGTGGCTCTTGTCAGGTTTCATCTAAAGCACACCCCAACTTGCTAAAGATTTTTTTTTTTTTGTGATTATGACATGTCTGCATCTAAAACCTTAGAAAGAAACTTGCCGCCATGATCCCTATCAGATAGGACACTGGACTCAACTCAAAAAGGAATTCATGTAGATTAGGAAATAGAAGTTTCAAGGTTTATTTCACTCACAAGGAAAAATGCAACTTGCCGGTGATTCTTATCAGCAGCAAGCTGTGCTGGAGTTAAACCAGTTTTATCTTTCACCATCAAATCATCCTTTTTGCCAACCTGAACTAGCACAGTGCATGCCTCAAGATTCCCCCGAATAGCAGCCCAATGTAAAGGAGTACAACCTAAGGGTAGCATTTGCAGTTAAAAGGAACACCAACCGAAGTAAGATGATATAATGGCCAAAGGAGGATCATAAATAACATGGCTATAAGATAAATTTGCACATGCCTTCTTTGTCTTGCCGTCCCCTATAAGCATCCAAAAACAAAAGAAGCCGGATGGAATCTGCAAATCCCTTATAAGCAGCCCTAGTAGGGAATATGTAAAAAGGGAGAGAAATGGGAAGAAAAATGTTAAAAGTTCAGTAGCACAGAATGTTATAATGTGCATCGGAAGAAATTATAAGTAGGCAAATGAGAAACGTAACTACAAGTACAAACCAGTGCAAAGGGCTTCTTCCGTCATTATCAGGGACATCTGGATCAGCATTCCATTTCGCAACAATGTGATAAATGAATGCGGTTTGACCATACTGTGCTGCAACATGTGTGGCCTGAACACAGAAGAATATTGACTTAGAGTCGTGACAAAAATTCACAATATACATTAACTTCATTGGATCTTTTTTTTCCCTAACATAGAACACTCATATGAACAAATTATGTTTTTGGTATACTATTAACCTCTGAACTAGTGAGTTGGATACAATTGATCAGATGGCTGATATACATACAAAAATAAATAGTTGGCAGCTAAATGTGAACACAGACACGAAAGGACCTAAGACACAGCAGGGAAGAGAGTACAGACCTGATACCCGTATAAATCAGCAGCATCCACCTTAGCTCCTTCTTTCAAAAGTAATTCAGCAACTTGAATATGACCGCGTACAGCACTCCAGTGAAGTGCTGTTTGCCCAGTGTGATCCACGGCATTTATGTCTGCGCCATGCTGCCCAAATATAAGCAAAAAATCATCACCAAAGGCAACCAAGGAAATTCACAGAGGTTAGTCAAAAAGAACAGAATTGTCAACCAAAAGTAGCTTATATATCTTAGAACTTAAACCACCTGATCAGAATAACAAACCGATATCTACTATGGCATCAAGATAGAAAAATACCATGCATCATCATGACATGGTTATTGCAAAAGATTGTTCATTCATGCACACAAAAGGCATAACGTTAGAGTAATCATTAGACTCTAACCTAAGGATACCATATATGCATTTGCTTTAAAATAAAAAGGCTAGTGGAATAATTAAAACTAGCTAGTTGACATGCAAAAGACAACTACATTCTTCCCGAACCACCCTGTTGCAACCCTGAGAAAGTATATTTGCTCCCCAAGCAAGAAATGGATGCAGCTAACCAACCCAGATATGCATCAGTTGTACAACTCAGGCAGGAATCATGCATAGTAAGATCTTGCTGATACCACAGTCCAAACCTACCAGTTACCAATGGGATTCACCTCATTACAGCCTAACACCAAATAACAAAATGGAAAACCTCCACACACAGAATTTCAAGTTAATACAGACCTCCAAAGTAGCACATGAAAAATATATTGATTTCCATCAGTACAAACAACCTACACCAATCCAAGCCCATCCACATGAACCAGCTCCGAAATTGCAAACCCCTCACCACGATAAAGCATTCAGGATTCAGCTCGCAGCTTGTTCACAAACAAGGAGGCCTCGGCCATAGAGATTGACCAGAATGATGTCCCCCCGAAGGTGCATAGCTCATTCACACAACCACACAAGGTCTCGGTACACAAAATTCCAGCCCGGAAAGCGCATTGCATCGCGACTGAGCCTACCAGAACCTACCCGAAATTCCCCGATAGCAACACAGAACGGACGGCTACAACAGCCCAATTACGAGGGGCTGGGGGGCGGGGGAGCGGGCGAAGAGGGCAAACCTCGAGGATGTACTGCGCAGCGGCGACGCGGTTGTTGAGCGCGGCCCACTGGAGCGCGTGGTAGCCCCCAGCGTCGGGCTCGCTGACGGGCCGGCCCTCCTCCTCCACCAGCCGCTGCAGCTTCTCCAGATCGCCGTACGCCGCCGCGGTGTACACGTCGTTCTTCAGCGAATCGTCTTCCGCGGCCGCCGCCTCCACCCCCGCGCCATCCGCGGCGGAGGGGGCCGTGGACGCCGCCGCCGCCGCGACGAGGGAGGTGGTGGTGGTGGTGTCCTCGAGCACCTCGATCTCCGACGCCATGGGATCGGGCGCGAGGTCAGGGAAGGCGGCGACTGGGTAGGGGGGGTGGTGGACGACGGGAGGGAGGAGTGTTTGACTGGGCGTTGGGCGTTCGTTGATTTGCGTTTGTCCCAGCCCAGGCGACTCGACTCGGTTGGAGCGTGGCCGGAGGTGGAGGCGGAGAACGAGAGGGAAAGGTTGGCCTGTTCGTGATGTCGGGTTTTTCATGTCAGGACCTCGGTTCTTCTCGTTTCAAAAGTTTGGGCCTGTCAGATTGGAGGATGGATCGTTATGAAATATCAAAATTCTGGTATGATCCTTCCAATCCAAAGCCAGTATGGTTTTTCCTCCCCAAAGCTACTCCTGCATTACATCACCGATCACCGACTCAAGCAGCGGCAAGGCAAAACGTGTAAGAAATTAATCCAAAATTATCTGATTAGAACTGTATTGTGTTTAGGATCATAGTCGTGAAGTGCTCGTTACTTCCGAGATAAGCAAAGTGTGTAGATTTTTTTTAGATCTACACTCTATACTGGAGGATAAGTGGTACCGCCATAATTAGGTATTTAGGTTATCACATATGCAAGTGCACCAAAAGTCTTCAAACTCTTATTGCGTCATATAAGTTCTCAAAATACATATCCGGGTTTCTAAACTTGCTAAACTATGTCATCGAGGTCCAAAGTTCTAAAAATAACTATATGTTGCTGACCTGGCTGCTGGTTTGTCTTCTTTGTACATATAATTATGACATCATTGAAAGGATTGAGATGCCTAAGAGGGGGTGAATTAGGCTCTACAAAACTTAATTGCAATAAACAACCCTAAGTAACAAGCTAATTCACCCCATGTGCCTATCGAGTGTGGTTTGTGTCTAGCTAGTGATCAAAAGAGTTTTGCAACCTAGGTCCAATTCTTCTCTAGCATGACAAGTCTAGGAATTAAATACGGAAAACAAACTTGCTCAAAGTAAAGACAAGAGTAGAAAGCCAATTTTTCCCGAGGTATCGAGGAATCGACAATTGAGTGTGCAGTGAATTTTGGTGATTAATGACGACATGATCATTCCTCACAAAATCCAACTCGGAGTGCAACACAAGGTGGGAGTCGGTCTCTGGAACACCCAACTAGGAGGCGCGCGGTGTGTGACCAGAACGTGACAAGAACTTGAAACTCTAAATGACGACAACTACGACCAGCAACTCGACAAAACCGATGCAACCGAAAACTCAACAAGCCCTAACTAAGCAGTGCTAGTAAAAGGCCGAACGTAGTCTATAGGGTGCGGTGGGGGATTCTACTATTTTTTTTTTGGCTTTTTCTGGACTGTAGGAGATTTAAACAATGAAGGGATGGAAATCTCTCACCGACAAACCTCACTCTGATGATTACCAACTGATGGGAACCTGCTAGGGTTTGTACCCGATCTTTCGATGAGAGGCGTGGGGATAACTCGATTAGATAATGGTGGCGATGTTCACGGCCCGACTACAGCCTTCCAGGGCTGCGCCTTAGCAACCGATACACCGCCTCCAATGGCTGCCGTGATCATGTGGAGCGCGTCACCCGCCACTAGGGCATCCGTTCCTGCAAGCAATCGAAGAACAAGCAAGAACAAGTAGAACAAACAACTCAATTGCAAATATGGATTTAATACCAATCTGAATACACAAAATTGCGGTTCTGGATCGAGTAGAATGGATGGTCTAGTCGACACACGCGTCTACAAGGAAGTAGCAATGGCTAAACTTTTCAACTAAACAAAACTCAGTCTGTTTGTGGCGGCTATGGAGGTATATGAAAGGGGTAGGGAACGACCAAGACGTGGTGCGGATCGTCCCTCAACCCTAGGGTGGTCCCCTAATCGGCCCGACTTGATACACAACCCATCGGGCCAAAATAAGATGACACAACACCGTTGACAGAATAGATCTTGCTAGTAAATCGGTGATTACGGCTGCCTCAGAGCAGATGTGGATATGATTCTGAATCCATATGAAAGTAGATTTGATAATCTTTCCATCAAGTGCTTGAACACCCAAAACAGAGTTCAGATGAAGTCGTGGCGGCCATCAGAAGTTGACACTTTCCTGCGGTCCGAATCCAACATTTCGAAAACGTGTTGGATTTGATATTTTTCCTTCCTGGCCAAAAGTGACGTGGTAGCCTAGTGATGATGTTGGGGATACTTGGACTTGGTCCCCAATCAACTTCTTTGGTCCTCCACGCCTTCCATATATGTTTGGCACTCTTTTTAATCCATGTATTTATTTCTAAAAATGACAATGAACACACATTATGACGTAGCATCAATTCATTGAATGTAGCAAAGATAGTCGTGATATAATATTGATTCACCTTTAATTTAAACGACACCAGTATGGTCATATTCGGGATGGTGATGTCCTCATCAACTGGGGTCTTAACTTCGTCGAGCACCGTTGACTCATTCGATGCCATCAGCGTCGAATCAGTCGACGCTACCCAAAGAGCCGCACCAACCACTGTGTGCAAAACCAGGGTCTGTCGACTGATTTGACGGTGCCTCAACGCTCCCATCAAAACAGTTGACACCACTGCGTTTTATGCGTCTTTTTCTCTTTTGAAGTCGAAACTCACCCAATTCAGTTTCTTTGACTTTCCTAACTTATCATGGGATTCAGCTGAGCTACCTAGTACTAGATCTCACAAGTGTTTACCACACCTAAAATCTAGTCTTGCCTAGGTCAAGCTACCAACCTTTGACCCCCCTTTATAGTACGACCAAAGGAAAACAAAGATCTCAACTACTGTAAGTGGCTCTCATCATCCAAACGACACTTAGAACTAGCTTATCCTTAATATTCGAGCATATCCTTTGCACCAATACAATCATTCTCAAATGATGGGGCGAAGAATACTGTGAAAGCCCATCATTGCACTAACTTAAAAGTTACCGCTGCAAGACACACTAAAACGAATTAGGAGCCTAGATGCTCTTTCAATCATGCAATCCGATATTGTACTTTAGCATGAGTAGTAATGGAAACAATAATTTGAGGGGAGAAAGAGTATGCAAAATCATTCTAATTTAGTATCCATTCGACAAACGGTGTTAACCGAACAATACATAAGCATGGTTATTGATTTGACATCTCAGGATCTATAATTATGACGTCATGTTGTCTAATAACATTCTCTAGAGTGAAAACAATAATTTGAAGAGAGGAAGAGTATAAAATATCATTTGCAGTTAGTATCATTGCAACAGGTACAAGGGTATTTTCGGTACTTTGGACCTAGATGACCTGGTTTAGCAAGTTTAGGGATCCGGATATGCATGTTGAGAGTTCAGAGACCTAAATGATACAATGTAACAAGTTGAAGGACCATTGGTGCATTTTACTTTGCAATAAATATTCAATTGAAAAAAACAATAGTGTTTAAAGACTACTAATTTGTTAGATGTACGCCCATGTTTACTCATGACTGCATTGAACTAGCTTGGGACAAAGCTCCTAGAATTCACTCTCCCTCTCCCGCTTCACACTAGACCTTGGACAAGATTTGAGTGAATTCTGAAGGTTGGAGATATCTTGTGAGGAAACTCATGATCATTCTCCCATCTCTTAAGTTTTGAAGTAAATCGCTAAACAACACTTTGGATTTGTTAAGCATGGAATTCTTGAACCCTAGGTATGGTTAGGCATCATCGTGGAGCACTCAAATCAAATGGAGTGCCCCAAACGTTAGGTGAGTTTGATTTTCTAAACCCCTCTATTCATCCCCTCTTGGTAACATCACCTTTTACAGTGTTGTGTGTATGACCATGAAATGACTTCTTACTATACCTATTTCTTCACCTAAGATATGTGAATGGCATATCTCAAATACACTAGATGAATATATTATTGGTTCTTTTGCTAATAGTTCGAGTGATGATCACACAGGTAAGAAAAAAGTTCAACCATTTTGATGTGCATAGTGAAAAAATCTAATGTAGCATTATTATATACATAAATAAAACGAATAATATAAATTCTGGCATTATCTTATCTTTCAAAAGTCATGAGTCATCAATAATATTTCCAAACATTATTTTTAAAAAAAACTATTTACTGATTTAAAATACATGTCGTTTATGATATTGATGCAGCCTATTTTAATTGATAGTTTCAAGATAGGAAAAGGTCCTTTTTATTTCATTGATAACACGATGAGTCCATGCACTACTACAAAAATGATTTTCGGAGGCGGATTTTGCGTCCGCCTCTGAACTAGCGCTTTTGTTAATGAAGCATTAACAGAGGCGGTTTTACGCCCGCCTCCGAAAATCGAGCAAAAAAAATAAAAAAAGGAAAAAGCCCGCCGAGCCCATCATGGGCCCGCCGAGCCCATCATGGGCCCGCCGAGCCCATCATGGGCCCGCCGCTAGATCCACTGCTCCTCACCGCTGCCGCTCCTCGCCAGATCCGGCCGTTCCTCGCCGGATCCGGGCGCTCCACACTGGATCCGGCCGTTCCTCGCCGGATCTGGGCGCTCCACACCGGATCCGGGCTGCTCGTCGCTTGCTTGTCGTCGCATAGGCCGCCACCTGCACGTCAACGCACGCACCGCCACCCGTGGCCCGCTCGTCATTGCGCCAGGCCGCCACCTGCTCGTCGCCGCATGCACCGTCGCCTGGGCCGCTCATGGTCGTCGGATCTGCCGCCATCGTCGGATCTTCCTCGAACTCCTCACCATCCTCGTCGTCGTCCTCGCCTTTCATGTCGTCCTCCACTCCGCCAAGTCCAACCCCAGCTCCGCTTCTGGGCGACGAGCTGCCGGTGGAGGAGGCGAGCAGGCGGGTATGGATCTAGGCGACGAGCGGGCGGGGGAGGAGCCGCCGTCGCCGCTCCTTGCTCCGCGCCGTTGGAGGAGGCGAGCGGGCGGAGGGTGAGAGAGGGAGAGGGAGGGTGAGAGGCGGAGGCGGAGGCGGAGGGTGAGAGGCGACTGGGAACGGGAGAATGAGAGGATGAAAACCCTAGATGTTCTATATATATTGAACCCATCTAACGGGCCATTTGGGCCTTTTGGGCTGAGGCGGGCTGTGCTGGTTTTAGGAGGCGGCCATTTTTCATTTTCGGAGGTGGTTGGTTTTGTCCGCCTCCGAAAATCGAATTTCGGAGGTGAACGGGTTATAACAACCGCCTCCGAAAATGGGGCCATTTTCCGAGGCGGTTGTTATAACCTGTCTGCCTCCAAAAATCGATTTCCAGAGGCGGACAAAACCAACCGCCTTCGAAAATGAAAAATGACCGCCTCTGTTAATCCCGACATTAATGGAGGCGGACATTTTTTCTGTCCGCCTCTGAGCCATTTTTTGAAGTGTCTCTTAAAACGTTTTTTTTGTAGTAGTGATGTTTTCTCTATGGAGTCGAAAACCAGCTATTTTAGCTCCTCGGATTCATAAAACCGGTCCTCAACTTGAATGAATGGTGGTTTTATCCGATGTGGCACCACATCAACATTTCATGCTAGTGGTGGGTCCCACTATTAGCCTCCATCTGTTCTCCTTTTCCGCTGGACTCATCTTCTCTACCGGCACGACCACCCATCAAATCACGAGGACATTTTGGATGCAGCTTTTTTAAATGCAACGAACATGTTTTTCATCAAGAAATGGGAGAAAATGGATGTATACCCAAAACCTCAAAATCTTTGTGTGAAACTTTTAAATAAAAAGATTTTGGGCCTGCCTTATTACCAAAGAAACCATAATACATATTTTGAGGAGATGTTGCTAGCTTTTAACATGTTACATCAATCTCTCAGAAATAGCTAAAGACACTCTAAGTCATATCCAAAAATGACATCACACACAAACTTAGCCAAATGAACCGACCAGGTTCTTTCATTTTTTTTAAGGATGCCCACAAGCAACGGCCACAATTGTTCATCTTGCCATACAACAGGGAGCTTCATCTTCATGGCTTCCATTGCCTTTCCACCATTCACAGTATGTTTGCTCATGCACAAGATCTTCCATAATTGCATATTTTAAAAAAACACAATTGATCTGAAAAATACCAGCATTAGTAAGAGAGATTAAAGTATCTCTAAAAGAATTATTTTATTATTATCCACAAGATTGCGCATGTACATCCAAAGAAGAAGATCATCTTCTTTATGTCCTTTGCTGTGGCATGTCTCCTCGTAGTTTCCTCAAAATTCACCCACTCTGGTTGGGGTCGCATCCAATTGGAAAAACATTGCTACAAACCACCCATACAAATTTAGGAATTATACAGTGTAATATTCAGGGTGAGCTTATTCCACATCTCCAGGGGTAATCTAGGTGTTATGGCTTGTTCTTTCTCCTCCTCTTCTTCCCCTATCTTTCTTTCTTCACATCATCATGTTTTGGTTAACAAACCATGCCAATGAACATAAACTCTCTATACAAGGATGAGGGTACATCTATCCTGCCTGGTTATTGTAAAAACCCATACCACACTCCGCTTCCATATGTCATGCAACAGTATTTATAGTATCTCAACAAATTCTTCATAGCAAAGTAGTTCTATCTTTGAGGAAATTCTTCTAAAGGAAAGATGTATTCCTACACGAACCAGAACTTTGTCCACTATGACCAGTTCTGTTCAGTATAGTACTCAAAATTTTTGTGGGCTTCAAGGAGAAATTTATCTATCTAGACATCTTGCCAGATTGAAACCTAATTATGTTTCCATTTCCAAACTTGTATTTCAAGCCTCTAGCACACCATTGTACTTATCTCATGCAAACCTCTCCTTCCAATCCACCATTTTTAGTATTGCTACTAAGGCTAGTCTCAATGGGAGGTGTCATGGGAGTTTTATGGCATTAAATCATATGATACATTAGTGTTTTTATTGACATAGCAGGGTCACTATGAGGAGATACAAGATTGGAGTTTCATTACCATGAACCCAACTTGCACAATTACCAAGTATATGAAACACAATAAAACTTGCATTGAGAATATTTTAGTCATATATGTGATATATTTGGCCATATACCATGCGAGAATTGAATGTCTCAGCTTGTATATGAAATTGTGCCATGAAACTACACACTGAGAGAAGTAGATTCATTCCATTGTAAATGTGACGTGACAGTCTTGTTAACAGTGTGATGAAACTATGCATCGAGACTAGCCTAAGGCCATTCCCAATCCATCTAGTAGGTTGGTTTCTATGGCATTAAATAGTCTACTAAATAAGCAATTTTATGATGTGGCAAATCAATTAAAGAGGGGAGAGAAGGACATTGTGTATTGCATGAGAAACCATGTCTATACGGGAACCAACAAATAAACAAGATGATAAGGAGAGTAAAAGAGAGAGAAGATATGAGATTTTATAGTAATTTATTCAAGAAAGTATGCACTAAAAAGTTAGTTCCTATGTAGTGTCTATATGACATGAATATATAGAAACTACTCGTCGGGGTCTCGGTTGGGACTGGCCTAAACAAAACCAGACTCACCTAGGTATTTGTTCCTCGGTAGAGTGCAACATATACTTCAATATTGTAACAAGATTCCAATATGAAAAAAAATCTTTTTTCCAAGGAGATAAATATTATTCATCACTCTAGTTTATGCGAAATCCAGGCCTTGATCCAGAGTCTTAGGCGTGGCCATTAGTTCCCATCAGGGGCGGAGCTATGTGTATCGGTATGTGTTAGCTGGCATCGGCGATTCGCTGCAAAAACAGTACAGTGGAAAATTATTGTTCCGGTTCCGCCCTGCTTATTAGTGGAACTGACATCTATGTTCAATGGAGCTGACACCGGTGGCTTGCTTTTGTAGCTCCGCCCCTGGTTCCCATCTAACTATGTGGTAATTCTATTTTCTTCAACCCAGCGCCCTTAAGGAATTTTCTCTAGCAAGGTCCATCTTAGTCGCAGTAAACACAATAGCAAGGTGATGCGAGTCGGTAACCAATAATTTTTGTAGTATCATCCTATATTTTCTGTAGTCTTGGAAAATTGCCAACCAAGCAAATGATCCCTCGCGATCTCATTACTATATTTTGGTGGTTAATTAACTAGATATACTAAACCATTGACCACTTGTGAAAAAAAAGTGTTGAGAGAAATATCTACACTACCTCATCAGACTGTGTTCACATATGGCAAGCTTTCCTCCACATGAGCTATAAAAGAACTCACTCGAAGCATCAAAGAAATAATGTTGTCGAATGCAAACATTCACATCAGAAGCCCCTCTCTAATTGAACTCCATGAATTAGAAATTGCATATGACAAAAAACCACCAGGGGTTGATGTACATTTGCCTTCCACCAAAAAAAGTACTCCGTGCACATAGCAGAGTGCGTGAGAGAGTCCCCGTCAACTGTCATGTATATATATCTCATACACAGAGCAGACCCGTGCACTTTCAAGCAGAGTGCGTGAGAGAGAGGGAGAGAGTCCTCGTTGATCGAGCGCCACATAGATGCATGGAAAATCACTACATGAATGAGTGGAGGTCCGGTTGTTTTCCATTAGTATATGTTCTGCTTTCTCAGTAGCCGAGGTGCATGAAGAAGTCTCTTGTTGCTTTCCCCTTTTTGCTGTGTGGGATCATATGATGTTGCATTCTCATTCGTGTGTTGCATTTAGTTTCAATTTGTAGTTATAGGCTTTTTAATTCTTATGAGATTGAGATGGTACGGTGCCACTGCTTCTGCCGTCTGAGTTCTGATGAGGCTATTGTCCTAGTGTACATCTGTGGCACCAGATCGTTCATGTTTGTTTCTTTTTTCCAACGATCGTGACTTTTGCCTAGCTTGCCTACATTAGCACTAACAATCATCTAACCACTTCAGCAGCTAGCTCCTTGCATCTCGGTTCAGCCACAAGGCCACATCCATGGCCCTTTGCTGCACATGTGTCCCACATAGCCTAGCTAGCCACAAAAATCAACATGCGTGCGTCGGAAGCGCGTTGACTTCTCTTGTATTCGCAAGTGAGATCAATTGCGCGTATGAACATATTGATACAAGGCCTATGAATGTCATACTAGTAAAATACACAAGGATAAGTGTATGACTAATTATTTGTAAATAGTCGAGTGATGATCACGTTGTTAATAAAAATAAGTTGTATCATTTTGATGTCTATAGTGCAATACACTAATGTAGTACTATTTTGCATAAATCTATCTATAAAAGAACGAGTAGAATTGAAAACGTTTATCACTCAATCTGAGCCCGCGGTACCCCTCACACCGGACTCATCTGTAAGGGTCAACGAAGATGAGAAGTGGGTCAAACCCATAAAAACTGGTATTTAGAAAATGTTTCTGTAAAAAAGATAATTAGTTTCTCACCCACGCATCTCTACCCACCCTAGCCGAGCCGAGCCAACTCCGGTAAAAAAGAAAAACTGCGACCAAGCGTCCGAGCCGACTCCGACTCCCATCCTGATGAATTCCGAAACATAAAACCCGCCTCTATAACGAAGGCGCAGGAACTGCGTGCACCCCACGTCCGTCGACCTATGAATCAACAAGCATCCATCGAGCTCTGTTCATTATCTTGTCTCTCCGATCCGGCCAAAAATCTCGATCCAGGCTGTGCTCCTGCGCATCAGAGGTCGTTGTGGCCGGCGGCAAGGAGGACCTGACGACGACGGAGGTGTCCTCTACCAAAACCGAAAGGCAGGTGAAGGTGGTGCCAATCTGTGACTAACGGGGAGGCGGCGAGGAGGGCCCGTCGAAGGAGCAGAGCAACTAAGATGAGGAGGGCAAGAACAAGGGCTATGTGCAGGAGGTCATTGACTTCTGGGCCACGCTTCCTCGGTGAGTGTTGGACTTGTTCCAGGATTGAAGATCAGCAACCGACACTCTGATTTCTATGAGGACGACGACGAGAGCGGCAATGAAGGAGACGAGGATGTTCACAGTTAGATCAATGTAAGCTTGTGCTCCAGTGCATGCATGCATGCTGTAAACGAATCTGTCTTTGCACTTGTATGGTTGGTCCGGCTACTATTTTTGCACATAAAATCGATTGCCATCAGGAGTTTGCAAACCGACACGTGAATGATGAAAAATTATTGCCAATAGTTTCCTGCAAGTGGACGACAGAAACTTACATCATTTTCTTTTTGTCGTGTCCAATGACTGAACGGCATAGTAGGATTATCCAAGAGTGAGAATCATGCAGATGGAATAATAATAGACAAAAAATTGTAAGTTAACATGCGTGGCAAAATGATAAGAAACGTTTCTCATCAAATTTAACTCATTGCACCCCTCACTATGGACCCATGAAAATTGAGTTGGGAAGTGTTTTGTCAAATTCGTTAGCAACTGGAGTCATTTGTATCACGTGCGTGTCGCACGTGCGTCTCTGCTAGTAAAGTAAATAGCTCAGATTCTAGTTTATCTTCTGTTTCCAAAATCCGGAATCGAAAACTTTCCAAACATTTTTAGACACAATTAACTTCACTTCATCTGGTTTAGAACAGATATTGTTTAGGATTTTGGTACAATCTATGTAACGACCTGACCAATAATTTCATACAAATATGATGCTTTTAATATAGGCAACTAAATATTGAGAAATCGATGTTCTTAAACGTAACGCGAATCCTTCTTTGGACCTTTACATATGTGTGAGACCTTCACCTAACTACAATATGGGAAACCAACTTTCTACAAAGGAAAGAAACATTTATTCACAACTCAACTTGGTATTACCTCCATATCAATTTATAAGTCGTTTGACTTTTTTTTACTCCAACTTTGAGCACTCGTCTTAATCAAAATATTTGAGTATCCTATGAGGACTAAATTCCTAGGCCGGCCCCTGCCAAGGGAACACATCTTCGCGGCAACGTATCATATGAGAACTAAATTCCTACTAGAACTATGAGAACTCAAATCTGAGCCATATGATCTTGATCTAAGGTTGATCCAAAGGGAAGGTGAGAGGGGGATTTGTAAAAGTTAATCATATTTTTACAAATTTCCCCTCTCACCTCTCCGTACACGCTCCCCATAGATTAAGATAATGTGGCTCAGATTTAAGTTGTTTCTCATAGGAGTTACGTTGCCCATCTTCGCTAGCCCTTAAATCATGGCTTAACCCTCGAAGAAAGTTTTGGTTGGATACACACCTCTACCACAACTCAACCATAGACCTACCTGATTATGTAGCTTTTGATTTGGGTAACTATGCTGCAATAAAATGAATGGATACGGTAGAGTTGGTGGAAGGCGGCCGATTTTAGCCAGTGATCGCTTATGATGCTTCTTAACATAAAGAACTATTTTCCATCGAGCATGATTGACCCTATCGTCTAGACCATTTCTTTTAATATACAGTTTACCTTTGGTAAACAATTTATCTTCACGAATCACGAAGACCATGCAAATACTTTTACGAAAAAAAGGAGGCAGCACAGATACAGGAAACGGGCATCCAAATCATGAATAGTCCACATGAAAACAGAAACTCCAGTGTCTCACGAAAACAGGGAATCTGATTTGTGCATCCATTGATCATCATCATCGAAATATCTACAGGCAATACCAAACTTGCCAATACACCCAATGCCTAAACTCCAAACCTGTAGAATGGCCAGAGATTTGCTCCGCTCGGCTACTGCAACTAGACCAGAAAACTAGGCGACGACATGGCTGATAAGTTCAACTTGACTGCAACACAGTATGGGGGATACGAGAATGAAGAAAGGCACTGTATGGGTAAACCGTAAACTGAATTTCTCTATGGCATAGATAACGCTAGTGCTCTCCCAGCAAAACTAAAGTAACTGATCTGTTGGTCTTGTTCCTCTAAAGCCATTTGAAGAGGATGCCTCCATGGGTGGCAAAGAAGGGGGCAAAGACCAGGGACTCAACGGCCATGAGCTTGATAAGGATATTCAGTGAAGGGCCTGAGGTGTCCTTGAGGGGATCACCGATGGTGTCACCGATGACTGCAGCCTTGTGTGGGTCTGAGCCTTTCGGACCCAAGGTTCTTGCATGCTCAGATGCACCAGCCTGTAAAGCCATGGAGAGACCCAAAGTTAATTATGTTTGGTAAATATGATTGCAAAGCCTGCTGACTTATATGACATTTTCAAATTTTTACCTCTATGTATTTCTTCACGTTGTCCCAGGCACCGCCAGTGTTGGATGCAGAGATGGCAATCTGGATGGAAACAACATAGTTTTGAATAAAATATGGCAAGACGATACGATTATGAAATTAGTGATGATGAAAAAAAGTACCAACCTGGACGCCAGAAACAAGAGCACCAGCAAGAACTCCAGAGAGGGTCTCAACACCAAACAAGATTCCAACAATAAGAGGGGTGAGCATGACAAGTGCACCAGGGGGGATCATCTCCTTGATGGATGCGTCAGTGGAGATCTTGACGCATGTTGCATAGTCAGGCTTGGTGGTGCCCTCCATGAGCCAAGGGATGTTGTTGAACTGCCTGCGGACTTCCTCAACCATCTTGAGTGCTGCACTACCAACACTCTTCATGGTCATCGCTGAGAACCAGTACAGGAGCATGGCACCAACAATCAGCCCATGAAGGCCCCCTTTGGAACGTAGGATAGGAATGCAAGTGAAAAACAAAGGATTAAAAATCTTAGGAATTTTGTTGAAGAAGTTGTTTGGCTGGACCATAGGAAAAACATAGGAAACTTAGAAGATTAATGTTGAAGTGGGTGATAAATCCACACCGGTTGATCTTAATGTCAGGTTAGGTCCTATATTAGCATTGTTTATGGCCAAATCCACCTTAATCCTAAGCAACAAGGAGAGAAAAAATGAGCTTGGAGTGGATTATTTTTTTCCTGTACTTTTCTTATGGAATCGATGACAAATGAAAGTTTCCTACGTTATTCCTTTGCCACAATCCTATGAACCAAAGGGACGTTATTCCTTTCCCATGATCCTATAAACCAAAGGGATGAACAGTAACTTCCTATACGAATCTTGTTCCTATGATATTCTTACGTTTTTCCTGCAATCCAAAGGAGGCCTAATACTTTTTCTATAATTGATCAAACTTAAGATATAAAAACATAATATTATGTTAGAGTTGTATGCTTTTTTGAGACGGAGGGAGTATTATGTAATCCTAGGTTTACCAGGTTTTAAATATTTATGAGATCAAATAAATATCATTAGATTAAGTATAAAATGTATTTTCATAATAAATTTGTCTAAAGTCATAAATATGAATTCCGTAGAAACTTGATCGAACGTAAACTACTTTAGCTAGCACACAACCCATAGTTGCATTTTTTGTTTAACGGAGGGAATATAACTCTAGTAATATTAGTGGCACCTCTTGGCAAGACTTCTAGAATAGTAAAAAATCCTGTAAGGATGTAAACCGATCTATAGATTCAAACATGCAGCTGTGTTGCATACAATTGCACAAATGATAAATAGACTATAGAAGAGATTTAGTGAACCACGAAAAGCTGGGAAACGTCAATAGAATCTGAAACATTGCAACATGTTAAATTAATCATATTTACACTAACATGAATATCTGTTCCCTGGGCACCAACCAATTCCCCATGTTTAAATCGAAGTATTGCTGCAGTATCATCTACGTGGTCATCCTCATCCGCATCTATAATTTTGATTTGTTTAATCTTGTCTTTGTCCTCTCCTGATGACCACCGCTCGCAGAGTCTGTAGTTGCACTTCTTCAAAACTTGTCCAAAGATGTCAGGAATTGGAGGGCAAATGCTCCAGTTTGGCCGCATGCACTGTCAGCTCCCGCAGTGATATGAGTTCTCCAAGCCATTATGGTAGAGCAGAAAAATTCCAACATTCTAATATCTCTAGTTTCATAAGGGAGTGGCAGCTTCGAATGGTATCTGGTAAGGTGATAAGATCAATGCAGGAATGGATACTCAGTTGCTCTAGGTTAACACAGTACTGAAGAAATTTAGAAATATCTGGAGAAATGTCACAGTTCTTTATTTCCAATTTTGATAATGCTAAGTATGAATTCCCAATGTATCGGTCAGATGACAGTACAGTGCTGCTGCTTTCTATGATACAACTCCGGCTTCCAGGGAAAGCTGGAACAAACTTCAGCTTTGGGCAGTATGTAATTGCAAGCACTTGGAGATTAGAAAATATTTCATCTTCATGGCTTTCCTGAAGCAGCTGTTCATCCTCAGTTGCAAGGGTGGTAATCCACTCCTCCAGATTGTACATTCTTTCAATTGTAAACTCTCTCAATTTTCTAAATGGTCTCTTACCCCCATATATATCACCATCTATTTTTCTTATACTTGCCATATTTGAGATGTGCAGCACTTCCAGGTTTGCTAGTTGGCCTAATGAAGGAATATGCTCACACCATAGCATGTCAGACAACTCAATTTTCACAAGATTTGGAAGGAAAGAATTTATATTCATCACCCAGTTGCAAAGTGCCTCACCCCTATAGCCTAGTATTCGAAGTGTTTCTAGGTTCCTAGGAGGCTGGAGCCTTTCTAGAACTTCAATGTCCTTAACTATGATAAACTCATGTGGTAAACGGCTGCTGGACCACACCAAATTCAGTGACTGCAGTTGCTCATATTGGGCCAACTTTCCAGATCTGGTGACTTCCTCTGTCCTGTTGTCCACATGCTCAAGATTCTTGATAATTAGCCACTTAATTTCACAGTCAAGGTATTTATATAGAAGAGACATGTTGCTGGAGCACCATGTTCCATGCTCACAAGTTGGTTGTACATGAAAAAGGGCAACCTGCATAGTAGCACACACAAAGTGATGTTTTCGACAATGGCGTGGTCTTCAAAACATAACTTTGGCTAGTAATTTTTGTTGTAATATTTTTGTGAAACATAGAAAAATTACATATTTATGGAACTACTCAAGGGGCAATCTAGCGGTATCATTGTCAAATATCTAAATTAAAAAAAACATAAAAAAGGAATTTGCAAGTAAACTTTTAAATGGTTGGCTGCATGTAACCTAAAACATAATTAATTTGTGACTGGATGGAGCTTTCCTCTGTTTTTTTTCCTTCTTTTATTTTTTTTAAAATGCCTGTAGAACAAACTTTTAATATCTCCCGTAACATCTGCATGATATTTAAGCCATGAATGATAGGTAATTCAATACCCTTCCGAAAGAGAGTTCCATTTGCACTCAAACACTACTCTACCATAACCACAGTTCACTTAAAATCTTTGTGATTTAGTTGTTCATATAGACCTCAAACACACAATTGTTCATATAGTTGTGATTTAGTTATTAGGCAAATGTGTGCAAGTATGTCGATATATACTCATTAGTGAAAGAAACAAGTACATGCATGTCAATTAAACGACAAATGGTGTTCAAGAAGGAAAATGAAAATTCGCACTTCTCAATCCAATCCTCTTTTTTTTTCCAAAACCCAATTTAACCAAGTATATTTGCAATTCCTCTAAAATTTAACTTTGCAATGATATTAAAAATCGTTTTTAAGCACGTTCAGTCCTTAACATTCCAGTTGGTGGTGCCTTCCACACCATCCTTCAGGCTTACAGGACCCTATAGCTCACCTATTCCTTTGTCCTCGCTCTGTAGCACTCTAGCACAGTCGCTTAATTCAGAGCTGCCTACTATCCGCCACCTCTGTCCGTGGATCCTGCCCCCACCACAATTGTCCTCTCTCTCCCCAGTGTAAGATGTATATGTAGTTGTATACTTCTCTTGTATTTTCCCTCTAGTTGGAGGTGCTCTTTGCATATTGTCACATGTATATGCTGCCCCACTGGGCTATGGAATAGATGAGTTGCTATTTCCTAACATGGTATGACAGCTTAGGTTTTTGGATCCCCTACCTGCCGTCTCTGGCTAGCCGCCGGTGGCGGGTGAAGGCATCTCCCTCTCGTTTTCCTCCCTCCCTCCCCAGCTTCTTCCTCTGAGAGCCGTCGTGTCACCTCCTTTGCGTGCGGGTGCCTAACGCGCCTCCTCGCCGTGGCCCCTGCGTCAGCTGCTGTCACCGCGCCTCCGTCCCGCGGCCTCCTGCGCCGTCGCCGTGGGTCCTAGCTCCCGTGAGGGGTGCCTCAGCTCGTGAGATCTGCTTTGTTCTAAAAAAACATATGAGAGCTACAAAACAGAGCAGTGCTTTCTCCACTCGTTCCATGGCCTCTTTTTGACCGGGTGGGTGTTGTGCCAGTCCTCGATGCCCCGTCGTCTTCAATGGCCAAAATTGGGCCGAGTTTGTTTTTCACATGGAGGTTCACATGGGCGGACAACAGCTGTGGGATTATCTAACGGGTGAGCGGCCTTGCCCGCCCACTCCAACTCCTCCCACACCACCCACTTGTGCAACCGATGCAGTCAAGACGCCTCTCCTTGAGGCATTTCAGTCTGAGCTCGAGACTTACCAGTCTGATCTCGATGCTCAGGCTACCTGGCTGTGTGAGGAGGCTTGTGCCAAGGCCATCCTGCTAGCGAGCATGGAGGTCGACATCTCTCTATCTCTCTGTGGTCTCTCCACCTCGCACTTGATGTGGGCTCAGCTTCGTCATAATTATGAGATTCGTAACGAGGCCTTGTACCTTGCGGTGGTTGAGGAGGCTCAGTCCCTTCGTCAGCACGACTCCACCATTGAGGAGTTTTACCGTCAGATGTCCTCAGTCTGGCATTGCGCTTGTGGTATCTGCAAGTGTTGCGATCGCCATCAGGGCCAGCGGGTGACTCTTCATCTTCACGAGTTTCTCTCGCCTTCGCCCTAAGTTCGAGGTTGTTAGGTCCCAACTCCTGACATGTCAACCTCGTCCATCTCTCGATGAGGCGTTAGCGGACCTCCGTGCCGAGGAGACTCGTCTTCAGGCAGGGGGCACGAATGGGGTCCCGCAGTCCTCTTCTATCTTGTCCTACAAGCTCAAGACTCGCTTTGATGGCTCCCTTGAGTGTTACAAGGCTCGTCTTGTAGCTTGTGGTTTTCAGCAGGAGCACGGTCGTGATTACGATGAGACTTTTGCTCCCGTTGCTCACATGACCACAATTCACACTCTTCTCATTGTCGCTTCTGTTCGATAATGGTCAATCTCTCAGCTTGATGTCAAGAATACTTTGCGACGAAGTCCGCGAGGAGGTCTGCATGCAACCACCTCCAGGATACTCTGTTCCGGATGGCATGGTTTATCGTCTTCGTCGCTCCCTCTACAGCCTCAAGCAAGCTCCCCGTACCTGGTTCAAGCGATTCTCCTCTGTTGTCACTACTGCTAGGTTTAAACCTAGTGATCATGGCCCCGCTCTCTTTGTTCACATGTCTTCCCGTGGTCGCACACGCTTCTTCTATATGGTGATGCTATGATCATTACTGGTGATGATTCTCATTTCATTGATTTGGTGAAGAAGCGTCTTAGTGATGAATTCTTGATGTCTAATATGGGTCCTCTTCGTTAGTTCCTTGGCCTTGAGGTTTCTTCCACAGCTGATGGCATCTACCTCTCCCAGGAGAAGTACATTCAAGACATTCTTTCCCGTGCTGCTCTCACAGATCACCGCACTGTTGATACCCATGGAGCTCTTCCCGACCTGACTCGCTACCAACATCTTGTTGGTAGTCTCGTCTACCTTGGGATTACTCGTCCTGACATCTCTCATGTTGTTCACATCCTGAGTCAGTTCATTTCCGCACCCACCCAGCTTCATTACACCCATCTTCTTCGAGTTCTTCGCTACCTTCGTGGCACTAGCTCTCGCCGGCTGTTCTTTTCTTGTTCTAGCCCTCTTGAGCTTCAGGCATACTTTGATGCGACCTGGGCCAGTTATCCTTCTGATCGTCTCTCTCTCTCTACTTACTGTGCCTTCCTTGGATCAGTCCTTGATCACCTGGAAAACCAAGAAGCAAACAGCTATTTCCGGTTCGAGTGTTGAGATCACCTAGCTTCGGTGGTTACTTGAGGATTTTGGTGTGATGGCTTCCACACCAACTCCTCTCTCCTTTGATAGTACTGGTGTGATCAGTATTGCTCGGGATCCTGTGAAGCATGAACTCACCAAACACATTAGTGTTGATGCTTCTTACACGAGATCAAAGGTGCATGCTCATATTGTGGCTCTTCATTATGTGCCTTCTGAGTTTCAGTTGGCGGACTTCTTCACCAAGGCACAGACATGAGCTCAGCACAACTACTACCTCTCCAAACTTAGTGTTGTAGATCCTCCATGAGAATGCTGGGGTTGGGGGGGGGTGTTAGATGTATAAGTAGTTGTATACTTCTCTTGTATTTTCCCTCTAGTTGGAGGTGCTCTTTGCATATTGTCACATGTATATGCTGCCCCATTGGGCTATGGAATAGATGAGTTGCTATTTCCTAACACCCAGCACAACACCTCTTCTCCCTCCCCAGCCGCACCACTGCTGCTATCCCACCTTCAAGGCATTCTCCAGGGTGGACAAGCTTGGATGCCATTCTGCTACCTTCAAATTACGGCACCAGAGAGCCTCTTGATCAAAGCTGGAATTGTCATGTTTGGAAGTCTTATTTGTGCCATTCATCTCCTTCAAATACACTGCAGACCTGCAGCTTGATCCAAACCAAAAGGACAACTGCAGTGGGGTGCAGCTAGCAACGGCATAGAAGCTGTTGGATCTTTTTTTAGGAAGGTCGTTAGATGATGTCTTTCAACAGCTCCAGAGCAGGTGTATGCCCGCCCCAACAGGCCGACAGAAGAAGCTTGACGGGTACAGAAAGTTCGTGTGCATGCGACGGTAGTCAGGGCATGTTCAAGTTGAGCTGGCCTTCCTACCAAGATTTATGCTTCTATTTTGCTTGAAAATATTTTTTGTTTGAGTAAATGCACTAGAGGTCCATTAACATGTAAGGAGGTGTCGCTTAGGTCCATAAACTCTCAAAGTGCATTTTTGAGCCTATGAACTTGTCCGGTCATTCACCACAGGTCCAAAATGGACTTCCGCTATCCCACGAGAAGCTTTGCCTCACTGCATTCACTCCCTTGATCAGCAAGGTGGACCGCTCCCTGAGTGGCTGGCAAGCCTCACTACTAAATCCCATGGGTCGGGCTGTGCTGGTGAATGCGGTGCTGGATAGCCAGCTTGTCTACATGATGTCTGTGATGCTCATTCCACAAGGAGTGTTGGATGCGATGGATCGCCGACGGCACGCATTCTTCTGGTCTGGGGATGACAGTGTCCATGGCTCACAATGCCTTGTCGCCTGGGAAAACACTTGCCAACCAAAGGACCAGGGGGGACTCGGCATTAGGAACCTGGCGCTGCAGAACAAATGCCTGCTCATGAAGCTCCTGCACCGGCTCTTTAACCCCGGTGAATCTGCGTGGGCGCAAAGGGTGCGTGGCCGGATAGACCTGATCACAATGGAAGGCGACCTGAGCGGTTCCCACTGGGCACAACTGGAGAGTCTGCAACCTCTCTACAACGCCATCACCTACTGTGAAGTCCAGGATGGCCGATCAACCAACTTCTGGTCAGACTGTTGGCTGCCAAATGAGCGTGTTAAGGAGCTCTTCCCCCTGCTACACAGCCACGCCACACAAGAGCAGGTTTCAGTCTCCCAGATCCTTGAGCACGGCATGAGGAGTTTTTTGGAGCGCCGACTCACAAGGGGAGCGTCCGCTAAGCTGAACCAACTGCAGATAATCTTGGATACAGTGCAGCTGCGAGATGAACCTGACTGCCGATCGTCGCCTCTCTGCAGTACGGACGGCTCGCTGCGCTCAGGCCCTATCTACAAGTCCCTGATAACAGTTATGGGCTCTGCACAATCTCCCTTCGCCAAATTCATATGGGGCAGCAGAGCACCTCCACGAGTCCAACTCTTCGGATGGTTACTAGTTCAGGAGCGCATCCAATGCCGCAAGAACTTGCTGATGAAACATGTGGTCGAGAGTGCCGTCTGTGAACTTTGCCAGCACCCCGAGGAAGACTGCAACCACATCATCTTCGGATGTCCCTTCGCAGCAACAACATGGTCCAAGCTTGTTGTCCCCCCCCCCCCCCGCCTCTGAATGCGCCGTCGCCCGCCTCTGGACGGTCCCCCGCCTGACTTCGATCCCAGACCGCCACTTTGATAGCTTCGTCTTACTAGTCTGCTGGCACTTGTGGAAACGACGTAACGCCATTATATTCGAGGGCGTGACAACTTCGATGACATCTTTCTGGAGCATTCTGAAGCATGAAGCACAACTCTGGAGCTGCCGATGGTCAAGAATAGATAGACCTATAGCTGATGCCTGGTGTCAATATTTCTCTTCAATGTAAACCGCTAATTTATATCCCCCCCCCAAATGTTGTTTCCCCATGTGGCTGAACCCCTAATGATGTAATGATTTGGCTGCCACAAGCCCATTAATGAAATATCAGGTGGGGATTCCCTCCCCCCCCTCCTGTCGACCGTAAAAAAAAAACCAGGTCCAAAATGGTCCACGTGTGCTCCTAGCGCTGACATGGCATGCTAATTTGGCTCCTCAAAGCACCTCCTAGTTGATGCATTTCATCGAGTAGGTTACGAGTGTCGAGGCGAGCTCCAGTAAGCGACGAAGCGAACTCTGGTGAGCGGCGAGGCGACTTCCCGTGATCAGCGAGATCGCCGCTCGTAACCTGCTTGATGAAATGCCTCGATTAGGAGGTGCTTTGAGGAGCCAAGTCAGCACGACAGGTCATCATTAGAGGCACATTTGAACCGTTATGGATCTGCGGTGAACGACTTAACAAGATCATGGACCCAAAAATGCACTTTAGGAGTTCGTGGACCTAAGTGGCACCCTCATATAAGTTGATGGATCTCTAGTGCATACTTTTTGACGGGAACACCAAGTAACTTTATCTGGGTATTCAACTATACGGGAAACTCAACACCAAGTAATTTTTATCTGGGCATTCTGCTAGTGAAATTATTTCTTCAGGGTATATGTGCAGGTGCAGCAAGGTGAAGCTATATAATTTGTCAACAAATTTTGCTGTAACAGTATGGTTATAAGACTCACCTTTACAGATTAAAACCTCCTCTTAGCTACAGTGTATATGATTGGCTGAATAGCCTTCTGAGTTTTCTTTCTGGTTTTCTTAAATATTTAGCTGTCTTTATTTATATTTTTATATATAATAAATACCACAGTAGGGGTTTAACCATCCCTACTGTACTTCACTCCAAAAAAAACAATATGGTTATAATGCATTTAGCATCCTAGGGACGCTTGGACGTTTTGATTTTTTATTTTCAATCTATGGTCAATTGTTTGTATGAGGTCCCCGACAGTGCCTCGGTTAGTGAAGAAATAAGCTGTAGAATTGAATTGTTAAAAGGTGCAACTTACCTCTTTTGTATTGACATATGGAACATTACTAAAACGATAAAAGATCAGGTCACCAAATGCATCATTTTCTCCTTCCTTAAGTGTAGCTGATGGTAGAGTTAATTTCTCCAACCTGATCGTTTCATAAGTACCCAACAATAATTCATTGAAGTGTTCCATATCAACTTCAAGTTCTAGTGATCTGAATGCTTGCAGAACTCCATAATCAAAACCCTTGCAGTTTGTTAACTTGAGTTTCTGGAGGGTTTTAGAATGATGGTCCAGTCTGCACATGACACATTTAGTGATAACTAACTCATCCATGTTGATGTTTGTGATTCTCATCCACTGCTCAAAATCATGTTTGTTACACTCCTCAATGCACATGTTTGATTTGAATGTCGGGGTTGATTGCAACATATCGTGTGTGTATTGTCTGATAAGATTCAGATTGAGGCTGCTATCGTTGATGAAGTATTGTTTACACATTGGGATATATGGATATAATGTAAGCTCCTGGCAGCTTTCTACCTTCAAATAATCAAGCATAGGGAATGCTACATGTGCATGTTCAGAACAAGCACGAGATAGTGTCGGTGGCAAGTGGAGCGCTTCTGACATTAATGTTGCTTGATTTTTTCTTTCGTTTGATGGACCAGGAGATAATGTCAGCCTGCTACTGACAGGTGAGACATTTCCAGAACCAGTGCTCTGAGTTCTCTTTGTTTCTCTGAACCAGCCACAGCGTGAAGCTTTCACCCAGCCCTTAAACTTCAAAAGATGTTTTTCCGCCGCAGCTGGTTTCTTTCTCACTTGCCTAACAGGAAGAGAACCAGGTACCTTGTCAGGCTCTTCCCCTGTTTCTCTCTCTTCCTCATAACTTTTGTGACATAATTCCACCTCATTTTCTTCTTTCTCTTCTCCTTTTTCTCCCTCTTCCTCATCAGGGTCATGGTTTAATTCCACCTGATGTACATCAGAAAATAAAAGTACCATAGTGTTTCTTTGTAGTGCAACCAGTGTCAATCGTCTCAGCTTCTTGCACGGTACAATTTGTATATGTTGAAGCAGGGGCATGTTATTAATTTCCAGTTCTTCTAGATTTGGTAAATTTCCCAGTGTAGGAATGTGGTCACATCCCTTCAGATTAGATAGTATGACTTTCACCAGATTCGGGAGTGTATCATTTATTGTGTTAATCCAATCAGGAAATGTGGTGGCACTGTAGCCTTTCAAAGAGAGGCACTGCAGATTCTGATGGGGCCTCAAGTTTTCCAGCACTTCAATATTCTTTTCCTGCTGTTCATCTTCAATAGAAGACACACTATGAGATGAGGACCACTCAAAACTCAAGAAATGAAGATGTTGCTTTCTCTCCAGTTCCACTTGCTTGGCTTCCTTAGGTGACACAACATTCTCAAGGCATTTGATATTTAGCTCATGATGTGTAAGATCCAGGATTTGCTGGAGAATCATAATATTGCTTCGATAATCACCATGTTCTTGGCGTACATTAAAAATGGGCAAGGTAAAAAGGTCTTCCAGTCTTGCAATGCCTTGTTCTGAGTATAGTGTGAACCCTCCAACTGACAGGTACTTGAGATGAACCAGACGCTCACTGACAATGTTCTCTTGTAGCATACCCAACTCTAATTCTTTAATACGATATTCTGAACTAGCAGAGGTACCTGGATCTTCAGAATCAGCATTTCTGCCAACTCCATAAAGATTCAGGTACTCCAACTGATCAAAATTCCAGGACGGAATCAAACCTAGAATATTCTGAATTTGAAAACAGCCTGAGAGATTCAAATAGCGGAGTTCACGAAGTGCGGTAGATGATTCAGGAAGTGCGACCAGATTACTGCAATCCGATAGATCCAAAATCTCCAACTTGAGGGAACCAGCATCACTCCCGCAAAATTCTGGAAGAATTCCCAGAGAGTTACAACCAGATAAATACAAAACAAGAAGCTTTGTCATGTGCTTAAATAAAGTAGTAGGTAGCAGCCTCAACTTGTGGCAGTTGGACAAATTCAGACACCAGAGTTCATTGAGTATGAAAGAATATTCGTAAAGTGCAGCCAGATTGGTACAGCCTGACAAATCCAAAATCTCCAACTTCAGGGGACCACCATCATGCCCACAAAATTCAGGAAGAACATCCATAGAGGTACAACCAGATAAATTCAAAGCTCGAAGCTTCTTCATGTGCCGAAATAATCCATTAGGTAGTAATCTCAACTGACGACAGAAAGACATATTTAGATGTATCATATTTGTAAGGTAACTGAATGAATCAGGCAGAATATGAAGCTGGTAACAATGCGATAGGTCGAGAAACAAAATTTTCTGAAGCCCACCAAACAGTGAAGGCAGTAGTTGTAGACTAGCACATTCTGATAGGTTCAGGTGAAGCAGCTCTTTGAGTTTGTGAATTTGTTCTGGCAGCTCTTTAAGATTGGAGCAGCCATGTAGGTCCAAATGTTGTAGTTTAAGGAATTCACATATGTAACTGGGAAGGGCAACAAGGCAGGTATTTTCTGAAAGGTTTAGTGCTTGTAGACCATGCAAGGAACTCAAGAATTCAGGTAGTTGCTCAGTTTGCATGCCAGAGATATTCAAGAATTTCAATAGTCTCAAATTGCCAATACAAGTAGGAAGATTGGAGATAGTACATGCACTAAAATCTAGCACACGTAAGAATTCAGATCCTATTAAAGATATCGGATTAGTCTGAAATATTCTGCAATTCTTAAAATGAAGAGCCCTTGCAGTGCTAGGTATAGACCCATCATATGGTGACGTACCATTGAAATTTGAGAGCAACATGTATCGGCAGTTATCTACTTTATCATGAGGGTTGACAATAACTTCATCACCAGCAACTGAACTTGCAAGCTCATGAACCATATCATGCATCTGGAATAATACACCTGACTGTTTATTATATCTCACAAATGGCTGAAAAGTAAAATTGACCTAAGTTAGCTGACTGCATGGTCCCAGATTAACTGGCATGCATGGAAACAAGAATGATAACAAAAAAAAAAAAGTAAACACAAACCAGCAAGAACATCAATGGGAAAAATGCTCAAAAAATTATTAGAGGAATTAAGTTATTTATGTTAACCACAAAACAGAGAACCTTGGCGATTGTGTGTCTAGTAAGTTACTATTTTCAACCCAGGATAAAATCTTGTATTAAGGGGTCAATAGATAAGGATGTATGGTCTCATCTTAAACCTCTCAATCACATCTGTCCTAATTCCTGATTTCTCTCTCTGTAATATCCTGTTATGGAAATCACAACCTGTATTCCTGATCACAATACAGCGCAGCCCGGCACATACACCATATATACAAAGGCCACATCAGTGTTTATGATGCATGAGTTGAAAACATATTCACCCCTTCTCTGCATGTGCACACACTCAACACTGTATTTAAAAGTTAGATTTAGGCTTGCAATTCATTTTCATGGAGTGTGAACTTAGGGGGATGTGTTGCTCTGGGATTTAAATTATTGTTAGGCTCCGTTTGGATCCTTGGAATTGAATTCCATACTAATATAGTTGAATGTGGAATATATTTGTATATTCCTACCGGCCATATGCAAGAGATACTTATGTACCGCACTTATGTTATAGGGAAACGAGTCAAGAGTGCGCTATAAATTGCACATTAGGAATATGGCATGAGGATCAATAGAATCAATTTCCATCTTAGGGAAAGATAAGCATATATGTATAATTTGGAAAGTTGTGGAATGCCACATTCCAAGACAAATAGCCTACTTTATTAAGGCTCTGTTCAGTTTGCCAACTTTTTTCATCGCTACAGTAAATGTTTGGATACAACTTAGAAGTATTAAATGTGGATAACTGACAAAACTCATTCCATAACCCCTGAGTGAAATTGCGAGACGAATCTATTAAGCCTAATTAGGCCATAATTAGACAATGTTGTGCTACAATAAACAATCTTTAATGATGAATTAATTAGGATTAATAGATCTGTCTTTTAATTTCGTGTGCAGACGTTGCGTCTGGCGAGAACCGGCGAGTAGCTCATGCGGATGATAGCCCTTTGTGCCGATGTCGAGGTAGTCGAGCTGGGGAGCGATGAGCTATGGTCGAGGATGTCGTGCGTAGAATAGCCGCGGTCGACGTGGAGCAGTCGAGGTTGTCGAAGACGAGGTAGCCGCACATGAAGCTGCGCACGAGGAGGTGCCGTGAGGATGATGGCGGAATGAGAAGACGCCAAAGATGAAGATGGTGCTGCGTCGAGGCAGTCGAAGAGGGTCAATGCCGAAGTTGATGCAGTCAGGCCAGGGTTTGCCAGGCCTATGAACGCCTCCGGGCAAGCACCGGTGTTGCCAATACCAGGCGCCCTCGTCTGAGAGACCAGTAGAGAAGACCTCCACGACAGTCGCAGGTGCAGACGACGGGGGTAGAAGATACCGATGCAGCCCGCTGTAGGCGGAGTAGACGAACGAGGTAGATGAGACGACACTGGCGACAAGGTTGTGCTGGACGAAGCAAGAAGGGGAACCCAGATTGTCCGGCACAGGGCCAAATGATCCGGATGACGCGGCGGCGGTCCTCGAAGGAGATGGCGAAGAACTTGGACACCTTGATGAAGACCATACGCGTAAGACCCGCACTGACGTAGTCGAAGACGAAGGTCGAGGACGTAGTCGATGGCGGTGAAGATGAAGCGGCGGAGGAGACCATGGTGGCACCGCTGCTGCACGAGGAGGTGACGCGGCGACAGCCCTGCATGCTTGGGGTAGCGCAGTATGAGGACTCACGTCATGGGAGCCGAGTGGATTACGCATGCAAGGGCGAGATGACGATGGACGAAGTCGATGGAGGCGTCCCGATCGGTGAAGGCGAAGACGAGCCAGCGAAGGTCGACGAGCGGGAGAAGCGGCCAAGAGGGTTGTGCACCAACCATGTAGCCATGCCGCACAGTCGAAGGCGAGGAAGAAGCTGGTGAAGTCGATGTCGACGTCGAGGTAGAGGCGCAAGGGCGACGTAATCTCGATCAGTGAACGAGCACAAGAAAAGACAACACCATCTTGTATTCTTGCGTAGTACCTCTAGGTGCGCGTAACAGAATCCCTCATACTTTAATCTCTTTTTCTCCTCACAGTCAACAGATGCCAGTCATGAGAGGGACGAGAGAGCTGGCGAACGACGATGAAGATGAGCGGGTCGATTCTACCCAGTGGCCGGAAGTGGCTACTGTGGCAGGTGCCTGGCGGAGCGGCTCCCCACCTGGATCCGTGAAAACCAGGACGGCCGGAGCAGATCCCACCGGGCCAAGCGGCAACGACGGATCCCACCGGGCTAGAAGGCGACGGCTCCCCACCAGAAGCGGTGGAGGCGGATCCCGTCGGGCCATTAGCTCCCCATAGGAGAGGTGGCGGCAGACGGCGAGTGGCGCCCCCACCAGGAGGGACGATGATGAGGGGAACGAGGTGCGGGCAGAGGAACCCATCGGCGACGGGAGATAGAGGTGCCGCACGGGAGCCCTTGCTGCCACCACGACAGCGCTGGGGAGGACATGAGCACCACATGGAGACCCTCCTGCCCCCATGGCAGCGGGAGTCGAGGTCATCGTTGATGGTTTCCATGGCGGATGGTGAGGTACGTTGCGATCTACTGTTGCTGGACACTATGGAGGCGGCAGGCTAACTAGATCCGCCACTAAGATGGAGGGCGCTGCCCCCCGATGAAGGTCATGGTCGACCTCCTCGGGGGGGGGGGGGCTAGGGGGTCGTTGAGGCGGCGCGCTGGATGCAAGCCATGGAGGACGACCGGCGGGTCCCGGAGGACAAGGGGCGTGGTGAGCAGAGGAAGATTAGGGTTTGTGGCCAAGGATCTAACCTAAACTCGTGATACCATGTAGAAGAAATAGAGATAGATGTGTATAATATTGTGGATGTATCGCTTTGAGGCATCAATCAGTATATATGAGAGTACAAGACTTGGGGGGTAAGGCAACCCTACCGGATACGTATGACAATCTACGATACATATATCGAAACTACCAAATATACTCTAACAAGAAGGCCAATTAGGCCATGGGGTTGTTGTGCACTTGCTGGGCAACAAATCGAGTTTTTCGTGCTATTCGGGTACCGTGGTTTTAAACCCGAGCTACATAGAATTATTTTCGGTTTTGAGATTTAGCACTCGATATAGTGATGGGGTATTTCGGGAACGGGTCCAGGTAATAAGGAACATGTTTCGAGTTTTTTGTGCACCTCTACGGAGAGAAGGTGCGCAGCGAAAAAACGGCATGCTAGAGCAACATTACATGAAGTAGGGTGAGAACCTGGACTCATGATAGCATGAAAGCAAATATGGCTCGGGAAATTATGATGGGAGTGCAAAGGTACACATATAGGCAACGATTTTCCAGGATTTGCCGGTTTGGTTTATCGAAACAACACCATCAAGGAGATCATTGCCTATTAGAGAATCAAATACATCCTAGTAGAGGAGCGCACGGCTACAAGGGCAGTGCAGCAAGGCACCTGTAGGCAAGGTAATAAATAGCGGACAGCGGGTTGTAGCGGATTGGTGCCGGAGTAGCGGATAGCATAATGCAGGCGTTAAGTTCCAATAGCGGCATGTAAAGATCACTCATTATTTTAAGTATATATTCCCTAAAATAGAACTTTTTAACTTATTAAAACCTTATTAAAAATAAGATTACATACCAACATAACTAAAGAATAAAAATATACATCTATTTGTACTCAAAAAATGTATATGTAAACATTTATACCATAGATAGTTTATAAATCAATTTACAAACATCATTATATGATCACCAACCCATAATAGCGGCCTAAAAATGCAATAGCGGCCGCTAACCCCAAATAGCGGCCGCTAAGTTCCAATCCGCTATTTCAAAGCCGCTACCTCGTAGCGCGGTAACTGGCCGCTACCGCTATAGCGGCCGCTACCGCCGCTATTTATTACCTTGCCTATAGGCTGTAGCCCAGACATAAACCCAAGAACCATTCTAAAACCAACACCTTGCATTCTTTCCAATTCTAAATACATGGCATTATTTTTGTTATAATCCTTCAAAATGTAAGCCATGTAGTCCTATTTCTTTTTGTGGGACATGTTATGACTTGAAAAGGTCAAAACTCAAAGGACTTCGACTCACAATTAGTCAAATTATATGCATAATTTGTTTACTTAAAACATTGATTTTCGAACCAGTTGATGATATATTGCAAGAGAAATTGATGGTCAATATATACATATAGGTTTTTTTTCCTTTTCAGATCCTAATATGTGCTATAAAATGAAACAGAGATGTAGTCCTAATGAACTTTTGCCTCTTTTATTCGTATTGATGACCCCTCCAACCCCCTTCCCCCTCCTCTTTCCAAAAACAATTATAAGCAAAGATCAAAATCAATATCCTCTCATGGTTTATGTGTCCCTACTCTCTGCCCTCAATCAAAAAATATTCTTATTAAATAGAGAGACTCGATGAGATTGTATGAGTGACTTTCCATTTCAAATAAAATAAGAAATAAAAATTAGGGACCTACTGTGGGGAGCACTCCAGCCACATCCTGGAAAAATGACATGCCAAGAAGCTCCTCAAAGTATATTTCACCATAATCATGCGCTGTGAACGATTGCCCAGCGAGATGAATAAATCCAAGAGAGATCCACTGTTGAATCAAACTGTTCTTCTCTATATGACAACCTTTTGGAAAAACTGCACAATATGCAAAACATGGCTTAAGGTAGTAAGGCATGTAGTGATAACTAAGCTTCAGCGATGGTAGTACTGTTGTTTCCTTGAGAGGCCCATCATCTCCACCTTCTGCCCAGATGTCACTGTCTCGTATCACTTTCCATTGATTAGTGGTCCGGCAAAGGTATCCCAGAGATTTTACTGCTAGTGGCAATCCTTTGCATTTCTCAACTATCTGTCTTCCTATATTTTCTTTATCATTATCGACTGGTCCAGGTGGAAGTGCCTTTGCTCGGAACAGTTCCCAACAGTAATCATTTGCCAAAGCACCTAATTTTACCGCCATACTTTTGTTCATTAACCTAGCAACTTTTTCAAGACGTGTAGTTACGACAATCTTGCTGCCTGCTTTGCCGCCTTGCAGCAGTGTCGTTACGTTTTCCAGCACATGTGCCTTTTCTTCCCAGAGGTCATCAATAACAATAAGAAACCGCTTCCCATTAATAACAGTGCTCAAATGCTTTTGTATAGATTCTAAGCTAGATCCAGTACAGCCACTTGATTTATCTAGTTGCGAAATGATAGATTGTCCAATGGCCATAATATCAAATTTTATGGAGACATAGACCCATGCTTGAACATCAAAATGTTCCTTGGTTCTATCATCATTGAAGACCATTTGGGCTAGAGTAGTTTTACCTACTCCTCCAAAACCATAAATAGGAATGATGTAGTGTCCTCCATCTGTTTGAAGCAAACTCATAATTTTTTCTTTCTCATCCAACCTTCCAACAGTAACTTCACTGGTAAGTGAGATTGTTTCCCGTTTCTTGATCATTTCTCCATCATCAATGCTAACATCTTCTGAGAGGTTGAATATTTTCCGATTATCTACAATCTCCTCTATTGTTTTTCTCATAGTTTTTATTTTACGAGGCATCTTCAACCTTTTGAAGAATGCAAGTAATTCCTACTTTCAATAAATGTCATGCGTCAGTAAACAACTTAACCATAAACTACTGCAGATATCTTCGAAGTAGACTAGTCACTAACCTTTCTAGCAGTTCCTCTATCCTGACTCTTGTAGGTTGAGGTCCAGGACTCAAAAGCAGCATGTCCTCCAAATCATAAGCTACAGCCTTGAGCTTCTTCAGCCAGTCACGGACACTCTCCTGCTTTGATGACTGCCTCTCCACGTCCTTCAAAACAGATTGAATCGACAACAGCTTGCCCTTGATGCTTTCCAAATCTTTACTGAATTTCAGCTGCAAAGAGATCTCGTTCAAGGTGGCATTCAACGTGATTTTAGCCAGCTTCCCACAAACCATCTTCAGCACAACAGAGGCAAGCAATTCTCCCACCGCGACCATCGTCAGCGTGGAACCAAGACGCCGCTGAAAATCAGAAGCTGTGCGGAGTAAGGAAACAATTACAGAGAAATGACCAGAGGGAAGAAGCAGCGACGTTTGTCTTAATTACCACTAGTGACCAGCAGTCCACGCTTCTAGCTGTCTGCCATTCACTACGCCGGGCAGCTGTAGCAGCTCGGCAGCAGGCGACCACACCTGTAGGCTGCAGATGAAGGAGGCCGGCCACTATTTATCTTTGGACCAAGACATCGGGATGATGGAGTTAGTTGGAGCAGGTAAACCACGGTTGGAATTTTGAAATGCCCATCCCACTATCTGTGAAAGATACTTGAGTTGAGCAGTTGAGCACAACCATTTTTTATCAATGTGAACCTTCCAGCCATGTGTCAATGAAACTATATGAGAAAACGCACTTACTAATATATAAAGTCTCACTCACCAGAGCAGTCCTTTCACACTGAATAACAAATTCAGTGTCCTCTGTGTCACAAGTCACAACATTGAAAATTCTCTCCGCGGCCTTCCACATACCATTGCGCTAGATCAATCCTACTGCTTGGCCTTGTTTTTGTATGATCCGATTGCTGGGGTCGATTGATTTGTTGAATGCCAGGATTCAGTCTTGGACGATGCAAGGACGCAGTCACCCCCCGGCAGCTGCCACAGACATGGGAGAGCGGCTCCGAGAGCCGGCTGTGCGGTGCGGCCGTCGGATACTTGTAGGTTGCTTCCCACTGCCCACGCAGAAAATGCCGGACATGGCAAGGCCGACGAATCCCTCGTCGCGCTGACGGCTCCCATTCTCCCAGTCCCAAACCACGACCGCGTGGATCTGGCGCTTCCCGGCCAACCCACGGCAAGAGAGGGTTTGAAGATACTCAGGCGGAGAGGACGATCTACTCCACGACGGATCTGGCCAACTCGCTAGATATCAATCATGGGCGAGACCGTGCGAGACAGGAGATTTTCTTTGTGCAAATTCTGGGGCTGGAATTTCGGGTTCTCAGACAGTGCCGTAGGAAGAAGCAGCCTCTGCCCCTTTGCACGGACGGAGGACAAAACTTCCATGTTTTCCAAACTTGAGTACATTTATCCATATGAATGTACGCGCGTAACACGTTTCTAATTTACATATTTAGATTTATAGTACTCTAAACTGGCCAATTCATTAATTTAACCGTTAGTTAATTACGAGGTCATGTTTCATTCATCAAGCTAAATCTCTTTCAATGATGAGTTGCTTTTAGAAATCGAGAAATAAAACTCCCCACTAAGAATAGCCTAAGACCGGCCTAACGGCACTAATTATGATTTATTATGTGATTGATTGTGATGTTTTAAAGAACTGTTTTTAGTATACACTAGAAAAGCTTGCGGCAACGCCGCAGGTGGTAAGTGGAGGTGCCCATGGTCATATAAATTATCAAAGCATGTTCAATTTGAAAAATCCGCTCTGTGGAAAGGGTTTTTTTTATTTCAGAATGTGGAGTACATTTTCTTTTGAAGTATATCTTCTCTTGAAACGTGAAAATTTATGCAAGTGAATTAGAAAGAGCTTGAAATTTTAAAATTTTCTACGTATTTTGGAATGTCAAGCAATTTTTATATAAAAAATTTTTAAGTATGAAGGTGTTTCGCCGTTCATATGTTAGGTTTGACATGACAATTGGAAAAGAGAATTGGATTTTAAAGCTGCCTCTATAGCAAATTTATTGATTTTGAAATTATGAGATACTTTAATATTCAACATTTCAATTTGAAGATTTCTCGATGTCTAAATTGTAGAGGCAACGGATTGCATATAAATATTTGCGAACGAACTTTAGGTTTTGAATTTGATTTTTTTTTGTAGCTAAACTTTTGGTTTTCAAATTTTGAGTATTTTTTGCATTGAACACTTTTTAATTAGAAGATGTATCAGTGAATCGTAATTACGGTGGATCGTGTGTGAACATGTATGCGAATGAATTCTAGAAGCGCTTTGATCTTAAAAATACGCTATAAAATAAAGTTGTAGATTTTAAAATTTTTGAGAAATTTAATATTGTAACCTTTTTAATAAAACTATAGATAGATTTTGAAATGTTGTATGTATATTGCTTACGTCATAACCTCAAATGTTGAGTATATATCATTAAAAATAAAAGATAAATTGTATTACATAGTTGTATGAGATCATTAAAAGCTATGTTAAATTAACGAAATAAATTCAAAAATACTTCAAATAAAATAGTATGATATTATATTGAAGAAATCAAATAAGAACTGATATAACATACTTCTTAGAAATTTTTTTTATTTTTTTAAAAAAATATAGTGGGGCCCACGGACGATGGGACCCACAAGTGGATCTCGCGAGTCCATGGTGGGGCCCACTTCTGGGACCCGCGTCACCTGGTAATGTGGGCCCCATGGTGGGACCCATACAAGCTGGTCCCACATGTGAGGTCTTATGTCCTAGAGTTGCTTCAAATAGGGAAAAGGCCGATCTCAACCGTTGACGTGACCGATCCAACGGCCGAGAGAATGTGTGACCGATCCGACGATCGAGGGAATGCGGATGATGTGGCGCAATGCGGTTGCCCGGTTTAAGTCAAGGTTTCATATTATAGAGTTTTTTTTTTCCTTTTGTGATGCCTCCAAACTCTGAAGGGCCCTCCTCCCTCAAGCATAATTGACCCCGTCATCCAGAACCTTTTTCTTCGTAGTTTACTGCCAGCAGTCCTAAAAAAAGGAAGGCTGAAGGCATATGACACAAGAAACGGGCTTCCAATCATATGAATCATCCACGTAAAACAATAGCAAAAACTCCAGTGTTTCACGAAGACAAGAAATCTGAATTGTACGTTCATTGATCATCATCATCGAAATATCTACAGGCCCAAACTTCCCAATACACCCAATGCCCAAACTCCAAACCTGTAGAATGGCCAGAGATTCGCTCCACTCGGCTACTGCAACTAGACCAGAAAACTAGGTGACAATATGGCTGTTAAGTTCAACTCGACTGCAACACAGAATGGGCGATACGAGAATGAAGAGAGGCACGTAAACAGAAACTTCTCTATGGAATAGATAAAAGCTAGTGATCTCCCGGGCAAAACTAAAGTAACTGATCCGTATATCTTCCTTTAAAGCCATTTGAAGAGGATGCCTCCATGAGTGGCGAAGAAGGGGGCAAACACCAGGGACTCGACGGCCATGAGCTTGATGAGGATATTCAGTGAAGGGCCTGAGGTGTCCTTTAGAGGATCACCGATGGTGTCACCGATGACTGCAGCCTTATGTGGGTCTGAGCCTTTCGGACCCAGGGTTCTTGCATGCTCAGATGCACCAGCCTGTAAAGCCATGGAGAGACACAAAGTTAATTCTGTTTGCTAAATATGATTGCAAAGCCCCGACTTATATGGCATTTTCAACTTTTTACCTCGATGTATTTCTTCGCGTTGTCCCAGGCACCGCCAGTGTTGGATGCAGAGATGGCAATCTGGATGGAAACAAACATAGTTTTGAATGAAATATGGCAAGACGATACGATTATGAAATTAGTGATGAGAAAAAAAAAAGTACCAACCTGGACGCCAGAAACAAGAGCCCCAGCGAGAACTCCAGAGAGGGTCTCAACACCAAACAAGATTCCAACAATAAGAGGGGTGAGCATGACAAGTGCACCAGGGGGGATCATCTCCTTAATGGATGCGTCAGTGGAGATCTTGACGCATGTTGCATAGTCAGGCTTGGTGGTGCCCTCCATGAGCCCAGGGATGTTGTTGAACTGCCTGCGGACTTCCTCAACCATCTTGAGTGCTGCACTACCAACACTCTTCATGGTCATCGCTGAGAACCAGTACGGGAGCATGGCACCAACAATCAGTCCAATGAAAACTTTAGGTGTCAAAACATCAACAGTTGAGATCTCAGCACGGCTCACAAAAGCACCAAAGAGGGCAAGAGACACCAAGGCTGCTGAACCAATGGCAAAACCCTGCATACACAAAATCAAAAGGATGGGAATTCAGTATTTCAAAAATGTAATCTGTTAAAAGTTCGTCCAACCCTGAAGAAGCACATTAAACTAACAGTCAGATTGGCATTACCTTCCCAATGGCAGCGGTAGTGTTTCCAGCAGCATCAAGAGCATCAGTTCTCTCACGGATTCTGTGGCTCATGCCAGCCATTTCAGCAATTCCTCCAGCATTATCACTGATAGGACCATAGGCATCAATGGCAAGGCCAGTAGCGATTGTGCTGAGCATTCCAAGAGCAGCCACAGCAACACCGTACATCGCAGCCAGGCTGAAGCTGAGGAAAATACTGAAAGCGATAGCAAAGATAGGGATAATGACTGATTTGTATCCTAAAGCAAGGCCAAAGATGACATTTGTAGCAGCTCCAGTTCTGCAGGAGTCAGCAACATCCTGCACAGGACTGCAAAAAAGAGATCCAAAGTTGTCAGATGCTTGAAAATAAATCTGCAAATTACATCCGCTATTAAATATGATCAAAATTGTAGGCACCTGTATGCATTGCTCGTGTAATACTCCGTAACAAATCCAATAACTAGTCCAGCCCACAGACCAACTGCCACGCAGAGGAATAATTGCCTACCAAATTAAGATCAAAGTGAGATCCTGTACTAAAAAGATTCTGATTAAAATATGGAAAATCCAGTAAAAAAATGCAGTACCAGTTATAAACAGTCTTCTGAGCACCAAAGTTGAAGATTGTGAATGTATATGGGAGCCCTAACCAACTGACAAGTGCAATGCCAACAGTCATCACAGCAGTGGAAATTATAAGTTGTTTCTTGAGAGCTGGCTCTATTTCATCAACAGCCTTGATCTCGAAGAAATCGGTTGCAAAAAGAGTGGTTATTAAGCAAGCTATGATACCCACAGAGCTAATGAGGAGTGGGTACAACATAGGAGTGAATTCATGATTGATGCCAAAGGAAGAGATTGAGGCAACAACAAGAGCAGCACATGAAGACTCGGCATAGGAGCCAAAGAGATCTGACCCCATTCCAGCAATATCACCAACATTGTCACCAACATTGTCTGCAATGACCTGCAAGAAGCAAAAGGAATGCTCATTGTAGCATTTTGATACAAATATCCGTCAAAATGACATTAGCATGATAAAAAATGAGTAGCTACAAAACTTCAGCACAAAGGATTTCATTAACACATTTTTAGATGAGACTCCTAAGCAAAGACTTACAGCTGGGTTTCTCGGATCATCTTCAGGGATATTCCTTTCAACTTTTCCAACAAGATCAGCACCAACATCAGCAGCTTTGGTGTATATTCCACCACCAACACGGCCAAAAAGAGCCATAGAAGAACCACCGAGACCATAACCAGTGATAGCCTCGTAAAGGCCCTCCCAGTCATCACCATAATAAATTCCGAACAAGTTGATTGCAATATAAAGAACAAAAAGGCCACTAGCAGCAAGCAGGAAGCCCATCACAGCACCAGAGCGGAACGCGGTAATGAATGCCTTTCCAACACCCTTCCTAGCCTCAAGAGTCGTCCTGGCATTTGCATACGTTGCAATCTTCATTCCAAGAAACCCAGAAACAAGTGAGGTGACTGCACCAAGCACAAAGGCAATGGTGCTAAAGAGAGCATTGGCAAGAGCTGGCTTGCACGTCTTGCCCTTGCTGTAGTGGCAAGGCTGACTCTTGGTGCTGAACCCCTCAACAGAGCCAAGGAAGAGGAAGATGAGGACAGCAAAAATGCTCATGAATAGTCCAACATACTTGTACTCAGTGAAAAGGAAAGAAGTTGCTCCTGTTAAAACAAAGCAAGGCCATTTAGAAACATACCAGTGTGTCTAAAATTATACAAAATAACCAAAGAATAACCGTAACTAAGAGAAGGCCTAAAAAAGGGAAAATGAGGGCAAAACTGTGAAATACTGAAGGTTAATCAACAACATAGCAGTAAAACTTTACAATAGGATAATGAGTAGTAATTATCCTATTTTCTTGTAATCATAGTTACAAAACGGACAAAAAATAGTTAACTGAAAAATAAATGATGGAATGTGATCCTTCTCTTCTCAAAGTCCAGTGAAACCAAAGCTTCCTGCTTACTTCACAAGAAATGGAATCATAACAAATTAACAAGCGGTAATGATATTGAACTAACTAATAGGGTCCACATATTATAGCCATAAAAAATATGTGTGTACTATGCCGACTCCTGTGGGGGAAAAAAAAGATAATGAACACAGTGTGGTGCTACAAGGAAAGCACAGCCATAGCATCATAAGGTGTGTTTAGATTGTAGAAATAAACACTGTAGCATAAGAAAAACACTGTAGCATTTGCTGGGAAACGTGTTTTGTGAGGGGAGAACAGTGAAAAGTTAGAATGAATAGTGAAAAGTTGGAATGAATAGTGAATAGTTGAGAATCTGAACGTGGCCATAATCCTAATCTTATTAGAAAGAATTCCTGACTGAGAACATGGACTGCCAACATGAACCAGCAGCCAACAATGCAACGTCTAGCACAGGACAAACTGAATTGACAGGTACCTCCAGACGTCTACAGTGCCCCAATAATAACGTTACATGAAACACAGTCAAGTGGACCACAAGAGTCGAGATCTTCTTGTCCATGTGCGTCGTTCTAGGATTCCTTCCAAGTTCGCAGATGCGGTTGAAAACAAAACTAATTCCTACCTGCTAGAATAATGCGGACGCACGGAAAGTTTGTTATCTTCTTATCCTACATCGGGCAGCAAGGACCACAGGTGCAGCAGCAACGTATCTGCCACCTGCAGTAGCTTATCCTATCCCCCCACCCCACCCGCTACCGCTTCTATATGAACAACTTCCGCCCCACCAGGCCACCACAAATATCTCAAAAAAGATCTAGTGGGGAAAGCAAAAAATTATTTACTGCAATTAGGAGACACCAGTATTATAACATGTGTTGGGTGATGCGGAACACCAGTATTTTATTGTTAGATCCAACATACAACTAGGAGTGATATAACAGTAAATATTTTTAATCAGGCACAGAGCTACAAATTGACTACAGGGAACAAAGGATACGGCAGGGAAAAAAAAGAAAACGATGCGACAAACTAAAACAACACTAAACACGCAACCCCAGCTGATCCTAAGCCTAGTTTTAAAACGAATTGCCTTAGAAACGAGTAAAATTCTATTCAGATGCCTAATAACTCTGTACTGCAGCAAAGTAATCCGCTTCACATGCCTTGTGACAAGCAATTTTCCAGGTTCACGCCGCAAGCAAACAAAATCACCACCTAATTACGACTATCAACCACTAAACCGCAGGAGCACAAGATCTACGATGAAGCGCCCTTAGATCCACAAAATTCATAAAAACACGAACCGGCGACTGGAACGCAGCATCACCTTCGGAGATGGCGTTCTGGATCTCGGCGCACTTGACGACGACGTTGTGCTCGTTGAGCCCTTCCTCCTCCTCGATGAGATACTCGCTGGCGCCGGCGCCGGCCTTCCCAGAGGAGCCGTCCCCGCGCCGGGGCTCGGGGGATAGCTTCACCTTGGAGACCAGCACCCACTGCAGCACCGCGAAAGCGATGCCGACCACGGCCGCGACGGGCACCACCACCTGCGTGGCCAGCTCGGGCAGGAACGCCGGCGAGGCCATTGCACCCCGCGGCGAGATCCGGGGCGCGCTAGGGCTTCCCTACGCGGATAATTCTGAGCGGAATTCGTTCGAGTGCACGGGGAGGGACCGAGGGAGGAGAGGAGAGGAGGAGACGGGTGGTGCGAGGAGTCGCCGTTTTATAGGGAGGCCAAGCCACTGGAGGAGGAGTGTAGGCGATGAGGATAAGGGTGTTTCGGTAATTATCCGGAGTTTCGATTCCAATTTGTTACCGTTTTACGGGGCATCTCATGCTTATCTTGTAGAGGTACATTGTTGGACCTTAGAGTATTATGGACTCTCAGATTATAGATCTGACTCTCTAAACTCAGCCACATATGCCAATAATTTTTCAAATCCAATCCCTAAACTATTTTTTTACATACACACCTTAACTATAGTTCAATAATTTTTTTTAAAAAAATCAGCTGATTAAGCGTGTATAGGTCATTGAAGATGAGTATATAAATATATAAAAGTTGATAATATTTGTTTTGCGAAAAATATCTTAATTTGGTTAGCTATGCTTTATATTGGAAGGTCATCCAAACATAAATAACATGAAAACATTGTTGCCAAGTAGTATTGTCATATGAATACCGCGAATAGCAAGCATAATATTAGAAGAAAGGAATAACTAAGCTAGTAAATAAAATTAATTGCGCTTGAAAATTTAATATTTTATCATATTATATGTTTTATTTGGGAGATGAAACATATTGTAATAGGACATAGGACCTATATGACGTACGAAGCCAAGTTTAGAGATTTTTATATGCATTTTGAAAATACATAATCGTAGATAATATTTAAAGCCAAATTTAGGGATAGATTTCATATAATAGAGCAGACATAGTTGGATAAATCTAATCTAATCATCAGTCATGTACTTTACCATTTGTTAAGTGTACTAGTAAAAATATTTATGTGTTGCTTGTAACAAATACATAAAAAGGTTGAAGGGTAGAATGACTGGTATTATAAATATCACCTTTTGGGTAACGAGAATGCAATCAAGAGAGGATGCGATCAGGAAGCAGTACAATAAGTTAACCTTCCAAAACTCATTCTGCATAAGTTCATGCGCGTGTGTTGCAATGGGTGACAGAAATATTTAAAGCATCAAAGTCAAATAGTAATGTGAAAAATAGACATCAAAGAACCAAGTAATTAAATTAAATAAAACTATAAGTTTGCTCACACATTGCAAAAATCTTGTATTAGATTGTGGTGATGCCATTAACAATTAAGTCAACTAAAATATTTATTGTACCATGTAAGATGCAATCAGAACACAGTATACTGATATACTTGTCCATCGAGCTCATTCACATCATACCCACTTGAATTGACCATGAGTGTTGAGGATGACAGCTTGGCGATGCAACATCGTGCGTATTCCATCGCCCACATATGGAGAGAGGGCTTTAAATCAGCACGACTCAGGCCAGTGATAGTCTTCCCCGCTGCTCTGATCAGATCAAGATTGTTGGAGTCGAATTGACACCAACAATATTGGTTAAGAAACATGGAAGAGATCCATCAGAATTTCAAGGTTAAGAAACACGCAAACGAATTGAATGTATTTTGCGCCAGCCGATGATGTGCTCGCCTGCTTGCAGATACTCAAGATCCAGCTTCCCAAACTGCAAGTACATCTGACAAACACTTCCCTGTGCATAGAACCATTCTCCTTTACTAGATATTTCACGAGTTGGGTTCATAAATCCATCATATCTTTCTACAAACAAACAAATGGTGGAAAAATTAATAGCAGAATATATTCAAATTAGTGCATACATGAATTAGTACCATTAAGATACACATAATACTTGGTCTTGCCACTCAGATTCAACAATAAATTTAGACTTAGAGCATGTTCCAATGAATCTTTTACTAGCCCAGTACTTCTCTGTCCATTTTTACTGTCTCTAGGGAAACATGTTTCCCTCACAAACATGTTTTATTTCCTACACTTTTTATTTCCTTCACAATCATACTACCTCCATATCATTTTATTTGACGTTTACTGGTTCAAAGATGAACTAAGAAACGTCAAATATTATGAGTTGGAGGGAGTACTTTTTTAGTGACACATAAAAAGGAATGGAGGGACTACTTCTAACGGTACCATAGTGAGACCGGTTTGCACGTGGAACATATTCTCTCGTATTCTTCTCATCTTTATCCATCTAGCGGGAATCCATTTAGAATTAAAGGTAGGTAGACCTTATGTACCATTTTTCTTTTAAATAATAGTACTAACTTCTGCTAAAAAAAGAGTAGTACTCCACTAATTTATGTAAAGGTCCCATTTTCTTTTAAATTGACTTTGGGGAGAGAAATTATACAAAAATTGGTATTCTCATGTTTGTTCTATACCTTTTCAATATGATATAAAATTCTTGATTAGCGTCTAACGCCGTTGATCTATAATTTTGTATGATCTGACTTATATGGTCAGCCTAAAAGGTGCAGCAAGCAAGCCAGGTGGCAATAGTATATTCAAGCAGCTGCTTGAACGAATGGGCAATGACTCATCACTTACATGCTACTCCCTCCGTCCCTTTTTAAGTGTCGTCGTTGGTGTGCGTGCCGCAAGTTTGACTCGGTTTGTAGAAAATAGGTGCAATATTTAAGTCTTCAAATATTTTTATAAAAAATTAGATCTAAATATCTATCTAATGATATTTATATTGTACCATAAGTTTTAATATATTTTTATATATAATTGGCCGTAGGTGTTTCTCGGGAAACAAGAAAGACAGTTATTTAGGGACGGAGGGAGTATTAGTTAATGCCGAAGTCTCACCATATCGTGTAGAAATTTCATGTTTAAAAAACAAAATCACTAGAAACGGTCCACATTGTCGACATTGCTGCAAATTTAGTTGTTCTTTTTTTGAAGATTATAAATTTAGTTTTTTTGTGCAACAGATTTCAAATTTAGTTGGATTAACACAATCTAGCATACAACTATTATAAAACTACAACCAAGTTTCAAGTTTGTGAACTCCCAAATCCTGGCACCTACATTTTGTCTTAATATAAAATTTTGTTTTTCTTGAAAAAGCATACCATGATCGAACTGTTGGAATGTTTATTCATTTTTCACGTTTAGATAATGTATAATGACGTCACGCTGATATTTTTTATGCTGGATTTAGTACTAAAGGCACAATTGAAAATTTGGAATACCGCGGCAGTAACAGTGCAATTTTTGTATGAGTTTAATACACAAACTAATAATTTGTTGACGTGGTAGGAAAATTAAGAGGGGAGAGAGAAGGAACTAATTTTATCATGTCCTCCTACGTGAAACTCCAGTGATACGGATACCAGCTCTTAATGAGTCATAAAAAAATAAATGACGCGTGGAGTCTAGAAAGCAATGATACAGTCAAAATTATACATAAAAAATCATTTTTCCTTATTAACGTGATTAATACGAAACATATGTCTTGCGAAAAAAAAAACATATGTGTTTTTCCCCAAAGTTCACTGCTACCACTACCGCCCCGCCCTCAGCTCAACTAGAGGGCTTTTTGGTGAAGACAAAATTCAGGAAAACTGAATAAGGCAAGTGACGTGGCATCAAATGGCAATCCGTTTCCTGGGGTAGCGTGCGTGCGGCCACGTCCCCCGTTCTATCCCCTCTCGCCTCTCGCGGTCGTGGGTTACCCAGTGGATACGTTACCCCACGCACAGACCCAAAGGTCATCCTACGTGGAGGCCTGGTACGGGTGGGTGCGGCGGAGCCCCGCGTAGAACGGTAGCGGCGCCGAAGTTGTTGGGAAATGGAAGCTAGCTGTGCGGCTGTCTGCTGGCATGGCGCTGACTGGGTGAAGGCGGCTCGTACGACTCGGCTCCACGTCAGCTGCGTCGCGTCTCGCCAAGCTTGCGGCCGCCCAAAATTAAAGAAGGCTAACCACCAGAGAGAGAAAAAAAAAACAGGCAAGGCTCGCGGCTCTCCAAAGATCAAAGGCTCAACCATTATCAGATCAATCTGTTTGGTCAGACTCTGGAAATTCCACAGTAATTTTTTTTTCTTTAAAAGATCTTCTTGGCGCATTGTTGTGTGAAAAACTACTTCTAAATGCATCCTCGGATCAAAATTGGCTTAAATAGTACTGCTCATATATGCGATTTAAAACAATATTGTAGTACTCGTAAAAGGAATTGTAGGACCTATGAAATACATATGCTGTAGGAATCATGACGCTTTACCACCTTAACCACAACACACGCACAAAAACAAGCAAAAAAGAAAAGAGAGATGGAGCACCCATGATGTTCATACATGGTGAGCCGGCAGAAGGAATTCCACATGACACAACCCTCCTCAATAATTCCATCCATTAGGTTCACTTTCGCAAAGCCACTCACTGAGGCGACGCAGATAACAGGTGCAGATAATACTTTATAAAAGACACTTCTATTGCTCAATACTAATTTAGTTTAGTGATCCATGTACAGCTTTTAAAGGCTTCAGTTTTGTACATGTGTTTTTCTTTTACTTTAATGAAACAATGATACACTATTATCTTACGTATCCAAAAAAAAATACTGATCTTGAGGTATCTTTTACTTGGAAAGGAGTATCCTGCAAAGGATTATGATCTAGGTGATCTGCTTTATAATGTCAGTGTTACTAGCTTATAAAATGAGTATTTTTTTTTCTGGTCAATTTATGGTTTATATTTTTTTTCACATACAGCTCAAGCATGGTAATATATTATACAACCATGGGAGTAGATAAGTGGATTTGAGCTGGATTCGGATATCTTACAAGAGACGACCAGCAATGACTGTGGTCAGAGACTAGAAAAAGAAATCATGTACAAATAATACCAGTTTTATTACACAATCCATGTGCCTTATGCCCCAGTGACGACTTAAGAGCAGCAGCCCGGCATTACAGTGATGGACATGCGTGAACTAGCAGGAGGATTGCTTATAAAATACTAATAGTAGGAGGATTAAGCAGTATGCTGTTGTCGAGGAGTAGTTTGAGGAAATGGAAGGATGTAATCACATGGTAGTGAGGAGTTAATTATTCTGCAAAGGCTGCTGCTGTTTGGTTGGTTTGGAGGAAACATCAGCTGCATCAGTACAATAGCAACAGCTGTCCTAACAATTGGTAGATCTAGGTCTAGATTTTTATAACTGGCACATGTGTTGGTGTCATGCTCTAACAGTATGCTAGTTCATCTTCCAAAACCATTTTCTGACCAAGGCAGGCAAAACAATAAGAAAGAGTAGGGAGGTGATTTTTAAATAGATCTTTTATTTTTATGATCAGGAAATCACTGATACAAACATCAGCTGCATTTCCACTATGCACAGTGATTTCCTGATCAATGTCAAGCAAACGATAAGAAACATAGAACCTTTATTTTTTGGATCCCTTTATGTAGCAATCGTTTTAAAATAGAACCTTAATTTATTTTGTGATGCGGATCTGTAACATGCATGAGTGAATTCTCATGGCAGTTGGCATTGAGTGGTATTTGCAGTTTCACAGATCTGGCCCGAATACGACCTGATGGTGCCTTCAAAACAATTCACAGATCCAATCGATAAGGACATTTTTCTGTAATGCATCGTTCTAAGCAAAAGCTGTAGTGCAACCGTGCAAAAGGGTTGCCCAACTGGTTTAACAATGAATACGTTTTGGAAGACATCATAGGGTGGTTCGGGCCAATGAATAGGATCAAGATCCTACGCGTACATCTGAACCATGAGCATATGCTTGTGAGATGCTGCTTAGAAGTACCATGTTTGATGTTTCATCTCATGAATTAATCATTTAACACAAAGTAAATTCTGGTAGTATATGATAGAATCGGTTATATGGAGAAACATCCAGCAGATATTTGTCTAAAGATGATCTGTGTCACACTAACATAGCCATGAATTTCATCTCATGATTTAAGACAGTAAATTCTGGCAGTACATGATAGAATCGGTTATATGGGGAAGCATCCAACTCACGTTTGTCTAAAGATGATATGTCACACCCACATAGCCATGGATGGACGGTAGGCAGATCTCTCTCAAACAGTCAGACACAACCAGCATGTGTAGGGAGGACTGGTCCAGATTTTCTTCAGGGAATTCATATTTGTTTATTTGATTACTGATAAGTTCTACTTTGTCTTGATGTTAGTGGCAGGTGAGGCACTTGATAGTGACGCTATGCCAATGCTCTCAAGATTCATGGGATCAGCATATTGCCATGCAGCAGCAGGGTGGTGCGGTGGTGCCGACACGTTCTTCTCTGCAAGGAAGAATAAAGAAAAGATGCAAGAAACAATACAGCACATCAGTTTGGTTAGATTTGGAACGAGACCTACCTGAAACAATTCATGCTTAATACACAGGAGAATCAACACGGCAGGTTAATCAATTACCAGACATCATTCATTAATTCTGATTAGATCTGAAACGGAAGTTCCCTGGAGAAGATGTCAATCTATTTGTGCCGTGGCTTCTGTGTATGTGACTCTGTACATGGAAAGACAGAAATCCAGAAGGTGTTTTTATACTGCATATATGCTGTCAGTGCACAGCACGTGGCCTGAAGCAACTGTTGGTACAGCTCAAACAGACCTTTCTCTATTAATTATCACCTCAATTTCCTATCTATCACAGGCTCACAGCCTTTACTACTGCAAGTGGCTTTGCTTGTCTTTTCCTATATTATTCTTATCTTTTTATCAAGAATATATTATAGAAAAAAAGGCAAAATTGGCACGCCGAAAAGGAGAGGAAATCAATGCCAGATTGTAGCTTCGGCTTGCCATCGAAGACGACGATGATATCCGGCTTGTGCTAGCTAGCACGGACCACCAAGGCCATCATGATCATGGTCCCAAGCACCATGTCTCCTCTGATCTAAAGATTCGAACAAAGATGGCGAAAATTCGGAAAGTTCGGGCAATAGTCACCCTGGGGAGAAAAATGCCAGGAGACGAGGCAATTTGATCCAATCCAAACCCGCAAAAGAAGGAGCAGGGGTTTATTCTCCAGCACAGAAAGAGGCATGTCCCTATCAGGCTCCCAAGGTACAATCTGGTTCAGGCATTTTCTGGCTCCCGTTGGCGTCTTATCTTTTTCAAGCCATTGGATGACACAAATTCCCATGGCTGTGACTTGAGAATGTGACGGGGTGTAGCTAGATATTGCAAAGATTGTCTCTAGCAGAGCATGTTCTGTGGCTCTCTGTCTGGCGATCACACTTTGCCCAAATATCAAATTAAGGGATTTTTTTTCTCTGATAGTTGCCTTTTTGCTCACTTTCTTTCAATCAGATTTCACTTTTGCAGGGATATCAGTTCAAGTATTTTAAGGAATCGTTTTTTTATTTCTTTTGACAAGGTTTACCCTATAACATGTCAACACGCTCGACCGTTATTTTAATGAGTCATAGTTGAAATTCATTTAACAATTTCGTTGAAAATTCAAAGGATGCATGAAGCGATTGTACCATGTGTCAGCATCATAAGAGTTCTTTTCGAACTCTACTTACTCATAGAAATGGTTAAAAAAAGGTGATGTTTAAACACCAGCTACATCACTAGGAGAGATCTGGAAGGACGATAACACACGTTTTTGATAAAATATAGTGCAAATAGAGACGTGAACGTCTAAATTCACACAACTGAGTTCACTCATGCATGGTCATTATTTTCACCACGTAGTTGGTGGCAGTCTCCCGCTCTTTCTTTCTCTAGGAAGATGTTCACATGTTCTAGTCACCTATGAAAAGTATCGAGACTAACTAATGCAAAGACACGGCGTACAAAAGGTTTGAAAACAAATGAGGATATCAGTATTGTAATCAGTGGCTGTAGTTTGCTTTAGTGCACAATTAATTTCAAACTGCTAAGGTTTAGGATAGGCCCTTTATCTTCCCATGCGTATGCATGCCTTTACACGAGAGACGTACTCTTGCCAAATACCAAAGACTTATGGACAATAATGGTAAATTTGTCTACTTTCTTTGACAAAAATCATGATCTATCATCAGTGGAGACACGTCCATACCTGCAATGCCTAAATTTTACTAAAAAGAAAAAGGGCACTACGGGTCAACTGCGCTCCATAACATAAGTACAGCATAGACCTATCATCAGGACAGTTTCAATTGAAGTCCGTATCTATTTGTTCTGAGATAGACTTATAATTGTAATAACACAAGTTGGCCCTCCCATTTTGACCAAAACAGAATAATATCGTCCCTTTGTCCATCTGGCGAGGTCTCTGACGCACCATTACACAGCAAGTTAACAAGTACTCTTATTCAAAAAAGTTGAAAATAAGGTAGTATGTCTACAGCTCTGGTCCATGACTAGGCAATGCATCTACGATTCAAAAGACAACACATATCCAACAAAATATCTCAATCAACGGGGTATATGCTAATGCACTCCATGATTAGTTCAGCTAGAGGTTTCAGAAGGTTCTATATCACAGACAAATTACACCTTCAAAGCAGTAAAATAGGGGAAAGACATTCCATCTTCACCCCAGGACGTTACTCTGAGCAACGTGTCAAGCACTTTTGTACCGCTCTTCGTCACATTACAGACCAAGACGGCCAAGTTCTATTTCTAGCCCTGTGCTCTGGATAGCAAGCTAGAGAATGATACAGGGTTGTTCCTCATTTGCTCTTGAGCTTGCTTCATCTCCTCAGGATCTTCAATAGCAAAGAGTAAAGTTAGCCACATTTAAAGGAAATCAACATTAGCATTTCTGATGCCTCAACAAGAAAGTTAGTGATTAAAGCACAACTGCACTTAAAGTATCAATGAAAACTAGATAGTTCTCAAACTACAATTGACAAGGGCTATCTACAGAGAACCAATCTACAAGCTCTCTAACGGGCACATATGATCCGTAACTGCAAATACACCATGAAGCCTATAGATGATCAGAAAATCCCAGTGTAGCCAACTTATACTACTAAAATGAAACAGACAAGACAATGTAAAACTGTATAGGTAGCAGATAATGAACCAAAGATACATAAAGTGTTTAACAGGCATAAAAATGTAAAGACACATGAGAAGTTTTGAATAAACGGAATCATGGCCAAACATTATTTCCTATTACCTCTTGATCTAGGCAAATTATAACAAGAAGAGCAACAGTTCGAACTAATATACTACTCCAGTAGTTTTTTAAAAATTTATCCAGTGTACAAACTCAATAAATATAACCAAAAGTTTACGGTTATATAGTTTAACTCTAAAAACTTTTGAGAGAATATTGCTCTTCCAAGCTGCCATATGCTAGTTGCTCATCATATCATGCAATATAGTACTGATTATTGAAAGGTTGTTCGATTCAGAGATTCCATATGCTAGTTGCCCATCATATCGTGCAATATACTGATTATTGAAAGGTTGTCTGATTCAGATATGTAGAAGTGTTGAAACCTACCTATGTTCTCCATCATCTTGGGCATCACGAAGACCATTAGGACCATAAAACCGACCATCAACCCCATGGGACTCTTTAAAAGTGACATAACGGAGAAGGGCTCCCTCACCTTAAAAGGTTCAAAAGGGAAACAATTATGAAGGTTGCTTTCATAAGACAATTGACAAAATCAATAAATGAAGAAACGAATTTACAAAAGAACAAAAAGGATAGGAATAGCTACCTCATAGTACTGCTCTTCTTTCAGAGGTTCCAGCACAAGCTCATTTAGAGCTCTTCTGGTTTCAGTCAGTGCTGCTTGAATATAACCAGGATTCCTGGCACTGATGTCTACTCGAACCTATCATGCAACAGAATTGGGAGTAACTTTCTGAGGCACATTTTCACTCGTCTTACCAACAAATCAAGTAATAAGTACTTACAGGGGAAAAGAAGTAACCGATTGAGGAAACTTCAATCAAATGAGTTCCAGCTGGGACATTGTGGCTTAAGTATATATGGTCAAGGAGCAACGATAAAACAGTATAGAATGCTGAGCTAACACTGTACCATGAACATCTACAATGAAAGATTCACACAAGAGCAGATGAGAAACTAGTCGCATGCACTTGATGAGCGCTACAGTTTATTTTGCTTGGCACACTATTAGTGTGTTGTATTTCAAAACAAAGTTTATTAACAAACTGAAATGGTACGGTAACAAGAGACAGTGTAATAGGTGATTTTGAGTTCATCAGAATCTTTAGATAAATCTGAACATGTGGTTCAGATCTCTGTAGGATACAATGCAAAGTAGCCATCTGGCCTCGCAAACGTAACCCTCTGACCACCATTAAGTATCACTTTTGTGTTTGATGTCTTAGCTGGAAGACCAAAGCCCTTCACATTTGCACCTATAGCCACATCACATGAATAACATCAGTCACCAGACAGACATCAGGGAGGTAATTAGGAGCTTTCAGCTTGAAACTTGGGATCCCAATGCAATTAAAAGAGCAGTAATAATCTATTAAAGGGGCTGTAATAATCTATAAAAGAAGTGAATCCATCACTCAAAGTTCCATAATTCAATTCAAAACTAAAAATACTTTGACGAAGACAACACATAGCTGGTCAGAAAAGGAAACGTTACATAACATTCAATGCTAAATGTGTTAGTTCTGGACTACACCCAATAAGCTTAGTTAACTAATATTGGTTCTAAGTCCGAACGTCATGGTGACACATCTACGAAACAGAGAAACTAGCTTGGATAGGGCTGAGATGTAGAGACTCAACCCTATGCCTATTCTTATTCCATGTGATTTCTCAGAAACCAGGGCTGCAGAGCATTAATTTAGAATAAAAGTGGCATCGATCTAGAAAGTGAGGTCTCATCTCTAGTTCATGAGGTTACTGAAATGAATTAGCAAAAATCGACTTCAGAAACAGAATGTGCATCTGTCAACTAGTTATTTTCGGACATAATGCACCTGTTATTATAGTTATTCCAAACAACAGATAGCAGGAATAGCAATTTAGCGCACCCTCTTCCACAGTTAAGGATTAAACTTCTTTTTTCAAAACTTAAGGAGTAAACTTAGGTTTGTAAGATATAACCTTTGATAAAATTGGCCAAAATAATTTCCCATAGAAGCAATGGTCAATACCAAATTTTTTTTAGGCAATACCAAAAAGAATGCTGTGAACGCTTGATTGCCACTAGTTTCCTAGCAAGAAAAACTGTTTCAATGCACAGGCTTAGGCAAGTACAAGTTGACAAACCACCATAGAAAACAACTAATAACACTAAGCAGCGCTAAATCGAGATCTAGGAACAAACATCCCAACAAATCGACCTCCTAACCACAGCAGCCGAGGATTCAACAGCCGACGCATCTAATTTGGCACTGAGCTAGTTATACGATCCCTAAATGTTACAAACCTAGCAACAACCCAAATACGCATCCGAGAGAATTAGCTAGGAGCCGGATCACTTACCATCGATCTTGATGCGGCCGGCGATCGTGTACCCCTCGCCAGATCTACAACCACCAGAAAAAGGCAAATCAGAAGAGCGGTCAGCAAAGCATCCGGCCGATCGGATCACGGAGGAAAGGAGCGGGCCCAAGGGCAGCGGGGCACCTACCCAGCTTGATTCGCGGCCGCGGTGCCGAGGCACGCCGACGCGACGGCGGCGAGAAGTAGGAGGAGGAGGTGGCCGCGGCGGGAAAAGGAAGTGGCCATCTTCGCCGTGGTCGTCGTTGCTCGTCCGCTCGTCGTCGGGAAGGGCCGAAGGGAGAAGAGACCTGGGGGCTTTGCTGCTGTGCTTCGATTCGGTTTGGGCTCAGACTCAAGAGGCGGGTGGATGGGCCTCCAATTGGGATGGCCAGTATGCGGGCCGTAAGCCCATGGAGTCTATGAGAGTGGTACTACTACTGGTGGACGAGAGAGGGGTGGCGGGCCCACAGTGACAGGGCCCTCCAACCAACAAATCACGCGAGTTACGAGGGGGAATCTTGACGGATACGGCAGCCTTTGTCAGTGAGACAGTGATGACTAGTGGATCTGTGGCGTGGGATCTTTCCGGTTCCGTCACGGCTTGCTCTGCCTCTGCTGCGGCTGTGCGCCAAGTGATTTGCCAACGCAGCGGCAGCGCCGCCGAGCACACGAGCGACGCCGCGGAGGGAGCCGGGAGGTTCCTGTTCCTCCACCCGCCGCCCCGTAGTGCGCTGCCGCAGTCGCTCCTCTCCGACGTGCGGTGCGGGGCGGAGATCCATCCGTTCGTTCGTCCGGGACGGAGCCGATTCGTCTCCTCTTTGTTGACAGGTAATCCTAGGACGGTGTCCGCAGTTCTAAGAGCTGGTGTTAGTTCCCAACTAGATCCAAATCTCTCTGTATGGCTGTATCTATCTCTGTATTATCCATTGTATTGTGGGTTCCTGTGCTGCGTGGTGCCCTGTTAGTCCAAATCCGTACGTGCATCTTTTAGCTAGGTTCTTTCGCTTCTCCAGGTTCAGGATCGTTACTCAAACTTTTTTGGGGCCCGAATAAGGTGGCGCTGCAGCTTATTTTCCAAATTAATTATAAAAAATGTTGGGATTCACCTGAAGCCAGTGCGAGGTCAGCAACTTTTGTGTCGGTCATGGAAAACGTTTAAACAAAAGCAAGCACTTTTGGCATTAGTTATCTTATGGTCCACTGATATTAAGAAAAAAAACAGTCAGAATCTACTAGTCATATGAAAATGAATGTGAGGAGTACTAATGCGAAGCTGAAATAAATCAAGAGCTTAGGATATATTTTCTAGTTTCTACGCAGTACCAAGTACGCATATTTAACTCATTAAGACGTACTCCCTCCGTCTAAAAAAGTAGGTAGTTATGAGATTCGTGCACATATTTTCTCAACTTTGACTCAATTGTAGAAAAAACTTGCAACATTTATATCTTCAAATAAATTTGTTAAAAAACTAGATTCAAAGATATTTCCAATGATACTAATAATGTATTATAAATATTAATATTATTTTATACATAATTGGTCAAAGTTGTAAAAAGTTGTTTTCTCGGGAAGCGATAACTACTCTTTTTGTGGTACGGAGGGAGTAGCTGTGGTAGGATGATCGGCATAAGAAACCTGTTGATAAGACTTCCTTTGTCTTTGTTTGACCTTCCTCACATGTAAGCTTGGCACTGGTTTGTGTATGTGTTCTTTCTTCTATCGTTTGTTCTCATTATTCTTGAATGACAGCCCGACAAGTAGCCAAGAAGGCATAGTTTGGCTGCGTTATCTTATTATTTTCTTTTTCTCTCTATTGTACGAGTTATAAATTTACTTAAATTGGTTGTTTCAATTATTCACTATTTTTCTCTATTTTTTTGGCAATTGAATTCAAATAGGTTCCTAGTAACATATCGATAGCTATAGTCATGGGGTAGGGTCCACCAGATTAGCTGGAACTGGGTGTTTCAATTCCTGTTAGATCCTGTAAGGATTTTTTTTGGTGTTATTGCCCATACTATCAAGTGCAAGTGTGATGTGGCCCTCTTTTTTTTTTTTAACTTTGTGGATTTGCCCCTGGCTATTCACAAGTCAATGCGAATTTGCTCTTGGTCTCTGTGAATTTGCAACTGTTTTGGCCATTGACTAGGGTAAAATCGCATTGATTTGTGAACAGACAAGGGCAAATTCAAAAGGTTAAAAAATCGAGGGTGCAAAATCACAATTACAGACCAAAGTAGGGACAAGAACACAAATGCCCCATTCTTTAACAGATTCCTCTTTCATTAGTATCCGTAAAAAAAATGTGCCATCTACTTCTAGTATGTAATAAACGAGCGATTTTATTCTCATATATACTGCTTACTTGTCCTGCCACCCTTACACGATATCATAGTTTTAGTTGTTATTCTCACGAAAAGTCCTAAATTTGTAGCAATATGATATTGCTAGTTCATTAGTAAATATTGCTGTTGTGTGATCAGTGATTAGACTAACTAGATCACTTTTCGCAATCCAATTAATCTCTTAAGTGTTCTATACTTTTTTTTTCATTTTAGGCTGAGGGGCATCAACATTTCCTAATCAATGATGGGTTGGGGTTTGCTGATGTTATCGCTACATGTTCTTTCATTCCTGGTTAGCGGTGTCACCTCTGGTCGCACGAGCTCGTACGTGCGAACAGAGTTTCCCTCTACAGATATACCTCTAGAAAGTGAATGGTTTGCAATTCCAAAGGGATACAATGCTCCACAGCAGGTAAGCAACTTTGTCGCCTTACTCCAGCTCATAATCAGTGCTATCATTTTGTACTATGTTTCGTGCTTACATCTTGCCGTTTCAGGTTCATATCACTCAAGGTGACTATGATGGAAAGGCAGTAATAGTATCTTGGGTTACTCCAGAAGAACCTGGGCCAGCTGAAGTATTTTATGGCAAGGATAAGCAATATGACCAGAAAGCAGAAGGAACAACAACAAACTATACATTTTACGACTACAAATCTGGATATATCCACCACTGCCTTGTCAATGGCCTTGAGGTAATATGCTAACTGGCTTTCTTCTCATGTACTTCAGGTTTTTGTGTCAATTCACTCCGCTAAATATGAGAGCTCAAACACAATGTTTCTCTGATAGAGATATCTTGTTAAGAAAAATCTATTAGTGCAGCTACTTTCTAGAATGCTATTTGTCAAGCTATTACTCAAGTATTATGCACATGTTGGCCTGGCCACATTTTTTTTTTCTTCATCGAATTTCAACTGTGCATGGTTATTTTATTTGTAAATGTTGTGCAGCTACTGAAATTGATTTGAGACATTTTCTCGTTTCTGCAGAAGTCTTTAGCTCTTACCTTGTATTGTCAGTTTCTATGTAAACTTGCAAATATATGCTACAACTTTACTCTTTGCATTTTGCAGTATAACACAAAATATTATTATAAGATTGGTAGTGGAGATTCAGCTCGAGAATTTTGGTTTGAGACGCCACCAGCAATTGATCCAGATGCATCTTACACATTTGGGATCATAGGTTTGTGTTTGTCTTTTCTTATTAGACTATTATTACTTTTGGTTCACTGCCTATTGTCATTTAATTGCATTGAAATGGAAACAACTCTTGCCCTAGGGGTGCTGGGTGCATGAGGCACAGCTACAGTTGTGCACAAGCATATGAATATATGATTGAGCATTGCTAATGGTTATATTTACTATTTTGCCTGAGTTTATATCCTGATTCCTGAAACAACTCCCGAAATGCATTGTCCTTCCATAAAAAAGCGGACTGGGAAAATAGAAAATCAACTAGTTATAACCGAAAGAGGTTGGGCGAATGTGGACGGGCCTGTGGCCCAATGGCAAGCTCCCAAGGGAGGGAGGCTGCCGGCGAGGGCTCGAACCCCGCACCTGGCCTCCTGAAGGCCGCACCGAGGAGGTGCCTTTCAAAAAAAAGAAAAAAAGAAAAGAAGTTGGGCGAATGATATTGCCTTAGTGTTAGTAATTCAGTGCTTTGAACAGCTTGATCTCAATACTTCCTGTCTTTGTTGTTTCAGGTGATCTGGGGCAAACATTTAATTCTCTGTCAACTCTTCAACATTATGAGAAAACTGGAGGACAAACTGTTCTATTTGTTGGGGACTTGTCATACGCTGATAGATATGAACATAATGACGGCATCCGTTGGGATTCATGGGGTCGACTTGTAGAACGCAGTACTGCATACCAGCCATGGATTTGGAATGCTGGAAACCATGAGATAGAATACAGGCCTGATCTGGTAATTTATCTTCTCAACTTTGAAAAGAATTGTTAATGAAAGCCCGAAATAATGCTAACAAGTTGGCAAAATTCCGGGCATTTACAGTGTATCCTCTGGAAGCTTTTTCTGTGTTTTTGTTTCTCGTTTAAGCATGTTCAAGCAATGGCAAGCGCAACTCAATACCGCTGTAGATAGATCATGACATCATGATATAGACTATAATGTTTTTATTAGTTAGGTTTGATATGAAAATAATTGTAGCTACATATTATAGCTATGCCATTTCATGCCTTGCCAATCTTATAACATTTTCATGACCAGAGCTACACCTTTTATTTGAACATAACTGCCTAAACCTGCTTTTAAAAGGAAGATTTTAGCAATGCTTGTTTTCTATTCTTTCAGTAATCAGTGACTCTGTCTCTATTCCTATTTGATATTTTCAGGGAGAAACTTCTACATTTAAGCCATATTTGCATAGATATATGACTCCATATTTGGCATCAAAAAGCAGTTCTCCTATGTGGTATGCTGTCAGGCGTGCTTCTGCGCATATCATCGTGTTGTCTAGCTACTCACCATTTGGTAACATGCTCGTCCAGCTTGCTTTGTTTTGTTTCTACAATGCATATTTTGTTATGGACTTGTTGTGTCTGCAAGAAGTTTAAAAGTCATATCTCTGCTACACTTTGATACTTCTGATTTCTGTACCTAATATTTCTTTTGGTTTTGGTGAAAGTTTGGAACTGCAGTTAATTGATAAGCACTTGTAACCTGTAATGTTGAGTGGCGACAGGTGTTGACGCTTCATTAATGAGTAGATGCCGACAATGATTCATTTAAGTTGTCATTCTATATATTACTAGATTTCAGAAGCATATTTGATTTAGTAGCTGGATCTCTCACTCTTTGCTGAATTAAATGATTTGTTAGTTTTTTTCCTCAGTATGGATTTGTTAGTTATTTTATGGTGTATTGCTGTTCAAGTTCGTGTCCTAACTTCTAATTTGTTTCTGATATGTGTTAGTAAAATACACTCCTCAATGGTTGTGGCTGAAGAATGAATTCAAGCGTGTAGATAGGGAGAAGACACCTTGGCTTATAGTTCTCATGCACTCTCCCATGTACAATAGCAACGAGGCACATTATATGGAGGGTGAGAGTATGAGGGCTGCTTTCGAGAAATGGTTTGTGAAGTACAAGGTTGACTTGGTATTTGCGGGGCATGTTCATGCTTATGAGAGATCTGTAAGTTCTTCACTTCGGGACAGTGTCCTTCTGTTTGAATTCTTTTCACATGGTACAAATGCTGATTGTGGTCTGGATTTTGTGAATTTATTCCTTCTGAGTTGAATCAAAGATGTGAATATTGAATTCTCATTTGATACCTTATAAATTACTTGCAGTACCGCATTTCAAATGTCAACTACAACATAACATCAGGAAATCGGTATCCAGTGCCGAACAAATCTGCTCCTGTTTACATAACTGTTGGTGATGGAGGCAACCAGGAAGGACTTGCTTCAAGGTGAGAGGAAATAGCTGACAAAGTATTATTGGTACTATTTCGTTTACTGAACCCTTACATCCATCTGGGCATTTGGCCCTACTTGTAACAAGGTTGTGGTGGTTGAGAATCATGGTTTGAACTTTCAAGTCTCTGCTCACCTTAGCTCGGAGATATACATTTCAATATCATTTTTTTTTCTTTACCAAACCCTTATGATGCTTGCCTGATGGGTTAACCCACCGTGTTGCAGGTTTTATGACCCCCAGCCGGACTACTCTGCATTCAGGGAGGCCAGCTACGGACATTCAGTTTTGCAGCTGAAAAACAGGACTCACGCTGTCTACCAATGGAACAGAAATGACGACGGGAATAACGTTCCAGCAGAAACCGTGGTGTTTCACAACCAATATTGGTGAGTGTCATACTAATGGCTTTTATCTTGAGCAAGTGTTGTTTTAGGTACCATGCTCATCGGTTGCTTCTTTTATTATATTAATATATCCTACCGGTTTGTCCTGGTAGGCAGAGTATAATTTGCAGTTCTTTTTCTAAGCTCTAACTTTTGTTACTATCACTCTGGCTGAACGAACAATGTTTGGTGCGCAGGACAAGCAGCACACGCCGCAGGAGGTTGAAGAAGAACCATTTCCATCTCGAGAACCTTGAGGATTTGATCTCCCTATTCTAAGAGCTGTTACGTTGTACAAGCACGAGCTTTGTGGAAAATTGGCAGAATAGCACCACTGCTAGTAGTAGTATCCGGTGCTCTACGGAACAGCAGGACCAGTGATCAGACTGGCAATGGCAAGTCCATCTACCCGGTTTCATGCCAACGGAGTCATGCCAACGGAAGGCTGGATGGACTGTGTGAATAACATACAGTGAAAAATAATACGAGGTCGTCGTTACAGATGTAAACATTTTATACAGTACACACTGCGTCGTTGCCAGTGGCAATTTGTTATCTGTGGATTCATCATCCCTTTCCATTTCCATCACCGGATTATGAGGTGATGTGGACACATGCTGGTGCTATGAATTCTCCCACTCCAAAGTTTCCATTGAGAAATGGGCAGGTGCAAACTGCAGTGTGTCAACTACTAGACCATTCTTGAAAACCAAACCTGGCCCAATCCCATGAAGACAGCCAGACACGGAATTGGTACTTAGTAATGACTAGTCCTTCCTTTCGTGTTCCGACTTCTTAGGCCCCGTTTAGTTCCCACAAAAATACACTATTCATCCAACTTTTCACTATTCATCACATCCCTTCTACTCACATAACACTATTCATCTACAGTGTTTTTTTGGTAAACAGTGTATTTTCGGGGAATGTTTTCCCAATCTAAACGCACACTTAATCTATGTTCTCTACCCAGCCAACTCCCTTTCTTTTATTGGTCACGCGTCACCTGAACAGTTCACCGCCGTCTCAGCTGATCGTCCACATCATCAAGAGTCATAATCTACTGCAGTTTCAACGAATTGTCCACATCGCACTCATAATCTACGTTGCCTCTTTTTATGATTCGAATTACTGTGTGCCACAAAGAAAAGCCCTCCCCCCCCTCCCCCCCTTTGGAAAAATGGAAAAAAAAAAAGTTGAGATTAAAAAAAATTCAAGGACAGCCCTGTCAGTGTCCAGACCATCCTAGCAGTGGTTCAAAAACTTGTTCCGAAGAGTTTTAAAACTGCCAAGTGGGTCAGTGCGCTTCGCGGTCGATGTGGCCAAAAGCTCGCGCCAGGAGAGAGCGACTTTTCCAAGAACAGAAATCCCCATCGCCACAAGCAGTCTCGTCCGGGAAGCGAAAGTTCATCTCCAAGACTCCTCGGAGCAAGTCCAACTGGCACGGAGATAAACTAGACTATAGATTCTAGCTGTACTAAAGAGATCACACCTAACCAGAGGCTTCCTCATATGCTTAGCAATTAAAAACCGTGCTAATATTCCCCTTCAGGATAAGCCCGGGCATTAACAAATCACCAACAGGTGATCATGGTATACCTCATCAGCCCAGCCCGTACTCCACATGGTCGGCTCAGCTAAGCTCAGTTCCGATCACGGTGACTCGGATCCGACGATACCACGGCATCACGTCCAGAGAGAGCCGATCGAGTGACCTCGCGGGCGGAGAATCGCGTCACCGGCGAGGCGGACAGACTGACAGCGGCCGGCGGCGGCGCCGCCGCCGCCGCTTGGAGGACGGTAAGGGCGCCGTGTGGGCGCGGCCGCGGGCCAAGGCGGACAGGGACAGAGGATCGCCGCGTCAGCGGGCGGTGCGCGGACAAAGGGCAAGTGGTGGAAATAAACGAGACCGGCGATGGCGACCCGTAGGATCGTGGTTGCTTGCGTCTCGAGTCTAGGAACTCTAAAGATGATGGCTTTCCTGCTCATATTTCTATCCATCCATCTTTTGGATAATACCAAATTTTCACCCACAGGCCACAAGTCGTGTAGGAGCGAGCGGTCTCGAGCGATACATAGGGCTGTTTGGATCCTTGTGTTTTAGGCTTTTAGATCATATCACGTAAAATGTTTGGATGCTAAAACATAAGCTAAGCGTGAATTTAGATTAAGGGAGTTGGACAAATATATCGTAGCAAATTTTGTTACGAAATGTGTTTTGTGAGAGTGATGAATAGTGAAAAGTTTGATGAATAATGAAAAGTGGAACAATCTATACAAGTCTGGGCTAATTCATGAGATGAACATATTAAATATAATTAATTCATCGTTAGTGAAAATGATTAATGTAGCACCATATTGTCAAATCCAGAATATTAGGTTCAATAGATTCGTCTCGCCAATCAACCTTCATATGTGCAACTAATGTTTTTTTTACAATCGCAAGAGCTTTAATCAATTATAGCAGGATTACAATCTTGATCGACTACATGTTGCAGACGATTAGGGAAATCAAAAAACCAGAACTCCCCCAGGTTCAACTCCGAGGCCAAGCTGGCGCATGTGCGAGCCGCCTCGTTGCCTTCCCTCTGTACAAATGAAACCTCAAAGCCCCTAAAACTCCTGCCTAACTCTTGGATTTATGTGCAACTAATGTTGTAATTAGTCTATATTACTCCCTAAATAGTAACAAAACAATCTATGTGTCATTGTAGGCTAAAGTTTAGCAATGGGATTAAACACCTCTGTTGCATCTCTTTCTTCCATTTTAAAATTCTCTCAAAGTCCAACTCGCCAAAAAAAAAAAAAATCTCGACTCCCAAACGGTGACCGGTCTCATGGTCTGGATACACAGCATACGCTTCGATTTATTTTATCCTTTCATTTTCGAATTTAACGTCATGCATCTGCGTGGCATTTTCAGTTCCAGTGATTCGCTGACATACGTTGATACGTTGCTCTAATATTTTCCGGAATCATTGCTCTAAAATAACGCATGTCCCCTCAAGCCATGAAAGAACATAACATTGACACTAGTTACCAAAACCATGCGACTCAGATTACGTAAATACGCCGCGTCACATAGGTTTTTTAAACTAAGGGTGTGTTTAGATTGGGTAAAGATTCTCCGAAAATACACTGTTCACTAAAAAACACTGTAGATGAATAGTGTTCTGTGAGTGGGAGGGATGTGATAAATAGAAAAAAGTTAGATGAATAGTGTTTTTTTGGAAAATCTTCGGAAACTAATAGCACCCTAAAACAAGTCGTTCAGGTTGACCAATATATGCATATAAAAATTGTTTGGTGTGCGACGCGCCGACGCCCAATCAGACTCGAGTTCCCATCCACCTGTGGTCCTGTACTCCTGTTGGTATGGTGGCAATGTGGCATCGTCAGTGGTCTCTACGGCAAGGGCTGCTGGCTGCTCCTGCAGGTCAAATTCAATTGCCTTGGCAAGCGGGAAAGATAAAAGATGCGGGGCCATCGCCCCGGTGGCCCGGTCATACCTGACCTGACTTGCTTGCAAGGAAGACGGTTTCCGAATCCGTACAAGGCTAGGGGAGAAAGCGTCCAAGGTCAGACGCGTATTGGATTTCCATTTTAGGAATATAGATATATATCAGCGCGACTTGTAAACGCAGGACAGATTTAAAGGTCTCGCAGAATCGCCTTTTCCTGCAGAGCATGGCATGGACTTTGAAAAAATGGAAATAATTAAGGCTAGTCTCAGTGGGGTTTCATAGACACAGTTACATAGACCAAAAACTAGGTAACTGTGCCACAGGGGTTTTATGGTGATGAAACTCCCCTCACATCCCATGAAACTCCCCCTCTTAATTACCAAAAACTGATGATGTGGCAGTATATTTAATGCCTATGAAACTCCCATGAAACCTCCCATTGAGACTGGTCTGAAGGCTCATCTCGTACTAGGGTTCTATACTCTCTAGACCAATCCAACTGGCCCAGCCAGTTACGCGAGAATCTCTTCCTCAGAGGAAGGTCAAATGAAATTTATAGGATAATCATACGAATGCATTATTGGGTGTGGAGAGAGAGAGCGCCACCCAGCTAGGGGCATAGGACCGGTATTACGAAAAACAAAAGGTATGACCAAAATGAACTCTTGTTGAAATAATTTACAAGTTAAATTTCTTGTGAATTTTGAGTAAATTAGCGGTTTTATCGAGAAACTAAATTGAAATACAAATGAATCTCTTTTCCACATTAGCATCAGGAGTAACATCATAAGTCTCTTTATTCCAGATATGACATGACAAATATTGTACTAGTTTACAATACCACTAGTATATTTTCTTTGGAAAAAAGGACTGCCACTGAGATATGATCAGTGCCACGCCGTTGGATTCGGACGCAACGGCCAGGATCACTCCGCACCGGCCTGGTGGAGTTGCCGCTGGCGCCCGGGTCAGGGCAAATATAACCCCACAACCCATTTCCAATTCCATTTCACATTTCCTTCCCATTTCGGTTCCTCCCTTTCTCTTTCTCGTCGCCGCCCTCGTCGCCACCACCACCACTTCCTCCCCCCACCCGCACCCGCCGCACGCCCCCCATTCGCCTCGATTTCGCCGGCGATGTACGGCAACGACAACTGGATCAACAGCTACCTAGACGCCATCCTCGATGCCGGCAAGGGCGCCGCGGGCGCCGGCGCCGGCGCCGCCAGGGGCCGTGGCGGTGGCGGCGGCAGCGGGTTCGGGGAACGGCCCTCGCTGCTCCTCCGTGAGCGCGGACACTTCTCCCCCGCCCGCTACTTCGTCGAGGAGGTTATCACGGGGTACGACGAGACGGACCTCTACAAGACCTGGCTTCGGGTACGTTGCGCCCGTGCGTGCTCGTGGCTCCGCCTCCCCCGCGGGCTGAGGGGCGAGCTTGCGCTTCCGAATCCCTCGCTCCCCTGCTTGTTTCCGTTCTTCCTTCGCTGGCGATCCGCTGGATGTGCTGATTGATCTGTGCTGTGTGTGACGCGCGCGTGCACGTGGTGGGTGGGCGCAGGCGAACGCGATGCGGAGCCCGCAGGAGAAGAACACGCGCCTGGAGAACATGACCTGGAGGATCTGGAACCTCGCCAGGAAGAAGAAGGAGGTGCGCCTTTTCGCTCTTGGTTCGTTTCTTCTCTCTCTTCGTGCTGCTTGTTATGCTCCCTGATGCGGTGCGAGGGGCATGGGATCATGTCCGTTTCTGACAATCCAATTCACATGTTGGGCTCTAGACAAAAGGAGCCGCGGGTTAGATTAGCAGTTAGTTGGGAGTAGTATTGATGTTGGCTTAGGTGCATTTTAGAGGGTACCAGGATCTGTTCGATAGAATGTATCAATCAAGTGCTCATTCACCTGTATGGTCTTCTCAATGAGTGGTATTGTGCCAGAAGTGCCACGAGGATGTGGAACAACATGCCAAACCTTTCAAGCCCCATGTGTCATTGTATTATCTAAAACAGCTATTATCATCACCTGACATTGTGTTCGTTATCTAACCCCCCTCCTCCTGGTAATTTGTCACACTAGCAAATTTATTTGATAAAGTGAAGTGGTACAATGTGAATGAACATGCAGGTACAGAACACTTCCCTTACAGATGTATGGAAATACTGTTATAAACTTATAATCACCATGTGTTGATTGGTCAGACTGACTCCACTATAAGACACACTGTACCGCAAATCATTCTATCAAGCAGCCACTCGCTAGTCTATTTTTATGTTCAGCAGCAACAATACTAACTGATAGAAGGAGACTGGTAAAGTTGACTGGAAAATGTATATTTAGCTTGAAAGATTCAGCAAAGTGTGTTTCCTGCTATCAGTATCACCAAAATCTGCAATAAATGGTGATGGCAATGGAATAATATGTTTTTCATTGGAAAATCTAACCGCATACTCATGTTGTTTAATAGAGTGCGCATACTCATGTTGTTTAATAGAGCGCAGGCCATGTGGTGTTCACTACCGTATTCTGAAAATGACTTTTTTTCTTTTGCTAAATAGAAAATTATGCAAAATAGCTGAACATCGTATTTGGCAGGAGCAAGAGTGGCAGGCCCATTTAGGTTGTTTCTGTACCGTGGCCTCAAAACTCTAAAGCCAGAAAGTTGATCTATCAAGAATAACTTTCTCTGTTTTACTCGCACATCATAATATTCCATTTTCTTCTATCAATTCCAACATTTTTTTTTTACTTCTGCATTTAATCTTGCCCTCAAGTCCATTCACCATTCAATTCCTGCTAAGCGCAGAGGTATGCCTCATGTGGTCGAAAAAGACTGAAGATCTGAATCTGTAGTAAATTAAGAATATCTTACATGGCAAACACAAAAGATCTGGAAACATTCTCAATGGTCTTCCCCATTCCTGTTTGCCAATTTGTATCCACTACCCAGAAAGTATATTGGGAGTTCCATATACACCCTCTAAACCTATAATTTGACATTTGCTTGGATGAACAAGCTGTCATGGAACTTTCAATCAATGATGGCATTCACGCGAGTGACTTTTGCGTACACTTATTTCAAGGTATTCACTGCGAGTTGGGAATTTGATGTTACAAAGATTTGTTGTGGGTGGCTACCTAGCATACATAACACATCATCATTGTAGCCTGAGAGATCTTGGCATATTTTAATTCTGTTCAAGATGCCAGTCTTTTTGCTGCTACGTATCATCAACTAGATTTCCTTCAAATTTTCACATTCTGAAGATTAACATATACTAAAGACCTACCTAAACTTCCAAGATTGCACTTCTACTCCTCGGTTTTCATCAAACCTAAAGCTCCAAGTTGGGGTTTTGACCTGGTATCTGGTGGGATATTTTACCTCTTGCTTAATATAATAATAACGTGTCTTCCCATGCATTTAGAAAAAAAATTAGTAGTATTTCCTACAAAATAAGAATGATATATATACATATAAAATTAAATTACTTTTCACTAATGCAAATTTTTTTAAAGAACTTCAGTACAAACCCGGATACTAGATAGGCCCTTTAGTATTTAAAAATGTGTTGTGTTTTTTTAATAAATACTCAACACGTTTTAAAACTGTTACTAACATTTTTTTATAAATACTCAACACATTTTTATAAAAAAAACTATATAATGACCTCTATTAGCAGGTGGATCCGAGCAAACAGTCCACAGCAAACCGGTAGCGGCTATTAGTTATTACCCAACTATTAGCATTTCGTTAAAAAAACTAACTATTAGCAACAATAGATCTAAGCAGAGCACTAGAGATTATTAATAACATTTTGCAGAGGAATACTTTTAAAAGCCAGCAATATCTTTTAGCATAATGCAACGAACATAATGATGAATATAAATATGTCCTATTGTACACAGCTAGGAAGATACAATGAATTTATCTTTTCCTCCTTTAGCAAGGTGGTGGACACATTGTCAGAAAAGAGATATTTGGGGGTGAGATCTGCCTCAGTGTCTATAGAAGTGCCAACTGTATCACTATGGAATTCATCCCACCTGATGCAGTCTCTTTCCGTATGCCTTTTGACGCTCTGGTTACCTTCCTGCCACCAGTGCTTGGATCTTTTCCATCCATGTCAATGCCAAAAGTACAAATGAGTATATAGCTGCAGAGGCAAAATGATGTCCCAAACAACAAGTATGCTTTATGTTGATGGGATGATAAAAAATACTAAAGGTTATCTTTGAGTGGTATTAGAGTGTAACAGACCCTTCTCTTGCTACTTCTCTGAAGTGTCCATCTTCAGAGGCTACATAGCCATTTTCCTTCTTTTTCTTATGAATTTCAGTTCCTCTTAGTTAGTTACCTACATTGCAGGCTCTAAGGGCTTGGATGAATTTCAGTTCCTCTTAGTTAGTTACCTACATTGCAGGCTCTAAGGGCTTGGATGATCTGGATTCTGGACTGTTTGGGATATATAGATACACGATAAATGCTATGGTTCATGCTCTTACCCACTGGCTGTATTACAGCTTTGTTAAGCATTATAAGCAATATTTTTTGTGTGCACTTGGTGCATTGTGTATTTTGACTTTTAATATGTTACTCAGTATTCTTGTTGTCAGATATAGATCTGTTGTCCAGTTTATTTTCACATTTACAGCTTATGTGATAATTACACCGTCACTTATATTTGAACTTCTATCTCTTCCATTTAATGTAGTGTTTCTTTGTTACATAAATGTTTAAATTCTCAGTTTGAGAAAGAGGAAGCCAGTCGCTTGTCAAAACGCCGCCTGGAGACTGAGAAGCAACGAAATGATGCTACTGCAGATATGTCTGAAGATCTCTTTGAAGGAGTTAAGGGAGAGGATGCTGGTGATCCTTCGGTTGCCTATGGTGACAGCACAAATGGGAACACACCTAAGATCAGTTCATTTGACAAGCTATACATAGTGTTGATCAGGTGTGGAATATTTTATTTAACAGCTTCTACTTTATAGTTTTTATATGTTTATGTAAAGTACATCTTACAAATTGGTTAAGTTGCACGCGACTAGTTCATAACATAACGAGATGTTATTCATATTTGTTGCAAAATGACCTAGAATAAATTGAAGAAATTTGTTTAGTAATTGTCTACCAAGAGGTCCCCATCTCTGGCCCAAAAAATCGCATTGATTCAAGGAAATCAACTTCCTACTGAACAGTGCACATGTTTATACTATTCTTAGAATTGGTGGCTTCACATGTTGACCATATAGTCCGGTTTATGTATGAAGTGATCATTTGGCTTGTTTATATTTGTATTGCGATCTATTTTCCATTGAATTTGTGTTATCGTGCATTGTACTGTAGCCTTCATGGCCTGATTCGTGGAGAGAATATGGAGCTTGGTCGTGATTCAGATACTGGTGGCCAGGTAATAGTATTGCCAGTGATTTTATAGAATAAAGTATAAGTGCATTTCTTTCTTCAGAATGAATAACTCAAACCATACCTTGTAATTAAGTGGAGCAACTTTCACTTGCATGGCCCTTCAAATATATCCACTAAAAGAATATTATACAAGGACATAATTTCACTTGCATCAACTGTGTGCTGTTTTATAGGTCAAATATGTCATGGAACTTGCTAAAGCATTAAGTTCATCTCCTGGAGTTTACCGGGTTGATCTATTGACAAGGCAAATCTTAGCCCCAAATTTTGATCCTTGCTATGGTGAACGAGATGAGATACTGGCTTCAACGAGCTTCAAGAACTTAAAATATGAGAGAGGAGAGAACAGTGGTGCACATATCATCAGAATACCATTTGGCCCGAGAGACAAGCATCTAGCTAAAGAAAACATATGGCCTTTCATTCAAGAATTTGTTGATGGTGCACTGGGTCATGTAGTGCGGATGTCAAAAACAATAGGTGAAGAAATCGGTAGTGGGTGTCCAGTGTGGCCTGCTGTGATTCATGGCCATTATGCCAGTGCAGGAGTAGCTGCTACCCTACTATCTGGAGCACTTAATGTTCCCATGGTGTTTACAGGACATTTTCTTGGGAAAGATACGTTGGAAGGACTTCTCAAGCAAGGAAGACAGACAAGGGAACAAATAAACATGACATATAAAATAATGCGCCGAATTGAGGCCGAGGAGTTGTCTCTTGATGCATCTGAAATAGTTATCGCAAGCACAAGGCAAGAGATAGAAGAGCAGTGGAACTTGTATGATGGTTTCGAGGTCATGCTTGCAAGGAAGCTCCGTGCGCTAGTCAAACGTGGTGCTAATTGTTATGGTCGCTATATGCCTCGTATGGTTGTGAGTAAACACTATTACTCTCTTTCCTTAACAATCGATTATTACTAGCATTTATGTCAACTATATTTTCTTGGAACATTTGCTGTTTTAATCTATATAGAGGTTTAAAGTATTTCAGTTTGCTATTACTTGCGCCGCAGATAATTCCTCCGGGTGTTGAATTTGGCCACATGATTCATGACTTTGATTTGTATGGAGATGAAGATAGCCCATCTCCAGCGTCTGAGGATCCATCTATTTGGTTTGAGGTCGTGAAATTATCTTCAGATTTATACATGCAAGATTTCACTTATTGTTTGACTTATCCAGTAATTGGTATTAGCATTGACTTGTTTATTCCTCCTATGTTCGTTTTAAATCTTATGTGCTGATGATATCTGTGTGGTGGCAGATAATGCGATTCTTCACAAATCCCAGGAAACCTATGATTCTGGCCATTGCCCGTCCATATGCTGAAAAGAATATTACAACGCTTGTGAAGGCATTTGGTGAATGCCGTCCATTGAGGGAACTTGCTAACCTTGTAAGATAAGAATGAGAACCTAGTATTTCTTGTTTTGGACATGTTGTGCAAGTGTATTAAAGCTGTTGATAACTAAGAATTTTGACACTCTTTTCCTTTACCTTTTGATTTTGCACTACAGACATTGATAATGGGTAACCGTGAGGCTATTTCCAAAATGAATAAAGTCAGCGCAGCTGTTTTGACATCGGTGCTTACACTGATTGATGAATACGATTTATATGGTCAAGTGGCATACCCAAAGCATCACAAGCACTCTGAAGTTCCTGATATTTATCGTTTAGCAGCAAGAACAAAGGTATGTGTGTGCCCCCTGAAGGGCTTGCCTTCGGTATCAATCTGTTTTGATTTTTCTTTCAACAAGAATTCATGATTATATCCAAGTGTGCAATACAGTAGCCATTTTCTTATTTCAAGTGGCATTCACCAGCACAAATTTCTTTTTATATGTATGTCAATACTAACATCATCTGTTGAACATCTGCAGGGCGCTTTTGTAAATGTTGCTTATTTTGAACAATTTGGTGTCACATTGATAGAGGTCATAACTATTGAAATTGAAATTCATTTTTGTAGCACATATCATTTCTTTATCCTTACCACCTGTCTGTTCATTTGGTGAGCAGGCTGCCATGCATGGGTTGCCTGTAATTGCAACAAAAAATGGAGCTCCTGTTGAAATCCATCAGGTTCATGAATCACATAGTACAATTTCTTAAATTAGTATCTTACCAACTTACTGCTGTAACAGGCTGGATCTTTTCTCGCAGGTTCTGGACAACGGTCTCCTCGTTGATCCTCATGATCAGCATTCAATTGCAGATGCTCTCTATAAGATGCTTTCTGAAAAGCAGTTTTGGTCAAGATGTCGAGAGAATGGACTGAAAAATATACACCAATTTTCTTGGCCTGAACATTGCAAGAATTACCTGTCAAGGATATTAACTCTTGGCCCAAGACATCCTGCTTTTGGGAACAGAGAAGACCATAAGGTGCCTGTGAACTGCAGGAAGCATATCCTGGTTATTGCTGTCGACTCTGTTAGTAAGGAAGATTTAATTCAAATTATCAGGAATTCTATTGAGGCTACACGCACTGGAACTTTGTCAGGTTCAACAGGTTTTGTGTTGTCGACTTCATTGACAATAGCAGAGATACGTTCTCTAATAAAATGCATAGGCATGCTCCCTACAGATTTTGATGCCTTCATATGCAATAGTGGGAGTGATATATATTATCCTTCAAAGTCCAGTGATGTGCCAAGTAATTCCATTTTCACATTTGCACTGGACAATAACTACCGATCACATATCGAGTATCGTTGGGGAGGGGAGGGTTTAAGGAAGTACTTGGTTAAGTGGGCTTCTTCAGTAGTAGAGAGAAGGGGAAGAACTGAAAAGCAAATAATTTTTGAAGATTCAGAACACTCTTCAACATACTGTCTTGCATTTAGAGTGGCTAATCCAAATCATGTAAGCTTCTTTCCCAAATTTTCTAATATTCGGTTGAATTTGATAATTCATTACATCAGATTCATTGCTTTATTGAAGTTCATTATACATCTTCTTTAATCTTTAGCTTTGTTTATATTGTAGTTGCCTCCTTTGAAGGAGCTGCAAAAGCTGATGAGAATCCAGTCACTGCGTTGTCATGCTCTGTATAACCATGGTGCTACCAGGTTATCAGTAATTCCAATTCATGCATCACGATCACAGGCTCTAAGGTCTGGTGCCTGATTTCCTTCATTCTTCTATTATTTAACTCATTCTACTATTATTTAAGTGTTCCTTTTTCTAGAGGAAACATTTATCTTTTCTGTTACAAATTAATTGCAGTATAATTGAATCAGAAAACCAAAATCCGTTTTCAGGATGTGAATCCCCCCCCCCCTCTCTTTATGAGAAACATTGCATCGTTGCTGTTGTAAACGATACTGATTGAAGCTACCATCAACTGTGACAATGATCTGTAGTGCTAGACCACATTTCACGGCACTGAGCAATTTTCTTCTTCACATTGTATGATTTATTCCCATCATAAACACTTACAATAGAGGATTAAATATAGTGGGAGTGAGAAACCTTACCTTGGTAGGTCCCATCTGATTATCTATAATCAGAGTTATGCCGAATCTGGGGATGGCTCACCTTCTTGGTCATTGGTCACAACCAGTGGACAGCTGTTTGATGGAAAATTGTCAGGAACTAGGTAATTACCAGAATATAACAGGGAAACTATAACTTGGTCTGCATGGGTAACGATTAGATGTAAATATAGGTGTTGAAGTACGAATCAGTTTGAATTAGATGGGCAAAAACCAATTGTTACTATAGCCCACGTGATCTGGATGGTTATGAACCCTTGCTAAGAAATTCTGACGGCAACAGTGAATACGGAACACTGGTGCTACTGGCTATAGTGAGTGTTTAAATTGATACAAGGGATGCTTTTTTTTTCTTGTAGATAGGGAGTGGTTTCTATATAATTGTCAAAATGTTTGCTGCAAACAAAAAATTATCAGTTATTTTGGAACAGTAAATACTGCTACCCATCACTAAAATATTCACTGATGAGGGATACATACTTTGTGATTTGGTCTTTGGGAAATGTTTTATGCATTTAATTACCATATGTGCCTTGCATTGAATATGCGTGGAAGCCTACTAACAATTTTTTCTGTTATAGGTATTTGTCTATTCGCTGGGGCATAGAGCTGCCAGATGCTGTGGTTATCGTTGGCGAAACCGGTGATTCTGATTATGAAGAACTGTTTGGAGGTCTTCACAAGACAATAATTCTTAAGGGTGGATTCAACACTCCTGCAAACAGGATCCATACGGTCAGAAGGTACCCTTTACAGGACGTTGTTGCTCTTGATAGCTCAAATATTATTGGAATTGAGGGTTTCAGCAGTGGTGACATCAGGTCTGCAATGCAACAGCTTGGTATACCCGCACAATGATACCGGGTGCCATCTATTTTTTTATTAATATAAAGGAAGAAAGAAATGGACAATACAAATATACGAAACAAATACTATCATTTCCACTCTAATGGAAATGCCCGATTTTGCCTGCCATCATTTAGTGTATGTGGTCCCTGCTTGGGCTGTGAATGACATTCCCTGGTCCGCACACTGGAATTTTTGGAGCGAAGAACGTGTTAACGGATACATCAAGCTGTACAGACGAAACAAATTTGTTCGTGTTGATAGTAGAATACCTTGTGGAAGCATTTTCAGCAAACAAGCTTCCATTATACCATAGCTACCCGAGCTCACAATTTTCCATCACTGCAGAGTTGAGAGTATGATTACTATGCAACCCTCTAAACTCTTTTTTTTTGCTCTAGGAGGGGTGCCTTATTGTTGTGTAAATACTGTGTGACATAATTGAGCATTATACATATATACTTTTTTTTGTTTTCAAATCAGTAAGCAAAAAATGTTTCTTTTCTTGCTTGTTTCACCAACAGCCTGTGGTTACAGCATTAATAACCGTGTCTATCTGCAGCTGTAGTGGTTATGAAATTATTTGGCAACTGTAGTGTTCTCACCAAACTATGATATCATCGTCATGTATACCCTTGTATTATCTACATAAACATCATTGTTGTTGTTGATATGACTTGCACTCAAAGCAGCTGCTAAGTTTGGTGTAGTAGCTGCAACAATTACACTTGCACCATGTGCATGTGCTTTGCTTCTACCACATTCCCGGGGATGATCGCTTGCTTCCATGCCCACCTTCTCGAAGAAACAATTCACATTTTTACTTCCTCTTTCCGTTTGTTTGACCTGATTTGGTCGTATGTTCTTCTGAACTCATAGATCTATCTTTTTTTCCTCTGTATTAAAGAGTTTTATATTGATGGCAACCGATACCAGTTGTGAAAAACTGGAGAGCAGTTGGAGTGATTGGTTATTGGTTTATGGTTGGCCATCTATATCAGGAACGACTGTGATACGGCTGCTTTTCTTGAACACATACATAGAATAATATCAGAGTCAAAGTCGTGATAGCTATTGGTACTTTTGTGCATTCTTTAGGTGGCTTTCAAATGGATAAAATGTTGGCAAGAAAATGCGGTTGCACGCCTGAACTCGTTTGTTTTTGCCTTTCTAGTTCGCTCCGAGGAACAGTTGCAATTTCTATACACAATTTCTAAGTACCAAGCTGACTAAGCAAAAGCATATGCCTTTACAGTTCCATATATGTTTTCTCCATTTTTATTCTCTGGTTGTTTAAGGCATGGGAATAGTCTGCAGGTATTGTCTTATCTGACGGTAAAGGATCACATAGTTTCTTTTGATTTTGAAATATACCAGTATCGTCCTGCATGCATTTTATGGTAACATTTACTGTACGAGGAGTAACTACGAGCTTTACCTTTTCTCTTATTTTCACGCCAAGGCTATCAGGATCTCAATGTCTACCATATAATCTATAATTGTAGCTTAGAATCTATAATCCTACGGTGCTGGTATACTCCAGAACCCTCCATGAATTTTTATTTTCTGGTTCATAATCTGAGGAAGTTAACAAATTTTGTCAGCATATGAAATTGGATAATATTTTACGAGCATTTAAGTTTGTGGCAACCGTCTACCCTATGTTATGGTATGCTAGAAATGTACTCCCTCCGCCTCTAAATATATATCATTTAGAAAAAAAATACTACCTCCGATTCATTTTATTTGACGTTGGTTAGTGGAAAATTGAACTAACCAACGTCAAATATTATGATATGGAGGTAGTAGTTACTTAAAAATGAGCTAATTTGCTTGTCCTAAATGACATATATTTAAGGACAAAAACAGAGAGTAATAATCAATTAATAACAACTCCCAAGCAGCTAATTATGATTGAACCATTTTTAAAACTGAGTCGAATCGAAATTGACTAGAATATAATTTACAATTATTTACACTTTATAGAAATCAACAACAATGTAGCTTTCATTGTCAATAGAGTCCAATTGTCAATCTTCAATTATCAGGAAAACGAACTACAAAACCAGCTAACTTGCACTATCCATCTGGGCATATTACTCCCTTGAGCCCAAATAACCTGGTTTTCACTATAACATGGTGGTGGTTCCGCCGACGTGCCTTCTTTTAAAGAGACCAATGTGTCTTTCAGCGCGCGCATAGGGGTTGACGTTGTCCGTAGCATTGGGTGCGGCAACATTTAGGGAGAGGGAGGGGGGCAAGCCTTGAGCGCGGTGAGCTTTGGCGAGGTGGCCCCTTGTCTCGAGCACGGTGGCTCTAGCGAGCAGGCGAGGTGGCCGTGTGTAGGGAAGAGAAGATGAAGAGGCTGACATTGTGACAGGCGAGGAGAGAAGATATAAAGATAGGGTAAGAGCATTTTAGTAATTTTTGTGGGTAAGAGGGTCAACATGTTGGCTCCTATCAAATGTACAAAGTGGTAGTCACGTTGGCAAAACCACTGTGAAAAAACCGGGTTGTTTGGGCTCAAGGTGATAAAATACCCGGTTTTGACAATTGAGTAGTACAAGTTATCTAGTTTTATGGTTTGATGGTCAAAATCGGATGAAACTAAAAGCTGAAGGCCGGATTTTCCCCTTATCTACTCTTCGTCACATGAAGTAGATGTTCTTTTTTTTATAGATTTAAGATGTTTCTTACAATCTGATCCCATTATTCTTATCCTTCCAGGTACCAATAAACAGGATCCTACCTACAAGTTCGACGATCTTGACAGAACACGCACGAGTGCCGAGACATACATTTATAACTAAGGGTGAGTTTAGATTGGGAGAAAAAACATTGTAGATCCAGAAAAACACTGCAGATCGTGATGGGAAGCGTGTTCTGTGAGTGGGAGAGATGGGATGAATAGGGAAAAGTTAGATGAATAGTATTTTTCTTTAGAGAAGTTAAGTGAACTAAACTCACCCTAACAAAATTCGAATGCTTGGATAACTTCCAAGTAGCAATAAGCGTATAGGACAGTATTAACAATAAGTCCGTACCCATCTTGTTACACATGCACTCGAAAAGCATCCCCATCGGCACCACTGAAGCCATCTCTGACCAGGTTGCTGTTCCTGAAAACAGAGCCACGCCACGATCACGCACCCCTGATCGTCGTCCGTGCAGTGCTCCTCGCAATCATTCGCGAATCATGGCTGCCTGATTCCAGCCTAGTACACCGGCATGTCGAGTCACGTTACTGTGACAGGCGCCGGTCAGAACGCAGCAGCCTCCCTCGTCGCCGAATCGGTCGAGGCGTGGTTGGTTGCGAGCTCCCAACCAACCAGGAGGAGGCCGGCCGCCGCTGCGCTGAGTCGCTGACCCTGACGCCGCGCTCGCGCTGGGGCCGCGCTTTCTCGGCGTTCCAACGGTTGCCCGCACGCCACAACCGGAAGTCTAGAGGAGAGTGGGGAGAGAGATCGAGAGGGGCGCCCTGGCTGGAGAATTCATTGCGGCGGTTGAGAGGACGGATGGATGGGTGGCCAGCAAACACCAACGGGAGCCCGAGCGGGTCAACTCGGGGCCTGAGCAAGATTAGCAAGCCAACAACTACGGACTACCTGCAGCTGCCGTGATGGATTTGCAATTGCAAAGCATCTTTTTTTTAATGGTTGGGCATGGAAGTAGCAGCTGAGAGTAGAGTTTTACTAGGATTGGTAGAGATGCTAAATGTGATTAGCTGGACACGGCTCAACAGACGTTGCTAGTCCTCTGAACTTAAGGCTTGGGTACATGGAATGGTGCGTTGATTCATCACAGACATGAGCATGTGGACTGTGGATCTTACACTAAGTCCACATTGCCAGATTAGGTACACTGAGGATTGGGAAAATGTAGCTAGTGTTTTCTTTAGCCTCTTAAGTTAGGAGGCTTGGTTTTTCTATGAGATTATAATGGCTCCCTTCAAAATTAAATAGGCCAGGGCCACATGTCAGTGAGCTCTCTTCTGTTGGTACTGTTGGGTACTCCAATTAATATTCTCTGACCTTGTTTTTTGGCTTTTAAAATAAAAAAGAAGGTTGTTATGTGCTAAAGTACCTCTCGCTATTTACCTCCCCAACAGTGTTGATGTGGTTGTCCTCCTGCGGTCCTGCCCTACCTGTATCTGTATGACTGTATTTGTCCATGTCCCCTTCAAAGCAATCAAGCCCCTCCTCCCCTCGTGTGTACGCACATTAACACACCCCAAAAATAAAAAATCGCACATTGTCATCTACAATAACTTCAGTTATAGGTGGCCGGCGACACGTGAGCCCTGGAGCAACATAGTGCTGGACGTTTCCTCTTCAGCTCGGAGGCATGGAAGAAGAGGAAACGAGAGCAGCTTAAATACCACTGCACCCCTTGCGTTCCTTGCCCTCTTTGCAACAACTTCCTGCAGGCTTTGGCTTGCAGTTTCCCCTCCTCTCCGTGCGTCGCTCACACCATATCACTGTGCTGCACAGTGTGCATCTCCAGGCCTTTATCATAACCAAGCCTTTTTCTGGCCCCGTGATAATTCTAGAGAGGACAGAGAAGGCATGGCCATGGAGAGTCCCGTGGAGAGTGAGGAGGGCGCCACGCTTTGTGGCCACCAAGAAGCGGCGGCGGCGGCGGCCACGAAGGGCGGAGGGGGCAAGAGGAGGGGGAAGGGGCAGAGGAGAGGGGGAGAAGGAGGGGAGAGGAAGAAGTACAAGCTAGTGAGCTACCACGAGCTGCCGGACTACATGAAGGAGAACGAGTTCATCCTCAACTACTACCGCTCCGAGTGGCCCATCCTCAATGCCGTCCTCAGCCTCTTCTCCTGGCACAACGAGACCATCAACATCTGGACGTGAGTATGCAGGGGTGGATTCAATCGCGTCGCCATTTATTGTCCTCTGAATCTTGTTGCTGATGTTGGAGCTGGTGTGTTTCCTGTGGTGGGTTCAGGCACCTCCTTGGCTTCATCCTGTTCTTCGGCCTCACCCTGGTGCATCTTGGCCAGTACTTCCCCCAGGTTGCTGATCTGATTGGGCACCTTTCCTGGTGAGCTATTTCTTCAGATTATACTGCTTTGTGTCTTTGCATATTGGTTGATTTTTTTTGGATGCGTAGTGGGAATTTCTAGTGCAATACTCCGTATGATGCTACAGTGAAGCTAAGGAAACACAATAAAATCCACCAGGATTTTACTACATCAATATATCATGCCTAGCTTCTGGTTCAAGGGCCAATGATTGTTGAGTTTGTACTGAATCTTTTGTGCAAGTAAATCTAGCTGTATTCACAGGTCTCACCAACTGAATTCAATTCTGATACACGTACCGTCGACAGCAATAGTAAATATGTTTGCTTCAGCTATGACGGGTCGTTGAGTAAAGAAAGTAGTTCCACGATTGAGAAGTTACTCATACAAATTCTCTCTCTTTTTTACTGCAGGCCAATCACAAAGGTTGCTGAAAATGTCTCCACCAATATTGGGGATGTCTTATCGGTGAGTAACTTCCACTTCCTGAAACATTTCATCCATATGGTAATTCTAGGATAATAAACTGGATTGCAATAAAACTGCCCAGCTTACAATTCTGTCTGCTACTTTAAATGCATCAGCTTTTCATTACTGGTTTGTTGCCTTTTGTTTGTTCGGATGTGCATGATATGTAAGGCGAGGGTAGGTGACCTGATTTCTTAACTTGATGGCTAGTTTAACTTTTTTATGGCCCTTTTTTCCCGGTCCCCATGATAAAGAGGCACAGATGTGTTGTTGCTTCACTTCATCACAACAAGTTAACTTTCGGTGATGCGTTCAGAGGATTGGATTGTGATCTAGTGATGTGCTCATGTTCATCCCAATAACATGACTGCCACGACACGGCTCTTGTGTTGTCGCGGCTCTCTTTCTGGGCCAAATCCTCGTGCTTCCCTACCTATAGAGTAGTAACACACCGATTGAAACAATATATCACCATGAATATTGTTTGGAAGTTAGTTTTGGTGTGAAAATGTCATGGATTGTAGCAAAAGGCGCAATTTGCGTGATCTTGGTCGCCATGACATGTTTGTATTGAGTTTTCATATGAACCCATGTTTCTTAAAGGATTTCATATCAACCTTCCATACCATTTATGGTTCGAAAAACCTTCCATACCATTTCACTTGATACTTTTACTGTTGATCCTGGGATTGGAACATACAAGTTCTTAATCGACCATATATATATATAGCAAACCTTCCATCTGAATTATCACTTGCTTGTCATGGCTTCCCAAATGTTGAAAGAGAATATGGTTGGGTGTAGTACTCAGACTGTACTATCACTTCCGAACTTCCCAAACAATTACTGCTATTTTTAGCCATTGTTTCACGTTTAGTGGCATCCTGTTAAATGTAGTTGTTATTGGTAAATGTCATGTCAATGATTAACTTGGTATTGTAGCACACTTTGGAATTACTGTATTAGGTTTTCGCATCAACCCATATGTACTTAAGTATTTCATATGACCTACCATTTTTGCATTCCCAAATTGAGACATGACGGTACTCAATGATGTAGTATAGCAAAACGTTCATGTTAGAATGTTCTTGTTAGTTTGGTAACTGTCGTTGAAATGGTTAACTTGGTATTGTAGCACACGGTGGTATTACTGTATTAGGTTTTTGTATGTATCAACTATCAACCCATGTGTAATAAAGCATTTCATATACCCTACCATTTTTGCATTCCTAAACTGAGACATGACGGTACTCGATCATGCATGGCGTAACTTTCATCTGAATTATTAGTTGCTTGTCATGTCTTCCCAACCGTTTTAAAGAGCTAGAACATGGTTGGGTGCCGAGTGTATTGCGACTTCCCTTTCGATTATCTGGCGAGCATTGATCTCAGATGTTTGATTGCATTATGTTTTCTTTTCTATTCTGGCAATAAGTAGTGCCATGGCACAGTGATTAAAAACTCGGTATATATAAATTTGACGCGTGTGTGTCTGTCAGGGCGCGGCGATGTTCATACAGACGAACCCGACCCTGGCGTCATACGGCATGGCGGTGACGTCGCAGACGACGCGGTGGCCCTTCTTCGTGTTCCTCGCGGGCGCCATGTTCTGCCTGCTGAGCAGCAGCGCGTGCCACCTTCTGTCGTGCCACTCGCACCGCCTGAACCTGTTCCTGATCCGCCTCGACTACACCGGCATCGCCGTCATGATCGTCGTCTCCTTCTTCCCCCCCATCTACTACATCTTCCAGTGCGAGCCGCACTGGCAGGTGGTGTACCTGTCGGCGATCACGGCCGCCGGCGTCGCCACGGTGTACGCGCTCATGTCGCCGCGCCTGAGCTCGTCGCGGTACCGGGCCCACCGCGCCCTGCTGTTCGTCGGGATGGGCCTCTCCGGCGTGGTCCCGGCGGTGCACGCCGCCGCCGTGAACTGGCACGAGCCCGCCAGGAACGTCACGCTGGCGTACGAGGGCGCCATGGCCGCGTCGTACCTGACCGGCACCGTGTTCTACCTCACACGGGTGCCCGAACGGTGGCGCCCCGGCGCGTTCGACCTCGCCGGACATAGCCACCAGATCTTCCACGCCCTCGTCATCGCCGGCGCCCTCGCGCACTATGGCGCCGCCATTGTGTTCATCAAGGCTCGTGACGAGATGGGCTGCCCAGCCTAGGCGTGGAGGAATGGATCGGGGAAGAGGAGGAGATGGAGATCGTTTTGTTTTTACAGCTTTACTTACAACAGCCGCAGCAGCAGCAAAGTGTGCGATATGGAAATTACCGTCCGTTGAAAATGACTGTCAGTCAATTGTTTGTCCTCGTTACATATATTCATTCTCAATTTGTACATAGAAGACGAAGAAGAAGATTATGATTGAGTTAATTGATTCTTTCTCGATCGGCTTGAATCCAACCTCCGAATCCAATCTAGAGGGTTTTCCACTGATCCAAGAGGTGAAGCAGGTACAGATTAGATACTGTTGCTTGCCAATGCCAAGTTAGCAGTGGCGACGCGAGCAAGCTTTCTTCCAGCAGACCAGTGTACAGTTGCTTTCAGGCGGAGTGCCCTATAGACGACGACTAGTCAGGAGTAGAGGAGAGGCGCTCACCGGCCGGCCGGACTCATAAGGGCGTGATTGGTTTCGTGATGAGCTCAGCCTGGCTGGCATCTCAGATCCTGGCTCCTGGGAACCAGGCTCACCGGATGCAATAGCAGTTTAATTGGTTGCATGTATCTATTGAACCAGGTTGTAGGTAGCAGTTGTTTGGTTGCTTGTACATGGATATGGCACATGAGATAAAATATTATAAGTAAATATTCTTCTAATGTTTATGTTACTTAAATATATTTAATAATTTTTAATTTATCTAATTAAACTCTAATTATCTTTATAAAATATTAATATCACTTAATATATACTAATTACCTGCTTAATACCGCCGTTAGCTAGCGTGCAGCTGCATCCCGCGAGCCTGGCTCGTAGGAAACGGACTTCATTTGTGTATCCCCGGAGCCAGGCTCACGGATGCTTTTTGCATGCGCCCGTGCAGGCTCGTGGGTGTGTACCGGCAACCAATCAACGTAAGCTGCACCTCGGGAGCCTGGCGAAGGCTGCTGCGGGCAACCAATCGCCCCTAATGCCACTGTTAGTGAAGTTTTATGGGCAATAAATAGAGTGCGACAGTTTTGGTAATGTGACAGTGAATTAATAAAGAGAGAGATTAAATGAGTTTCATGGTGATGAAACCCTCCATACACATTTACCTAGACAGTTTGTGTCTTGCATGTAACATAGGGAACAACAATAGATGAAACTATGCATTGAGAGTGGGGTGTTTCATACTAGTTTCAAACATTTTTTTTATAATGTGACACTCTAGGTAATCGTGTCCATGAAACTCATGGCCGGGATGACGGACCCGTCCAACAACCGAACGGACCAGCTCGTTGCGTGCAGCCTGCGGCTGTGGTGCTTGGCTGTCGCCTGTCGGTCCAGTAGACCAGCTGAGCTGTCCATTCGTGGCATTTATTCGCCGGCTCGCTCGCCCACCGGCGAGGGGCTTTTCGCCGCCGAATGCACGCCGCCGTCGGCGTTATTTCGTCAGCCGGGACGGCGCGGCGCTGCGGTCGAGCGCCAACTGCCAGCCTGCCCAATCATGGCGCGACCGCGAAGGCGTGGCCGTGGCTGGCTGCTCGCCTGCTAGTTGACTGCGTCCGAGATGGCCCCACCTGTCGGCCTGGCCCCACGCGGCCACCTGCCGCCGGCAGGCCAACGCCCAACGGCTTGCGGTCCAACGCCGGTTATGATACGATGACGTAGGGTTCCTCACAGCCGGTTACTCGACGGATATGATGTGACTTGGTCAACAATTCCATGAAGGCCTTGCTGAATTGCTGGTCAGTGGTCACTTCGCTGTGAAAGACTGAAACAGTGTCACCTTTGTAGGCTATTTGTTCCTACTAGATACCACCAATACGTTCCAATCTCATACAGCAATGTATGAGGAATTGATACGTTCCAATCTCATACAGCAATCTAGTACATTATTATTCCAGAACCATAATGAATGTTGTTGAAAAATCCTACAATTATTTTTTTAAAAAAAATAAACAAGTGTCGGCAGTTTAGCCTCGGATTACGTGGGCCGAGCTGATCAAAACGCATGGGCTTAATGGGCCGGGTGGAGAAGACACCTCTCACGCACAGCCCCCAACGAGCGAGCGAGGTTGGGGTGGGGGGACAGAGGGGAGGAAGAAGGTTAGAAGAGCGCGCGGCGATGCCGGAGCTGCCGGAGGTGGAGGCGGCGCGGCGGGCGCTGCAGGCGCACTGCGGCGCGGCGGGCCTCCAGCTCGACGCGCCGCCCTTCCCGTCCTTCCAATTCGGTCAGTACATCTGCGTATACTATATTTATATAACCTAGGGTTGGCTAGTCTTTGCTACTACTAGCTTCGGTGCCATGTCTTGCTGACTCAAGCCCGCATTGATTACCTAGTTGTTCAGAAATTGTTAGTTGAAATGCTGCTATTAGTTCGTGATACTATGCAATTGTACGACATTTACTGTGATTTGTTGTGCTTTAGGTTGAATACCAATTATCCTTAGCAATCGTTCTAGTGCTGCAACTTCTGCTGGTTCGCAGCTGCTTGATTCTGAGGAAGGCAGGGTTTGTAAGAGCTTGCTTTGGTTTGCAGGGATGGCAGGTGCCATATATATAAAGGGCGTTCCTGTTACAAATTATAAAAGGCAAGGGGTCTTTTCAAGTTCATAGTTTGGGATTATGCGAGTTCAGCAATATGTTGTTACAAATAGTTCATCGCATATGGTTGCAGATCGGTTGTCAATTCCGAAGAGGAGTGGCCCTCCAAGTACTCTAAATTCTTTGCTGAGGTAACAAGCCCAAACACAATATATCATTATTCCTTTTCAGCGTGGCTCTCCTGCTCTTGTTGCCTTGTTGGTATTATGTTACTGACAAAATGTGATGTGAAGTAGCAGTTCGCGAGTTTGGATCAACATAAACCTCTTGTTCTTGCACGCTGTTGTTTGTTTTTTAGGATGACATTCAATAAGTAAGGAATGTCTTCCAGCAAAATACATCTACAGATGAGCCAATAACTACCCGTTGTAAAACCCACGGGCAGTGCTTCTTAATGTTCCCTATCTTGCTAAGCAGGAGCTATGGCCCTATCTTGGGGCTCGAGTTAAATTCACTTGATAAGAAAATGAATAGGCTCGTGGATAAGTAGCAAAGCTTGGATCTTGCTACTGGCTAATTGAATGGATAGTTTGGGAGACATGTCAGATTGGCAGGCAAATTTTTTTTTAAAAAAAATCTATTGTTGTATAATCTCAACTTCACTTATGATGACTATTTTATTGGGTTTTTAGTTCAAAGACTGAGGCAAATTGTAATATTAATCTCAATTCAATTTCATCCTGTCCTGTTGTGTAAAACCCAAAAGCTTTTTTGCTTGATTTACAGCTTGATGATGGGTTGGAGTTTTCCTTCACTGATAAAAGGCGCTTTGCGAGAGTCCGTTTGTTTGAAGATGTGAGTACTGTCAAAGTTCTTTCTAAATTATCTAGTTATTTTCTATTTATCATTCTGATTTTCTCACTTTGGTAATGCTTGCAGCCTGAAACTGTACCACCAATTTCTGAGCTAGGTCCAGATGCTCTCTTTGCGCCAATGTCTGTTGAAAGTTTTTTGGACTCTCTGGGTAGAAAGAAGATAGGAATAAAAGCTCTTTTACTTGATCAGGTGATCAGGATCCAACCAGTATAATCGTTGCCTCAACAAAATAGTTTTCCCTGCAATATACACATTTAACCTGTTTCCCTTATTATAAAACAAGCAGAGCTTTATATCAGGCATTGGTAATTGGATTGCAGATGAGGTGCTTTACCAGGTATTTGTACATTCTACAACAATTGGTGTGGCTTGCATAAATCTAGCAATTAAATATGACCTGGTTCCTATTTGCAGTCAAGGATCCATCCATTACAGATTGCTTCAAATCTATCTAGGGAGAATTGTGAAGCACTGCACCGGAGTATCCACGAGGTGTGTCTAACTTAGGGATTGCTTTGAGGAACTGACATTCTACTGAAGTAGCCCTGCATAATACATAAGTCCTGACTAAGAATTCACTAGGTTGTGAAATATGCTGTTGATGTTGATGCTGACCTTGAGCGCTTTCCAAAGGAATGGTTATTTCATCACCGTTGGGGCAAGAAGCCTGGTACAGTCAATGGTGAGGGGTTTTTTTTTTTTTTTTTTTTTTTTGTGCTGAAGTTTCATCATGATTCCCCTGTATGGTCAGAGTTTGCTGGTATCTGTTTTTGGTCTGATCTCTGATGATTTATAACAAATCGAACATGTTAATTCCAATTCTCTGTATGCACTCACGTATTTTGATTCCTGAGGATTTATCAAGTTTCTGGACCTTGCAGGAAAGAAGATTGAATTCATAACAGCTGGTGGCAGGGTAAATGCTTGTCCTCTCTTCAGTACTAGACCTTCAGCTATGAACATGCGCATCTAGCTTCTGATATCTACTCTCTTTACACAGACGACAGCCTATGTGCCGCAGCTGCAAAAGCTGACTGGAACTCAATCCAGCAAAATGGTAGCCGTTGACCTTGAACAGCTGGCTGAGAATGGTGATGCCAAGGATTTAGAGATTGATGGAGAAGATGCTGATATTTTGAAGCCAAAAAAGCGAGCTGCAACCTCCAGAGCTGCCAGGGGACAGCAAAACAAAGATACCATAGGTGCCAGTTCTAGAAAAGTAAGGGGAAGTGATGCAGAACTGAAAGTGGCAGTCACCAATGGCAACGGTGAGCAAGTTTCGGATGAACCCAACTGTAATGCAGTCAGTAAATCAGATCAGGTTACACGGCGATCATCAAGGAAAGTGAAACCCTGTAAGTAAATCTCAACGGGCCAGCCATGAGTCGGCCCATTAATCTAATGGAAATTTGCAGCGCGCATTTTGGTGTATATATGTCACCAGCATATTCACGCTGGATGTATGCCACTCATCTAACTGAAATCCCACGAAACCGGAGAACTGTTTTGGCGCTCTCTATTTTGGTTCGCCGTATCACTGTATACTGTACCTGACGCTTGTTGGCTGTTACGTTGCATATTCTTGGGGAGTTTGCTCTAGGGCCACATTTGCCCTATCACCCCTGTGAGTGTGCAGCTCCTCGGTGCTATGAACAGTCACCTATGTGGGTAATATAGTGCATTATTGTCTATGTACTCCATGATGCAATGGAGGAGGTAAAAGGCATTCTCCTGTGCTTGGGCGTGTGTACAGTTCCCTCAATGAGATTTTCTACCTGCAGTATACACGTGATTATTTGATTCTTCATTCTTGTTACATTGCTGAATATCTGCCAAGTGAAAATTCCTGTTTCTGAAGATCAGTCATTTTGTGAAATTTGAATCTGCCTCGAGGATGGTTCAGAAAGGCTGGTCCCTTGAAGTCTTGAACTGTGATACAAAGGTAAGATTGAACAACTCTGACGTCTGGCAGAGCCCGTCTCTAAACTCTGCAGGAGCTTATTACACTTGAACACCAACTAACGCACACGACTTAGATTTGCCATATGCTCAAGCGGCCATGCTGATTGGTGTCCAACCTTCACATGTCGCGCCTTCAAAAGCTTGAGGCCGCAGTGTACTACAAGCTAAGAAAGCAGACAAGAGCAACTGTTGCAGGCCACATCGATGGAAACAAACAGACGGCGACCAGCTGATTCGGCTGGTACGTTGTACGCGTTCTCTCCCTCGCTCGTTCACGGGTGGCGTAGCGCCAAAGAGCACATGCCCGAGTGTCACTTTTGCTCCTATCATGGCGTGCCGCCGGGACGCAGACTACAGAGACGCAGAGCTCCGGCCGGGCCGTGAAAGTTCAAACTATTCTCTAGGAGTGTGTTTAGCTGGGAGGTGAGAAAAAAATCTTTTTTAGGAAGCGTGTTCTGTGAGAGGGATGAATAGAAAAGCTGAAAGGAGTTAGGGTGTGTTTAGTTCGGAGGGGAGGAAAAGAATTTTTCCCACGTGTTCTGTGAGAGAGATGAATAGAAAAGTTGAAAGGAGTTAAAAGGGGAACTTTTCTGGGAAGCGTGTTTTCTGAGAGAGATGAACAGTAGAGTCCAAAAGAACCTCTAGAACTAAACACGGCCTCAAAGAAAAACTTTTCTAGAAAGCGTGTTTTCTAAAAGAGATGAATAGAAAAATCTAAAATCTTCTGGAACTAAACACGGCCTAGGTTTCGTCACCACGCACGTCGATGCACCATGTGAGTGTGAGTGAGAGATCGCTTGCACCGAGGGCCCCGGTCCCCGGCAGCATCTCTGTCATTTTTTTTGAGCGTAACATATCTGGCTCAGCGGCTGTGGAGAACCCTCACACACACGACACCCACTGAAATCGGAGCCAAGCGTGGATCCAAATTCCCAATTAGAAATTCAGATGTTGAGATTCTGTCATGCACACGACAAGGCGTGCATCAAATCAGTCATCGGCACCTCATGCTTTTTTTCTACATCATCGACCGTACGGACTTGTCGTAGTCGTACTCAACATGCATGCAGGCATGATAGTCTCACTTTTTTTAGCCAAGATCTTAGCCTCACTTGAGAGTGCTAAAATTGAATTGAGCAAGCATAAACTACAGACAGAAAAAACAAGTCCAAAAATTATTGGAGACATGCAACAATGTTCATACATAGTTCTTCATCAATCATCATCATGACCTAATGGCAATACGAATCAAGGATTCAAGCATAAACCCTCTTGCATGAAATTGAAACCACACCACGCCACACACAAATAATCATGCTGCCGAGACCAGCCAAATCAACTGAAATAACTCAACAGGTTAACAACGACCCACAATAGAAACAACCAAACGTAGCTAAAGGAACCCTCTTCTGGAGCCTTAGCTAAGAAGCAGATGACATCCTCTCATGTCGATCTCTCTTCAAACTACCGAAGAAATTAGCGCACTCCCAAAACCCTGCATATCTGCACGTAGAAACAGAATCAGAGTTAGGCCAACATGAGCTCGTGTATACTAATAATCTAGCCACTTTCAAAGGTTCCACAAACTTGCAGATCAGAGAGATTATGCTTAGGTTACGTCGTACATGCATGGATCAGACGGTGCAGGTGTAGCCGGGCGGCGGCGTCTTGCCGCAGGTGAGGAGGAGCTGGAGCGCAAGTGGCAGGTAGATGTTGATGTTGAGGAGCTTGAGCTTGATGGTGGTGCAGAGGCACACGGCCGCCTCGATCTCCACGAGCCCTTCCAGCAGCGGGCAGCACTTGTTCACCACGGGGTCGCCGAGGCCCACGTGCACCAGCCCGCCCAGTAGGTCCACGCACGCGCCCAGCTTCAGCGAGTCCGCCGGGCACGTCGGCGACGCCGGCGGCGTCACCGGAGACGGCGGCGGCGGCGGGCACGGCGTCGATGGGCTCCCACCTCCACCGCCACCGCCGCCGGGAGGGTAGGTGACTGGCGGGCCGGTGATAGGTGGCACGGTGACTGGTGGGCCGGTGATCGGAGGGACGGTGACCGGTGGGCCGGTGATCGGCGGGTAGGTCACCGGCGGGCCCACGACCGGCGGACGCGTCACCGGTGGCCCGACGATGGGTGGGCGCGTGACGGGCGGCCTGACGACCGGCGGGCGCGTGACTGGGCCCTTGGGCGGGCCGACGACCGGTGGACGTGGGCCCTTGGGCGGGCGCGTCACCGGCGACGGGTAGGAGGGGCGGCCCTTGGGGGGCTTGGGGTTCTTGGGCTTGGGCGAGGGGTAGGAGGGCTTGGTCTTGGGGTGAGATGGTTTGGGTCCCTTGGGTGGCTTGTCGCAGTCGCAGTCGACCTCGTGGTCGGCGGCGGCGGCGGCGTCTGGCAGAGAGAGGATGGGGGTCACGGCGGTGGAGAGGAGGAGGAGGAGGGTGAAGAGGAATGGCGGGAGCTTCTTGGCGCTTGCCGCCATGGCTGGCTGGCTGGTGGTGGTGGTGGTGTGGTACTAGAGGGGCAGGAGCGTGTGCACTCTAGGGTTTAGAGGTAGTGTGGTTTTATAGACAAGAGAGTGAGCTTGTAAGTGACACCCGTGAGTGAGCTCCAGGGCATCTAGGATTGTAGGTTGGATTGCTAGTGTAGCTAGTGTCCTGGATGTGTACAAGTGTGAGAGTCACTGACGACTGACGTATTACCTCCCTCCCAATTTACAAGTTGTTTGACTTTTTTTTTTACTCCAACTTTGACCACTCGTCTTACTCAATAAATTTGTGTAAATATAGTCGAATTTAAGTCATTATTGAAGATTATTCATTAACAAAGCAAGTGATGACAAAAAAATTTGATATATCACATAATTTTTTGAATAAGACGAATGGTCAAAGTTGGAGCCAAAAAAGTCAAACGACTTATAAATTGGGATGAAGGGAGTAGTATATAGTACGTACGGGTTCTATTCAAAAGGTGAAAAATTTGGATGCCACTGGGAATATGTGAATCTTGGACATTTAAGAAAATTTAAGGCTAAGATTCAGTTACGAATTGAATTTAAACAAACTTTTTGCTAGAATTTGATGGGATTTTTAGCATTCAGCGCTCCTAAAGAATGATCGTTGGGGAGAAGTAGGAAAAATTGAATTGTTAAGGGGAAAGAAGGCGAAAACACACTGCTCCTGCATATATTCGATGCAATATAAGGTGAAAGAGGTGCCTAGAAGAATATGTTGGCTATGCAGCTCTTCAGAGTGAAAACAAAAAGAATCCATCCATTCGTGATAAAATTCCAGAACCATGTTTTCCTTTCACATGAAAAGGTCAAGCTTGAGGTAGATGTGAGTAATAGTTAATTAATTAAACAAACTAATAGTGTCGTATAAGATTTCTCTGACAAATTTTGAGGCAATGTTTCCTAGTAATGTTTCCTAGCTAGTCCGAAAATGTAGCAACGTCGTCCCCTGTACAGTTTGAGAGAGAGCATACACACACACTACTGTCAGTCCGTGCCCATCTCCCTCATGCATGGCAGCATGTCAATCGAAGCAAACCACATGCACGGCGAATTAGTCCCGCTAGTAGTGTCGATCCGGCCGACCGACGCTAGCTAGCTGCCCGTCGTCGGCGTGCACGCGCACGTACGGCGGGAAGAGGCTTGTACTACCACTGCGCGACGTAGTGCTAGGCTGCTAGCTATGTGCACTGTAGATGTAGCACTCACGCGGTGCATGCATGCTCCCCGACGAATAATCCTTCAATTAGTCGACGTACCGTACCCAGCCTGCCGCGCCGACTGGACTACTGCTGCCATGCTGCGTGCTAGCTAGCTGCCGATCGGATACGCCGCCGTGCCGCCAGAACGCACGCACGTCGGCCCCACACGCCCCCGCCCGTGGTGGCCGTACGAATGGCCGACGACTCCTTTTGGTAGCTAGGGACTGTGGCGCGTACATGCCAATATGCAACGCGTGCCATATTGCCATGCCACCCACCTCCACCACCACCGGCCGCGGCGTCGTCGTCGGCGTGCGCGCGCTCCCGGATCCATCCTGCCAGTCACCGCGGCCGGAGTGCCGAACCGTACGTACCCTCATCGCGCCGTCGAACACGACCGGCCCGCGGCCAGTACGCGCGTGTGTGGGATACCGGATACGTACGCCGCCTCTGGTCCTCCGGCCACGCCCTGGCGCCAGCATCAGCAGCTTCATTCGCCGCGCGCGGCGGCCACATTCGCTGGCACTGCGTGCACTTGCGGCCGGCCATGCCCATGCATGCACCCGTGTCCGTGAGAGGGGGGAGGGTAGTACGGTGTGTGGGCCGGGCTGCCGGGTACAGGACGTACGTGGCCTTGTGCGACTCGTGAACCCGGCCGGCGGCCAGGCCAGGGCCAGCGCCGCACCCCAGGCTGCGTTCAGTGGAAAAAATACTTTTTTTTTTCCCTGGAAAGCGTGTTATGTGAGGAGATGAATAGGAAAGGTGAAAAAGAAATTTTTGTTACGTGAGGAGATAAATAGGAAGTAAAAAGTATTTTTTCCATATGAACACACCTGCTTCTCTCTTCCAGTCGACCGTACATGTGGATGCCTGCTAGCTGGCCGGCGCTATCTTTTTTCCCTCCTCGGCTAGCTAGCTCTTCCTCTTGCCCGGCGGGCTGTCCATGGCCATCTTGTCGCCTTGTCCATTCCGGCGACTCGCTCGCATCGCACTAGTCTATGGGCGGCGTCCGATGATTGGACGCGTACGTACACGGGTTTTGCTTAGGATCGACACGGGAGGCGGGCCGCCGGGCCCTACGTCGCCCCTACGTATTGCCGTGCAGGTCTTCAAGCAGATTTCGGCGAGGTAATAAGTTTGCAGTGTGAGAGATCGATCCAGTGTTATTACTTCAGTGATGGAGCCACAGTTGTATCTGTACTGTGAATTTGGTTAATAAAAAAGCATAGTTTTGTGAAACTCACTGCATCTTAGTATATATTAAAGAATAATTTTATTGTAGAATTATGCGGCCGGCGACCAGAAACAGAGGTGGTCATACGGCCTGCCTCTCTGAGAGAAAAAGAGTGTCCCTAAAACTGTTATTGTAGCAGTGGCTGTTAAACTTCATAGGTTATTTTTGTGTAGTTAGCGTAGATATTTTCTTTAATCACAATACAATCAACGTTCGCATACAAACACGCATGCTCACCCTAAAAAATGAGGGACCCCGAGTGAAAATCTTACCACCTATGATACCCTCAGGTTCACTGGCCAATTCCCTTCTTCCGTAAAATTGGCTCAGTAATAAAAGATGTATTTTTTTTCTTAAGCCAGACATCCAACCAAGACATTACGAAAAAGTAATCGATGTACGTGTTGATGAGCAGCATGCATGTTTAGCCTGGCCACACGTGACGAGAGAATCGGATGGGGTACACCGTACACATGTATTTGGAGGTTTGCGCGTGGAAGTCCACGGCTGGATCATATCCATGGGTTGCCTAAAAATGAACTCTTGGTCACGTCCTGCTAATAGCAAAATAGTGGCGCGGCCCATGTGCGTGCAGATATCTTTCAGAGATGCGCGAGCTTTGTGCTTTATTTTTTTTAATCTCTTTACGATGCATGTGTGTAGCCATATACGACATATTCTAGTAGCTTAGTAACAAAATAGTGCGATTCACAAGTGACAGGGACAAACTCTCTTCATTGCATGGATAACCGCGTGATGTCGCATTGTGCAACTTGCTTGCCAATTGGATGCTCACATGAGGATTTTAAAACAGTATGAACATCAAAATAGGGCACTGATGATCTAGCTAGCACTTAGGGGACACAGAAATAGCACGAATCCCAGAGCAGTCGCTCGAGTGTGATTGTGTCCTGCTGTTGTTTCTTCCGTGTTCCGCTGGCTCTATCTAGCTAGGTCATGTTTGGATCAACCCAAACTAATCAGCCAGTTAATTAAACTAGCTGCACCTATCCTTCATTGATTATTGGATAAGTAGTGTGTTGGTAGCAGAGATTCCCATAAATAAGTAAGAGTATTTTGGTCTTTATTAGCTAATTAGCTGGATTCAATTGGCTAAAGGAGTAGCGTACTTTTTGGCTTTCAACGAAGTTTAGCTGGGGAACCGGCCTGGGAAAAATAGCACGAATAACCACTCGCTCGTTTATTCGGCTTCAGCACGTACGGACGGCCGAAGTTGAAACAGACGGATGAGAGCAAAATACTGGCTGTTCGTTCTATGTTCTGTGACACACGACAATCATTCCAACGTAACTGGTTTCATTCACGAGCTCCAAAAGGGAACAAATTGTGGGAGAAAGAGCGAATTAATTAGGTCCAGGATGCGATTCTGATCTGACATGCATATAGAAATGCAAAAATGGAAAATAATACCCCATAGATTTTCGGCTGTCCGTCCCAGAAGCATCATCGATCGGTCCTCTGTGCTGTGTGGTGGGCTTCCTCCTTCTTCGTTGTTGCTTGCGTGATGGGCCAACTTGTTCATAACTCAGCCCAAGCCCCACTTCCCAATCGCTTGCCCTAGCCCACGCCAAGCAGTCGCCGCGCACGCGCCGTCAGCTGCGCCCACGATCTTGGCCGTGCCGTGATTCTGCTCCGCTCCGCTCCGCCAGACCGCTCCACATGCTTAGGGTTGGCAGAGTCTGGTCCGATCTGCTCCGCCCTCGCTTCTTGCGGTGGCCTCTCGCGCGACGAGATGCTCCGCTGATCATGGCGCCAGCGCCATCATCACCTCATCATGACCCAACTCGGCATCTGGATCATCGTTCCCGTGTGAATCGTCCTTCTCCATCTGTTAATCCCAGACCCTGGAGAGCCTGCTCGCTCATCCCCATCGCCTCTGCAACCACAAAATGCTGCGAGGGCAACACACAAGATTCGAACTCCACGGAGGAGGCGAACAAGGGGCCAACAGAGAAGATCAACGAACCCACATGGGATGATCATGTGTATTTCCCGTCGGTCCATGACAACAGCACCCACCGTGACGGCGCCATATACAAGAACAAGCGACTCCAGCAGGAAGAATACTGGTTCCCTGACCTCGCTGACCGCACCGAGACACAATTGGAGCCTGTCGGCGATTTATGCTGACTAGGTTCTCGAGGGGGTGTCCCGAGAGAAGGGTTTAGGGAGAAGTCGTCGAGAATCTAGAGCCGAAGGTGACAAGAGACGGTTTTAGACAGGTTCGGGTCGCCGGAGCGCAATACCCTACGTCCTGTATGGTGTTTCTTGTATTGATGAGATTGTTTTTAGAGGGGGTCCCTGCCTCCCCTTATATAGTCCGGAGGGCAGGATTACATGGGAACCGTATAGGACTAAGAGACTTTTACAAGTTTATCTCTAATTCCCTAATACAGTATATCCAAACCGACTAGGACTAATCCTTGTCTTGTGCGTCAAGTCTTGTTCATGGGCCGGCCCATAAGATGGGCCGCCAGGGTTGTTTAGTCCGTCAGGACTCTACACCCACAAGCCCCCGAGCACCTTATCTCCTGAAGAACAGCCTTGTTGAAAGTACAGAGTTCTTTGAGGTCCTCCAGAGTTCTTTTGAAATCCGCCAGGGTTCTTTGAGACCCACAGGGTTCTTTGATCTTGGAAGTTGCAACCATGCTGTTCAATAGGTAATGATGTGCTCATAAGTCTTCTCGAAGTTCGGATTGGAGCGCACCGATTAGGTGCGCCCAATTGGGCAGCCCTCGAGCCTTGTTTATCTTTGAAGAAGAAATTCGAGGCTCTTTCGAAGTCCGAACCAAAAGAGAATCAATTTCCGAAGAAACCCGAATTCTTATAGAATTCCTCGTAAATTTATTAATTGAAGCCGAAAATTCTCAGAAAAATATTTCCTGAAAATATGTCCACAGCCCCCGAGCCTAAATTTGAACGAATTCAAATATAGGATCAAGAAAGGACCAAAATTGAAAATTACCGTAGTAACGCTTCCAAAAGCCCATATAAACCGCCCGCGACCCTTTGTATCCGTACGCTCGCGCAAAACAGATCTAGGGTTTGCGACAGTTGCAGTTCTCGCAATCCAGTGACCGCGCGAAAGCATCCTCAGTCTCCCCCAATCTTAGATCCAATCCACACCAAATCACCAAAGATTCCCATGGCCGGTGGTGAAGGATCCAGCCGAGGCAAGGGTTCGAAGAGGAAAGCAGAGGCCATGAAGCAGGTTGTTACGACCGAGGAGGCAGCGTCCGCGGGGGACATGCCGATCATCGAAGATCCGATCAGTGACTGGCCGACCAGTATTCTGAAGGAGAAACACATCAAGGCCCTAGAGGCAGATGGATTCTTGCCAGCGCAAGAAATCAGTCAGTGGAGAAGCGCACACGGGCACGAATACCCCACCGAAGAAACCGAGGAAATCACGGTATGGAAAGCCTTCTATGAAGTTGGTTTTGGCATGCCAACTTGTGATTTTTTCCGCCGTGTGCTTCAATTTTATGGGATTGAACTATGTCACCTGAATCCCAACTCCATTCTGAATTTATCCATCTACATCCACCTGTGCGAAGCATACCTTGGGATAGACCCCCATTTTGCCCTTTTTCGCCATCTGTTTAGGGTAAAGACCTCCAGCGGACCACTACAAGTGGTAGGGAAAGTAGTTATCCAGTTCCGCCAGGGCATGAGGCCAGTGTATTTGGATTACACAACCAAGGAAAGCCTCAAGGACTGGCAGAAGGAATGGTTCTACGCCTGGAACCACCAGCCACAGCTTCAGAGCCGCTCAGGGAATCCTCCAGTAATGAAGCCATACTGGAGCGAAACAGTTGGAGTAAACCAGGCAATGCAAATCCCTGAGCTGCTCAACATGATTAGAGATCTGAAGGCACAAGGCCTGACAGGAGCCATGGTATATCGGTCATTCCTGCTGAGGAGGATCCAACCGTGCAAACAATGCTGTAACCCAGGGTACTTGTACGCTGGGGAAACAGACCCCTCAAGGAATGCCACCGGAGACATGTCAGAGAAGAGAGTGAATCAACTCTTGAAGAAGTTTCTGGTGGTCACCGACGAACAATTTCCAGAGATAATGGAAATTTCCGCAATTACCATGACACCCGAGGTAAATTCCTTATCTGAAATCAATATAATGCCAAATTGTTAAAAATAGAATGATCACTAATGTCTTGATCATCACAGTATGTGAGTCTGCCACCACTAGATCCGACCAACACTGAAGAGGCAGCAGTGCTGGCACGCTGTGTGGATCCCAAGGTAAGAGATCAAGGTCGCCCAAGCAAGCCAACTGCTATCGAAGACCCTGACGAACCAATGGTTAAACTTGAACCACAGGGCCCTGAAGAACCCCAAGCCAAATCAGAAGCAACCTCCAGGGAAACTGAAAGGTCCAAGAGACCGGCACCAACAGAGCCAGCAGCGCCTGTGCCCAAAAGAGCGCGTACACTGCCCAAGCCTCGAGCCAGAACCATCCCAGAGGGGAGGACAAAAGTATCCCCACAACCCAGGACAACATCGCCAGTAGGGATATCTATCGGAGAAATTGGAACCAGCATGCCGCAGCAAGGCAGCTCTGCTCGGCGAGCATTATCTGATGAAGAAATCCTGCACGAGATCTTCAACCCTGTCTCCGCGCCATTTACAAGGACAACGCCAATAATAGAAGAACCCTGTCAAGCAGGACCATCGGCGCCAGAGCAGGAAGTGGAAGAGGAGTTCACTTTGGGGGAACCAGAGATCCCATGCGGCCCTCCACCATGTAAGTATCCCGTGAAGCAATACAAAATTGAGCTTTGTAATATACTGTTGTGACTAACAAACATTATTGTACCAGAGTTGAAGAAGCACCACCGACAACCAGGGAAGAACCCTCGGTTGATCATATAGCTGTAGAACCAGAGACCACAGTGCCCGAAGAACCCAGGGTTGTACCAGAAACAACCCTGCCGGAGGTTCATACAGCAATGCCAGCAGACCCGCCAGCACCAGAAGGAGCCCAAGTCGAGGAAGCAGTTGCTGAGGTGCTGGCGGATATCAAACAACTGGTCACGGAAACGGTGATTGAAGAATCCGGACTGGAACGCCGTGACCAATCCTCTATACAGCCCCCGAGCGTCACAGAAACAACCCAGGCCGGGGCAGAAGCAGAGTGCTCGAGGGGGAAACAAGCAGAAACATCAACCCAAGAGCAGGGAATTGAAGAGATCCCCAGAGTACCCAAGGGTACTGGAGCTGAAGAAGAGGGTGGGAGCTTCCGCATCGGGAGCTTCGACCCAATGCTCAATCCGAACCCGCAGACATTCGAGTATATTTTGGACACGGAGGAGGATGAGCAACATATCGACAGGGGACTGTACCACGCCGAGAGGGCAGTAGCCTATTTCAAGGTTAGTGAAACAACCCTGTTCTTGTAGTATTGATGAAGCATATCTTATAACAACTCTGATGTAGGCTGTTGGCGAGGCATCAAGGAAGAAAACCGAGTATCTCCACAACATTTCCTTGATGCACGCCAAGGCGGACCGTCTCCAGAAGGAGCTGGAGCGTGAGCGCGAAGATCGTAAACTCCAGGAGGCGGAAGACGCCAACATGATCCGCACCTTGCACCTGCGGACCAAGGAATTGGCCGCAGAGAAGGAGGACATGAAGAAGAAGCTTGCAACGGCGAAAGCAGAGCTCAAAGGTACTCTGTCGCTACCGAAGTATTGTAACAAATTTGCCACTGCCTTTGTTGAATAACAACTCTGTCGTTGTCTTGTGTTCTCAGGGGTGCAACAGCAGCTAGCAACAACCCAGAGTAAGATGACGGATTGGTCCAACTTGGCCAACCGTCATGGAGAAGCGTTAAAGACCCTCTCTGCCGAGCATGAAAGCCTCCAAGAAGAACTCAGAGTGGCGGTCAAACAACGCAAGGATGCTGACGCGCAGCTAATTCAAGTCCTCGAGCAGCAGCAGAAGCTTGCCAAGGACCTGGAGGACGCTCGCGAAGAAAAGAATCAGTTATCCAGGGATCTCGTCCAGGCACAGAAGCATCTTGCAGACAAGAAGGTGCTGGACGAGAAGCTCGAACAGGCGGCCAGGAGGATGTCAGAGCTCGAAGAGTTGTTGCGGTTGATGAAGAAGTCGGACGACGACCTGGCAGAAGCCTTGAACCGGATTGCGCTGCTAGAGAATGCAGCGAACCCGGTGGTGAAAGCCTTGGTCCCAGAAGACCCTTCAGCACCGCTATCATTCCTGGAGCGCCTGAAGGCCATGCCAAGACAGCTGAAGGCGTACATCAAGAGATCTTCGAAAGCTTGTCTTGTGCATGTCCTTGCTGTAGTTAAGTCCAGGTACCCGGAGGTAGACATAGGCAAATTAGTAGAAGGCGCAGAACCGAGTTGTACCGAGTCTGTCTTCAGGGACCTGAAGCAAGAGGCCGAGCCAGTTGCAGAAGCAATTGCTCAGAGCCTAAGGCTGTAAATGTAAACAAATGTTATTGTAATATAAGTATGACGCAATGGAATATATTATTGCCGTGTTATGAAGAAAAACCAAGAATTTCCATGAATTCCTGGGTTGTCTCTGTGTTGATAACCAGGACTTAGTCAAAATGTACGTTGCGTAGATTTTAACTTGTGAAAAACAGCCATGTTAAGGACCCGAAGGAACCCAGGGAGATTTCTTATAGCATAAACTATCAAGTAAAATGTACCCCAGGAGGATACTTGGGAACTTAACTGAATATGGTTTGCCGAAGCAAGAACCCAGTAAGACCCACGGAGCGGCAGCGTTAAGCTTGAATCTATCACAGAGTAGTGTAATAAGAGGAGCAGATCCGTTCTTGGCCTCGAAAGAACCCGGATAGACCTCAATTATAAGCTCCGAATGTACGTAAAAGAAACTTTCCAAGTCTAAAAAGAACACGGAAGTTTTGAATGATGTCATGGAGACAAATTAACAACCCAGTAAAGGGAGTTTTATTAAAATATATCTCGTTGCCGAAACAACGGTACAAGAGAACATATTATGCCCAAGCAATTAGTTCATGTATTGCCGGAGCAATGTGTAAAGAAGAACTCTGGGTGCCGAAGCAATTGGTTCTTGTGGTGCCGAAGCACTGTTGTAGTGAAGGAGCTACGCGTAGAATTTGCGTAGATGTTCTATATTCCAAGGATTTGGTAATTCCACACCGTCTTCTGTTTGAAGTCTGTAGGTGCCTGGTTTGAGTACCTTGGAAACAATAAATGGACCATCCCAGGGTGAAGTAAGCTTGGAGTGACCGACTGTATTCTGGATTCGTCGTAGCACCAAGTCTCCAATCTGGAATGATATTGTCTTCACATTTTTGTCATGGAATCTGCGGAGTCCCTGAAGATACGCAGCATTGTGTAACAAGGCGGCCAAGTCTCCAATCTGGAATCTTGCTTCCCGTCGAAGTTGGCGATGCCTGGCGGCTTGAACTTTCGCGGGAAAGAGCTGACGCGGATAGCGCGTGTGTAGCATGGCAGAGCATCGGGGTTGGGGGCATCGCATCTTCCTGCAGAATCCGCAACGTGAGAGGTAGCTCTCCCCCCTCGGATCCAGATGATGTCGTTGCGGGCGTCGTTCGGTGTGACGTGAGAGCGGGCTGGATGGGGTTCTTCGCGACGCTGGGACCTGGGAGGTTCCTTGCGAGGACGACGGGGTTCTTCGCGAGGTCTATTCTTGTCCTTTGTTTGTCCTGCGGAGCTGCCGTAGTGGCTGCTCTGGCGCCTGGCTGACGGTGCTTGGTGGCGCGAAGAACTCTTGCTTTTGGAGGCGGAGCGGCCTCCGTCCAGCCGATCAACCATGACCGCTGCAGCTTCTAGGCGGGCTTTGGCGAGGTTGATCTCAGGGGTAGTTTGGAACCCCTCGAAGACGCTGACCCCGAACAAGATGTTGGCCACAGGGGAGTTGAAGATGCCTTCCTTGTCGAACTCAGAGTTGAGATTTTTCCTCTTGATGAAGCGACGTCGGAGGGCACGGTTGCGGTTGCGCTCGATACGGAGTTCTCGATCCGCATCGGTTTCTCCTTCCTCTGTTGGGGCGTCGTCGGAGACAACTTCTTCGTCGCTGTGATCATTGAGGATCACGCAAGACTAGCGACCGGGGTTGTTAGGCCCGGTTCTTCTGTTACTCGTGGCAACGGGGAGCTCTCTGCCTTCTTGGAAAGGAAGCAGAGGTAAAATATCCCGTACCGTGGAAGGTACGTTTGCTTCGAAGAGAGCCACCTCGGGATCCATGTCAGGCCAATGGACGATAACCCCCGAGGGAGTTGTGGTCATGACAAGATCCGAGGTTGCTCCGCAGGGTTGGAGAACCTTCTTCTTCAGGTGCTTCTGGTGGATCGCGGCTGAGTTTGTTAACCCGAAGGGAAACTGAGATGCGCGCGATCCACGTGGTGAAGTCTTCGTCCCGCGGGGGTTGGAGCCAGGGTTCCTGGGTACCCGCGGGGTTGCTGTCACGGTCCTGATCGTTGAACCCTGGCGGGACTCGGAAGTGATCCGGAGTCCGCCGGGGAGTCGTGGACACGTGGCTTGACCCTGCCCCTTGATAGGGGTTGAGTTGACGTGGTCTGCCCGGGATTGAATCTGCTTCGGGCGTCATGTACTCCTCCGAGTAGGATACGATCCAGAGATCGTGTCGGAATTTGGGATTTTCCGAGATCCTCGCGGAGTGGTTTGCGCGCGTGGCGAAGCTGGTGCAGCCACCTCGTCGCGCAATTGGTGTTGGAGTTCGCCTTCCTGGTTTGCGATGCAAAGCCAGGAGCCGAAGACGAAGGAGGCGCCTGCCTCGAACTTGGTGAGGATGGAGGCGCTGAAGGAGGCCATCGACTCTCTAACGAAGACTCGACGAGTAGATCCCCACGGACGGCGCCAAAGTGTCGGCGATTTATGCTGACTAGGTTCTCGAGGGGGTGCCCCGAGAGAAGGGTTTAGGGAGAAGTCGTCGAGAATCTAGAGCCGAAGGTGACAAGAGACGGTTTTAGACAGGTTACCCTACGTCCTGTATGGTGTTTCTTGTATTGATGAGATTGTTTTTGGAGGGGGTCCCTGCCTCCCCTTATATAGTCCGGAGGGCAGGATTACATGGGAACCGTATAGGACTAAGAGACTTTTACAAGTTTATCTCTAATTCCCTAATACAGTATATCCAAACCGACTAGGACTAATCCTTGTCTTGTGCGTCAAGTCTTGTTCATGGGCCGGCCCATAAGATGGGCCGCCAGGGTTGTTTAGTCCGTCAGGACTCTACACCCACAGAGCCGATAAGGTACCAGTTCAGTTACCAGAAGGCAAGGCAAAATACTGTTACGTGATGGGCAACCATGATGGCACACCGATCGAAGTACCAGAAAGTAAGGGAGGAGATTATTACGTGTTCACCAATCGCGTACCAGATCAAAGCAATAGAGAAGATTATTACGTGCTCTGTTATCCAGTGGATATGATCCAATTCTTCTCGGTGGTACTGTCCAAGAGCCCTGTCAGCGACGATGGCCCCGTAGAGGTGTACGGATACATTGCGGTTCGTGACGAGATCGATGGCATGCTCAACTACATTGTGAATTACAGCAGGGACGATCCGGTCGTGGTGCGGCAGGGCTCGCCGATCGCAATGACTGGTCCCAAAAGAGGCATCGAAGCGGACTACATGGTTCTGATCGAGTTCGACATGAGGATCAAGAACGGGGCGAGGGGGGAGGATGATCAGCAGCTGATCGATGGTGCCATATCAAGCTACCATCGCAGCGCATGGAAGCCTATTAGGCATCGGATCGTTGGCGATTGTGGCGGAGCGGTCGACATGTCGTTCGCAGCCATGGACAAGGCCCTGGAGGCCACGATAGAAGTTGTTGTTACATCAGAAGTGCAGAGTGGGTTGAGCCTGTCTCTAAGCTCATTTCTTCTTGATGCTCTGCATGACTATGAAGAAATCCAGCTTTTTCATGGTGTTGTTCACCAATCAGGGCCTCTCAGAAGGTTTGTTGTTGCTGTATCCTTTCTTACTACGATGATTTTGGAGTTCAAGGTTGGTAATGGTGTGGAACGCCCTGTCAGTCGACAGGTGAAGTTTGAAGCTAATAAGATTGATGGATGTGCCAGTCAGCTGATAAAGCTGAATAACCTGGCTTCTATCTCGGTGAAGGTGACTTGGTCCACTATTTGACTGCTCAGTGTGCTTCGAGTGTTTGGCCTTGTTTAGATCGCCAACTTTCACCAACTTTCTAGTCACATCAAGTTACATCTTTCCTTACAGACACGCTTACCAATGCACTATTTATATCTCCAAATTTCTCCAACTTTGCATTGTTTAGTCTTGGGCTAGATGGATCTGTAATTCGTTACATACTGTTTCATTGTTTATTTGCATTGTTTAATTTTTTTTACTCCGTGCCGTGTGCTATATTTATCTGTCTTACAAAGTCCACTTATGTGTGCACTGGCTTAAATCTCAATACCTAGTGTCACAATTAGGGCCTTGAATCTTGCACCTTTTGTTACTGTATGTGATGCCCATTTTGTTCCTGTGTTGGTTCCGACGGCGTTGACATAATGACATGCCGGCGACGTCGGTCACTATTGAGTCGGTGACTATTTATTGATGATGGCAGATGAGGGCACTCCTCTCTGATGATCTCCAAATTTGCCAAGAAAGCTACTCTTAGCATCTCCAGCAGTCTCTTAATATATGTTTCCCAATAACATGTTATTGGGATGTCTCAATACTCATTTGATGGATTAAGGAGAGGTATTTTTTAGTCTCTCAGTAATCTCATCTCAATAGCAACTATCATATTGGGAGAGACTAAATTCTCATCAAATAAAGGGATGATTTGTCCCTAAGCCATGTCCCTTGGTCTACCATCTCTATAAGTCATGTCCAAGTCTAAACCACTACTCGCTCCGTCCCAAAATAGATGTCATTCTCGCTTCTCAAGAAAAACAACATCTTTCAACATTAACCAATTATATATAAAATAATATTAATATTTATAATACATCATTAGTATCATTAGATAGATATTTGAATCTAGTTTTTTAACAAATTTATTAGAGATATAAATATTGCATATATTTTTCTACAAATCGAGTCAAAGTTGAGAAAGTAACACGTGCACGCATCCCATAACGTCATCTATTATGGGGCGGAGGGAGTACGTAAAAGATTCGAAATTTCAATGAGGATGACTTGTCAGGAGGCAGAGTAAACATTTTCACGAGAAAATCACTGCAGGTTCCTCTCAAAAAATGAAAAACACTCAGGGAAAGGGGTAGTAAAGCATATAGGCACCATATTTTTTTAGATTAAGGAAAAATCCGGTCTTGAACAAGTGCTTGTCTACGATCACAATATCACACCATACAAGAGTACTTAGACTCCAAGCCTCAAAATGAGGAACGCAAAAACAAGAAAGAAAGAGACTAATAAAGAAAGCTAAAGACCAAATGTGAAAACAAAGACTAGGTTTCGATCTTCTTCCACGTCTTGCTTAGTTGCTTCCATCCGGTAGTCTCCTCTCAGCAATAATCCTTCACTCCTCAAGTCCACTTCGAGAGTAGAGTTGACAAGTCCATAGCAACGCTCCCAAGGATGATATTGAAGGAATCCAGCTTTTTCATGGCTCTATTCACCAGTCAGGGCCTCTCAGAAGGTTTGTGGTTGCTGTGTCCTTTCTTGATCTGACGCTTTTGGAGTTCAAGGTAGGTGACGGTGTGGAACGTCCTGGACAGGTAATGTTTGAAGCTAATAAGCTGGTTGGATGTTCCAGTCGACAGATAAAGCTTAAGCTGGCTTCTATCTCGGTGAAGGTGACTTGGTCCACTATTTGACTGCCTCGTGTGTTTCAAGTGTTTAGCTGCGTTGTTTAATCTTGGCAAGATGGATATGTACTTCATTACATACTGTTTTGTGCTGAACCTGAGCGCTTTTTAGCCTGAATGAGTGATACAGAATGCCTCTGCGACGTGAGAGTTTTTAAGCTCTGTTTATGTGCAGCACAGCACCCAGTCATTACTTTTCAGAGGGACTTCCTCTGTGCGCTGTATTGATCTATCTCATCACTATCTAAAAGTCCATTTATGTGTGCTGCCTGGGGGACAATAAGCAAAGAGAAAAAAACACGTGTCCAAGTCTAGTGACCACTGTGATTTGGTTTGACGAACACGGTAAAATGTTGGAAATTCGAATCAGGATGAATTGTCAGGAGACAGAGTAAACATTTTCCTAAGAAATTAAGGGCAGGTTCTTCTAAAAAAAAGGAAGGAAGAAATTTTGGAGGTGTAGTAAGCCGTCACGTCCACACACATATACAGGAGGTACGCTGTACGCAACACAGTTGGGTTGTCGCAGACTCGCAGTTGTGCTCGTTTTCGGATTTGGGCCGCGAGCTAATGTGACCGAGCAGCCCAGAAGTGGGTACCGCACCGCGCGCGCGCACTGGCGGGCAGCTGGAGGCTGGAGCTACGCGCACGGCTACCTATTCCGCCTCATTTAGTCCCACCTCGGGGAACGACAGGAGCGCAGCACACCTTAAATACTCGGCTCCAACTACAATCCTCGCCGAGCTCAGCAGCGCGAGCTTGTAACCCGAGCGGGGGCGTTAAGGTGGTGTGGACGCTGGTGCATGGCTGCGGGCCTGGGCCAGTTGCACTATTGCTGGGCCCGCCCGTTCCAAGTTGGTAGTGGGTCGCTGGGGCTTGTGCGTAAGCTTTGCCTCACGATCCATAATGCGGCAGGCACAGCGTGAGGCTGGCTTCACAGAGCAGCGACCACTGCCCGCTTCCAACGGTGGAAGGATAACGGGCTGCTGTGCTTCCGGGCCCACCAGGGTCTCGCAGCCTCTCCAGCGGACCACCATCTTCCATCTTTTTATTTTTTCTTTCTCTCTTCATTTATTCTTTATGCCCTTTTTTATTTTTAAAAATTCTTTCTGTGGCCGCGACTCGAGACCATTTTTAATGTTTTGTTGAGAAATCCAAAAGAAACATCTTGGCTCTGTTAATTCACTACGGCCTTATCAGCTTTTTCTTCATTGAATTGTGTTCTTTTCCTGTCACTACTGCTTCATTGGTAAGGTCATTCTTTTCAAAGACTGTTAAGAGATGACATCAGATTTTAAGAGATGACGTTAAGAGAATCAGTATTTTCCAACGAAAATTGCTCTCTCCACTTCGTATTTTCCAAAGATTTTTTTTCGCTTCGTATTTCCAACAAAATTTGTTTTTTGTTCAACTATATGCCATGGTGAATCCTTATACTGAACCCATGGGGCATTCAATGCATTGCAATATCGCTGCGAGATTTCAATTGAAACCATCTGTTGACGTGCTGGAGCAAGATTTTAATGAGGCCAATCATGAATACAACCTGCCAATCCTCTACTATGCACAACACACTGAATTTTGTTGACAATAGTTCGATCTTATGGCAAGGGCCAAGGGAATAACGCTAGGGAAAGCTGATGCCAAGCATTGATAACTTCAATGTTCAGACGAGAAGTGGGCTGTCCAGCTAGCAACACAATCACAAACAGATGTTTTCAAGCCGACAGATTATGTATTTTATAGTACAATATGACACAGAAAGTTTTCATAAGTCCACTGACCCCACATGGTAATGCCAACTCACGCTTTGAGCGTAACAGTATTTACGAATCGACCAAATAGAGAAGCAGTCCACTTGACACTGGGTAATTGCGGCTCGACAAGATGGCATGAATTGCATCTGCGAAAGAGCTCCGCCAACATTAGAATACAGAACAAGGTAAGTTCAATATATCGAAAAGTATAAACCTGGAGCATTTCGCATTATAAGAGCAAGAATACTGACGATGTTCAAGCTTCATTAGTTTAGCACAAATATAAGTTAGGACATTTGCTGAGCATTTATTACCGTAAATATACCAGAGTAAGCTTTGAAATTTGCAAGTCTGGATCACACAATATCTGAGTAACAGCTACATGAAAGCTATGTGTAACATTTGAGGGAACACTGCTTATATCATGCCAACATGTGGATTAACTGTATCAGCAGCACGGTGGAACTAGTTTCGTGCTAACCTTAATTTTGCAAAATAAACTGCTTACAGCCAAGACAAATCAATCTCTTTCACACATGACACTATCAAATGCCAGTTCTCTACTTGTCTACTATCAAATCCAGCAACTTATTACTTTGGATATATCATTGACAAGCATCCTGAGTTCCTGACACTATAAGGTGAAGCACACGGATTTTTTTGGGGATATGGATCAGCTGACGAAACCTAAATCTGCATAAGATAGTATGCCTAATGGGAAAAAACAACTCATACATAAAACATTAATCAAGCAAGCAATCAAGTATACGACATCTCTATCTAACTTTATCTCTCAAAATCACTTGTGCATATGCAACGTCTGAAGGAAACCCCCATTATGGAAATCATACAGACAAGAGCACCATCAATAAATTAACATAGACATTATACTGGACCACAAGATGAGCAGGTTTCAAACAGCTCGAGAAGCATCATGCTACGGTTTACATAATATTTGTCAACCACAATGAGGCTTTATACGGTACTAGCAACATATGGAACAGCCAACTAGGATGTGAAGAACACTAAAAACTACATGTGGTAGGTTACTAAGACAAATGGAATTTGTAACCAGGAACAATCGTAAATGTGCAGGGTCCTCACAGTGACACAGTAAAATATTCCGGTAACAAGTGTTTTACTGTTTTTTAGCAACATAACCCACAAGCTCAAAATTAATCAGAACTATTGTCACATGAAAGCCACTTTCCCAAGATACTAACTTGGTAAACTTCCATATGTGATATTACCAGATTTAGACTGCAAGAACTTACCAACCATTTAACCTCCATGATAGAGGTTTCAGGGAGGACTAAGCAGCTTTAGACATCTACAGACTAAATAACATTAGCTGTAACAACTATATGGTTATTTTAAATGCAAAAAAGGCACCCCCACCATGGGTATAGATATTGGTTGTGAAAAATGAGGAGCTGATACATCATTATTTGCCATGTCTATTTGCCCTAATGAGCAACTGAAAAGCTTTGATAGTGGATACATAAGCACCGGCCACCTTCACTTGCAATCGGGCACAATGTTACCGCAGCAAAACATACATCAAGTGCGTGCGTGCGTGCGTGCTAGGATCAATCAATCATCATTACCTGAAAAGGCCCTCAGCCGCGGGCCTTGAGCTCTGCAAGGCGGCGAGAGAGGTCGTCCTCGTCGACCTTCTCCTTGTCCTTGGCAGCAGGGATGGCGTGCGCGGCGGCCTGCGGCAAGCCGACGGAGACCTCAAGGCCATAGTCGTCGGCGACCTGCTGCATGAGGCTGTTGACCTCGGTCTCGGGCGTGGAGAGCGAGGTGGACCCGGCCATGGCGCCCTCCATGAACTCAGCCTGGACCTCCATGTTAACAAACTGGCGCTCAAAGTTGTCCATGGTCTCGGACATCTTCTGGAGGTTCCCGGTGGCGAGCGCGGAGTCGAGCGACTTGACGATGGACTGCATGGACTTGCCGATGACCTGCATCTTGGCCTGCGTGTCGAGGCGCGCGACGACGGCGTCGAGGCGGGAGGCGAGGCGGAGGTAGTTCATGTGCTCGGTGCGCTTGCGGATGGCGTTCTCGGCGTAGATGCGGGCGCCGTCCATGTTGCCCTTCTCGATCGCCTTCTTCACCTTGAGCTTCTGCTCCTTCTCCTCCTTCTCGCACTTGCGCGCCTGCCGCTGCAGCGACTTGGAGGTGAACTTGAGGTCGAAGATCTGGTTCATCAGCTTCTCCGGGTTCCCCATGGCCGCCGGTGAGCGGGGGTCGATACGGCTGGGCTGGATCTGGGATTCGGCAAGGTTTTGGGGGAGGATTGGGAGGGGATTGAGGTGGGGAATCGCCGAATGGAGTAGGGTTCGCGGCGGCGGAGAGGGGAACGAATGGGGATTTTGTTGAGGCGATCGGGTTTGGGGGTTCGATTCGAGGAAGAGACGACCACGCGGTTCCGGGGCGACACGGTTAAGCAACCGCTGCCGTTTGCCGTCGGGTGGAGCCCGTGCGGTGGCTGCGTGTGGGGTCGTCGTGTGGCGACCGTGTCCTGGCCGTGGATACCAGTCACGCCGTCTAGGCGTGCCGTTCGGCTGCGTATCCCCCCGTCCATGCTACACGCGCATTGTGAATTTTCATAGCTGAATTTGCATGCTAATGAGACGATGAACTACTAATAAATTGGTGAAAATTTCGATATCATCAGCTTGCTAGTTTAAATTAGAATTAAGTAGAAACTATCTGTGAGAACTTTTGTTTTCTTTGTATTTTCCTAGTACAAAGGTGAAAGAGGCCGATAATTCTTCCGTACTCAAAGTTATCATACATACAGCTATATCAAATAAGATCTCAACCCATTGTGACGTGACCACATCATGACAAACAAGCCATTGTTTTATCATAGTAATAATTAGCACTTTATAATTCCAGCATTTATCACAACACAAACAAGAGTACTTATTTGTTAGATGGGACTTACTAGCGCCCGGATGTCCTATGTCGGTATGTCCGGGGCTAGCGTCGGACGCTGGTTCCGCAAGGGCATGCATCGGACTGCTTTCAAAAAAAGATCCACCGCAACATGATACTCATGTTGCATGCAACATTTAAACCAAATTAGATTGAAATACGAACCACAATATCTCCACATCAACTGGTTGCAACATTAGCCACAATGGTTGCAACGTCATAAAACATCGACTGAAACTTAAAAAAAAAACATGGTTGAAACATCTTATATAAACAAAATAATCCAAAATCCTCGTTGCAACATCATGAGATCAATTTGAACACTACAACATTGAAACATTTGAACACCGCAACATTCTTCAAGTGGAAGCCGTCGCTAAAACATCACAAGATTACTACTTCAATATCGCGAAAAAACAATTGCAACATGCGTGAAGCATCTACCGGATCGAGCTCTTCCTCATCGAATCGGCCGCCATGGCTGCCGCCTGCTCCTCCTCCGCGACTGCTTCCCATCGCCATGGACGATACCTGGAGCTCCCGTGGGTGGCCTAACGCGCCACCGCCTCGACGCTCCCATGGCCGCCCTCGCGTAGCACCGCCCATGCAGTGAAAACGTGCTTATAACCAATTTACAAAATCTACTAAAAAATTTAAAAATTAACTTAAATTTCAAGATAATTGTATGTATAGTAGGACAGTGTATATTTACCAATGATGATCTTCATCTTTACTGTCAGGATGAAATGAACGTATGTGTTGCCATTTGCAACTGTATAGTAGGTTTAAATATTTTGTAACTAAACGACTTTTGATAAAGGCTGTGTCTTCAGAAATGATTGCTCTTGCTATGGCTACTACAAGTATATTTGTAAATATGGTTCGGGACATATCTCGATGAATACACTATCCCTATCTATAGAAAGTAGGACCGGTTATGTGTTACCTTGTAAATATGAATCTAATCAGCTCCAAAACTATTTCTACATTAGCGTGATAAATAATACTTAGGCTAAACAGCGTACAATGAGTTTCTTTTTTGGATGAGTATATTCTCTCCGCCCACTTTAAGCCATTTAGACGATTTAACTTTTTTTTTCAATTTAAGTGCTTATTATCCCCAAGATACTAACATTGCAGCTTGTATGAGCATGTACTTTTCTCTCTAGAACGTGCAATTTAATGTGATGTTTTTGTTCTCGTACACTCCAGAGTGTAAACGTGGCAAAAGAAATACTTTTATGTGTATTTTTAAATTATGTGGCAAAAATACATTTATGTGTATTTTTAAATTATACACCCTGCAAAGATTATTTTGTTTTGCTGGCCTTTTATATTATTTTGCATCAATACTTGTTTTATAACTGAACGGATGGATTATGTATTAAATGGTGTATGTATTAATCGAAGACGAAAAGAATACTACTCCATCTGTATATACATTTTTTGAATCCACGTTCACTCGAATAGAATCGAGTACAGACCCGAGCAGCCGTGCCTAAACCGAGCACAAATTGTGGTCGGACTCGACCCGTCGGACGGCTTTGGCGTCTCTCGGCAAATTCGGCGGCATCGCTGGACCTTCTTGCTCACCAAGAAGCCCAACTCGGCCTCCATCATAAGCCCACTACCGTCGCTACTACCTTGCTGCTCCTCCGCTCGTCTCCTCGACGCCGACGCATCCGTCCGAACCCTCCTCCGCGACCTCGCCGCAGCTCCGGCCATGTCGGTGAGTACCCGGACCCCTCACTCTCCCCGCGCCTTCGTACCCTCTCCCCGGATCTCGAATCGCTGACTGGTTCGGACCCCGCCCCTCGCAGATCTTCGAGTACAACGGGTCCGCCGTGGTGGCGATGGTGGGGAAGAACTGCTTCGCGATCGCCAGCGACCGGCGGCTGGGCGTGCAGCTGCAGACCATCGCCACCGACTTCCAGCGGGTGTTCAAGATCCACGACAAGCTCTACATCGGCCTCTCGGGGCTCGGCACCGACGCCCAGACGCTGTGAGTCGCAGTTGCCGCAATTTTCCCCCCACTGGTTGTTGTTTTCGGTTCGGTGGCTTAGGGTTTTGGGTTCCTGTGCAGGTACCAGCGCCTCGTGTTTAGGCACAAGCTGTATCAGCTGCGGGAGGAGAGGGACATGAAGCCCGAGACCTTCGCTAGCCTCGTCTCTGCGATCCTCTACGAGAAGAGGTGAGGATTTTACTAGCACAATTTTGCTTATTGCCCTGCCAGATCGTTGATTTTGCGTTTCAAAACAAAAGAAAGATTGTTGATTTTGTTAGATGCAAATACTGGATATGTTGGCTATTTGTATAGGATATATAGCTTGGTGTTCGTTGAGGGTTTGGTCATAGGAAGCTAGTACCATTGGAGACAAGTATATTGATGTTTTCGTGTTGATATGTGTATTACTGTATTGGGGGGAATGGAGGAATGAAGCTTTGTTGCTCCCACGTATTTGTGTATAAAGATTTATGCTAGTGCTTGTGTATTTCACGGTTGTCTTTGTGCTGAATGTGTTTTCGGTGAACTGGACTACAACAGTGTTGTCACCATTAGTTGTTTCATATACATCCCGAAATAAATACTTTTTCTCTGTGCAAAAGATGTATTTGGGGATGCAGAGCTTTGGTGCTAGATGTATATGTATTTAAAGAAATTGTTTTGTGTTTTACCATTCCAATAAGGGAGTACTCCAGATATGCTTTATGTGCCTGTTATAGTCAAAGCTATGAGATATCTATTTTTCTGTTAGCTATGATGCTATCCATAATTAGCTGAACGTAAACCAACCTCATAGAAGATTTTGAAGAAGCCTTGTTACTACTAGAATGGTATCGTACAAAGAAACTCTTCCTCAAGGAGGAAGATGAAACTAAATTATTGTCTGGCGAGCTGGATGGGGGTATGCCCGTATGCATGAAATTTCTGATTGATAAGCGTGTTATCAAACCTTTTTAATTTGTATTGCTCAGAAATTAGCTTCTGTGTTCCAACACTGATACACACATCAATATTTATCTAACTTTTGTCGTGCCTCGTAAAATTTTCAGATTCGGTCCATATTTCTGCCAGCCTGTCATTGCTGGACTTGGAGAGGACAACAAGCCATTTATTTGCACCATGGACTGCATTGGTGCAAAGTAGGTATCTGTTGATGTTGTTTTTTAATAAGTGATTGTTTTATTTTCTGCTTGGAATTATTGCATTCTATGGTACTAGTGAAGTCATTTTTTACTGGTGCCTCGTACCACTAGCCATGAAAGTTTTTGTGGAAATGCCACTGGTTTGTAGAAGTTGTCCTTAAAATGCCGTGGCTGGTAGTTGTCTTGAAAATGCATACTTAAGTTCTTGTTCACCGGGGAACATATTTCACCTCATGTTATTTAGCAAAAAATTGCTCCTCATCTGCTAAGATGTATTTTGTGAACACTCATTGTTGTTCGTTTGATTCTCACTTGACGCACATGGACCCAACACTCACAACCTGTATCTGGTCAGCAAATCCATGCTTGGTCACACTTTTATGACAAAACAAGTTTATTGATAGTCTTGCCCCTTACACCATATATACTCACTTTGGTTCCAAATGATGGTCTCCATTATGACACTTTGACTTGCAGTAACTATTTAAATAGATAAAGTATCCTATGAAAGTGTTTTCAACGATCTATCTAGTATCATCACGCATGTGTTATCAAATCTAGGTAACTTTTTATTGATGGTCCAAATTCAAGAACTTTGACCAACTAGAATCCTAAAAGGATCTATAGTTGAATTGGATGTAACATGCTTGATGAAAAATTGTTTGTCCACCAAATCTGATAACTCTTATCATCTCCCCTATTATGCCTCTTTGTCAGTGCTGTGTTTTGGTTAACTGATCTAACTATCTAAGGTGTATCTTCCTGGTCGCACAGGGAACTGGCCAAGGATTTTGTTGTTTCTGGGACAGCATCAGAATCTTTGTATGGTGCTTGTGAATCCATGTACAAGCCAAACATGGTATGCTCTTTGATACACTTTATTAACCTGTTTTCTTGTGATGAAGGCATGGCAGATGACATATTTCACTTTTGTTTTGGGTCTGCCAATTTGTACAAAGTTTTTTTTGGGCTGTATTGTTACTGTAGTTTGTTCTGTTCTTATTTTGAGCAAAGCCGAATGACATAAATCTGTTACTTTTCATGACATAGGAACCTGAAGAACTCTTCGAGACCGTATCCCAAGCTCTGATGTCATCAGTAGATCGTGACTGCCTTAGTGGGTGGGGAGGCTATGTTCTGATTGTGTAAGTTTACTGGAAACGAACTTCCTGTTACCGGCTTATGCATTAGAAACTAGCTTGTCTGTTTAGTGATATGCACCAGTTTTAAAAGTTAGTACCTAGGCATTTTTCACACCTAGAGCATTTTAGGACTCAGTTTATATGTGATAGTGAGAGAAAAAAGGTGGAAGATGATGAATTATGGTAGTAGAAGTCATGTTTGTCTTGCAATGCTAAACTCGTTGTTTTTAATAACATAATCTCTAGCCATCAAGAAAAGAAATACAATCGCCTGACTGCCTGAATCACTATACATCATATGGTTTTGCTCAATCACGTAGAATAGGATGCTTAGAATCCTACCGCGAACATAACACTATCTCATTCTGCCACTTCATTTACTTGATTTATGAATCTTCCACCTCCTTACTAGTTGCTTTTTGGTGCAGGACACCGACCGAAGTAAGAGAACATGTGGTGAAGGGCAGGATGGACTAAATCACCACACTAGAATTCTTGGCTGCTTTCCAATGCTTTGATGCCATCATGTTGCCTTGGGTCTGACAGCAGTATATCCATGTTGTGTTTGGATTCTGAAGTAACATTGTATCATACATTCTCTGATGGAACATTTGTTTTTTTTACCGCTCAGTCTTTGTTTGGAATACTGGTCAACTAATATTCTAGCTGGAGGAATATACTCCTGGTTGATATCAGCAGAGTACGCCGACTGTACGGTTGTCACGAAGGGTAACACAGGATGGTTCAGATTGGCGTATGCCTCCACATCATTTCATGTTCTCTGAAGGTGCATACGTGATGCAGAAGCATTTCCTTTGGGAGACACGTGCCATCTTCTTACTCAAATATACTTGTACAGTAGTAAATACAAATGCAACTTATTTCTTGTGCTTGGTAGACAATCAGACAAGGACACATTCTTCGGGAATTCGTTCCAGCAAGTGTCAGCGATATGATAATAAATTCCTAACAGGCGATTATACTAGAAGAGTAGAAGTGTGATGTGATAATAAATTCCTAACAGGCGATCGCAAGCAGATCAATCCGACTGAAATCGTGGCCCGAGAGATCCAGATCTGATGTGATAATAAATTCCTAACAGGCGATCGCAAGCAGATCAATCCGACTGAAATCGTGGCCCGAGAGATCCAGATCCAACCGAGCGAGAGCCAAACCGCACCGCTCTCCAAAGCGATCGACCGCTCCCGTCCAGCCGGCCGGCCCAGCTCCCACCACCAACGCCACACGGCGGCGGTGGAACCAAGCCGTCCGTGGGCGGACGCTGCCTTGCCTGGCGTTGACAGTTAGACGCGACCGCGGGAGCGACCGCCCCCGTCCGTCCGCCACCGCGTCCGTCTCAGGGGCAACTGGGCAAGGCTCAGCTCCCTCCTCCCTCTCGCCTCCTCGTCTCGTCTCCTTGCAGCGCTAGTTACTGGGAAACTCAGAAATCGTCGGCGCGACGCCTCGGCAGATTCGTCCGCCCCCGATCCCACCACCACCGCCGCCGCCGCTTCCGCCGTTCTCCTCAGGCGACGTCGGGCGGCGGCGATGGCGACGTCGTCGGCGGCCGCGGGGGCGCGGAAGAAGAAGGCCCCCAGCCCCCCGAAGCATCGCCACGACGGCACCTCGCCGCTGCCGCTCGGCATGGACTGGAGCCCTCCCCCGAAGAGATGGGTAAGCCGCCCCACCACGATCCCCGCCCCCGCTCGCATCTCCTTTGTTCTCAACCCCGCCACGCACGTCTCGATCCGGTTCCCGCTCTGATCTCGGAGGCAGATGCGGGTCCCGCCGGCTGCGCTACTGAGGGGCCGGCGATCCTACTTCCGGGCTAGATTTGGCGCTGCTTTACTCGATCGGATGTAGGTGTGTTCGCTGTACTAGGGGGTTACCGATCGTCCGATTGGGCAGGCGATTCCGGGTTGTATTTTGCTGCAGCTGCGTAGCGCGTACTAGTATGTTGCTACATGCGTCCAGGTATTAAATGGTGGGTTGGGATCTGTAGTAAAATTCGCCAAGTAGAGCACTGCATGATTGCTGATTCAACAGCTTAGAGCTTCCTGTCCATTAGGGTTTTGGATTTCTAATGTTTTACTTGCAAAGAGTGGAATATGGGCTTGACGCATTAGCTGATAGAGTGTGGGATTGGATGAGTCAATTTCAAGTCTGTTTACCCTTTACTGGGGTTTTGGATTATGTTTTTGTTGTAAGGAATGGGTTGGTGTGCTTTTGCTGAGAGTGGGATTGGAAAATTCAGATGTGTTCCAGCTTCAAAAGATTGGTTGCCTTTTTAGTCAGTAGCAGTCTCTTGTGGTGTCTGAGCGGAAGGGTCTTTAGGTTTGCTTACTAGGAATATAGGTGGCAGTTGTAATTTAGCTTGTTGATTTTTTTGTATCCTTTCAGCGTTATTTGCATGATTTAAATTTATACCTATGCTGCTTCAGTTATCAATATTTCTAGTTAGTATGATCCCTTTAACATGCATTTGCCTGGAAAATTTCTGTATGCTCTGAAATTATCTATTGGTTGTTGCTTCTCATGGGCTTGGTGCCTATTGACTGCATACAGGAGGGAAGGAACACTATATGGCCACATAACCCTCAAACAGGCTGGAGTTACTGTGTCATGGTACCTTCTTGGATCACTCAAACACCTGAAGCTGGTGTGACTGCTGACAGTTTTTTGAAATCCGTCGTTGTAAGTGCTGTTTATCTTGTATGCATCTTGTTTCTCCCATCTTATCAATGCATGCCATAAATGACTTGAATAAATTCAATTTAGTTGCATTTCCATATGCCCAATTGGAAAATGCTGTGTTTCAGGGATTGCCCTCGATGAACAACAAAATAAGATAGGAATGTGTGGTGAAACTTTAATGAACCTATTGAAAATGGAGAAAAGAAAGTATTCAGCATTTATGAACCCATGAACTGAAATCTTAATGTGTTATATCAACCCCAGTCCCTCTCAAAAAAAGTGTTATATCAACTATATTTTGGAACTTCACTGTGTTTCTAACGAGTATCTGTTCTGTTTTTGTGTCATGTGATTAGTTGCAATAAACATTAAAAGAACATCTTATCATTTGTTTATCACAGAAATCTTGACTTGATTTATCTAAACTTGGCCATTCTTGTTTTTATGTATCTCTCTTTAATACCCATAAAGGACAGTTTTACAGGATACATGTCGGTATACAATCTCCGGAAGGCTTGAGCTCTAGTCATGGAATTCTCAGAAGGTTTAGCGACTTTCTGAAGTTATCTTCTGATGTAAGTTGAGGCAATTGCTGCCATGTTGTTTCAATATTTCAATTGTTGCCATTTGTCAAGATCTTAAACTTGTGATATATCATTATTCCTGTAAGGCTGTAACTCAAACTGTCTTCTCACACTATCTGACGATATCATTATGCTTACAAATAATAGCTATGTCTATGTAACTGTTTATTGTTCTATGGGTTCAAATATTGCATAAAGAAATAGTGCATTGAGACAAGTCTTGAATAGTTGGGGCTTTTGACAAAAAGATCTGCTCCTTTTGAAAAAAGGAACAATCCTGTTTTAGCCCAACTAATGTGACGAGCAAACCAACAGTAAGTTTTAGTATGCAATCAGCATGAAGTAATCCATTGTGTACCTCTAAGTAACCAATTTTATCAATATGACTTGAATTTACGCTGGCAAGCTAATCAAGTAAGTTTTAGAAATGCAGTCAGTTTGTAAGAATCAGTGTATAGTTAAACTTAACTAGTATGTTGATAATGCCTTGAATATGCGCTGCACAAACTTACTGATGCTGCTAATTGTTGCTACATTACCTGTTGCTGTGCATTACATAAATATGAAGTGGTTTATGTTAAAGCACTCTGGGTCACATTGTTAACCTCAGAATAATGAACTATTCATTGTTTTGATGTTGACATGTCAGGTCATTTCCTATGATTTTTTTTTAATGGAGAACCTTGTCTTATGTTATGCAACTGGATGATTTCCTGAATATGATATGCCAAATTGCCAATGACACTCTGCTTTTCCATATTTGAATCTTTATATATCATTCTGTAATCATGTGCTGTCTTTCAAGTTAGTATTTCTTTCTCCTACTAAAATTCTCCCATTCTACAGCTTAAGAGTGCGTTTCCCAAAAAGGATTTTCCATCGGCTCCTCCAAAGCATGCTTTCTTGAGAATAAATTCAAGCAGGTTGCTTCTTGAAGAGGTAAGAGGCATACTCAGTACACATGTTAATGTTTCCCATGTCACCTTTGATGCTTTATGTTAAGCACTTCACTATTCCCTATTCTTCGTATACTGTGTGCTCAAACTGCTCTGGTTGCAGAGAAGGCATGCATTGGAGGAGTGGATGCAAAAGTTACTTTCTGACATTGACTTATCAAGAAGTGCTCCTGTTGCTGCTTTTCTTGAACTCGAAGCTGCCGCCCGTTCATGTATGTGCTCTTTGCTGTATATTTTTCCCTAACTGTAAATTATTTGTTGTCAATTGTGCACATTGAACATATTAACGGAGACTAATTATATTATTGTCTGGAATTTAGATTTCCAAGATCGGAATGGGCGACCTTCTGAAGCAGGCTCTTCTGCAAAAAGTAGCAGCGGCTCTTCTCCACATGCTGATGGATCTGCTTCTGATTCTCTTGCTGAGTCCAATCAAATAAATCAAGCACTTAATCGTGGTAGCAGTCTGACTGGGGCAACTGGCAATGGTGTGCTGGGAGAATCTATCTTAGATCAGTCTGATGAGCATGTTAGTAGCGTCTCAAATCACAGGAAAGGGAACCTTGTCTTTTTGGAACATGATGGTAGAAATGGTTCGGTAGCGTCTTACAGGGGAGTTGTTTCTGAAGAGGATCATGATTCTAATCCTGGCCATGCTCGGAAGGACTCTGCTGAAAGTATTGGGAGTGATTTGAGCTCTTTAAGAGGAAGTGAGTTATCTGTTCCAGGGGCTAGCAGCTCCCTATGGGATGGTCCTGTGGATGGACATATCAGTCAAACAGAGCATCTTACTGGTTTAGATATGCAGCTTTTGTATGATGTGGATGCACAAGTCATCCTTCCAAATGATCAAAAACAGAAGTTATCTAGACTTATGATCACCATCCAACGAAGAATAGGGACAGCAAGAACAGATATGGAGGATCTCATAGCACGACTAAATCAGGAAACAGCTGTCAAAGATTATCTTACTACAAAGGTATTGCTTTTCATATTATTCACTACTGTATGATTTTTAGCATCTAGCTCCACTTAGTGTTACAGGTTCATGCTTAAAAAACAAAATGTGGTTTCAGTTTCCATGTTGATTTCTAAGATTGTATGCTTTTCCAAATTACTATGTTTTGTTATTTTTTGTGCTTTCTTAATTGCATTCAATGGATTTGTGTGTATCAACCACTGAGGATTCTAGGCACTCTGTTATTTATGATTTCTGATGTAGGTTAAAGATTTGGAGGTTGAATTGGAAGCCACAAAGCAAAAAGGCAGGGAGACACTACAACAAGCTATCCTGGCTGAAAGAGAGAGGATTACCCAGATGCAATGGGATATGGATGAACTCCGCAGGAAGTACTCTGAGATGGAGTCAAACCTGAAGATCGAACAAGTCAGTTTTTCTCTGTTATTCCTGTTGCCTAGTTATTTTGTTAGCCATACGAAGGTACTGATTTTCTCGTGCTATAATGTGCAGAATGATAAAACTCGTGTGGAGACAGAGAAAACATCTGCTAGTGGTGAAAATGAAACATTACTTCAAGAATTAGAAATGAAACAAAAAGAAGTTGAGAGTTTGAAACAGCATCTTGGAGAAGTAGAGGCGAAGTCTAAAGCAGATATAAAGGTTCTTGTCAAAGAGGTCAAGTCTCTTAGAAACTCCCAAAAAGAGATGAAGAAAGTGCTGAATCAGTATCTTGAGGAGAAGACTGATCTAGAGGTATAGTGATACCTAATTGCTAAAATGATAACTCTGATTATTGAACATAGTTGTAGCATAGCTATTTTGGTGGGTTTGTAACAATATTTGTTTGCTATTACTGACATGGACAGCATGTTCAAATAGTGCCTTGCTGGACCAATGTGTCTAACTAGCTGTCCTTCTTTTCACTTATGTCCGCTGCATGCCCTGCCCTGTGCTTAAAATCCTATATGTTAAACTTGGTTTCATAGAATATCATAGAAAATTATGCATGCTAGCTGATAAGATGCTCTAGCATTAAAGAATGTGTTTATCTTTATCAATGAACACATTGAGGTTTTCTTTTTAAACATCTTCATGTATTTCGGTTTTGCCAAACTTGGATGGGTTGATTTATCAAAGCTAGGAAGAGCATTAAGGCTGTGATTGTTCTTAGTATTAACAAATGCAAGAACACTTTGTTTTACTTTGTTATCTCCATGCAATTCCTCTTGTCAAAACTTGGATGAATAAAGCTTGATCTATCTAAAAGGATTTCTGCTTGTATAGGCCTGATTTTTTGGAATTCAAATTTAATGCTGCTTCTTTATTTACGTATTTTTTAATGCATGCTAACATCTTCAAATCAATTGATCATTATGGTTTTATTTTGTTTTCCTTAAATACAAGCTTCTGTGCGATTGCATTTCTATCATTTCAAATTTGGTACATTAATTGTTTTGACCAGTTTTAATTGTACCTTTTTTTTTGTTCCAGAGAGTTATTAATAAAGAGAAGCAGCGGTCAACACGTATGAGGTTATCCCGAGAAAAAATTCTTCATGAGTGCAGACTGCTGCGTGAGCGTCTACAAGAGTGTAGTGCTAAATTTTTAGCAGAAGAACAAGACAACTTTACTATTGATCCATCATCCTTGCCTGATGCACTAGATCTTCTAGCAACATCAGATAATAGAATACGCCTACTCGTTGCAGAGGTAAATTTTAAATGTTATGGTAGACTAATGTCTTATCTACCTGCTTGATTAAATTTTAATTTATATTATTAAAGAGCAGCCAAAGATATGTTTTATTTCTTCAACATAGAAAAACAATATTTTAGTCCTATGATAGTAGAATGTTATGCAAAGATCAGAATTGTGATATATATTTTCCTAACACAGCAACATGGAGAGTCTTGTTTTTATTTCTATTGGGAGTATATCACTGATATATTCCCTAATCCCTACTATATCATTTAGAAGACCCTGTCTCTCTCTGGAGCTGGAGCAGTCTTGTGAAATAGCTGGGTTTCTTTTCTTTTCCAAGCTATTCTTTCCCCCCTTTTTAACATGTGAGAGGGCTGCATATCATTATATTAAGAACAAGAAAAAACCTTCAAATTCTTTTGAAAATGAAACTAAGCGTGCTATTCTAAATCGAACTAAAGTCAAACTTTCTGCCAGTTGACCGTGTGAAAGAAATAGATCCAATTGACGGTCACAGAACCACAGAACGCCCATTCCGGGACGAGTTGGAAGAGGAATTCCAAAATATTATACGGAATAGACTCATCGGACCGCAATACTATATTCTCACCATACAATGAGCTTGAAAGTACTCGCCTTTTGAAGCTAAGCAGTTTTCAGTGTTTTAAAACTGGGTGCATCTAGGTGAAGCTGGATAACATCTGAGCTTTAAAATTTTAAGGTGAATCACAAGTTCACCACATCTAGTTAACAAGGGCATGCACTCTAAATTAGTAACTCATGTTTGGAATTTCGTAACAATGGCTTCTTCATAGAAACAGCAGCAGAAGCTAGTTCATGGGTTCTGAGTTTGAGCACATATAATATTTTTTGCTATGATTGTCGCACTGAATCCTCAAGTTGTTTGATTTAAGGTGTCTAATTTTATTCACTTTGGAAAACAAATTTCATGGGGTCTATAATCAACGCCACGTTCTATTCATTCCACCACCCGTAAATGTGTGTACCAGTACTAAATGATCTATGCTCTACATTGATCCTGCAGGCTCAACTTCTAGCACGAGATGATGAACAAGGCTCTTCTGATGACGGCGACAATTCTGATAGTAGATCCTCATTAACTATGAGCAGCGAAGAGGCAAATGTTACTGATGAAGATACAACGAAAATGCTGTCTGATCTGCTTATTGATAATGCACAACTGAGGATGCGTCTCAATGGTGTCATCCGCAACGCTGTAAATACCGCCGTGAAGCCGGAGAAAGAAGGTATTGGCGAAGTTCTCCCTAAGAAGACAGTACTTAACTGGTTGTTAGACAGATGAGAAAGCATCAATGTATATTCTTGTGAATTAGATCCTCAAAAACTTGTGCGGCTTGATCAAGTTGTAGTGATGAGCATTCCTATAGTGCCAGAGCAGCCTCAGGATAAACTTTCTCTCCACGCGAGGGAGCCTGAAGCGCGTCTTGCTGTTGTACGATTGTTTTATTGCATGGAAATCACGGAGAAATAGCATATTTAGGAGGCTTGTCACGTCGCATTGGTGTTGCGAAGTAAGCTTGCTGAGCTATGAAGAAAGCTCGCAACATGGTTGAGACTGATGGAGAGCACAATGATCCCCAATTTTTGCATCATATATGTAATTAAAAGCTGGTGATGTCTGTATGTACAAAAGCCAATATGTTTATGGTTGTCAGCAGGTGAATCCGCACCAGGACTATACACAGTGAAATCACTCTAGACCAATCTTCTCACGTGGACTGCTCCAGTGTCAATTCCATATTTTGGTTTCAAGCAGTATGTATCATTTCCGGATTCCTGTGAAAATTGATCTGTTTCGTGTGTTTGGTATCTGCTTGATTTCTTTTAATAAAGTAATTGCGTCCAAACGGGACCGAAAATCCTTTATGCAGTATCGCCATCGGTGGCCAAACAGATCGTGGTCGCTACCAGGAAAGATACAAAGTGTGTGTTCAGATTGGCGTAAAAAACACTGTATCTGAAGAAAACACTGTAGCATTGGGAAGCATTGTATCTGAAGAAAACACTGTAGCACTGGGAAAAGCATGTTTTGTGAGAGAAGTGAGAGAAGTGAATAGTGAAGCATGTTTTGTGAGAGAAGTGAATAGTGAAAAGTTAAAATAAATAGTGTCTAAACAGGGCCAAACAAGTTCTTCAGCATCTTATCTATGGTCCCTCGACCAAATCATGCATAGAAGAGATCACAGCTGCTACACGTCTTGATGAGACAAATGCCCAGATCTGTTGGCAAGGGAGGAGGCACTTTCTACAAGACCATAGAATTCTCCAAGACCATTTTTACAGATCACAGTATTTTGAGTTTTGAAAACTTTGTGCGAACAGATCACAGTTTGGTTTTCCAGAACAGTTATCGCCACGGCAGAGAACGAAAAGCACGCGAGCGGGGCCGTCGGTAACACGGCAAAGGTGCATTGCCCTGCCCCACATGTCGGCCACACACCACGCGACAAAGCTGGTGCCGTGTGGACGCGCTCACGTTTCCACCGCCCAAAAAGAACGCGCAGATGATCGCACGCAGCGAGGTGAAGCCCAACGGAAATACTAAAACATTACGATTTTTAGGGTTTTTATTTTATTCGTTTTGAAATGTAAAGAAATGGACGCAAGGGGGCGGGGGAGACAACGAGATAAATACCCTAGCGACGGCGAGAACGAAGGCGTCACGAACCCAACCAACCCAACCCATCAGCCCACCAGGACCCAGACCAATCAAGGCGAGGCGACTCCGACGTCCGACGCGGCGGCGACCAGGGGAGCGAGCGAGAGAGAGAGCCCGTGGATCGCCGGGGGAAGAGGGGAGAAAGCTTGCGCCGGATGTCCCGCGACGGCGGGGACTAGGGCGACGGCGGCGGCGGGGACCGGCGGCTGCGGCGGCGCGACGAAGCGGCGGCGCGGGAGGGCGGCGGCACCATGTCTGCGGTAGTCTGTGGCAAGAGGTCCTCCTCAATCTTCGCCGACGAGCTCCTCCCGCCTTCCCCACCCTCACCTCACCACCACCACCACCCTGCGGCCAAGAGGGCCCGCCGCTCCCCGCCGCACCGCGGCCGCCGGGAGGCGCTCCTGCTCCAGCTGGCCTCCTTCTTCCCTGACATGGATCCCCAGGTCTGCTTCCTTGCGCCGTCCAAGCTCCATCTTTTACTTTCCCCATGATTTTTTTAGGTCGTAGATGACGAGATGCGGTTTTGGTCTCCATGATCTGGTGTTGACCATTTCGGTTTCGATGCTGGTAAATTTGTGACCCCTAGCGATTTTATCATGCGCTGACGAGCATTTGGGGTGTGGAATCTGAGATCATGGTGGCTGGATGCTGAAATGGACCTCCTTTTGGTGGATTAATATCTTGTACTTCCAAACTTTGATATGAAACTACGAGATGATAGCCTGAAAAGCTTCTGTTAATCTGTTTCATGTGCTATCGTTGATTTATATGCTTATTACATGCTTGTTCAGATGCTTATGGTACTGTGAAAATAGAAATACAATTCTAGAATAGCCTGCAGCTTCTGCATTCGATGGCTTTGGACATGATTGCACAGAAACATCATTTGTTAATATGTTTTCATCAGTTGATATCCTCTGTGCTATCTTCATAGTCCTAATCGGCTAAGGGAAGGTCTATGAACATACAGATTAGCCATAGTTAATGTCTCCCCGATTTAAGTTGTACAAATTGTCTTGTAGCTGCTACAAACATGCGATGTCCCCAGCACACGAATTGAATTTCCTGGACCTACATAGGCACAGATTTATCCTCCTTGATCCTGATGGATTGAATTATGTGCAGTATGAGCTAGGTCTTATTTATACTATCCCTGTTAATATTGTACTATATGTGCATCAAAGCTTACAATGGCTGTTTGAAATGGTTGTAGGTGCTTGAAAAAGCTCTGGAAGCATCTGGAGATGACTTGGATTCTGCAATAAAGAGTTTGAATGAGCTGCGCTTGGAGTCTACTGGTTTCAAATCCGAAAATGGTCAGCCTACTTTAATTCAGCCATCTGTTGAAGGTTAATTTTCTATCAAAGACTGCCCTTTTGCTTTGATTGACGTTTCAACAATCGGACCTCATCTATTTAGTACTTGTTATAGTTTCCAGATAAATGGCTTGATGGAAGTTTGCTTTTGACAGTCTCATTCAAATTTGTTCATTAGTATTATTCAGAGCCCTATTATTTCACTATGTCAGGTTTCCTTGATTTGTCAATTCATAAACTTGTTACCATTATATTCTATGGCATGAGGCATCATTCATTGTCTCAAGCTCATGCTTGGATCATAATTTATAATACACAGAATTGCATCATTCATCATACTGCTTTATCTATGGTTTTACTATTAACTTTACCTTGACATGGCATCAAGCTGTGACTTGTGAGCTCTTGCACTGTGGTTAGTGGTTAATATAATGTTGTATAACCTAGAATGGTATTACTGCCACAGCAAATGATAGTTGTATAACAACTTATTTCTTAACCGATTTCATTAATCTCTGAAAAGCAACCCTGGTTTTCCAGATTGTTTTACTGACAGTTGCAACAAATTTCATTATTGACAGATATTCCTAATGGTGGAGTGGATGCTGCTACAGAACATCCACCTGTCGTAGATAATTATCAGACAAATAATAATGGATCTGAATGGGTTGAGCTATTTGTCAGAGAGATGACTAATGCTTCTGACATAGATGATGCACGGGCTCGTGCGTCCAGAGCTTTGGAGGCTCTGGAGAAGTCCATTGTAGAGCGTGCAGGAGCTGAAGCTTCGCAAAACCTGCATAAGGTACATATGCGCTAGTATAGATTACCTGCGACATTTGACTGTTTGTTTAGACATCTTGATGAGTTATGAAGGCATGCTCAGTAACAATACTTGCTCATTTCCTCGGCATATAGGAAAACATGATGCTCAAGGAGCAATTGACAGTCGTCCTGCGAGAGAATGCCGTCCTGAAGCGTGCGGTTGCCATTCAGCATGAGCGCCAAAAGGAATTTGATGAGAGGTCTCATGAAGTCCAAAGTTTGAAGCAACTTGTTTTGCAGTACCAGGAACAAGTGAGGACTCTAGAGGTAATAGTTCTAGTCCTTTCTTCGACTACGTTTCTTCTGTGACATATCAATTGATGAACCTTCTGGGTTTTTGTTAATTCATTGCAGATAAACAACTATGCCCTCACCATGCACCTCAAGCAGGCTCAGCAGAACTCCTCCATACCTGGACGTTTCAATCCTGATGTCTTCTAAGCATAGCTGCAGGATGATCCCCATCATATTAATTATCTATGAAGATGTCTTATTTTACCAACTGCCCCTGGAAATGGGGGCGTGTGACCTGTGGATTCACAGTTTCATGGGTCCAAAATTTTCATGGTACAATATTATTTTAAATGTGCTGTTTTCATGCATAGGCTATCCAATATGTGATGTTTTTCCGATGTGGTCTATGTTTAACTTTATCCATGAGGTAGCTTATTCAGGAACGTGAAAGAAATATCGTCTCATGGTATTGCTATTATAGATGAAACGATCATATCAAGTTCAAATGAAATGCCATCTTTAAGTTCGTACGCCCAGATCCCGATCTCAGTCTCACTCTGGAATTTTAGGATTTAATTCGTATTTATTTTGAACTCTACCTAGTTGAACATGTATTAAGTTGGGTCAAACGAGCCACTGCCCCTACTTTGCTAGACTTGCCTGTTTGTCCTCTCTACAGGCTATTGTTCCCTTGCTTCTCTGATTTGAAAAAGAGAGTGCAAATATGCATATCAAACTAGGGATGGCCTCATGGCCACTGTCCTTACAGTATACTCATAAAAGGAGTACACCCACAGTTCACATTTACCTTCACACCTTGATTTTGATGTGTAGAATACACCTTCCATTGATGCTCGATATATCTTTTTCATTGACAAAGGTAGTCTCCCTAGGATCCAATGGATGGACCGAGTATTGAATACTCTCCAAAGCTATCACTTTAGCTATTAACAAGTTTCTTTTTAATATACATGTTTATTCAGTAATTCAAATCGATAAAAATGCTTATAATACTTCAACAATCAACATCACTATATTTGGTGACTAACAAGCATAAATTTAAAAACATTTAAAAAGAGAAAAATACATTATATTCTAGTTTTTTTTAAAAAAAATCTATTTCTTGATAACCATTTACTCCAATAAGGCAATGGCCACCCGAGGACAATATTGTGCATCTTTTGACAACTCATATGATCCTCTGTAAACGCAATACGCAATGTATATGTACAAGGGTGCTACAATCCTTTGTATTATCAATCAGAAATGTTTACTGTATAGAAGATAGAGGAGGCTATTGAAATTAACCTCAACAAATCTGATCCAAAACTTGTACGCCAATCACAATCGTCACATTAGAATGCCAGATATTATAATTATGTGTTAAATTACATGTCCTGCTTTAGCGAATATATATCCTTACATTGACATCCAAATCGTGCATGGCGAACAACATAAATCACCTTATATTTTAGTTTTTGAAGTATGATGTACTCCCTCCGTCCCAAAATAAGTGTAGTTCTCATTTCCCAAGGAGTCAAATGTTTCTAACTTTGACCAAGTATATATAAACAAATATTAATATTTATAATACATAAGTAGCATCATTAAATAGATTGTTAAATCTATTTTTATAATAAAGTATTCAAAGATGCAAATGCTACTTATATGTTTTACAAATGCAGTCAAACTTAATAAAATTTGACCGGCACGCATATCATAGCTACTCTTATTTTGGAACTGAGGGAGTAGCTTACAGTGGCACACACGGTGTAAAATGGTGGACAACATGAATACCTTGATATTTCAGTTTTAGAATTATGATGTAGCTTCGAGTGACACACGCACGGTTGCATGTAAGCACAGGTCCCTCTTTCGGCGAACAGTGACACCCATCTCCTCTGCCATGTCCAGCTCACTGGGTGCAACTCCTGGTGGCAGGTGCCAATCGAAGTGGAAGAGAAGCGCTGCAAGAACAAGCTCTACATTTGCCAATGCAAACGCTATGCCTGGGCATATCCTCCGGCCAGCTCCAAAGGGAGTGTAGTGGAAGTCGGTACCCATGAAATCAGTCGCTCCCTCTTCGAACCGCTCGGGCTTGAAAACCTCAGGTTCGTCCCAGTATTTCGGATCCCTACAGATTGCCCATGCGTTCACGAGGACAATGGTGCCCTTTAGCACATCGTACCCGAGGATCTTCTAGGGAGGAGGAGAGGTCCTGGTATGTGCAATCGTAACGTTTCCTTGACAATGAGCTTTAGATATGGTAAATTTACCAAGTCATCCTCTGTCACCCTTGACTTATCTTGTAATACACAATTTAATTCATCTTTCGCCCTCTGCATCACGTTTGGGTTCCTCATGAGCTCGGCCATCGCCCACTGAATAGTAGTAGATGTTGCTTCATTTCCACCAATGAACAAGTCATGCATGATATATTAAGGTTATTATATGTCGAGGAAATTACACTTTCAAAATAATTGTTATTAAAATAGCCAACGCTACAGAGCAGATTGCTTATATGATTATTAAAAGTTGTATGAAGCTAGCGCGCGCGCGCACACACATATATATATAGTCAGAATTCTACGCTGTAAAAGATCTTTGTGAGTAATTTGTACTCCTAAAATCCTAGTGATTTTTTTTCTTTTAATCAACATGTCAGTAATGTTTAGATTTCGACAGTGAATGTGCAAAATAATTTAATATGGTCAATTACTAAGATAGTCTTATACTACAATCGTTCTAGAATATAGCAACTTTTAGGTTCAATTACTAAGCGTAGTTATATTCTGAAATGGAGGGAGCGTAAACTGCTTACAACAATGATGGCTTTGATATCTCCCACGTGGAGCGAGCAACCGAGGCCACCTTCCACATGGATCCTCAAAAGAACATCAATCAAGTCCTCGCCTTCCTCTGCGTCAGTGGCAGCGCTCGGCCCCGATCTGCGCTCCCTGTGTCTGTGTTGCTCAATGGCGTAGTCCACCAGCTCAAACAGCTTCCGCTGCACAGCTTGCGCTATCCGCACCGTGCCATCAATGGCGGCCACAAGCCTCGACGACGGGAACAGATCACCCATATTAAACCCAGCACCAATCTTGAGCGCGTGGGTGATCGTCTCCAGAAGCTCCTCCCGACGCTCGAACCTCTCGCCCATCATGGCGCGCAGCGCCGAGTCGGAGACGGAGGCGGCAACCCTCGCCGTGACGTTCACGAGCTCGCCGCCGGGTGGGCACGCGGCAGCGGCGATGCCGGCGACGAGGCGGGTGGCCTCGTCCTCGCGGGCGGCGCGGAAGGACCTCACCCTCCTCGCGCTGAGGAGCTCCATGGCCGAGAGCTTGCGGAGCTCCCGCCACCGCTCGCCGTAGGGCGAGAAGGCGATGCCCAGACCGCCGGCGGCCGTCGCCCTCACGGTGGCGCTCATCGGCCGCGTCGCCATGGCGACGTCGTGCGTCCTCATCACCTCCCCGGCGGCGGCGGCGGACGAGACCACCACCGCGTCAAGCTCGCCGAGCCGGAGGTACATGACCGGCGCGTTGCAACGGCGCGCGAGGCCGGCGAGTGCGCGGTGGATTAGTGGGGTTTTGGCAAGGTGGTGGAGGTGGCCAATGACCGGCAGCCGCCATGGCCCTGGGGGAAGCCTCGGCTTATGATCGCGCATCGTCGTCCGGAGTTTGAGGGATGCAAGCAATAAGGGGATCACAATAACAAGGACTCGTGCCAGGAAGTACAAGTTGCATGAGAGGTCGTCCATGGCGCGCGTCTTCACTGTTGACAGGAGTTCGTGATTTGTGTGGATGTGGAGCTACAAAAGCAGCCGGGTAATTTATAGATGCTCGAACTGAAGCACCCGGCTTGTTTCTGGTGGCTGGTCAACGTACTTATGCGTATGCACTTCCTCCCAGGATTTTGATGGTGTACATATCCAAATAGTCTTATGGTGTACATGCATTTAATTAAAATTTGATGCTGTACATTGCGTATACATGAACATGTGTACGTGTACTTCCTCTCAGGAAGTCAGGATTCAATAGGAGGAAAATTATTTCAGGCCTCATTTAGGAGAACTCAGAAATTTTGGGCTTAGCAGCCTAAGTGTTTTGCTGAAATTTTTGTCTAAATTTGAGGTAGGCGAAGGAAATGAATGGGGCTGAGTTTGATAGGTTAGCATTTACACAAGGGGTATTGTGTCGGCTTGCTTGTATGGGTTTTGAGCCAGAGCAATAATTTTTTTTTTGAACAACATGAAGATGATGTGTCTATTATATTAATTATAAGGGGAAGAGCCTAAATGAGCTAAAAACGAAATTTTAAATTGAGACTAATCCTATACACTTGTTTCCATCGACGTTGGATCCTACATATAGACAACGAGTTTCTTAAGTCAAACTTTTTTCAACATTATTCAAGAAGCTTATCGATTTTATGAAGACATGCCCTCTATCTTTTCTTTCTAACGTAGCAATCCCATTGGTGTGGTATAGAGTTTCAAAGCTTAAAAGTACGTTTTCTGATAATCTTGCACTCTTTTTAATACTTATGCCATTTGGTCAACATGAACAGTCCTAGCTACAGTAGTTGCATGCACTCGACAACATGAAAGAAATTTCAATGGTACCAGGCTACCAGTAGTTTAGGTGCAATACCTACTCAAGTGCACAGATTTTTTCCAAAACCTAGAGCACGCAAGTATCGATGTACCTGTATAACACTATAACTTAAACTTTAGCAAGAACTTGTGTATAATGTGAAATAAACACAATAAATTAGTATGTGAATAGAAGCGGATTGCTGGTTAAATTAAAGTGAACACCTACACTACAATTTATTGCCTCATTTCTCATTTTATTTTCCTTGCATGAGTGTTTCTTATTCAACCTCCATTCTTGATTATGTGTAGATGGTTGCACGCTATAAACATCAACGATCTTTTTAGAATTTCTTTCATATACATTTAGGTATGATACCGTACTGTGTGGAGAGATGATAGCATATGAGTTTCTCATATTGTACCACTGTACTGATTACCGAAGAAAGCTCGGTGCTATTAATATTAGTTCATTTTAGACATTGTCCACAAATATTATCTAACAATGGTTAGCTTTTTTTTTTGAGCGAGGGAATCTAACAATGGTTAGCTTGTTGGAGCATATCTCTTGGTGGTCTAAGTGGCCTTGGGCTAACTGATTTATTTATGTCTCCAACTATGGTAATCCCAAATAATCTTAAACAATTCATTTATTAAATCCCAAGCATATCTAAACAATTCATGAAATTCCATTGTTTTTAATTTCACAACAACAAACGGTCTCCAGTGCACATATTTGACTTTTAACTTTTGTAGGCATTTATCATATTCAGTTATTAAAATATGATATTTTATAAACCTATAAAAATCTAGCTGGTTGTTAATTTTGTTAAAAAAATTGTCCCAAAACGAAGGAGTAGCTCAAAACGCTTTCCCATCGATCACCGATGATATTTTTTTTTTTAAAAAAAAGGCCTTTGTACATGTCTTTGCGAAGTTTTGGGTAGGCCCGGAGAAAAATGTAAACTGGATGTGAAGTCTTGCGAAGGGCAGCAACAATGATTGCGGCCAAAATGACATTTAAGAGCAGTAGCAAAGTAGATTAAGACCAGGAGTAATAGCAACTTAACTTGCACTAGAGAATGAAGGAGCCTACTCTGTTTCAAATTATTAGTCATTCTAGGTTTTTACTAGATTCATTAAATAGGTTATGGACAAGTATATATTTATATTTATAGATGATAATATAAACGTAGACACTCAAAATGATATCTAGGAGACTAATAATTTGGAATGGAGGGACCAGAAGTGAATTGGTGCCGTGGAACTATGGCCTCGTGGAAAGGGACGAGATTCGGCAACCACATCCAACTAAAGTAGAAATTGGCAGGAAGTGGCTCGGCAACAGCTGCAACTGTTGGTCTATGCATCTAAAACTTAATGGGCCGAATCAGCAGCACGCCCACTGACTCAAGTCCAGCTCAGGCGGCCCACAAGACAACATCAAACCTGGACCGTTTTCCCACGTAATCGGACGACTAATCACAATTATCGCATAATCAGACAACTAGCTACTGATCAGTACTAAAACTTTACTCGACGCTCCTTGATCCTTATGCCATTCCCAACCCAATGACTAGGATGGTGTCCATAGAATTAAATGAGCTGCCACTTAGGATAAAAGAAGATGTGGCAAAGAAATAAATGAGGAAAGAGGAGGAAACTGGGTCTTGCATGAGACATGGTTTCTACACAACATCCAAGACATAATGAGAGATGGGTAGCTTTAAATTTAAGTATTAGTTAGTGGTGTTTGCATTGAAAGAGTAGTGTCTAGTGCTAGTTTCTTGGACACTGTAAGAATGACGTACCAAGGGAGCCGACTAGCTATAGCTAGGTGGCACATTTACTCAGCAGCGTCCAGCGTGTGCAAAACTGCATCACAGACAAGCTGTCAACAGCAGTCAGCAGCCCGGAGGAACTCGCGGAGACGAGGAGTCAAGAAACCCACCTCGAGCGGACTGAGATCTGAGACGCGACGAGACCACATCATGGGAAGGAAGCTCAAGCATTTCCCCATCCTCCTCCTCCTCCTCCTCTCGTGCTACCTTGCGGCGGCGGCAAGGATCCGATCCCCCTCCGACGCCGGCGCCATCGCGGACCTCGCTCGGTCCCTCTCGAGGCCGCCCTCCACCTGGACCGCCGCCGGCGGCGGCGACGTTTGCTCCTTCAAGGGCATCACTTGCTCCGACGTCGGCCGGGTCACCGCCATCGACCTTGCCGGGGAAGGTCTGGCCGGAACCCTACCCTCCTCCCTCTCCAACCTCACCAATCTCGTGTCCCTCCAGCTCCATGGCAACGCCCTCACCGGCGCCATCCCTCCGCTCCGCCTCTCCTCCCTCACCGACCTCTCCCTCGAGGGGAATTCCTTCACCTCCCTCCCCGTCGATTTCCCCCGCGGGACGCCGGCCCTGCGGAGCCTCACCATGGACAACCTCCCCTTGCCGCCATGGCCGTTCCCCGCCGCCATCTTCGAGTGCCCTTACCTCCGCACCTTCTCGGCCTCCAACACCAGCCTCACCGGCGCGTTCCCGGCGGCGGGGATCGTCTCGAACCTCAAGTCGATCGCGACGCTGCGCCTGGCGCACAACAACCTCACCGGAGTGATACCGGAGGTTCTGGGCCAGATTGTGAGCCTCGGAGAAATCTCCCTCTCCTACAACCACTTCCAGGGCCCCGTCCCCGTGTTCCACATCTCCGTGGCCGTCGACGACATGGTCGCCGGCAATGGATTCTGCTTGGACAAGCCAGGGCAGCCATGTGATTCTCAGGTGAGCGCGTTGCTGGAGGTGGCTGGGGGATTTGGTTACCCGGTTAATCTTTCAAGATCATGGACGGGGAACGACCCTTGCAATGGCTGGGTGGGCGTGGAATGCGACATCTCAGAGGTAGCCATTCTTGGTCTCACGAGCTACAACTTGTCGGGGATAATATCGCCGGCCATTGCTGACTTGACAGGGCTTACGACACTTAACCTTGCTAACAACCATCTCACCGGCGAGATACCTGATGGACTCGCCGGATTGCCGAAGCTTACCCTTGTTGATGTCAGGAATAATCGGCTCACTGGCAAGCTGCCCAAGTTTAAGGAATCAGTTGATGTGTTAGTAGATGGGAATGACCCGAGTTTGAGGAGTCAACATGGACAGGGTAGTCTCACTGGTGGCTCTTCATCATCAAAGTCGTCGAGCGCAGGAACTATACTTGGCATTGTCTTAGGTGTGCTTGTTTTCTGTAAGGACAATTAGTAGTTAGCGTCTGTAAAATCTCTTGTTTGTGTTCTCCTTGCGATGGCTGGAAGGGCAATTAGTACCCTTTCAAGGTCATGGACGGGGAACTATTCGACATGTAACCCTTTTGCGACAACTGGCCTATCAACATGATAAACAATCAGGGTTTAGAATACAACATACCTTCCTTTAGTCACATGATAAGTCATATCTTCAATGCATTTTCACGTGTTGTGCCGTTCAAGCAATGCGCGCGGCTGGCATATTTACTAATCAGAATGTGTTCAACTGAAATGCTCTCGCTAAGATAGAGATGATGTACCAGTGCCACAGTTTGTCACATTTAGTAACTTCTATTATTTTTATGCACTTGAAAAATGCAATTGTTGTGATTTTAATGAGTTATCGGCAACTGATTTGTCACATTTAGTAACTACTATTATTTTTTTCTTGCTTCTGCCTTAGGTCTTCGATATGATTGTGTTGGAGAATGAATTAGGAACCTTCATTACAAATTTTGGCTATTGTTTCCTCCCTTGCACTATCAAATGTCAAATGGTTTTATATAGTTCAAAAGATTTGAGTTGCAGAATTGCCTCAGCAAGGTATATACATACTCCTGCTTATGGCATATGACTAAACCAACAACTTAATTCATTATGAACTTTGATCTAATTATGTAATAGACATGAGTCTCTTTAGATACTGATTTAAATTCCTGCAATAATGGTCACTATTAGCCTGCACCAAACAGTATAGCTGTGTCATTGCACCTTTTGCATTAATAGTTTTTTTAATTACAATTTTGTGTCACCACTACGTTAGCAACCTATACCTATCATACTGCAAAAACACATAGTGCATAGGCAATTTTTTTAATTGTTGATTGTTTGAAACATGTTTCTTTCCATTGTTTGGTATTGGGAGCCTGACATTAGCCTATTATGACAATAGTTTCGATCCTTGCTTCTTTGATTGAGTTCCATTAAATATGTATATTTAAAGTTTATCTGTGCATTTTTTTAATTCATCAAAATCAATCTATGATCGTAGTTTCGCTTGGATAAATTCAGACAGTTATTTTTTTAATTGTGTGATAAATTTCAAGAATATGTGAAGGTTCGTATAGTCAGTTTAATTAATTTTTTTTGATATGGCAATATTTTGCTCAATAAATATAATGCTATGTTGCTGGCTAGAGGTAATAAAGCTTCCACTTTGAGAGAGACTAAGAGATGATTCTCTCCTTTTTCCTCCAACGAAAACACTGATTTATGCCTGTATGAGGACATTATATTTTGTAGTAGTATTTTTTTTTGTTAGACCATGGCCAATTATTGGCATTTATCCATCTGCTACATGTGCTGGGGAAACGAGTCAAATCCATCTGCTGACTTTTGATTTTATCACGTAAAAAAATGACGTTTCAATGTTGGGAACTGGCACGCCCACTGTGGCATGTAGCCACAGATCGCTCTTCCTCCTCGCCGTGATCCCGAGCCCTTCGTCCATGTCCAGCTCCTCCGGCGCCGCACCTCCAGGGAGCTCCCAATCAAAGTGAAACAGAAGGCTAGCGAGCCCGAGCTCCATGACGGCAAGCCCGAGCGCAATGCCAGGACACATCCTCCGTCCCGCACCGAACGGCACGAACTCGAAGTCGTTGCCCCTGAAGTCCACGTCGACACCCTCGAACCTCTCCGGCCGGAACTCCTCGGCGTCGGCGCCCCAGCTGGCAGCGTCCCGTCCGATCGCCCACGCGTTGACCAGCACCATGGCGCCCTTTGGGACGTCGAATCCGAGCACGCCGCGCGTCTCTTGCTGGCTCTCGCGCGGGAGGAGCAGCGGCACCGCAGCGTGAAGACGCAGCGTCTCCTTCAGGACCAGCTTCAGGTACCGGAGCTCCGGCAGAGCTTCCTCCTCGACATGGCTCCGGCCGGCGAGCTCGCGGCGCACCTCCGCCTGTGCCTTGCGCATCGCCGCCGGGTTCCGCATCAGCTCCGCCATCGCCCACTGTAGCGTCGTCGCCGTCGTCTCGCTCCCCGCACCGAACAGATCCTTGAAAAATACAATCTTGTCAATTTCGTCAAGTGTCGAACACATAGCGTGCATGGACATAGTTTATTTATTCGAAGACATCGGTGAATTCTTACGATGATCACAGCGCGGATGGTGGCCATGTCGAGGGGAATCTGCAGGTCCCCATCCTTCTGGATGGAGCACGTCGAGGAGGTCTTCTTCCTCGTTGCCGGCTCCGGCTGCTCTCCTCTTCCGGTGCTCCTCGATGACGCCATCCATGAGCTTCGTCATCTCGCGGTGGTGCGCCCGCGCGCGCCGCGCCGCGCCGCTGAACGCGGGGGCGAGCCTCGACGACGGGAACACGTCGGCGAGGCTGAACCCGGCGGCGACCTTGACGCCCTCGTCGAGCTTCTCTAAGAACGCGTCGCGGTCCCTGATCCTGTCCCCCACCACGGCGCGCACCACCGCGTCCGTGACGTACGTGGCGAGGAGGGCGCTCACGTTCACCGCGGGCTTCGTCTTCGTCGTCTCCGACGACGGCGACACCGACGCGGCGGCGGCGATGGATGCGACGAGGTTGGCTGCCTCGGATTCGCGGCCGCGGCGGAGGGATTTGACGCGGCGAGCGCTGAGGAGCTCGGCGACGCAGAGCTTCCGCAGGTGGCGCCACCGCTCACCGTGGGGCGCGAACGCGACGCCGACGCCGTCGCGGGTGAGCTCGCGGATGGTGGCGGTCCGTGGCCGCGACGCGAACGCGGCGTCGTGGGTCCTCATGACCTCCCTCGCCGCGGCCGGAGACACGACGGGGAGCTCGCCGAGGCGGAGCAGCATGAGGGGGCCGTGCCGACGGGCGAGGTCACGCATGGCGCGGTGTGGGAGCGCGCCCACGAGGTGGTGTAGGCTGCCGATCACCGGTAGTCGCCATGGGCCGGGAGGTGGGTTCTTGCCGTGGTTGTTGTTGCGTCGCCGGAGCTTGATGACGAGGAGAGGTAGGAGAAAGATCAGGGCTAAGAAGATGTAGTGGTTGGAGGATTGGAGTTCTTGGTCCGTGAGTGCTGTTGCATCTGATCTCTGCTTGTTTCTCAAGGTGATTGGATCGAGTAGTACTGTACTCTTCGAGGTTAAGTGCAGTGCCACGACTCACGTTGGCAAAACAATATTATTCTGAGCTGAAATGCCGTGTGGACCGACATTTTTCTAGGGCAGAAGGTGAATGGCGAGCGAAATATAGTACGAGGGATTTCTGATCAGATCTAGAAGCAATGTGGTAGATGAGACAGAGCAACGTTGAATAAAAATACACATTGTTTATTGTGAGATGATCCTGAAAGATCCTCAATCTCCTTATATAAAAGCATCCTGAATGATCCTGAAAGATCCTCGATTTTCTCAGTGAGGACCTTGGCAGATAACAATCTGGCAATGTTTACTTCAAAAGATTTTTTCAACTTTTCTATTCATCCCTCTCAGAAAACACGCTTCCCAGAAAAGTTTCCCTTCAATTCTCTTCAACTTTCCTATTCATCACTCTCACAAAACACGCTTCCCAGAAAAAAGATCTTTTCACCCCAATCCAACTAAACACAGCCTCTGAATTCATTACAATAATAATTTAGGACAAAATGGTTTACATGTTTTTTTTCCATTCACTCAATGTTTTCTAATTTATAGATAGACCAACTATACTCCTTTTTTTTACCAACTATACTCCCTGCGCTACCATATGAAACATGTCCTTGTGTATTCAGGTACACGCTTGACACATAATGTTCGCAGGACAACAGCAGTATGATGATTACAGGTCTTCTTCAACAACAGTATTGCTTAGAAGACGTCTGGATTGCGATAACTGTAGGTGTTGCTGCATTGGTTCACTTGCTGAAGATGAAAAGACAAGGTATAGTTCTTCTCCTGGATAGTACAGATGAGAGATTGTTAGCAGAGAATTAATGAAACTTAAGCATTATTATAGCTTATTGTTCACAAAACCGACCTCTAATGCCTTTATTTGCTTTTGATACTTCTCGAGGATCTGGTTGAATTGAGACCGCTCCTGCACCATCTCTTGATACTCCTTAAGCCGATTGTGCTGTATGAGGAATGCTCGCTTCAGAACGCCATTCTGGTGAAGCAGGCCTCCCAGCATCTGCTTCACTATCTTGTGCTCCTGGATTGACAACACTAGTTCAGGTAAGCTTGGAAGTATGGACAAGTCAGGTTCAGAATTAAGCAACATTCAACTTGAGATAATACCTTCTGCACTTTGTGCTTTTCATTTGGGTTAATCTGGGCAGCAGATTTTTCCCACAGTTTGAGTATCTTGATGGCACGATTTCTGGCGTCAACCAAATCTGAAGCAGAGGACATCTCCTTTACAATAAGCTCTGCCCATTCAGAGCCATTGGTGGGAATAGTTGCCACTGGCTGATTAACTGCAATAGGCATTGATGAGTAGATTAGTTTTAACACTCTGGTGGCATTTAAATAAGTAAGAATGTTGATTTTCCTAACTGTGATGAATCTAATGGTTGCATGATAAATTTAACATTCTTTGGGGTTAAATATATTCAGGTGTTGCATTTGCATACCTTCAGAAAGAAGGGCATCGTTTACCCCGTTGTCAGATGCGGCGTAGGTTACGGAAGAAGCAGATTCCATGCTTCTATCTGCCAGATAATCTTTGTATGTTCTGATTGCAGCATCCATGACATTTCCTGACGCTTGCAAATGTTGTTGAAGAATCTATAAATTCAGGAAAAAAAGACATTAGGCGCACATGTCCTAGTAATTTCCAGTTAGCACCGTAAAGATAAACAAGACATGGCTGGAGTCACTCATGGATACCAAGTGGTTCAGGATACGCTTGGGTTGCTGTATGTCTTTCAGCTAGTATTAAAGATCTCACGCTAACTGCAGCACACACAAAATCATTGTCACTGGCTTCCCCCTCTTGCCTATCGCCATGTGCTCGATGTCTGTTTGTGGTTTTGTCGTGGTTGATTAGTATACTGATAAACAAACAATCCACGTATCAAACATTATCTATTTTATTTCTAGTTAATTGATACTTGAATAAAAATCGATACCACAGTCCCCGCTACTTTGCTCGTTGGGCTCTTCAAAGCTCAAGCTCAATTTTGTACTGTGTTGGTAAACCCTTTTGGATCGATTTATCAAATTGGGATACTCTTGATCGTTTTGGCCGAATATATAGAATTTTTTTTCCATCATCATATATAGTGTGGATATTTAAAAAAAAACTGACTTTATATCGAATAAAATATACACTTCGACTTCCACTTGCTACAACTTTAGTAAAAATAAAACTAGTGTATGGAATATGAACGTTATTGCAGCGATTAAGTTCGTTATGTTTAGAAGAAGTTTTTGCAGAAGAAGAGAACAAGCGAAGCAGAGCACGAGCCAGATGCAAAATTAGCATCGACTGACGCTTACGTTGACGTACCTGTGGATCGGCGCCAGGGAAGACGAGCTGGAGCGAGGTGACCGGATCGACCTCCAGCGGGAAGGTGAGGCCGAAGTCGGCGGCGACGGCCGACGGCGCGCACCGGCGGCCGCGCTTGGACAGGAGCGGCAGGTCGAAGGGGTCGCCGATGAGGGCTTCCGTCCCGCGCTTCCGGCTTGCCACAAGGGTCGGCCCCATTGATGAGAGGGGGAAAGTAGAGGGGGAGGTAGGGTTCCGGCCGCACGAGCAGGCGGCGGTCGCCGTGAGCTCGGGGGATTCGTGTGGATTGAAGCGGAAGTAGAAGAGAGGCAGGACTGTGTGGGTTCTGCGTCGCGGGGGGCCGATGCCGATGATATGTATATATCGGGCGGGCGGCGGTTAGGTTAGGTCGGCGAAGCCTTGGAGGACACGGCCGGGTTACCGTGTGATGCGACACCGACTCGATCGCGACCGTCCCCCAATGTGTGTGTTTACCTTACCTGGTCCGGTGGTCCCAGCTCGGCCTTTGCACGGCAAAATTGGATTTGTCCGCCCGTATATCTCAAAATGTCGGAGGCCGTTCGAAGTGCATGACACAACATATGCAACTTGCAAAAGTTTTGTGGATAATGAAAGTTCGCGCCAAAAAAAAATATAGAATATTACTTAAACATTCCATTAATATTATTTTTGTCTAAATAATTAACATAAACTCCCCCCAAATAGACGGGTCCAGTGTTTCGTGTCCTTTTTAAAAATATGGTAATGTGCGTGGCTTCTCTTATTCAAGTTGGACTCTATACGCTTGTCTCTTATCCACCATTGCGCCTTCATGTTCCCTTTAAAAAGTTCGTTTGAGGGCATCTCTAATCGGCCCCCTAAATTTCAGCCTCTATTTCGCTTTTATACGCTAGCTTACAAAAATTTATAGGCTTCAAACTTAGCGGGGTGAGTAAATTTACAGGGCCTCCAATTCTATAGGCCTTGGATTAAAATTTAGAGGCCTCCCCAAAATGGGGGCTCGTTTACAGGCGACAAAAATTTGGAGCTCCCTCCCCCCCCAAAAAAAAAATAGGAGATGTTTTTTTCACTGGGAGACTGAAACAAGGGATATATGCCTATTTAAGGGCCCATCTAGAGATGCTCTGAGGAGGGAGGAAACATCGCCTCTGCCTAGGATTGGCTAGCGTTGTTGGAAAAAAAGCCTCCCAGTACCAGTTGGTAGGCACCTATCGGTGCCGGTTATGCGACCGGTACTGATGGGCACGCCAATCAGTACCGGTTGTAATAATCGGTACTAAGAAGGATTTTTAAAAAAAAAGAAGAAAAAAATATTTGAACTCACCGGGGGCCGCACCATGTTTTTACGAGACCGTGTTCCGCGTTCTCGTACCATGTTCCCACCGTTTATGGAACCTGGTAGGGCGCGAAGATGATGCCCTCGGCGCCCTCGGAGATGGCGAGGCGCACCGTTCGTGTCACGGGGTGCGGCGCAAAGTCGAGGTCACGCACCCGCATCACCTCACCGGCAGCTGCTGCGGACGAGGCCACCACGACGGGGAGCCCTCCGAGGCGGAGCAGCATGAGAGGGACATGGCGTACGGCGAGGTCGCGCATGGTGTGGTGAGGGAGCGCGCCCGCGAGGTGATGCAGGTGGCCGATCACAGGGAGAGCCCATGGAGATGGGGTAGCCGCGCGCCGGCGAGGCGATGGTGCTACGCTGCACGGTTTAGCCACAAAGAAGGAGATGACGACAAGGAGTGGGAGGAGGAGCAGCAAGTGGAGCAGAAGCGCCGCCATGGCCGGGGTTGGCTTTCGTTTCATGGCTTGGTGCTCGAATGATGACTGAATGGAAGAAGAGGAGCAAGTCAAGTGTTGCTTTGACAATAATGACAATTCTAATGCTAGAAACTATCATAGTTTCTACAATCTACGACATCATGTCAAGAAACTATCTTCTACAATGTCTTTTTTTTGTCATAGTATTCTATGGCGCATTTGTCCCTCTCACATATAGTCTTGGTTTGTGTGAAAACTTGGTTTCTTAGTTAGACTTGGTTTCTTTATTTTTCCCTCTCTCTTTAATAAATGTCCGGCCATATCAGCATTTTGCTTACATGGCATCATAATTAATGACTTTAGACTCTACGATAGAGTCTGTCTTGGGACTGCCCTAACCCTAAAAATACAAAAAGTGCTGCCTCTGCTCTGCTTGGTTTCTAGTCTAATGTTGATCTTTTTTTCTTTAAAGATCAGTTCTATGAGATTGATGTTGTTTATACTCAGACATAACTCCCAATCACAAGTCTATTACAAAATTATACTACTATTTCCTCACACATAATTTCTCCTAAATACAGAAGATAAAGGGCAGGAGCACTATTATCATTTACTAAACAAAAACAATGAAAAAATTGACACTGGGAAGTGAGAAGTGTATCCTGTGAGGGGGCACAGTTGTTGGTGTAATTTTTTTTTGACTTTTGGTGAACTAAATAGGGCCTAAGGTAGAAAGCAAATAGGTCAAATTCTTATAATATGATATTACATAAAACATTCTCATAACAAACAAAAAACCTACTAATACTACGAAAACAATATCCTTTATGCTATCTCCAAAGTGCACATACATGTTGATTCACCTCCTTCCAAATGTTAAATGCATTGTATGTTAGCATGGCTGCCTTGACTCTTCATATTTTCTTTTACATGTTTGATGAGCATACCGCCTCCCACCATGTTTCTATCTCAGCCTCTTGCTCTAGAAATCAGACCAATCCCCCTGTCCATGTACTGGACCACGGGCACGTAAAAAAGCAAAAGGGAAATGGTGTACCTATAGATGCTCGGCAAAGCGTCCAGTGGAGGGCACACCGCACACCTAGCCTGCTCAAACCGTAGCAACAGGGCAGGGGATGAGCGAAGGAAATGGGTAGGGGATGATGAGACACACCTAGATCTCGGTGTAGATGGATTTGATGTCTGCGGCCTTGTGGAGGCCGAACGATTAGGTGTGGCGTAGCCATGGTGGCGGCAGGCTACGGTGGAAGTGGAAATGAGGTAGCAGACGAGGCGGAAATGGTGTCGTGGTAGGCAAGGCGCTGGTCGCGGCAGAAGGAAGGCGAGGCCCTCGCCTGTTGTGGTGAGGGTTTGCTTCTTTCTTCCTAGTCCACAGTATCCAATTGGATTTATCGCATTGTTTTCAACCCTTGGATTGGATCCTATTAGGCCTTCTCCAACGCAGGACGACATCGCCAGCTAAGTCAGCTTTTAGTTGATGTGACAGAAAGAGAAAGAGCGGGATCATCTCACTAGAGACTGTTTTGTAGTATGACTTGTGACACATAAACCGAGGAGACATAAAAAAACGAGAAGCACCTTGAAGAATTTAGGATAGAGAGGGTGACTGAGTGAGTGGTAAGATAAGACGAGTCATTTATAAGCAATTATTGATATGTAGATCCTACAACACCTTAAACTATGTGCAAAAAGATTATTGAAGGAATAGTCTCTTGTGAGATCTTTAAATGGCATGGAATAGCTTATAGCTAGTACATGGCTGTAACATTTGAATGAGACCCCATGCTATTATATTCTGATAAAATAACCTCACTCTAATGGCCTAACCAATCTAGTCTAATTGGCAGTCCGAACCCCACCAGCCCAATATCTTTCCAGCCCATCAGCTACTAAACCAAGGCAGCCCATTATGAAAAATCGATCCACTAGAACCATTTAATATGACCCAATTAGCAGGGTTAGGTGTCATCCATGTCAGAGTGCGTCATGGATGAAGTTATGAATGTCAGAATGCGTCATGGATGAAGTTATGAATGTCAGAATGCGTCATGGATGACGTTATGAATGCTAGAATGCGTCATTGATAACGTTATGCATGTCCTAGTACGTCATGGATGACACTATGAATATTTATGTCCGTATATGGCTTGACACACTATATATACCCCTAGCAGGCTCTAAGCAAACGCATCAATGCCTCATTTTCCCTCCTCCCACCTAGCCTCTCCCCCTTCTTGCTACAACCCTTGCTAGCAAAAAATCAATACAATCCCATTTCACCTCCATTCCTATGTCCTAATGCATCGCAGTTGCATGCTCGTGTTGAAATCCATCAACCCTTGGCTCTACTGTTAGGAAATATATAGAACAAAGTACTACTTGAAGGGGCCAATAAAGTCAACTCAAAGAAGCATCCTATCATCTATCGGGTATGTGTGTAAAGTGAGAAAGGCAATATTCCCAGTCGACGGTATGAAGAAGCATCCTATCATCTACAAGCAACTCTGGGTAAGAACCTTGTTCATAACCTTCTTCATGTTTACTTGTTTCGGGTAGGGATTGATTTCTATATCTAGATCTTGGTTAGTTTTGATTCATTTTAGTTTTTCATCCATCAAACAGAAACTTGTGAAACCATGGCCCATTAATTCGTTTATTACATGTTTGAACACAAACCTTGATTAGGTCAGGCAACAAAGAATAGGGAATGTTACGTTTCATTTCCTTGTAGGATTGATTTCATTCCCACCGTCGGTAACGAATAAAGATGTGCCTTTTTCTTTTTTTCTTCCTCGGGCTAAAACCTGACACCAATTAAAATCCTGCTAAAACAATAGAAAATATGAGAGAGCAAAGACAAAGGTGCCAAAATGGCCACTAAAATGTTGAACAACAATATATAATTAGATGTTTCCACAAACAAGAGAATGGTGTGCGGATTTTTTTTTCCTTTGTTGTGTCTGCAATCATTTATATTGATAATTTATCTCTCACAAAAACTTAGCACTGAAATAATTTAATTGTAAAACAAAGTCTTATTATAATATTATTATTGGAAGACCGGCACATAAAACAAACACATTATATAGACAATAAGGAAAAGATAACTTGTCAAAAGGAACTACACCCTATGTTTGTCCCTTGTACATAGCATCACTAGCCAGTCACTGCACCTCATGGTTGAACGTAGATGAACATATGAGCATATATATGCTATTGTTGGAGAAATTGTCTTCGACCACGGAATGGCCATGGCCATGCTCGATGGACACGGCTGGCGAGATGAACAACCAACAATGCTTAGGGGCAACGACAGTTGAGCTAGACCATGACCACTGATGGTCTCAATGATGATCACCTCGCTGCTTGTTGGATTGATGAGCATCAGCTCGTTCGGGTCAGGGACATAGCCCCCTAGGATGAAAGGCACGACCTAGTAGAGGGCAGCACTGTTGGGTGCAGCTGCACCGACTACGAAACTAGCTAAATAGAAGAAACACTGGAACGTTGGATCACACGCCGGTATGGAAATGGCCTTGCACTGGTGCCCTGGGTGAGGTTGTGCTAGTCTGCAGCGCACAAAGAAGATCCGAGCTTGTTGTTGGCTCGCAGTCTCACTTGCAACTGCTGTCAATATTGGATCTGATTTGCATAGTGGTTGCTCACCATATGCGCTGGCAGCCGCAACACAACTTCAGTAGAGAGCACCAGCGGATCGTTCCTGAACCAGTGTGCATCCCCACTGTTCCATAGTATTCTACAATCTAGTACACTCCACGGTTGGTGCAGCTGCAACCAACGATGCCACTATCTAATAGGTTGTGCCTTTCATGTTTCTGATCCCAACGAGCTGCCTACCAATCTAGCATGCGACGATCTGAGCAGCATCGAGCCCGCATATGTGCTGCAGTCGAGCTCGGCTACCACTACCCCAACATATGCACCTTAGCATAGCCATGTTGTCAGTCATGTCGTCGAGCCAGGCTAATCCATGGTAGGAGACACTTCACTAACAAAAGTGCATCCTCGTTTGCCTCTATATCCTGTGAGGCGCAATGATGAGGCGGTGGTCATCTATGTGTAAGGGGAGGATAAGCATGATTGTTGCATTGATTGTGTGCCCAACTGCTGCAATTTCCATGTGGTCCATTCGACGAGTTATTTTACTTATTGTCTATTTATCCACAATGTGTGGTCTTTGTTACAACTCCAATGCCTGTGAGGAAAACACTAAATGCAAAAAAAAAATCACAGTCACCCACACACAAATTTTCTTAGGAAAAAGTGTTCTTCTTCATCTTTTAACTAATTAACACATACAAGAAAATCTATGAACTTTTCCAAAAGAACAGAATCTAGAATCTAACACTAAACAGAGGGCTATAAAAACATTGGAAAATAAAAGCATCTCCAGTTAATTCTAATAATATTTCCTAAGGCCTGTATCAATGGACAGTTCATGGGAGTTTCATGACATTAAATTAAGTGACACATCAGCATTTTTTGTGACATGATACGGTCATTATAAAGATGGAGAATATTGGAGTTTCATCACCATAAAACTCATCTGGCACAGTTACTAAGTTCATGAAACACAATGAAACTTGCACTGAGGATATTATAGTTTCAGCCATGAAAAATTTGGCCATATACTAAACGAACATTATTAAATGTTGCAACTTGTATATGAAAATTGTACGTGCCATAAAACTATGCACTGAGATAGGGTTTTGTTTTTTGAAAGATAGGAGGATTTCATTCCTAGTAAATATGATGTGAAAGTTTTAGTAACTACTCCGTCCGTCCCTCTTTTGTTGACGTTTTAGCCTCTGTTCCAGTACATCCAGGAATCTTTGCATGCTACACATGCTAGTGTCTAGGTGCATTCAGTGAAGGGTGAACCTAGACGTTTTCCTTTGCTGCCAGAACGTCCAGAAATCTCGGACAGAGGGAGTATTTGATAAAATTGTGCATTGACACATGCTTTATAACTCCCTTCAGTATGTGCTTTCCAGATCGATGCACCATTGAAAGCACTGTAGAAGCCGATAAATTGGATGACATGCTGTTTTGGCATGCACTAGATTTCCCAATGACCCAGTCCGGAGTGTTTCCCAAGGTGATCTATTGGACCAGGTCCCACAAATGCACAAAGCTTGCCACCTCATTAATTCTTGTCCACTGTTTTCAAGCGCCAAAGGCCCAAAGCGGCAAACCCATCTTGTCCAATTCTAAGTTTTCTAGCTCCTCACAGTTCGTTTGGTGGCCTTGCTAGCGCTTGCTTGGCCTGGCCAAGCAGCCTCTTGATGTTTGGATGTTCTTGTTGGCTGCCTCTGAGCTTAAAACAACCTTGCTCGAGCGAGCGGGCGAGACAATTCAGCTTGCCTCCGCTGCCAAGGCTAACCTTTCCCAGTGAGCAAGTCAGCTAGAGAAGAAAGGAACTTTATTTTTCCTCCAAGTTACCCTTGAAAAGGTAAATGTACATATACATTGCAGCTCCACCATGCAGCCATGGCCATTTTCTAAAAGGATGCCTTCATCCCATCTCCTACTATCACCACGTGCGGTCTATCTCATCAGCTCGGAATTTTTCTTAAGAAGTCTTTGCTCTTCATACAATTTATTTGAGTTGAGGAATATTCGTTTTATGCTTTACGTTTTGATTTTTAGCCTGATAAATTATTTAAAATATATATTTGCTATGGAAAACAACCAGTTTTGGTGAGATGGCCTAAAGTAAGCTAAATAAAGACCAAGTTATATATTTCTCGTTGACGACAGACGTAGTGAAGGGGGAATTGAATATTTGATCCATACACTATAGAAAAACGAGCATTCGTCCCTCCCACGTTAATACCGATTTTTTTAGCCGGTACTAATCAATTTTATACGGGTTGGTAAGCACAGTGCCCCTAGGGACCATTTAATACTAGCTTGTAACAACACCCGGTACTAAATGGTTGCATTTAGTACCAGTTGGTGCTACGAGCCGGTATTAAATGGTCTCGAGGGGGTTCCTGAGGCCCCCAAGCATTTAGTATCGGCTTGTAACATGACCGGGTACTAAATGGTCCGCCCCAAAATAGTTTAAAAGGATAACATACCTCTTTCAACCACATATGCTCCGTAGATAGACCATAAACGCAATACCGGTTGCGAAACCGGTACTAACGGACATTTCTAACCGGTACTGATGCTCAACTTTCTACTAGTGGTAGCAGCTCAAATAGACGATCATAATTTATGGTCATATAGATACCGACAAATAGTTCCATTTGACTACTCAAACAATGAAGTTACACATATACAAAGCTTGAAGGTAGAGATAATTAAAAACACATGACCATCACTCGTTTTTCAACTTTATGTTGTCATTTAATACCAAAGCCCCAAAACCCTCCTAGCCTCTCCGTCAAAACTTGCTCTCCTCAAAATAGAATTAAATGAAAATGAGCAAATAAGCTGAGATGTTATTTCCAATAGTGTTTCACCACATTTAATGTACATGTAAGGGCCAAATATGTACACATAAGTTGCCAGTGTTTTCCTGTGACCTATTTGCACGCACACATCAAGGTACTGTTTCTAAATTAGTACTTGGAGAGATAATATACCTAAACGCATCGTCTCACCAAGTTTATATACTCTAGTAACGCAGTTAACTCTATCCAAGTGTTGAGTATTTTTTTCTTCTAAAGTTGGAACACTAATCTTCTCATTGAAAAGTCTTTTGGTACTCTTCCTTTCATCAATCATTTTAAAATCCCAGATAGAAACAAATAGGCCCATACTCTAGATGGGCTTGGACATATCAGTCTTGCACTTACTATAAGTTATAGGCCCCATGGCAAAAGAACACAAAGAAGCCGGCGGGAGCAGCTATATATATGCATATTTTTTTTCTTAAAAAAGCTATATATGCATTATACATCCACCAATGCATACTGACACAAGTGATGGCGACCAGTTAATAGGACGACGGTGACTAGACACCGGGCACGGGCACACGGAGAATAGGACGGAGGAGTAGGTTCGCCTTCCGGCGCGCTGTGATACCAAACGCGTCAGTCATGTCGAACTTCGCAGGATCAGCCACGCCAGGCGCCTCCCAGTCGAAATGGAACAGCAAGCTAGCGAGCGCGAGCTCAACATTGGCGAGCCCAAACGACATCCCGGGGCACATCCTCCTCCCAGCTCCGAACGGCAAGAGCTCGAAGTCGACGCCCTTGAACTCCACCCCTCCAGCCTCCTCCCCTTCCTCGAACCGCTCCGGCCGGAACGCCTCCGGGTCACCCGGCCAGTACCGTTCGTCGCGGCCCAGCGCCCAGACGTTCACCAGCACGGTGGCGCCTTTGGGCACGTCGTAGCCCAGCACGGTGCATGGCTCCTGCGACTGACGTGGCAGCAGCAATGGCAGCGGCGTGTGCAGCCGGAACGTCTCCCGGATCACGAGGTGAAGGTACTTGAGCTCGCCGAGGGCGTGCTCCGGCACCGTGCCCAGGGAGCCGAAGGCGTCGCGGACCTCGGCCGTGGCGCGACGCATGGCCTTGGGGTTCCGGATGAGCTCTGCTATTGCCCACTCCAGTGTCGTTGCTGATGTCTCGCTTCCGGCGCCGAAGATGTCCTGCAGGGAGAAAGAGATCGATCGAAAGCTGGACATCAGCATCTTTCACACAAAGCATTGAATGGATATGATGATAGTATGAGCACGGCGCGTGCGCACGTGATCGGCTGGGTCAAGTAAAAAAAGCTCGCAACGCGACAAATATCGCGAGGAAGAAATGTCATCGATCTTGACGTGTGGCATCTAAAAAGTAGTAAAAACCTATGGTTATGATGTAATTGGAAATTTGGAAAGCGAAGAGTTAGTGCTCACAAAGATGACAGCTTTGAGCACGTCCATGTCGAGCGGGATTTGGAGGGTGCCCTGCTTCTGTATCTTCAGCAGCACGTCGAGAAGGTCCTCGGCCTCGCCGTCGCCGCCGCCGGCGTCGATCATCTCGAGATGCTCCTTGATGATGCCATCAAGAATCCCATACACGGTGTCACGACACACCTCGGCGCGCCGCACGGCGCCGCTGAGCCGGCCGACGAGCCGTGACGACGGCCACAGGTCCGCCGGGTTGAACCCGGCCACGAGCTCGATGGAGAGGTTGAGCTCCCTCAGGAACACGTCCCGGTCCTTGCACCTGTCACCCAGCACGGCGCGTGACGTCACGTCGGCGACGAGCGCCGACACCATCTCGCGCATCTCGACGCAGGCGGCCGCCGCGGCGGCGGAGGCGCACGCGCGGAGCATGGCGGCGACCTCCTCCTCGCGGATAGCGCGGAAGGAGAGGACGCGTCGCGCGCTGAGGAGCTCGGTGATGGCAACCTTGCGCAGCTGGCGCCAGTGTTCGCCGTAGGGGGCGAAGATGATGTCGCGGCCGCCGGAGGTGAGCACGGCGACGGTGGCGCTCAGCGGCCGCGACGCGAACGCGGCGTCGTGCGTCTTCATCACCTCGCGCGCCGCCTCGCGCGACGACACCACCAGCGTGGGCACCTCGCCGATCCGGAGCAGCATCACGGGGCCATGGCGACGGGACAGGTCGCGCATGGCGCGGTGGGGAAGCTGGCCGGCGATGTGGTGCATGCTGCCGATGATCGGCAGCTGCCATGGCCCCGGCGGCGGACGCAGGCCGTGCTGCGCCGGGGCGCGGCGGCGCTTGGTGGCGATCACCAAGAGGAGCGAGGCGAGAGCCAAGCAGAGGTATAGGTAGTGGTGGTCTTCCATTGGTTTGTTGTGTGCGAACGATGCTTCCGAAAGGCCCGGTTATGACTTATGACAATGCTGCCGGCCGGCTTAGCTCTTATTATATGATTGCAATTTGGGAGTAGAAAGGATGGCAAGAACTGTTCTTCCAGCACCTGCTACATGGAGGCCAAATTATTGCCCCTCGCAGTGTCGTTTTGTGGAGCGAGCACCCAAATGTTTTTGGATGATTCACAGATGCGCCATGCAGGCTTGCACACATGTTTATGCATTTGGTGGCGTCATATGATCAAGATAATATTCCAGGAAAAGAAACAGATAAGTAAAAAAAGAATACTTAGCTATTCTTGGCTTTTATGACTATTCGTACAATGACTATTCACAGTTGTAATACAGTATATTTATATCAACATTTGGTCAAACAATGCAAATTACCAGTGATCTTTGCACAGAGATATATAGCAATCCTCGCATTATAAAACCTGTTATAAACGATTGGCTGTGGCATTCAGATTCGCATCTGAATGTGCAGCCACCTCATTTTGTTGTTTAGTACCAGCACCTATGATACTTTATTTTGTTGTGACAGCACGCCTGCTACTTGCGTATGCATTTCTATATCAGCGACTTTTTTTTATCTATGAATCAATGGTACTTCATCATTAGTCAAATGCAAGCGTATACGAAACGGTATCCGGGAAAAAAACAATAATAAGGACGACATGGTTTGGCCGCGGTGGTGTGCCAAGAATATTGCACCAAACAGATGCTGTTTCCTACGATATAGTGCAACTAAGACTCCAGCAACACAATGCAATAGTTACCAAATGGAATACTAACCATTTGGCGTAGCTAGCAACCCTATCACTGTTAGCACACTAGGATTAAGTAGGTGGCTTTGTTTTTATCTTCGTGTCTGTTTTTTTTTTGTCACGATCCATGCGAGAAGATGCCGAGCTGCGATTGTTCAAGGACACAAGAATCTTGGACTGGATGGGAAAAAGAAAAGAGTGCAACATTCGTAAGAAGAGTATGTTCCGTTTGGCCATCTTATATGTGATACTGCCTCAGTGGAAATTGTACGTGATCACTTGAAAAGTTTGGGTGAGTGACTCGAATGCAGAGGTAGGAGGTTACATTTCTCTTCGTCTAAAAGTACAAGTGACCAATGCGAAATGTTTTCAAGCGTCAAATTCGTTGCAAAAATATGTGTTCCAACTCTTCAATGCGGAGCTAAGGAATAAAGACGAGTGTATACACAAACTAGATTTGATTGTTTTGTTTGTCTGTTAGTGATGGAAATGTGTTTTTATGAAGAAAATTCCAAACCTTGGGGTCATGCCCACCTTAATTTGGCCTCATGGAAGCTTGTCCCTGCTTCGAAACATTGTTGCTCATGCCACCCAAAAAAAAAACCTGGCACGTATTATACCATAGTCCATACTTTACCTTGCTAAAATAGTACTCCCTCTCATATCCCAAGAAGTCAATCTATCTAAACTTTGACCAAATATACACAACAAATTAATACTATTTGTGATACCAAATAATCTTGATGAAGTTTATCATGACATATATTTTTATATCATGTGTGTTTAGTATTATAAAAGTTAATTATATTTTCTATAATTTTAGTCAAACTTAAGAAATGTTGACTCAACCCAAACCTAAAATTATAATTTTTTTTCTGAGATGGGGGAGTAGCATACTGCTTGATTCACAGTTCTCAGTTTCCACTGTGGGTAACTATTTTCCTTGAGGACTGTGGACCTCTTCATTTTTCAACTTTTTTAGGTCAATTTCAACTTTTCAGGGAGAGGGTTAATTTTTTTCTATCTTTATGTCATCATTTGTCATTAGTCTTCAGTCGCTACTAATGCTGATGAACAAATGTGATATTTGGCTTGACAAAACCTATTGGATGTGATGTAATTCAGTCAGCAGTTCCACATTCTCGATATTTGCATCAGACATTTTAATGAATTTGTCATTGCCAAGAATTATTTATTCTATCCTTCCATTTTTTTTGGATGACAGAAACTGCAGCTGGTTGTTTCAATTTGACAAAGGAAAAAAATAGAGCAAACGTACAGACGATTGGTCTTCAATTTGTAAAACTGAGATTCATGATAGCGCGCGTCCTGTTCTAGTAGTTTTAGTATGAAGTGGAAATTAGAGAGGAGTATGCGTCGAAGTTACTTCATGGGATGAAGAGAACATAAGAATCGACTTTATAGATTGAATAAAATGTTGCTCATATGAAAAAAAATTTATTTGGTGCGTTGATAATCACTTAATCACCATTTATTTGGTGCTCTCTTTCAGTGATTTTGGGTTGGGGATTCCTTCTGGGCTCAGTTGTAATATATCGTGGAGGACACATGTGCCACTCCATCTTCCTTGATACTTTATTACCTGCTCTGGTTTCAACTTCAAAGGAGACACAGAGCAATGGGGAATCTGAGCAAGTAATGATGGACGAGCAAATGTAGGTCTCTAGAATAATTTATTACACTAATTAGAGTTACCAAGACTCCAAGAACATTATTCTTCCCATATTGCTCTGAATGTGATTATGCAGGATGAGGGTTAGAGGATAGCTTGCAATATAAAAAAAATACTTCAGTGAGAGAACTTCTCGCGCTGAACATAATAGTGATCCGTCACTCCCTATCTTCATCTCTTGTTTTTTCCATTGTAGGTGATTTTGTGCAGAACTATTCTTTATATACGAGTTTCCTTGACAAGAATGTGATACTGAATACATTTAAAAAGGATTAATCATTATCAGTTTCTTAAAAAAAATATTCACTATCAGTTTCTGAAAAAAATTAATCATTATCAAGCTGATCATTTCTTGCTCTTTGCCTTGTAATCAGCTCATTCTTGAGTATCACCGGTTGCGCCCTGATGCTGAAACCATAAACACCTTAACTCTGTAATAGATATTATTTTGCTTGTATAAGCATAATTTCTAATACTATTATTGTTGACGCACTTCTGGTCAACACACGAAAGCATTAGATCGCGCGGTCGTCGAATTCTCCTCGCCAGAGCTCCTGAGAGCAGCCGGTCATACCGCCTGTAACAGAGGCGCCGCGAAAGCCTACGATCACAACCTCGGGAGGGACCCCGTCGGAGACTGCGAACCTAGGGTTGTTTTAAGGTCGGCAAGGCCACTTAGAACGTCCTAAAACGCCGTGGAGACGAAGAAGGAAAGCAAAGGGGTTGAAAAAGTTAGGGTTTAGAGATAAAAAAATAAGACAATGATTTGTACGATTGGATAGAGGTCCTCAATCGGCCACGGCCCTTTATATTTATAGGGTGGGGAGGTCTTGCCCCGCAAGGAAGTCCTTGTACAGATCTAAAAACGTATAAAAACCTGATTCTACTCGGACTCAGGGACAGACGGTCAGACCGCCTGTGACAGGCAGTTAGACCGCCTAGCACATTATCAGATCGGACAGGGACCAGCCGGTCTAACCACATGTACAGGCGGTCTAGACCGGCTATTCCAGCCTGATCGACTTTAAGCCATTTTTGGTCATCAACAATTATTTAAGTTAAGCTTGCTTTTATATTGTTCCTCAAGATGATCATGAAAATCTTATTCAATTATGAAAGAAAATAAGCAGGAATTCAGCAATGACTTTAATTTGAGGAAGCCCTTGGAGAGGCATTTACTTCAAGGATGGAATGTTAAATATGTAGGCACTCAAGAGGCAGACAAACTCAACGACCTCCCTATAGTTGTTCCGCTTTCTTATCCAAGCTTCCAAGGTGAGCTTAGTTCTTGATTCGATGTTCAAAAATCACTTTCTCTGAAGAATATCACGGTACTGTTGCGGTACACTTTTATCCTTTTTTTAAACAACAGTATAGTATCTAATATTTCTGCTGTTCAATAATCTTGATAGATTAGTTCTACTACCATCCCCTGTGGCTAATATTGATTCTGAATGCCTTTATGTTTTCTGCGTTCAGGAGAATGGTGGAGGTTTAATGGCTGGGAGAATTGCTATACAGTCACTCTGTGCACCACAGTATGAATACTTTGAGAAGGAAGCATTTAATTCAATGATTTCCAGTGGGTGGTGATTGCAGTGTGTTGAAAATTCAAAACACATTTATATATTAGTTTGGATGCTTGTTGCAACTTGCTCGTAATTTAACGTGTATACAGGACTATGACATGGTCTCATTTTTCAGGTCAGTGAAGGCCATGGTGCGGTCATCTACATTACAGGACTCGGTAGCTGTTATAACATTGGAAGAGCCAAAGCAGCAGAGAGGAATGGGGAGGGTCATGTTTGAGACGGACTCACTGATCCTGAAACAAGCCATGTCTGACGATTCATACAGGCTATCACCTGTGGGTAAAGCCGTGGGGCCATCCTCGAGATAAAGCAATTCGTAGCCCTGGCTTTAGAGTTTGTAACGAAGCTGTTCATGTGCTAGCTGTAGGGTGCTCGTGTCCACCTGAGAATGTACTGTCCTGGGATGGTACTCCGTCTTGTATCGTGGACGTAGTGGCCAGCGCGACTTCGCTGAGCCTCTAAGTTAATGGAAAGCCTCTTTCCATGCAAAAAAACAATGTCCTGCCTTTTAATAGCATGTTTACTACAAATAAAGAAAAAGACTTGGCAAAACTCCTCACAATGTTTTTTTTTTTTTGCACGTTCACAAGGTGGCACAAGCTAGTCAGGTACCGAAGTCTTCACAACTTCTGAAAAACAAACTCTATGCTTGTTTGATTTTACACCTTTCATGTTGACAATTAACAAGCAGGTGCCTGACATATTTTATGCGTCCACACACTCTGAAGCTGCGAAAGAGGAGGTCGCTGGTGCTAGAACGGTTGAATCAGACTCTAGTGGATGGGTCTACTCTCTAGTGGGCCTTCGTCTGCCGCATCAGGCCGTTGCTCATCATTGCAAGGTTCATGATTTCTACTAGTTCAGATCCAGATGGTGTGATCCGGTTTTGTGTAGCGTTGTGTAGTTGTTACTCTGGCATAATGTCACGACTTTAAGAGGTTCAGGTTTTCAGGAGGCAGTTTGATGGTTCACTTTAGACGCCCTCATGTACCTATCAGCTTGAATTGTTATACTTATACTCCACTTTCAATAGTATCTATAACAGGCTAAAGTTGTATATTACTTCTCCTGCTGGCAGTTAGTTTTCCGAGTTTGTCTAATTTTCTTCAACACATTACTAAATTGTAGATATAGCATGTTGCCATAATTACGTATACGGTCATAGTGATGCAGAGTGATCTTCATGTGACAGACTGCTACAAGTTTGTTATGTCGTGCCAAATGCAAGTGGCAGTTTCGGGCTTTCGACAACAAGACTGACATCTTGTAATATTAATAAGCTACCCGACAATAAACAGTCGATTGAAGAGGAACTAGCTTCGTATACTTGTTTGTTTAAGAACCTTGATTCTAGAGTAGACGTACAGAAACTGAGGTACATAATTCCCTAAGATAAGATAATATTTACAGTGGCTTCGATAAAATATTTCAGGTCTAAATATGCACAGCTAGGAACGTTGAAGCGCTGCGTAATCCAGAATCCTAATACCATTCTTCAGGAAACCTCCATCTTTACATCGATCTTATGATTCTTATCCAGATGGCGCAACACCATCTCCGAAAAACATGTTTGCAACTGGTGGAGGAAGCCATGCAGCATTAGCATTGTTTTGGACTACCTGCTGCTGGTGGTAATCATCATTGTGATCAGAGATGCTGGCAACCTTCCGACTCCTTGGCCTGGCAATACTCTTCCCAGCAAAAACACCCAGCTTGAGAGCAGTGAAGAAACCAATAGCAATGAATAGGGGCCTTACTGCCCAATGGAAGTCTTCGAGATGCTCATACTTCTTCACAATCCCCTCACACCTATCAAAGCTCACCACCTCCACCTCAGAAGGATCTGCCAAGCAACTGCAAACTTCACCAAGGCTAAATTTGCCTGGGAATTTCACAGCAAGACACCCGTTTGGATATATATGTGAAATTCGACCAGTAGCTAATCCTCCACCTCTCTTTCGTTGCCATTCAAACCTCGGGCTTGAAATGTTGGCTTTCAGCCTCACAAACTGCCCAGCACAGTAGGTTTCAGCCATTTGGAGATCTGAATAATTACCCTTCCAAAGAGTGTCCATTCCTATCAGACCAACAGTCACTGTACCTTCACGGTCAATGCTATGAAGGATACCAACCTGAGAACGCTTCTTATCCTCCTCCCTCAGGCGTACCCAGTCTCCAGCAGCAAAACCATATGTTACCCTCTCCACCATTGAGCAGCGAACCTTCAAAGGGTCATGCAGCCCATGGACTCGTACAAGAATGTAACCATCACGTTCCTCATCATCCTCCATTCCAACTACGGTTCCATCAGGGATTTCCATGGTTTCAGGACTACATGAGTTTTTAAGCTTTCTTGAACGGACCTTGTCTCCCACTTTCAGCTTGTCCTTGAACAGCAACCAATTAGTGTTGTTTGCCATGGTTGGCCTGTCCATCACCACATTTTCGGAATTATCCCAGCTAATACTATCATGATCTGCATCTTTAGCACTAAACAATGCAAAATAGAAAATAAGTTATGTCACAAGGTGCCCCAATCCTCAACAGAAAATAGAAGGGAAGAAAATATGATATTGATCAAACACAAATATGATATTGACCAAAGATATCGACTCATTTCTATGCTTTGACAGGCAACAAAACAATACTCCAGTAGAACTTAGAAATCTTAATGTAACAGAAGCTAATGTTAAAATAAACTATGGTGAAATTAATCATCTAGTAAAATTCAAACAAAACCTGTAGATTGCTGACAACGTGAAACCATGACATCTAGCATGTTACCTCTCAAATGCATGCAAGATATCTTTCATCAAGGGGCGGTTTCTGAAGTCATACTCAAAGCATCCTGAAAGCACATTTTCAACATCTGGAGGCAGACTGTATGGGAATACTGGTTTTTCTTTCTTCAGGACAACCAACTGATAAATCTCATCTGGTGATTTCCCACGCCAAGGCTGAATGCCACTCAACATCTCAAGGATGCTGCAGGCAAAACCCCATGAATCAGTTTCATAGCTAATCGGACCTCTGATGTTTGGTTGCCATTGTTCTGGAGCCATATAATTTGGAGTCCCGAGCCTCTGGATAAGGTCCGGATGAGGCAGTGAAAGTCCAAATAACAGGGATGGGATCCCAAAATCCCCAAGCACAGCAGAGTCATGTTCATCTATGAGAAAATTACAAGGTTTAAGATTTAGGATCAATATCCCCCTGGTGTGTAGATCTAATATTCCACGTGCCAAATCAGCCCCATATCTGCAGACACAGAAATAGTCATTAAAATATATTCAAGGTAATATCCACACAAGGAGTCTCCATACAAAAGCCAGAGATTAAAAAAAAAAACAAAGTTATAGTAAAATGAGAAATCATTATTGATACTTAAAGTTGCGCATGTGAATTCAGATCCCCTGCAATGGTAAAGAACAAATGCGTGATAATATTTCTTCACTTATAGCCATCAATCAAAAGATTTGTGCCATAGATGATTTTTTTATAATAATTTTTCTAAGCTCCATAGTATGATAATGGGTGCTTCATAGAAAGTAATTGCTCAAGTCTAATGGTTTTAGATTCTACATGTGGATGGCTCATGGTGTACTAGATGGTGGATACAAAAATGAATCAATGGGCCTTTTCACTGACCTTAAAACATCTGACAAAGGGAGTCTTCCACTTTTAAGCCGTGCCATCTTGTCTCCAACGGATCCTTCGTAAAACTTCGTCGCTATACAAATCTGAAAAATCCAATAAGCCCAATAAGCTATGAATTAATCTTCATTGCCAAGGTGACACAACAGTGAGATTTTGCATAGTAATCAATACAAATCAGCACACTGCAACCAACATACCCTTCCATTCTGTGTCGAGATGCCATGCAGGAAGCAAACATTGCCAAGACCCTGGCATTTGCTGAAGATTTCATCAAACCTCGCTGAGAAGAGTTGCAGCTGGTCCTCTTTGATTGGATGCAGCATCTTCACCGCGACCTCGTGGTACCGGTCGTAATCCTCTGTCCTCTGATGGTGAGTTGCTATCCAGACATCCCCAAACGGGCCTCTCCCTATCCGGTGCTTCAGGTTCAGCACGCTTGGGTCAATCCACGGGCTTATCTGGCTCGGACCGGAGAAGACCATCCGGTAGAGATCAGGGTCCTTCTCAAGCAGCATGTACTCGAATGCATCAGTGGCTTGGGAGTCAGAGCTTTGGCCTGCCATTCCTGCAGAGCAAATTTCACCATTACAAACCCCTATAGTTTTCTGTCCATGCTTATGGTGTTCTATTTAATCGCCCAGAATTTTTTTTCCGCTCAGAATTTTAGGGCCGCTGCGAAACAGACAAGATCCTAAGTTTCTTGTTTAGCATTGGAAGCAAACAGAGTAAAGCAAAGAACTGCACGGGAATGCAGAGATCCAGATACGAACAAGAAAGACTCGATTAACTACAGGTACGAAGATGCACGCAGAACGGACCAGTATGACTGCGCAAATCAAGAATCCACTAGAGCAGGAATCACGCAATCTAATCTGTAAGAATAATTGCAATGACCTGAATAAAATTGAAGATCTGACAGCGAGCAAAAAGGCAAGAACTTGGATCAGCAACAAATCAAGAATCCAGAAAACAAGCAGATTCTCACCTGTCTCGTCTTCTTTTCAGCCCCTACTTTTCCCCTTTCCTAAGTTGATGTCGACGAATTGGTTTCGATAGAGCTAAACTAACAACAACAAAAAAACAAAACAAAACCTAAAAATCCAACTATCGCTACGGCTAGTGGAACAATCTGCAGGGATTGGAAGCAACTGCGAGAACTCGGCAGTCCACGGGCATCCTGGTCGGTTGGGTGGTGTGCGGAGGTGAGAGGGGAAGCGTGCGCAGGGGCGGGGAAGGGAAGGTGAGCGGTGGAGAGCGGTTTTATATGGCAGCGGATTTTCTGCGTGCGTTTTCTTTTTGTTGCTTCTTCTTCTTCTTCCTTCCCGTCCGTGCTTTCCTTTTCCTCCGCGTGGCATTTTTCCTCCTTTGCCCTTTGCGGTTTTAATTAATTTAATATTTTAGTATTACCTTGTATTGTTTATGACTTTCCTCTAATTAGCAACTAAAAATTATTTTGATTCATATGTAAATATAGAAATAAAAATAATGACTCATGTAATGACTCTCAAAGGAAACCTGATTGTGTCTAGTTTGGCTCCTCATGGAGGCAACATATCAGGTGCAAACCAACTCTTTCATGCAAACTATGCAAACTTTAATTTGGACAACACGATATCGATCCAAGGGGCGCTCAGGTGAGGTTGGGAGGGTGATTTGCAAGGTGGGAGGGGTGATTTGCAAAGGGTGATTAGATACACTTTTGCAAATCACCCCTCCCACCTCACCTGAGCGCACCCTTATATTGAAGTTTGCATAGTTTGCACGGATAGGTTGGTTTGCACCTGATACGTTGCCCCTCATGAATGTCGATGTTAAAATTGTATGTCTAAAATTGGTTTCAATGATGTTAGTAAGTAATTTTAGCCATGTATTGTAATACAGTAGAGCCGATTCACCACTGATTTTAGAATTTTAGTTCCTTTTTTATGAAGAAGAGCTATGTTATATACCTTCGATTAATTTCATCGTGTTAATATAACTCTTTAACTGAGGTGGTTAATTTAATGTGCCCGCCTGTTTTTCAAAAAAAAAAGAAAAAGAAAAATCAATCTTGAAGCAATTTGAATTTCAAATTGAATTATACAAGAAACCATAATGTACCCAAACATGGCACAACTCATATATTTTAGGTAAAACACGTAGCATAATCTATACACAAATCATGCAAACTAACGGAAGTGGCCGCCGTTACGTCACCGCCTCTGTTAATAGTCCTTTAACTGAAGCGGACAAATTAGGGCAACCGCTTTAACAGAAGCGGTCGTCGTAGGTGACCGCTTCGGTTAATTGACCATTAACAGAGGCGGTCAACTAAAGGCGATCCACTAGAGGAAAAACGCACATTCGTCCCCTTCCATTCAGTACGGTACTAAGGCCTATTTAGTACCGGTTGGTAAGCACAGTACCCTCGAGAATCATTTAGTACCGGCTCGTAACACGGCCCGGTACTAAATGGTGGCATTCAGTACCGGTTGGTACCACCCAGGGTTACTTTAAAAGGATAGCATCCTTCTCTCAATCACAAGTGCTCTATAAGTGGGGTGGTTAAGGAGGAATCGCGCGAGGGGGGAGGTCGTGAGTTCGAGTCCCACGGACCGCGCACGCGCATTTACGGGTGGTTGAGGAGGAATCGTTGCGCGTGTGCGGGGCCCTCCGGTGAGTTTGATTTTTTTTTTTAATTTTTTACGCTCAAAATCATTTGGTAGGTTGGTATTACCAACCGGTACCGATGAGCGTACCCATCAGTACCGGATTACCACTATCGGTTGCATAACCAGCACCGATGGGTGCCTAGCAACCGATACTGGGAGATGTTTTTCTGCTAGTGACCGCTTCCATTAATGTATTAACAGAAGCGGTTGGCCGGCCGGCGGCCGCGTTGTGGTCCTCGACCTTTAGCAGAGGCGGTTGGCGGACTGTCCGCCTCTGATAAAAAAGACAGTGTCCCCACAAATTATATTTGTAGTAGTGTCATCTCTCACAATTGGTGGCAACAACGCCCTACCACATGACCATTCCACCATAAATGACATCATAACTAGACTAACGAGTAATGACCCGTTCATGCATCTCTCTAATCCTGAGACCTTATTTGATAGAAGGGGATTGAGGTGGAATAGAGGGAACTGAGTCTAAAATCTAAACTCCAATCCACTAGTTGCCAGACAAGCCCTGGGGGACGAGGCTAGAGATCCCTAGATAAGACCTCATTGGAGACAGCGAGAACATCACCCAAAGAAGCCTCTTCAATTAAGCCAAACATACATAGCTAAACATGTTTTATAAAAAATAATTATACATTTCTCTAGGAAAATGAACTATATCGAGATTTAAATGCTTTGTTTTATTTGGTTTAAACTAGACAAAACATATGTGCCTTTGGCTTTGTACATGGACACAAAGTAAGATTTCTGTCACTACTAGAGAATGGAGCATTCATCTTTCACACGTTAGTACCGGTTGTCTTAAAACCCGGTAATAACGTGTCCCAGGGGTTCCCGAAGGCCCTCGGACTATTTAGTACCGGCTAGTAACACCAGCCGATACTAAATGGTGTCATTTAGTACCGGTTGGTGTTACCAGCCGGTACTAAATGGTCCCGGGGGTTCCCGAGGCCCCCGTGCATTTAGTACCGGCTCGTAACACCAGCCGGTACTAAATATTGGCATTTAGTACCGGCTGTTACGAGCTGGTACTAAATGGGTCCGCGGGTATAGTTCAAAAGGAAAGCATACCCCACTCAATCACAAGTGATGCATAGGTGGGATGGTAAAGGGAGTTACGCGCGAGGCCAGAGGTTGTGAGTTCGAATGCCACGAACCGCGCACGCGCATTTACGCATGAAAAAATCGCGTGACTTGTGTGAGCCTCCCGGTAATCTTACAAATTTTTTTCTTTATTTTTTGACTCGAAACCCGTTAGTACCGGCTGGTGTTACTAGCCGGTACTAACTGACTGACCCCGCCGACCCTGCGGCCCCGTTAGTACTGGTTGCTGCAGCCGGTACTAACGGGGCTGCCATTTAGTACCGAAAGCTCGGTACCGGGCGCATAATCGGTACTAACGCGGCTTTGCGCCCGGTACTAAAGGTCTCTTTCCTACTAGTGTGTGATCGACTTTTTTTTCTGTTTTGGCCATTGATTTATTTGCTATATTTTTCATTCAAAAATAAATAGGCATGCTTGATGGCCTTCAACAGAGCTTGAGATTAGGCTATCTGCAACAAGAAAGGGATCAACATTACTCCTGTCTACTCCACTGATGAACTGAACTCGAGCGACAGGATTAGGTGGGCTACGCTGCTGCGCCAGGACTCCAAAAACAAATTGACCATCCAGTTCCATTCTTTGCCAAGGACTCTGCATGTGCGGTGAGCAATATCACCAGATGCTGCACTCTTCAGCAACCGGTTGTCTGCTAGGGCACTCCACTGGTAGATGTACCGTGCTTGTACGCCTTTGGAGCAAGACACAGCTAGTAAAGGACAACTGGACAAGAGGCATGGAGAAAACCAAGCTCTAGATCTACCTGAAAGTGCATAATGATAGATTAGAGAGGAAAAAAAAGAGTACCAAAGTGTCATCTCATGAGCTGATGAGCAGCTGGAATCATAGAAAAAGCCTCAAATCATCAAAATGGCAAATCTTGAACAGAATCCTGATCAATGGATGAGGGACAGTTGCAGTTTTATTTCTTTTTTAATGCTGGGAAAAGAATAAAGCACCAAGGTATCTCCATCTTTTGCCCGTACGTCCATGTTTATTGCTGAAGGAGCAGGTCAGTAGTATAAGATACCAGTGGACCCTTCATCCATTTTTGTTCTTGAGATTGACTCAGACCCATCGTTCATCATTACGTGCACTTAAAAAAGGCCAGACGAAGCTGTAGCTCTGGAATTGTAAATCAAGAGGAAGACGTCTCTGGCTTTACAAGTGCAGGATTTGGGCACCCTGCAGTTGCAGTTGAAGATGACGACCGAAACGGGATGACATCAAAATCAACAATACATCCACGCTCACACAACTTGACAAGTACCGATTTCTGTACCATCGTTAGCTCAACCAACCGGTGAATTCGCTCATCATCTATAGACCATAAAGACGTGTGCACTACTGCACTTCTATTTTGGTTAGGGATGATGGAGTGGATCAAAATGGGAGACGATTCGTGCAGGTTGGATTCGTATCGTAGGACAGCGGCAACTTCTAATGGTAGTCAAGATTTTACCTGGACTCCGTTTTAGATGTGCAAGTGCTTGATTAAACCCTTATCAAGTCTATTTTCTTATAGATCACGACTCCTGACAATCTGCTCGGAACCGGCTACATTCTTTGATTTACCTTTTTTAGAAACACATCTTTTTTATTTACTATATAAAATATTTTCTATCCACGATGTTGAGCCACCTAATTTTGGCCCAATAGGTCGTGCATCACGTGGGACCCAATAAAAACATGTCCTAGGGGTTGTGGGACAACCTCCATCACGTCCTAGTCATCTCCCTACCATCTGGTATATCTCAATAGTCGCCTCCAACAAATTGAATTTTGTTTAGATGCAGGTTAGTCCTTCGGAGCCCGACATTAAGATTCAATTTGAAACCGTCATCATCATCTAATAATTCAGTACTTGTTTGAAGCTCTTTAATTGCTTGTAGGATGAGTGTCTTTTTTTCGAATCAACAGGATGAATGTTCTAGTGGCCCATGTCATGATTGACGAGACTGCAGCAGCCAATAGGGTGTTTGGGTTGCTAGGGTGCGTTTAGTTTAAAAAAGATTCCTAAAAAACATTAATTATCTAATTTTTCATATTTATTCTATTCCTTCCACTCACAGAACACATCTACAATGTTTTTTTTTTGTCTTAAGTGTTTTTTCGGAAATTCTTTCCTAATCTAAATACACCCTAATAAAATCTTTTTCAATCTAAACACAATGTCCGTGGAGGCTCAGACATTGACTCCATCCACCAATGGAGTAATTTCCTTCTCTTATGAAAAGATCGGGATTCAACCTCCAGTTCACATCACGTGGAATGGCGAAGCTTTTGTCCGTATGCCGTTCTGTTCTTGTCCAAGTTGAGAAAGAAGTCTCGAGCTCCATCAGGTACCTTGCTTCTAAAACTCTGACGACATGGCGCGGCGACAAAGTCCAAGTCTGAATCGATGTTCGTGTCCGTATGTGTACGTACAGTAGAGAGAATAGAGAGATTCCCACTCGGCGGCTCTCTGGGCGCCTGCCTGGCCACGAGCCCCACGAGCCCAGTGTATTATCCTGGGCCACGAGCCTACGGGGCAGCCCAGCAAAGATTGGCATGGCCCACCCGATTCCCTCCAAGTTTGTTGCCTAGGGTAAAGTATATTATTTACATTCTCTAACGGTTACAAGACAACTAAAAAACCAGACACCGAAAGCCACCAAATTGGTCTTATTTTCTATTTTCCAAGAACTATAAAAACAATGTAACATAAAAAAAATCATAACTAGATAATTTAAATTAGAGAAATACGAAACTGGTGCAAAAATTTTTTCTAAAAATATGATCTATATGTTGGTGTACCATTTAACGTTATTTATTATTATTCAAAATATGTTTTAGAAAAAAATAAAACACTAGCAGTATAAACAAATATTACCCAACATTAAATAGTGTGGCAATAGATAGTTTATATTTTCAAAAAAAAACCCTATGGCGATGGTTTCATTTTTATTTAAAATAAATTAGTTATGATTTTTTTAGTTTAAAAGAAATTAGTTATGAATCACCTTAAAACCCCCAAATCTGTCATGTTTGGATAGTTGGATGATCATTGGTGTCTAATTTTTTTAGTTGTGGGATCAAAATCAGATTTCTTGGAGGGTGAAAAACAAACTTTTCTAAAAACACAAGCTAGTTTATCACCCTTATATCACTGTATAATTTAAATCCAACTAACTTGGTTATGAGGCAGTCAATGGCTACTCCAAGCACAGAGGATGATTGAAAGAGCATCTAGGCTCATAAATTGGTTTTGGTGATTAATGATGGCATAATCATTGCGACTCGGGTTCACTAACGTGTGTTTTGCAGCATCAAAAAATGAAGTTAATGCAATTATAGACTTTCGTGGTATTCTTGGTCACTATTAATTTGGAATTTCTGTTTTGGTTCAAAGGATATGTTTGAAGATTAAGAAAAAGCTAGTTTTAAGTGTCATTTGGATGGTAAGAGACACATAGATTAGTTTAGGGCTTTATTTTCCTTTCGTTGTACTATAAGGGGGGAGGGGGCTAAAAGTAGTAACTTGACCTAGATGATCCTAGAGTTTAGGTGTAAATCAACTCGTAAATCGGCTATCGGAGGAAACGAATCACCTGAGAAGACAAACTAGTCCTCAGTCGGGGAAAAAGTCCGATTAATATGAAACAAGTCCGATAAGATAGAAAACAAGTTCGACCGGAAGGAAAATATGTTGAAGGGCTCTTAAAGACTAGATAAGAAAGATTATGCATCGGAATCAACTGTTTTATTTTAAGCTTAAATGAAAGATGCAAGCTACCTCTACAATCTTAACTCAAGTTAGTAGAGCAATCAAGCCGCACTTGAGCTCACAAAGTTGGTGACGGTGGAAACCAAGAGAATCGGCTCTCATCTACACAGATCGGCTATTGGCACAGTTAGCTTCCTATAAATCCTGACGTCATTGCCGATTATAACAGCAATAACAAAGAGGACTAAAGGCGCACTGCTCAATTCACACCTCTTTGCAGCCCATCGTATCGCCTGAAAAAAAAATCTTGTATGAAATGCCCGTTCTCCTTATCATTAAAGAACCACACCGCTCAATTCGCGCAATATATAATTACATATGGATAGGATCACTTGATTCATTGTCTAACACTATTTGATTTTGATTACCATAATCAGTTGAAAACGATAATTGGTTGCAAAACCAATAGGAAACTACTCTTTCACACACGCGCGCTTCATCAACAACTTTTCACGCTTCCCAACAAAGTTTTTCTCCTTTTTCCAACAATCTAAATTCACCCTTATATTTATGGAGAGCTGATACAATGTAATAACAGAGATTACACCGGTGCCTCCATCCCTGGAGCTAACCAACCCTTGGAGGAGATAATACATGATGAACATGAGTACACGATTGGTCCTAGACTTGAGTCGTGTCATGCAGTGGCACACGGATGGTTGGCTGCAGGCTGATCTCCTCCGTCATGTCAAGCTCGTTTGGCAGCATTCCAAGTGGCAGATACCAGTCGAAGTGGAAGAGGAGCGTGGCAAGAACAAGCTCCACCATTGCTAGTGCGAACCCAATGCCTTGACGTATCCTCCGACCACCCCCAAACGGGATGTACCGTAAGTTTGTCCCCAGGAAATGGCATGTCGTCGTGTCCTCTTTGAATCACTCAGGCTTAAATGCTTCGGGTTCATCGCAGTACTTCGGGTCCCTATTGATGGCATATGCATTCGCAAGAACCATGGTGCCCTTTGGCACTTCATATCCAAGGACCTTGCATGAACCTTGGCACTCTCTAGGAAGGAGCAGAGGTCCAGGTGTGTGAAGCCTTAATGTTTCCTTGATGATGAGCTTTAGATAAAACTAGTAGGGTGCACATGCACGTGTATAAAAAGGCACAATAACAAAATTCAAGAAAAATATGTGAAAACTAAATTATCCAAAATTCTAATACAATGCAAAAGATGGCACAACATGGCTCTATCTTATCTCTACTTTTCACACCAAGCTCGTGGATGCAAGAGCGTGACACCTAACACAATGCAAAAATTGAAGGAAGTAGAATATATTTGTTTATGATCCATCACACTAACCTCTATTATTATGCTTCCAACACAAAACACATGATCTCTCTAATGAATTAGATTCTATTATTATGCTCAAATTTTGAAAGTGGGTCCTTTGTGAGGGGTAAAGGAATTTGTCTGTGGGTGAGAATTAACATCAATTTGTCCGTTCCTTATAGTATAAATATGGACGGGAACGCTTGATCCATTATATAATACTATTTGATTTTGGTTGCCATAATCAGTTGACAACGATGATTGGTTGCAAAATCAGTATGAAACTACTCATATGTTGCAAAATCCAATGTATGATAGAAATTGCTGGTGGTTGCGCCCCTGGCTCGGCTAACCAACCCCTAGAGGAGATAACACATGATGAACACTACTAGTCCTATACTTGAGTCGTGCCATGCCGCGGCACTCGGATGGTTGGGTGGAGGCACAAGTCCTCCTTCCGAGACGCCACGATGCTAATGTCCTCCGCCATGTCCAGCTCGCTCGGCACCACTCTAGGTGGCAGCTGCCAGTCGAAGTGGAAGAGGAGCGTGGCTAGAACAAGCTCCACCATGGCCAGTGAGAATCCTTGGCCCGGGCACATCCTCCGACCAGCCCCAAACAGGATGTACCGGAAGTCGGTGCCTTGAAAATCGCTTTTTGCGGCCCCTTCGAATCGCTCATGCTTAAATACATCAGGTTCGTCCCAATACTTTGGGTCCCTACCTATGGCCCATGCATTCACAAGGACCATGGCGCCCTTTGGTATGTCATACCCGAGAAGCTTGCATGACTCTCGGCACTCTCTGGGGAGGAGTAGAGGTCCTGGTATGTGGAGCCTGAATGTTTCCTTGATGATGAGCTTTAGGTAATGTATGCTTGCTAGATCATCCTCCGTGACCCTTGACTTTCCTTGCAATACACAATGTAATTCTGCTTGCGCTTTCTGCATCATGTTAGGGTTCCTCATGAGCTCAGCCATTGCCCAAAGGATAATTGTTGATGTTGATTCGGTTCCTGCTATGAATAAGTTCTGCATGATTTATGAGATGCATAAGTTTAGTTCAATTCAGCTCGTAGTAAAATTACCCTTGTTCATGTGGAGCCTTTTTATGGTCCTTACTCAATATCAAGAGATAGGAATATCATAATAGTGACAACTCTACACTTGTAGTTTTGTGGTACCCTTAAGAATATTAAAAATAAGCCATGAAAATAATAACAAAATTGTACTTTTATATCTTATTTCCCTGTAATAAGGTGAGACAAATTTTGCATACGCATCAGTCAGTTTTTTTGGATAAATGGACTTACACTGAAACTACCCGGATCAACTTCTTAATATCATGTTTTGCACTATATTATATGAAAAATCCATATATTTATAAAATATTACATTTTTAAAATAATATTTTCATGATAATTTTAAAGTAATATTACATTTTTTAAAATATTACATCTTAATAACATTTTTAAAATTATATTACACTTTTTATCTAAATGCTATTTTGCATCTAATATTTTTTTTCATAAAGCTAGAAGATCCTTCTTATTGATAAGAGTACTTTTCGTTCTAGCCTAGAATTTTTTCTCAAAGCTATACCATTACTTTATATAGGAAAAAATCACTTTACCCTCATTTTTTTCAATATTTTCTGTTTTAACTCAAAGCATTTTCCAGTGTAACCTAGGAACATCTATAAGCAAAAAAAGAGGACTTATACCACAAAAGAAAACGTCCATTTCACTACTCTCAATCATTCACTTTGTCTGTCTAACGCATGAACAAAACATAGGCTTGATTTACTCTTTTAAAGTATTTTCAGTTAGTTTAATCTGTTATCAATCGAAATTTGTCTTTTTTTTTTGCAAAATTTGTCTTTTAATGTGTACAGGCGTTAAGTTCAAATTTGTGAGCCAACAGAGAGAACACATAGGTTATAAATATTTAATAAGAAATTGATTAATGCATGAAAATTAATTGTGAAAGAAATACAAAGTATTTTTATAACATAGGGCACCATGTTACGAATAATCTTGCAAAAAAGTAGACTTGGAACAGAAGTTGCATGAAGTGATAAGAGAAATTTTGTTAGAAGTATATTAGAGCAACTAAATAGTTTACATAAAGAGAGTAGATCAAGTCTAATTTTTTTTGGGAAAAAGTCTGATTTTCACCCTTCAACCGTTACAAAAGTCTGATTTCAACCTACAACTACAAAACCGGACAGTAAGGATCATTCAACTATCCAAACCGTGTAAAATTGGACCTTTGGGTGGTTTTGGATTTTATAGAAATAGCAAAAATACTATTTAAACTTAAAAAATCCATAACTAATTCATTTTAGACCCAGAAAATATGAAATCAGTGCCAAAAGTTATTTTAAAATGCAACCAACCTATTTACACACTATTTAATGTTATTTTGGTATTTTTTGGTATTATATGGTCAAACAATGCAGTGACGACAGAAATGATTCAGGTGCTTGACATGTAGAACGAAAATTATAATATTGTAAAGATAGTTTACCTACTTACAAGAAGAATTGAAGAAATGCACTACGACTTACAAGAATGACGGCTTTGATAGACCCCATGTCGAGCGACCAATCGAGGCCACCACCTTCATTCTGCTTCCCCAAAAGAACACCAAGCAGGCAATCCTCGGCAGCAGCATCGTCTTTCCGCTCCTTGTATTGGTGAATGGCATAGTCCACCAGCTCAAACATCTTGTCGTGCAACCGCTCAAACTTGCGCACCGCGCCGCCGCCGACGGCGCACATGACCCTGGACGACGGGAACAGGTCGCCGATGAGTAACCCGCCATAGATCTTGAGCGCCTGGTTGACAACCTCCAGGAACTCCTCCCGGCGCCTGAATCGCTCGCCCATCATGGCGCTCAGCGTCGTGTCCGTCACGAGCCTCGAGACACGCGCCGTGACGTTCACGAGCTCGCCGGAGGCGGACGGGGACGCGGCGGCGGCGGCGGCGGCGATGTCGCTTACGAGGCAGGCGGCCTCTTCCTCGCGGATGGGCCGGAACGTCCGGACCCGGGGGGCGCTGAGGAGCTCCTGGGTGCAGAGCTTGCGGAGCTGGCGCCACCGCTCGCCGTAGGGGCAGAAGGCGAGGCCCATCCCGTCGGCGACGGTGGCCCTCACTGCGAGGCTCAGCGGCCGCGCCGCGAAGGCGGCGTCGTGCGTCTTCATCACCTCGCGTGCGGCGGCGGGGCTCGAGACGACCACCGCGTGGAGCTCGCCGAGACGGAGGTACATGACGGGGGCGTTGTGCCGGCGTGCGAGGTCGGCCAGGGCACGGTGCTTCAGAGGGTTTCTGACGAGGTGGTGGAGGCTGCCGATGACCGGCAGCCGCCATGGACCTGGCGGCAGCCGTGGTTGATCCGCCTTGCCGCGCGTCTCTCGAAACTTTAGTGCTAGCAGTAATACTAAGGGGGTAAAGAAGGCTAAGAACAAGGACAAGCTCCACGGCAGATTTTCCATGGCGATCTCACTCTCTAAAGTTTTGACAGGAAAACTCCCGAGGTGGCAATATGAACGAAGGAGCTCTGTGTGGATGTGCCACCAGGATTCCACTGTCCACGCAATTTATAGATTCACGGAGCAGCCAGGCCTCTTCTGGTAGCTGATTCGGAGCAGTTATAATGCTGCAGGATATATAGTTTACTACTCCCCCGTCCATCTCTTTCAAATTGTAAGTCATTCAACCTTCTAAAAAAACATTCTAATTTATGTTTGACCAAAATTGTACATAAGATCACAAATATTTATGACACTGAATAGATATAATATAAAAATATATTTAATAAAGAAACTAATAATATTTATTTGGTATATTACCTTATTGAATTAATTTGGTTAAATTTGATATATTTGACTTTCAAATAAAATTAGAATGGCCTATAATTTGGAATAGGGGGAGTAGTATTTTGTTATCTAGCATGCCTAGCCCACTTATTTTTATAAGAACTCCTATTTAATTGAGTTCTTTTGAGGATACAAGTAGTCGATTATTCCTTTGAACAATCGGCGATGTTGATGAGTATAGATGAGGTGGTTAGCTTGAAGTTGCATTCCCTTGTATTGTATATGAATTTGAATACTGAAGCACGAGAATCATGCAGATTTTCGTGGTCAATCAGTATGGCGTACGTATATGTAGGCAAAAACTTGCACCACGGCTCACAGGTGGACGCGAGGAAAAAGATAGAGAAGGTGCTTGCGGGACATGCCTGGATTTCTTAGAAGAAGCCATCAAGGGGCTGGCATGCAGAAGACGGAGCAAGCAAGTGAAGCAAAACGAAGTTGAGTCAACAGCTCCCAGTTTACTTCTCCTCAACTTGTATATCAAGTCCTTGCTGGAGTGTGCCAAAGGTTAGGCGAAGCCAAAGCCGGAAGGAACCGTGCCAAGCGCGTCTTAAACACATCACCTTTTCTTATTAAAGAATAAAAACCCTACAAACTAACACGTATGCTGCCGTGAATCAAGTTTTGTCGGATGGTCACGTACCCTGTGTTCTTCGTTTCTGTAATATCAGGAGCAAATGCTGATCAGGATGACCTGAGAAACAGGACTATTCGAGCTAATGATAGTCAGCAACACTGAATAATTTGTTTGCTGATATGTGATGGCCGTCCATATATGCACGCAATTTTGGTATTCACACGCGTACAATGACTTCCGACTATTTTACGTGAAGATTGAGTATACAGTGTGTCAAAGATAACATTCTTTGACGAAAGTAGTTATATAATATGTTGCACGCTGTTCACAGTATAATAGTAAAATAGCACAGTGGATATGATGCTGCTTATTCTGAAATAATTGTTTGTGGATCCATAACCGTTGTGTTTAATTAGTTAAAACTTTGGCATGCATGCATGTCGTATGGCAGCTGTTTTTTATTTTTCAAAATGGGTTTGAAATACTCTCAGAATATATATATATATATATATATATATATATAATGAAGATACACATAACCTTATAAAAGACAAAAAAAAATAGTTACCAATTTATGGACACACTCCTAATAGTAAAATCCTAGGGCTATCTAGATTCAGGCTATGTTCCCATGAATATGTAGGTTGCAATACAAGTATACAACCATGTTGTAGTGTTGTACATCATCTGATTCAGTTTCTTGTAGCTACAGCCATTTGTGTAGAGAAGTATCCAGTACCACAATTGTAAATTTTAAATTTATTAATACCAAATTTTATATAGAAATAAAAATATTATTCATTGTATTTTAAATTTATTATTCATCAGTTTTATTAGACATGGCTTTTTAATTAGTACAGATACATTTAAATCATAAAAAACCTAATGGTTTAGTTTTTTCAACCGGTAATTCATATCCTTCTCACTAACGTGATGGTTTTAGCCATGAAAAAAACTAAACAATAACGCATATACGTTACTATTGTCCACAAACGCCTGCCCAGACCGAGTAGTATAGTCCTCCATCCACAAATATAAGTATTTGTAGAGTTTTAGGACATGTTATGAATCGTAGATCATTAGTTGTTTCATGTTATACACATAGTTCATACAAAATATTCAATTAAATATATATCAAACACATATGGAGACGTGATGCAAAGTGAAAAGAGATGCTACTAACTAAACCTATCACAATCATTACAACTAGATAATAACAGATATATATCTTTAGAGTACTGTATTAGAATATTTAATATATAAAAGAGAGTGTTAGGTAGATAATTATAAATAGACTAGTTTGGCACTAATTGATTGTTGCACTTACATGCACATACTAAATAGGATATAATAATTTTTTTTGAATAAAATTTGAATCCTAAGATGATTGTTTTTTTTTTGGGGCCGAGGGACATAAACGAAACAACTCCCACACAGCACATGGAGTTTCATCTTCTATCTCTCTCTTATTTTAAGCTTTGCCATATAATAAAAAATAGCTTATGTCCATGTGGTGGAGCGCCTTATTAATTTGAGAATAAAACTTCGATCCCCCAATTGCCCTGTACGAAGGGGAGCTAACTCTGATCCGGACGCCCGGTACAACACGTTACGTCCGTGCGCGCAGCAGATTTTCTTGATGTGACGTCTCCGGTCGAGGCCAAGGTCCAGCCGCCCAGCGCGTCGGAGACCGACTCCGTCCGAATCGCCCGATCGATGCCCCTCGGACTCGGACACCGAGACGGAAAGAGCACGCCTCCCTCATCCTCACATTAGCACTCTCCATAAAACCCACCGGTGCCCCTGTCCAGCCGGGCAAAAGCGTCGAGGCTTATTTCCTGGTACACGCGTGCATCGATCACCGCTGCTGCAACTGCCCGCCGGCGGCGCGTCGTGTACTGCCTGCCTGCCGGCCATGGCGCCGCCGCCGACGATGTTCATCCACCCGGCGCTGCTCCCAGGGTCGAGCAGCTTCTTCACCAGCAGCTCGTCCTCGGACTCCGACGACGACGCCATAACAACCACGCAGCCTTTGCAGGTGCGCGTCGAGGTGCCGCCGTCGCCGATGGCGGCGCCGCTCCTCGAGCCCAGGCCCGACGCTGGGACGTCGTCGTCGTCGTCTCCGGTGGCCGTGGCCTTCGTCTTGCTCTTGTGGGCCCTCGTCGTCGCCGGGATCGCCTACCGGAGCTTCTTCGCCTGATCGACTGGAGTGGACGAGCTGCATGCGCTGCCGTGTAGTACTACTGCTACATCCGACGTGCACGTGGACCGGTTCGGGAGTCGGGACACGGGACGGAGCTATATAGCTGCCATGAGAAATACACAGCGTGCCGAAATTTAATTGCATTGCTACAGTACACTCGTCTTTCAGTGATGTTGATCGTCTCACCCTCACTCAGTCTACGAAGATATTATATTTAGTGTATATGCTTGATGATGATATGTGAATAGCGAAAGTACTCGTTCTCTTTGTTCATGTTTTGTTTGTAATTACCGGCCTATTCATTAATCACTTCAAAAATACAAAATGATCGTTCAATATCTATTTGATCGTCAATGTTTGGACTGTGTTTGAACCGATATGCACGAAAAGACACAGATATGAGTGCGTAGCCGATGTTATTTTTACTTGATCTTAACTTAGTGCATAAACTGAACAAGATCATCTAGTCTAACATAGACCACACCCAGCACTTAGATCTAATACGGATTTGGTGAAACTTACCATTGAGATCCCTCCATGGATCCTTAACAAGGTGTAGCAGAGGATGCAGAACTCCACCGTAGAACCGTAGAGAAAGTAGACGTAGCAGAACGCCCCGATGTCGATGAAGAAGAGGGACACCAAGCTTCCACGGCTTCCAGCACCCTTAGTGATTGATAGGATTAGGGTTCTAATGAGCCCTGTAGGCTAACTCGTGATTAACACGAGATTAATTCTTATTCGGAAAACCTAGAGGTCTCCTCTTAGATATATATTGCTGTAGACGCGGGGCCGGACCCTAAATGGGTTGTGTTTGCCTTCTAATCAAAGGCAACTAATAGGGAGTAGTGTAGGATTAGGATTGGGCTTGATGGCCCAATTACACATGACCCAGGTCAATTCCAACATTCTCCCCCATGACCGAAGGTCAACGACTTATTCTTTAGAATTTTGTTATATTGATCATGTGCATGTGGATACACACATATCAATAGTCTCCCTCTTAATCAAACAATCTTAATCTTAAAACTTAAGCTTATGTTCGCCTTATATTCACACTCAATACCATAGCAACACCTAGCGAATGAGTCATCGGCAGGGACTACAGCCATACCGGGACATCATTAACTAAAGTCCGCTATAGTATCTTGATAGAACACTTATTAACTTATTTTGGAGTTTGTTTATTCGGCCTCATCCAGAATCACATTTCAGGTTAATCATCAAATCCATACTAATTTCACAAAAATAGGATAAGAGATAAAGCCCTGAGTTAGTCGCATTGCTAGCTATTTTCTTAATGACTTGATCCTGGGACCCTTCTTTCGTAACAATATATTTGTCAATCGGCTTGACACCATCAACTATATGTCATTACTTGAAAGGAATACTGTAATCAAATACAACAACATTGAATTTAATCAATGCAAACATAATTTTACCGGAATATATTTTATATGCCTGCCTAAACTAAAATATGCCATACAAAGTCAGCATTAATAATGCTAGTCTTGTTTTAGAGCTTTCTCCAGAATTGCTCATATCTGCAAGAGTGAAGGATACAAAACTTAATTGTGCACATTAATATCCACACACTCTTACAAAATCTTATCTGAGTAGTACTTAATTAAATAAGCATGTTATTTGGTGTATTAAACTTTTAACACCTTTTCCAGTGGACCTCACCTGGACTAAGACTAATAAAATTTTGTCAAGCATTCCGGCTTGTTATGCTAAGTCAATTTCTCATATGTCTTAGCATATAGCTTCATTAGAAGCTTCAGGAACGTCTTCCTATTTATCTTATTCTTAAGTTTGTACTTATCATAATTTTGCTATATCACGCAAACAAACTAAAACAGGCATAATTGTGTATATGCATTCTCATTTTGTCACTTTAGAACTTCTCTAAACTTTAGCTCTTTAGTGACAATCCCAATACTCAGTTAGGTCCCATCTAAGTGTCATGCTCCCCCAGAACCTAGGGAAACTTACACAAGATGTGTCTAAAGACATGATGAACATATTTCTCCTTTCTTGGAATGCATACTTATTTCATTTTAGCTTATGGAGAGATCATTCACCTTAGAGTATCAGGATAACAATTTAATCCACCTTGACTTAACAAATGAATCACGGTTGCCTATGATGCATACTTATGGTGAGTTATGAACTTAGCATCTTAGTTTCTTTTGGAATCACTATCAAGACTTGTAGACCCATTATAGCCTACTGCTTTGACTCCATCAGAAAATTGCTATGAAAAGAACTATACTTATATTTAAAGTTCACATACTCCATTATAACCTCTTCATCATAAACATAAAATGAATGAGGCTTTTACTTTTGTGCCCAATACTTATCTTATCTCTTAAAACATTTCATATCTCTGTTATGGTTAGACAACTAATGTCAATCCTTGACAGAGTGTGGTAAAGAATGGAAAAATACTTATGGCACGATGTATATGACGAAATCATATATATCTCTTAAATCATCAATATAAGGAAACTTATCCTATATCTCATCAAGATTTTATTCTCCCCCATTTTCTTACTTGTTAGTGAGCTTCCATTGAATTCTGAACAATCAGAATATTAAAAGTCTCGGCCCATAAGCTTATCTAAAATAATTTACAATGGTAGCTCTTTAACTTATTTATCTTTGGCACGACTTTACTATACCACTGATCAACTTTCCTTGCTATCCTAGCCCACATCAGCTGTGGCCAGAAAATGAACTAGAGCAGCAAAGCTATGATTAAATGTTCATAAACAGCGGTGGCCAAGAATCATGAACACAACCATACTTCAATCATCTCAGATTCCAATTGAACTAATCCATAAACGGCGGTGGCCAGAAATGGATAGAACAACAGAACCTATGAAGATTATCCCATACCCAGCTGTGGCCAGCATAAAGAATAAAATTCACACTTATTTGAGACAATTGGTGTTTGTGGAGTGTTGGTCCTATCATAATGGTAATTGAATAATCATGTCTAGCATGATAAAGTTGCTCTTATTCTTAATTTAAGCAGCAAAATATAACGAGTATATCATGCTTTATTCTTAATCTTGCCCTTGAAAACTTATGGACAATGAAATCTGATGGAGAGAATATTTGAGAATATCTCTGAGTAGTCCTCAGTTCAATTCTCAACTGACAAGAGCAACAAGAGTGTCAACTCTAAACTGATGAGACATTCAATTCTCCCCTGCGAATTTGTGGTTTAAACGTGAGTGTGCCACATATTCGACAATGTCTCATCACTTTTCAACTTATTTTACTTAAATAATGGTCAAAGACAATAAATAATAATAAACAATAAACAAACTTGATCTTGTATTATTACTTATAGGGAACACACATTTCAATGATTTCTTATCACAGAGTACAGATATGTTCTTTCTTAATCTAAAGTACATCATCAGCTTCAAATTAAGCTAAAGCAAATAACTTAATAGTAATGCGAAAAACCCAGAGTCTTGCCTTTGACGAAGTCTTGTAGACTATGCTCCCTTGAACTCTCCTCCTTTAAAGTCCATGAAAACCTAGAGGAGGTTCAAAATGTGCAAGTGCACCTGAGTTGTTCCACCAAAATAGTGGGAGAAAATAAACTTAATGAAAACTTATGAGACAACTTAATTATATAATAATCTGGGGTATCGCTCTTGCATGTGGTTGACTTAAAAGTTGCTTATAACTTGAGCATGCATATAACCCTTGAGATATATATATCCCAAGCACTTTCAACCCGTGAGCTATGTTAACCATGCTCGTGTACGCTCAATACACCTTAATCATTGTAACGTGAGGTTGTTAATTTCATGATGAGGAAATTTGCTAACTTATGTTTATACATTTCCTCATTGAGTACAATAACTCCTTAACTGATAATTCGTTACCTCTAGTCTTAGTAGGCAAAGAATTTATCAAGGCCTCAATGATGGTTTGACCCTCTTTGCCAATAAGTGGAGTTCTCCCATTTAATTTGAGTTGTACTCACTTATCTTACCAACATAATTCTGAGTTCCAACCGCCGGAGCAGTTGGCTTATCCTCACGTAGTGCATCTTTATTCCAACTAGGGAATTTTATGCCATTACAATGCTCAATGATGCTCAAAACTTTGTATAATCTGATATCTCTGTAGCAGTACAATAAGATGCACATAAATGCATGAATTTAACCCTACGGTGGTCTGATTAAATTCACGCAATAAGTAACAACTTGCATCACCGGTGGGGAAAACAAGTGAAACTTATCTTAAACTCATAATTAAAACGCGGTGGTTAGATTTAATTACAAGTTTACTCTAAATGAACTTCTCGGTGGTTCCATTCAAATAGAGGCATCTGAATGCACTTGGTGGAAAGGGAGTTTTCAGCTTAACTTATATGAAATTGAATAATGCAAAGTTTTAGCTCAACTTAGATAAAATCAATGCAAATCTTATCCATAATTCTTACTTATTTAAAACAATATGCAAACACAAATGCATTTTGACTTTGCTCTGAAACTTAGAAAAGGTACTTAATGGCAAAATAAAATTGCACTAAAATAATTATGACTTAATAGATCAAAACTTAATATTCTTAGCGAAAAATATTTGAATAAATATTCGAAATACAATTCAAATATCATATAATCTTAGACCTAAACATGGTCAGGAAAAATCATCTAAATTGGGCATTTAACTTAATCAAATAAATCCCAACCATGTTTAAAGTTGTAGGGAGAAGATTCTTAAATTCAAAATTTGGCAAAAGACTTGAATAATTAAGAACTCATAGTTCTATAAAACATAATACCATGTACATAAGATAATTGCCAAAAATTTTTGGCTCCATTGAATGGCCAAACTAATCTTAAGCTTATGCCCTAAGTTATTATCCTCATTAAAATCTAAATGTTTCTCTAATTGAATTAGAAAATTGAATACTAACGAAACTTAATTTAATGGATGAGCATATATTCTCAAGATGACAGCGGAAGCTTAAAATATAGCAAAATAAAATACTGCTATGAAATTATTCTTGAGAAATTGGTTTCAACTAATTTTCCAATTAATAATTGAAAAATTGTGCCAAAATAGACTTAGAAATGATATCAAATTTAACTGCAACAAGACTTAAACTTATTAAAATGTGCAGAACCATAAGCCATTAAATAATACTTATTTAATTTCTTATTACTCAGCTTAAACATGAATTAAATCTAAGCTAAAATATTAGGTAATACTTAAGGCTTAAAACTAAGAGAAAATGTTACCCAGATCTGAAATTGGCCCGCGAACGGCCGATAAGACGTGCAGCCTGCTCTTAATATGCTCTCGGCCCAACGCGGCCCATCAGCGCAGCCCAGCGTGCGGCCCATCAACGCGCGCAAAGACCTGGCTCGTCTCGGCTATGCGGCTTGGCACGCGGCTTGAAGGCGCAGCTCAGCAGCTCGGCTCGGCATAAACTGCGGCTCCGCTCGGCACGGTTGGCACGGCTTAGGTCGCGGCTTATCGTAATGCAGCCCAGCAACGAGTGCGGCCTGCGACCTCTCTAAGTAGGCCTTAGGCCCAAGGGCAGTCGATTGGGCCGGCAAAGCGGCCCAGTCAGCGCGCTCCCACACCCCGCGGGGATCTGAACCGTTCACGGAGATGGACGGCTCAGGTCGCTCAGGTCACATATAAAACCCAAAAAACGCGCCTGGGAGAAACCCTAGGGTTTCTTTCTTCTCCCCCTTTCCCCGACCTCTGGCCGCAGCAGCGGCTGCCGGCGGCGCGCCGTGCTCTGCCGTCTCCAGCTCCTCCTTTCTCCCCAGATCCTGCGAGCGAGAGCCAAGCCGGAGCTCATCCCTGCCTCCTTCGCTCATTCGGTGAGTGAGGGCCCAAGCGCCTTGGCACAGACGACGTCGTGCACCGGCACCGCCTCTTTCTTCATCTTCTCCCAATCTCTACTCAGGGCAAGCTCGACGACAGTGAGCCAACCGCGCAGGTTACGCCGCCGGCGCCATGGTGGCCCCTCTCGCCGGCGCGCGCGGTTCCGACGAGGGGTGCCTCCGTGGTGCCCATGTGGCTCGGCCGTGCGCGCGTCGAGGCGAGCAGCAGTGGTTTGGCGGCGGCGGCGGCATGTGGGCGAGAGGTGCAACCTCCACGCAGCCGGGTGCCGCCGATCCGGCGCTCCGCGTCCTCACCGAGAAGCTGACGGCGGCGGTCGTGGTGGCGCATCTGATGCCATGTGTGACCGCCGAGGCAATGGTGAGCCTCTGACTTACTTAGGATTAGAGTTTGGGGTTGCATCTAGGGTTAGGGTTGGGGTGTGTGACTCCCTTTCTACTAATCTCTGAACTATGTTTGCGAAAGTCTGAGATGTGTGCATGATCTTTTACTTATAGAAACCCTAACTCGTAGATCTTTATCTTAAACATGAAAAATTCTCTTACTGATATTAAGGATCTAACCGAGTAGATCTTAAACTAAAACATGAGGAGGAAGTACGTAGATACTACACGATCTGATCGGTCTAGGTACGGAAAACATCATCTATGCATGTAAACCTTACTGATCTAATAAATCTTGACTTAAAACATGTCTAGATTATTATGAAACACCTCTGTTAGGCGCTAATCCGAACCATTAGGGGTTGCTAGGGGATCTAGTAGAACTAGATCTAGGCGACTGATACCAATTGTTAGATTTACTTGATCTTAACTTAGGGTATAAATTGAACAGGATCATCTAGTCTAACATAGACCACACCCAGCACTTAGATCTAATACATCCCTCCATGGATCCTTAACCAGGTGTAGCAGAACGCCCCATGGATCCTTAACCAGGTGTAGCAGAGGATACAGAACTCCACCGTAGAGCCGTAGAGAAAGTAGACGTAGCAGAACGCCCCGATGTCGATGAAGAAGAGGGACACCGAGCTTGTACGCCTTCCAGCACCCTTAGTTATTGATAGGATTAGGGTTCTAATGAGCCCTGTAGGCTAACTCGTGATTAACACGAGATTAATTCTTATTCGGGAAACCTAGAGGTCTCCTCTTAGATATATAGTGCTGTAGACGCGGAGCCGGGCCCTAAGTGGGTTGTGTTTGCCTTCCAATCAAAGGCAACTAATAGAGAGTAGTGTAGGAATAGGATTGGGCTTGATGACCCAATTACACGTGACCGAGGTAAATTCCAACAGCCGACACACACGAACGCTCGCACGTGCGACGTGCCACGATACGACACGTTCTTGCGAACCACACTCACCTGTACTATGCGTTCCCCGTGCGCCGCGCCATAGGACTGTAACCCCTGGTCGATCGGAAACCTCGATGCGATCATTCTTCTGCTGCTCCATAGGCCGCCCGATGTACGGGCCGGGGGAACAGATCGACAAACTGATCCACCACCAAGCACGCGGCAGTGTCCAAGGTTTTGGGTTTCACTAGAATCGAGCATTTATCCCTCTAACGTTAGTACCGGTACCGGTACTAACGTGTCCCTGCCATCACCGCCATGCACCACCACTGCCAGCCTGCGCACCACCAACACCATCCCTTCCCGCCTCTGCTGCAGCTGCCGTGCTGCTCCAGTTCATTAGGAACCAACGGCGAAGGCATTCTAGTTAGAAGACAGTTTTCCTATTTTTCTAAAAAATGATAGTTTTCCTATGAAAAATACAATATTCATGTATTATTCCATAAGAGTTAAAATTCTGACATACGGTCGGCCATTGATTTTCACCTACTTGATCATTCTTGGCTATGTTGGACTCCAGGTGGAGACTGGCTAACTGTCCTTGGTGGTTGCATGTGCGAAGACAAAAGTGTAGGTTGCCCGACCTAGAACTTTGTCCCTAGTCGTTGGATCGACCATCTCTTATTGTGGACGACATGGATTGATTGCTCGTTGGAAGACGGTTTTGTGGCAGTTGCACATTGTTCATTGCTCTCACGAAGGCGGTTTTGTAGCAGTTGCATGTGTTTTCTTGAGTGTGGGCCCTTCAATCCATGATGGTTGTGTTTCGGTCCATATCATCAAACTGACCTCAAATGCACGGCTTAGGGGCAAGTGGAGTGTGTTTCTTGTCCCTTGGATCGATGACATGACCAGCGGATCAAGTGCTAGGCCGACCGGCTTAGGGGAAACCAGTCGGCTTGGGTTTTCTCCAATTTGCCTTATTTTTTGTTTGTGTGTCCATAAAGCTCGTCCAAAACTTATTGCACTTATTAGAAATAAGCAAAATATGTATGAAGCATAGTATAAATGCCATTATATTCCGGAGAAGTAAAGCGTGATTCAATGGCCGTCAATATAGTGATGAATCATGTGAAGGATGTACTGGTCTAGAGGGGGAGCAAATAGATGGACAAGTTCATTTTACATTAAAATATACTACATTTTCTCTATCTAGCATAGGACTATTCTAGAAACCTATAGAAAATAAAAACGCCTAGTATCAGCCTAGGCAATTTGTAAGTGCTAAGCAAAACTTGACTGTTTGTCTAGTGCCTAGTGTTTTTTGAAACTTTTTTCATAGCTAATGATGTGCAATCTGTACAGAGTTAAAAACCGATATATCACCATGTTAATGGTTAAGCATGGCCTAGACTTTTTTATGAGGGTGCTAAATGCGGTTGGTTGGTGGTTTCCTGGGATGGAAAAGTTCGGTAAAGCCAATGTACCCTCCCTCGGTCATATGCCTAGCTATGGAGATGGGTACGACCCGTTCCACTAAAATCATGACAAGAAACTTGCCACGTGTATAAAGAAAAATCAGACCCGAGTCATTTTGTACTAAAGTTTGACGTTCATGTAATAACTTCAGTATTGGTCACTTTTAAACATGTTTTTATTTCTAATAAAACCGGCGTGGTAGCGACGAAACCGTTTGTATGTTTCATCGACCGTACAGGATTCCCACCATATGCATTTTCTGGCCATAATTAGGATGGATTTGGAAAAATAGATGGGTTGATTATACTGGTTTGGTACCAAAGCAGAACGGCAACTGTAATCGTGAATGAAGAAACTGAACCGATATGCGTGACTTTTGGCCCCAGCCAGCCTCCAGCAGGCAGCAGGTCGTTCAGGCCGCCGAAGTACCAGCGCACGTACCATCGAGGCCCCGGTTCGACGCGTCTACGCGCGTCCGTGCCAGCAGTATGGAACCCTGTGAGTCCATCCATCCATGGCCCCACGCGTCGGAGACCGACTCCGATGCCTCTCGAGTCTCGATCGGTCTCGGACTCCGACGCCGAGACGACAGAATGGAAAGATTACGCCCCGATAAAATCCCCAGCCGGGCAACACAAGCCGCTTGTGTATCGCATCGCAAAAGCGTCAAAAGGCTACACGTGCATCGATCGATCACCGCTTGCTCGCACTGCCCGCCGGAGCGTAGTACATACTGCGCCATGGCGCCGCCGCCGACGACGACGACGATGTTCATCCACCCGGCGCTCCTCCCAGGATCGAGCAGCTTCTTCATCAGCAGCAGCTCGTCGTCGTCGGACTCCGACGACGACGGCGACGACACCATAACAACGCAGGCTTTGCAGGTGCGCGTCGAGGTGCCGCCGTCGCCGAGGGCGGTCGACGCCGCGCCGCTCCTGGAGACGATCACGCCCAGGACTGACGACGCTGGGAGGATATCGTCGTCCCCGGCGGCCGTGGCCTTCCTCTTGCTCTTGTGGTTCCTCGTCGTCGCCGGGATCGCCTTCCGGAGCTTCTTCTTCTGATGAGCGACTGGGGAGCAAGCGGACGAGCTGCGTACGCTGCCGCGTTGTACATACATCCGAAAGTGGAAGGGACACGGGACGGAGGTAGATAGCTAGCCAGCTGCCAGGAGAAATACAGCGTGCCGAAATTTAATTTAATTTAATTTGCATTGCTACACTACTCATTCATCAACGTTCATGGTCTCACAAAAGAATATGCTTATCGTACGCTTGATGATGATGATGATGTATGAATAGGGAGAGTAATATCTTTGTTCATGTTGTGGTTGTAATTGTATATTGTTCACTAATCACTTTGAAAATATAATAACCGTTATTCAGTATCCTTTTGAGCGTCATCGACGTCTGTGCTGTGTTTAATTTGGAGTTTGGACCTAGTTGGCGGAACACACGAACCCTCGCACATGCCACGACACGACACAATGCAACTGTTCGTTTCGCAGCTCGTATAGTACGCGTTCCCCGCGGCCATCGGATCCCTGCGATGGCAACTCGATCCGATCGATCCGGAAACCTCGGCGCGATCGTTTCTTCTTCTGCTACACATCTGCAAAACCTCGGCGGCGCCAAGGCTTTGGGTTGTTCTTCTCTTCCGGGCCAGGCTCGATCCACCCACCGTCGATCGCCGCCATGCACCACCACTTCCACTGCCCGCCGGCGCACGACTCCCACCACCACCACCATTCCTGCCCGCCTCCGCCGCTGCAGCCGCCGTACTTATCCAGCTCATCCGGCTCCGACGACGACGACGTTGTCACGGTGCGCGTCGTCGAGACGACGCCGCTCCTCGGGCCCCACCCCATTCCCGCCGTCGTCAGCGAAGCCGAAATACAGGTAGGCAGCAGAGCAATGCACGTACGTAAGTAACGTAACGTACATCACTGGGCTGATGAAACGGGCGTCGATGTATGTATATATGATATGATCTTTTGGGTGCTCTGTTCTCGGTCTCGCAGGAGATCCTCGGCTAGTACAAACGAGCAAGTGCGAAATTTGGCAAACGCACTGTATACCGTTGCTCCCTTCTCTCTTGTGTTCAGACGATTTCTTCTGTTGCATTTGTTATTGCTGTTTGTGTTTCTGGTCTGGGGCTCTGGGCTCGCAGTGCGCCACCACAACAGTCAATACATGGAGTCGACCAGCACCAGCTGAAACAGTCGCGATTCGTCGATTCATGATTGATCTTGTGATTCTCTCTCTCTCTCCTGGCGTAGGTAATACTCTGTGGTGTGGTCATCATCGCCTCGATCGTCTACTGGTACTGGTCTACTACTGGTTCTCATCGGAGCGGATGACGTACGCCCCGTTTCCAAGTCTAGTACTGGCTCTGATCACGGAGCGGATGACAAGGAAGGAGGAGACGAGCTGCCTGCAATGCCAATACCTATCGCATTTGCAAATAATGCTAGAGATAGTTTGCTAGAATTGGAGGATGGAAAAAAAAAAACAAGATCGGATGATCTGATATTTTCTTAATTTATTCACTCGATGATATGAATTTTAAGAAACTCTCTTGTCCATGCCGTGTAGCATGTCATCACTCATCAGATAGCTTCCCAACAGATTACTGCACTTTCTGTTCTGGATTGCACGTGATCGAATCTCCAAACCCTTGCCCCTCTCATATTCTCCGATATACTGAGTGACCTCTGCTCTGCGAGATCTATCTGCTTTCGATTTCTGTTCGGTGTTAATGCTTTATTTGGTTGTACTTCCACGTTTCCAAAGGTTTCGAAACCCTCTCGCTGCAGGTGTCTCTTCTCTCTCCGACGAAACCGGTTTCCCATGTTCTTCTTGCTCATAAATGGGATGGGAAAAAATTAAGATGGGTGTTTCCCATGTTCATCTCTATGATGATTGATGATAATATATGAATAGGGAGAGTAGTGTGTCGTAATCTCTTTGTTCATGCTGTGGTTGTAATTGTCTATTGAGTATTGATCACTAACTCCTGACGGAAATATAATAACAGTTCAGTATCCATTTTTTCAATACTGATTCAGTATCTATTTGAGCGTCGACGTCTGCAATGTGTATGGAGTTTGTGGACCGATGATACAAAGAGCACGAAAGACACAGATAAGTCAGACATCAATGCGTAGTCTAGATTTTGTTTTTTTAGCATCAGGGTGTAGTCTAGATGGCGGCTCACATAAACCCTCGTACTTTAGATGGCCAGATGGCGCCGCACAACCCTAGCCCACCACTAGCCTGATTTGGTCACAACCGTGTAATGCCCGATGGCATTTTCGTGCCAGGCCAGGCCGGCTCTCGTGCCGAATCACCGGCCGGCTCTCGTGCCGAATCATCAGGCTAGCTCAATGGCCCAGCCAGCCCATCGTGCCTGGCTATCCCATGGGCGGAACAAGGCGGGGGAAGTCGGGGCCACTGGTGAGCCAGGCTCCCTCGAGGACGATGCAAGTGAAGTCTGGGATGCTAGCCGATGTGCCCGCGGGCATGTGCCCATGATGGTGGCGGCGAGGGAGGCTGGGGTGACGATGGCTTGGTGGCGAGGGAGGCGGAGGCCGCTGCAAACAATGGGCCCACGGTGGCGGTGAGGAAGGCTGAGCCATGGCCCCACGGGATGTAGATGTAAGAGTGAAGGGAGGGAAGTGAGTGATTGAGGGAGAAAAGATGGTGGCTGGGCGAGAAAAAGAGGAGAGTGTTAGAGTTTGATTTATATGTAAACAGCTGCTATCGAGCCGATCTAAACTTGTGTCGTGCCTCGGGCCAGCACTATGTGGTGTAATGGCGGCCCAGACACAACACTGTGCCTCAGACCGGGCTGGTACGGACCCAACATCCTATGTGCCGGGTCTGGCTCGGCCATCTATACTCGTAAGTCGTACCACGCGTTCCCACACCCGGAAACCTCCTGGTGCGATCGTTATTTTTGGCTACAAGACCTGACCACCCAACGCGATCTCTGGCACCAAGCACGCGGCGGCGGCGCCAAGGCTTTGGGTTTCTTCCGGGCTCGATCAATCCACCGTCGCCGACATGCACCACCACCACTGCCACTGCCCGCCGGCGCACCACTGCCACCACCACCACCACCACCATCCCTGCCCACCTCCGCCGCCGCCGTGTTGCTCCAGCTCGTCCGGCATCGACGATGACGGCGGCGCGCATTGCGCGGTGCGCATCACCGAGACGACGCCGCTAGTGGCCAGCGGGCCCGAACCCAATCACCAACGCGATTTAGAGGTAGGCAGCAGAGCATGTAGTCATGCACATCACTGGGCTGATGAAACGGGCGTCGATGTGTGATACGATCTTGGGTGCTTGTTCTTCGGTCGCAGGAGATGATCCTGCGGCTGCTTCGAATGTTCAAGTGCAAAACTTGGCAAACGTGCTGTGTAGCATTGCTATCTTTCCTTCTTGTTCAGACGATTTCATGGAGTCAATCAGCACCAGCCGAAACAGCTGCGATTCGTCGATTCATGATTGATTATTGATCTTGGTGCTTCTCTCTCTTTCCTGGTGCAGGGAACGCTCCTCCTTGTGGTCATCATGGTCGCCGCCATCGTCGGCTACTGGTACCTGTTCTGATCGGAGCGGATGCAGGATAGCTCTGCAGTTTCTGTTCTGGACTGTACATGTCCTTAACCCTCTCATATTCTCTGATATACTGATGGATCTCTGCGAGATCTATGTGCTTTTGCTCTGTTGGGTTACTGCTTTCTTTCTGGTATCGGTTATACTTCCACGTTTCGGAACACTCTTGCTGCAGATCCTTTACAACGAAACCCGGTTTCCCAATCCTGTAACCACGCGTGGCGCGATCGCTCTAGCCACCACAAAATCCCCGCGGCCGGGGCACCAGCCACCAGAACGATCGCGATCGATCTCCCAAAACCACCGGCGGCGGCCGCGGCGGCGCCAAGGATTTCCCTTTGGACGCCGCCATGCACCATCATTGCCACTGCCCGCCGGCGCACCACTGCCACGTGTCGCCCTGTTCACCGCAGCATGCGTTCTGGAACGGGAACCGGGCGTTCAGGCCGCCCAAGCTTTGGAAGTGGAACCAGGGGTTTTTTACCGCTACCGTACATGTTTTTTAAACAAAATAACCGGATCAGTAAACCGGTCCTACCGACCGGTTAGTCAAAGGGCTTTGCTACAGTACTCCAATTACTCCTTAGGGGGTAAGACTTCAAACAAATCTGAGCCCTTGATTTTTAGAAAATTCAGAACTGTTAATAATTAAAATATTTAGCAAACAAGAAAAAAAAACTCGGTAATCTCTCCTCTCCTCACGCTAAACATGTTAACATGCGTACGTGTCACGTAAATCTAGCAAACAAGTCCTTGGTATCCGGGAGCGGTTCCATCTTCCTCTTGAAGAATAACTGTTTATGTTATTGTGTCTTCCTCTTGAAGAATAAACTTAGTTATGAAATCGTCACAAGTTGCACACATTTTAAAAAAAATATCACAAAACAATCTGCGTTAGCATGCACACGTCTACAACGTCGTGTTCCAATAAATTAAAGAATCACCGTAGGATCCTAATCATGTACGCATATTAAACTACATACACCATATATGTACGCGTTAAAAAGTTGCACCTAAGTCACGTTGAATCAAGAATGAGTCAGATATTAATGATGTATCCATGCTACAAGTCGCGTTTCCAAAAAAACAAAGTAAATACAATTTGTGATCCATGAAGCACGTAGAATCCAATCACACCTGTGTGCATATGCACGTTATATATTAAAAAAACGTTACACTGCCCATTATACTGTTGCATGTTGTTCCGTAAAAAAAAATTTGTCACATCACCCACGCTGCATGTGGAACGTTCCAGTAAAAAAACATACACCATCACACACATATGACCGTGCATGTTGCACGTCCTATTCAAAAACTTCCACATTTAGATAATATATATTTATTCTATTACCTCCTACGAGGTAATACTTGGTAAAAACTATCAGGATCGACGGTCCACAGTTATCTTAAAGTACCTTAGCAAGTCCCGTTAGTCAAATAGTTCGGTTTGCTAGGTTCGGTTAGGGGGCGGTAACCGGGATTTTTTTTTGCTACCGGTCCAGACCGGTTTTAGTGGGAACTGTGGGAACCGGGCCGATTTCAACTGGTAAAAAAAAACCCTGTTCGGTTCCATTGGATTCAATCCGAGCCGGGAAAGATAAATATAAAAACAAAATTTATGAGAGATACAATAAAAGGCAAGGATTCGTTCTGGGTTAAAAGCTAATTTACTCATGATCGGAAACCAATCCACTAGTCAAGAGGTGGGGAATTATTTCAGGTCTCTTGTTGTATCCATCATGAGTAAATTAGTTTCTTATCATAAATTTCTTGTTATATCAATTATTCCCGGCCCAGATTGAATCCGATGGACCGAACAGGCCCCGAGTGGAACCGGAACGCGGCGCCGTTCCGGCCGGTGTTGTACCCGTCGCCGCTGCTCCCGAGGTCTTGCAGCAGCTCGTCGTCGTCCGACGCCGACATGCTGCCTTGCACGGTGCGCGTCTGAGGTGCCCCCAGCGGCAGCGGTGCCGCTCCTCGAGCCCAAGACCAAGCCCGATGACGGCGCCGAGCCCACCAGATCTTGGCCACCGGTACACTATCTCACTCGCACGCACAAACTGATGCAGTCCATTGGCACCAGCCGAAACAGCTGCATGTAATCGTCGGTTCATGATCGATCTCACTCGCACGCACAAACTGATGCAGTCCATTGGCACCAGCCGAAACAGCTACATGTAATCGTCGGTTCATGATCGATCTTGGTGCTTCTCTCTCTTTCCTGGTGCAGGTAATACTCTTCCTGCTCATCGTAGCCTTGATCGTCTACTGGTACTGCTTCTGACCAGAGTGGATGACGAGTAGGCGAAGACAAGCTGCTTGCAATGTCATTACCTGTCGCATTTGCAAATAATGGTAGAGGTATTGCTGGAATTGGCGAGTGAAAAAAAAAATACAAGCCCAGACGCGGTTTTCTGAATTTATTGACTTGATGATATGAATTTTAAGATACTCTCTTGTCCATGCCGTGTAGTAGCATGTTAGTCAGAAGATAGCTTCTGCACAAGTTACTGCAGTTCCTGTTCTGGGCTGTACATGATCTCCCAAATCTCTAAATCCTTGCCCCTCTCATATTCTCTGATATACTGAGGAACCTCTACGAGATCTATCTGCTTGCCAACGAGACCCGATTCATCTCTTTTGACTGCATCCCCATGTTCTGCAGATAAATGGGGTGAAAGGAAAAGATATAGATACCTTAGATGGTTTGTTAGCTAAGCAGAATGTTGGCACACATAATTTGGATACCTTCTTGAGTTGCGAAGAAACTTCTGAAGTGAGCGTAACCATTAGCCACAACGTCTAGTTCGTCCAGACTGAAGTTGTATCTCTTCTCCAGGGCCAAGTACAGCACCTATGAAATACAACGAAGAATATGAACTCATTCACTTTTTCTTTCGAACGCTGTTTAACTCCTCGGTACAAGGATCATGTTAACTCAAGACCTTGGAACTATAATATAGATGCTGGATTCAACGATACCTTCTTAGCACCACGTGACATCAATTTCTTCACTGTGTCGAAAAACAAATCAGTGAGATCATCACTGTAGATAACATCTGCGGCAAACAGGACCGCTGCTTCCTCAGCCTCCTCAATTTCATGAGCAGACCATGAATAACTTAAACTGCATAGAGAACATGTAACTTGAGCCCAGTGCCAAAGCAACACTTACCAAAACATAAATAAAACAAAAGGGAAAATTATAGAGGAGTTGGAAAAGTCCATCTAATGTTTGTGCGCAAAAACTGTATCTGGTGGATAACCTCCCCCCAGCCCACCCTTTCCCAAGAGTGCCACGAGTTCATAACAATTGTATCAGCTCTCCCTTTGGTAGTTTGGTGCCAAGGATGCTTCTGCCCTTGGTTTACCAGGGCCTATTCCAGTCATCTTGTGACTATCAAAATATAAATCAGTATAACGTACTATTTAGCAACTCAAGTGCCGGAAGGGGTCCCCTTCCTTGAGCTAAAAGGAACATTGACTAAGCTGTGTGCAGGTCAGAAGGTGACTTATTTACACATGAACTCAAATAAATCCCATGTCAATAGCCTTTTTTTTTGAAAGATTCTCATGTGAATAGCTGAACATTAAAATGTATTGTTTGCCCTTCGCTTTTGCTATCAATTTTTACATCTGCTCAGTTTGCCTGCATGACTGACGGTTACAAGTTATCAAAAAGAAAATGCAGTGACACTCATATCAGGGGTTCTACCATTTGGCAAATGTGATGCACATGCACCATGTGGAATATTATCTTGTTTATAAACAGGAAATGATAAAGTAACACATGATCTCATATGCAGTTTCTTCTTAATAAGCACTTATGTACCACTGTTTACTGGTGCATCATGAATGATGATGAAAGTGAGATGAATTGGTGTAAGAAAAACCTTTGGTCAGAAGGATCAGATGTACGCACAGGTGGAGGCCATGACATTTTCCAGTCTAGTTCCCGTACACATACTTTAGCTTCATCAAACTTTAGCTTACCAGAGTTGATACGGACATTAGCCATGCAATTATCTAGTATATCGGTGCCTCTATCTGTTCATTCCCATTGGTATATAAATTTTGTAAGAACTCAAGATAGCAAACATAAAAATAAAATTGAACATCTAATGTACTTGGGTATAACTATGTTATCGGAGGGAACTCAAATTATATCACAGAATGCATAAGTTATAAGTATGAATAATATTCCATTCAAGATAAACATGAATTGATCAAGTCATGTCATATCAACTCAAAGTTCAGATATTCTGACTTCGCTGAAGTCATGAGAGTAGGTACAAACAGGGAATTAACATTTCAACGGTACAAATGACCTAGACATTCTCTTGTTTTTTAGAATGATATTAATATCTCGTAAAAGTAATTAAGAAATAAGGATTATAATTGGAATCATACTAACACATTGTACCGAAGTTCTTATTCCAACCAAATTTTCATATATTAAGGTGGGATATCTCAATCAAATCTATTTGTTAAAAAGAAGCCAAAAGGATCAAACTACCATACGTGTTAGGTTGATGTGGAACACGAAATTTAGCCTATGATTAAAATATGAAGTAAACAGTTCTACAAAATTGAACTCTAAAGGAGGCAGAAGTACCTGTAACAAAAACCCTTCTCGCAACTCGAGCTAGTGTCAACCCTACCAAACCTGACAACGTTGCTGAGTTAGGGACAGATCGTTTGCAGTGGACTTATAGAGTGCTTCAGCAATTATCAGACAAAGCAAGGTACTATCACACAGAAATCCCAATCCACAAATTCCATACAAAACCATGGATTATCACCTGTTCCAGCACCAACCTCTATGGCAGTAACACCATCAAAGTTGGATGATGTAAAGCTTTTGTGCAAAACAAAGTCAGCTAATAGTAAGGCTGCTTTCCAAACCTGCAAACCAGTACCACCAATGAATCACACGAGTACATGACAGGAAAGGACCATATGTTCAAGAAGCACAACCTGAAGCCCAACGCACTTGAGCGAGCTGGTAACACCATGCTGAATGGTTAGCAGATGGTAGTCACTTCTGGCTGCAGACCAAGAAAGCTTAATGAGCAGCTCGCCAATCATATTAACATAATATGTACGAACTGGCAATTGATGTACCATATTTGTTTCTTCTTCTCCTCCGGTCAAGAACGAGATCCCCATCCTCATCCACGGTGACGACATCTGCATCAGGGGAGGAACCACCTTCCAAGCCAAATAGCCAATCAATAATCATATCACCTCAACGCCACAACAAGCAATTCAACACATATCAACCTCTACTACACCACCAACCAACGATAAATCATAACACATATCCACTCACACATACTACAGTCCAATTCACTTACAAGAAACGCTTGTCGCCGCGATCAGCTCGCAGCTGCCTTCGCCCTCCACAGATGCCCCTGAGAACACCGGACTGAAGTTAAGGAAAATACAAATCAAGCCGTGTGCCAATAATATCACAGCGGTTGCCAAGCACCAAGACGCATTGCAGTTGCAGGAGAGGTGTATGACGAAATGCGCGCGAGGAGCGCGAACTGCTAGTACTGGAGTACAGTGAGCTGTTGCGCCACCTTACCTAGGGGTCGTGAGGAGAAGCTGAAGCGGGAGACGTGGAGGCCGGAGAAGTGCGGCGGGCACCCCAGGTGCACCTCGCTCATCACCTGCTCCTCCTCCCCTGCTCCGCCGCCTCCCGCTTCCATTGCGCGGTCGGCGCTCGGCTCGCAGCGCAGGTGGGCGGTGGGCCCCCCTTGGGGGACAGTCGATGGCAGCTGGATAAATTGTCGGCCTACCAGGCCAGAAAATTGGGCCATGCATATTAATGGGCCGGCTATGAGCTTTATGCGCTTGGGCTTGTGTCATGGAGAAGCGTTTTATTATTATTTTTTAATTTTATCTTCTCATTTGAAACTCACAGCGATTCTGCATTTCTGCGACGGCAGCGGCGGAATTCTCCGGCGACAGTCAGTTCAGGCATCGCGACCACGGCCGAGTACTTGCTGCGGAGGCGACCCTGGAGCCGCTGGATCGCGTCGAGATCGAGCCGCCTTTCTCCGGCGCAGGTGATCTTCTCTTCCGTTGCCTGATCGTCCTCGAGACCCCCGATGGTGCGCGAACCATTCGACGAAATGCCGTTCTCGATAGGATTAGTGTGACGGGTTTAATAAAACGCTACATCATCCGTGCTCTTGATCTAGTTAGCGCTTCCACGGGATGATCTGTTCCATGAGATGGTCGTTTGAATGCCGTCTTCGTGATTGGTGGGTGATTTGAGCCTAGGTACAGATACTCACTTCGAGCTAAAAGCAGAGCAATATCAGAGTGTGCTTCAGAGAAGCACGTTATCTTAGTTTCTAGGGCTCACATTCTATATATGAGGGGCTTGTCGTGGGATTTTCCTTTTTAAATGTCTGCTTAGCTGCTTTTCAGCAATTTGGAGTTGGAGTTCCAGTCTCCTTTGGGCTTTGCCTGTCCCCTTAATATAACTGCACGACAACATACATTAATCTGATTAATGATGCCTTTCATGTTTTGGAAGTCCAGAGTTTGTTGTTGATAAAATGGTAACTTTTGTTGATCTATTGGTGCTACGGGGACGCACAAGCACTTTTGTCATCCTCCATGGACATGGGAAACATATTCCCATTCCTCAAAAGAAAAAAAGAAGCATATTCGGATGTCCTTGTTGGGCCTTCCAAACTGTTGTTCACTGTGCTCGTTGTCACTTTTTCCCTGGCTGCGATTGCCGATGGCATGTAGGATGTTGAGGTTGCGCGACATGAGAGGACCTCAAAAGTTGAAGACACATGTACGCATTTGGCATGCTTTATTAAACTCTGTAGCTGGTGGCATAGTGCTGCTCCAGTGTGTTTTGGTACTTTCCCCAGAGCATATACATGCATCATTTTCATTAATGTATGTCTTGTTCCTCGATGGTACCAAATCAGCAACACTTAGCTAGATGCTTGGCCTTTCCATGAGCTCCGTAGGATTGAGGGTGCAACTAAAATCTCATTCAGAGAGTTTTGCAGACTGACACAGTTCTGGAATGAACATAGGAGACGACAGAGAACACCCTAAAATCTAGATATGTCATGAGCTTCGGCGGTGAAAGACATCAAACAGAAAGAGAAGGTGAGCAACTGCAGGCCAGTCAAACCTTCTCGCAACAATAGCAATTTTCAAAAGCATTCAAGGTGTCTCTCTGTTTTCTGTGACCAATTTGTTTCCCATTGGTGCAAAACATAGGCCGTGTTTAGTTCCCAAAAGTACTTTTTACTTCCTATTCATCTCCCTCACAGAACACGCATCTCCAAAAATTCCTTTTTCCCCTTTCCTATTCATCCCCCTCACATAACACGCATCCCAGAAAAAAAAGTATTTTTCCTCAACACAACTAAACACGGCCATAGTATTCATGCCTGTGGTTGCAGTTGCGCGCCAGGGCTCGAACTATTTTGCTGAAAGGTGTTGGTCCAACAGACCAACACACCATGTGAGAACTCCAATGAGTGCTGCCCTGGAAATCAGGAAATGCCTGTTTCCAAGATCCAACGCAGTTTGAAAAATAAAAACGGTAATAAGCAGGCTCCCTAAACCCTCCTTTCATGAAAAGGGTACACATCTAAGAGTAGAGTAGCAACTGGCAGAGCAAGTCATTTTCTGAATCTGATCGTTTGTTGTCACCTCCTTCACAGGAGGCAACGATGCTGGTCAGTCACACGATGTTTTGGTGCTTTTGATGGGAACGTTTTGGGTTCCTTTCTTCACTGGGGATAGCGAAGAATCTAACTAGCACTATTCTAGTGTGCTGTCGACCTGCCATTAGTCGTGGGAATGGCATCCGTATTCAAGAATTTCACAACTGATTTGTTCTGCATATCATGAGCATTTCCCTTTGTTTCTCACTTTACCAGCCTTTCAGTTAATCGAAATGAGTGGTTCTCAATTTTCAATCACCATGTACTTGAACCAATCTATTTAAATGCTTGATGTCATTTCAGGCCTGCATATCTCCCCTCTGTTCAGGTTCGCCAAGTGCTGTGGAGTTGCACATTGTCTCTAAGGGTGTGTTTAGATTGTAGGAAAAAACACTGTAGCATAAGAAAAACACTGTAGCATTCGCTGGCAAACGTGTTTTGTGAGGGAGGAATAGTGAAAAGTTAGAATGAATAGTGAAAAGTTGGAATGAACAGTGAATAGTTGGGAATCTGAACATGGCCTAACTCAAGACTTTGGACCAGTCTCTGCATCCCTCGAATCAGGTACAATCACTGTCAAAATCAAATAGTGCCTGAATTCAACTTTGTTCCAAATGCACCCTTGTGGTACATTGGGGTTTGGTGGGCAAGTAAAGGATGGCTCTTCCGTACTGTTGCATTGGCTACTTCCGGGGAGCACCTCCCTTCGCCGCATTTGATTCCCTCCTCGCCCGCCATCTCGTGGCAGTGGGGAGTCGTAAAGACGCGCTGCTCCCCGGCGTAAGTTCCTGGCAAACTGTTGCCGCGGCCTGGTCCTTGCCACGTTCTAGTTCGAGCATGATCTGATTGGCGTGGCAGCTGATCCGGAGACGCGGGTCCTACGAAATCCTTCCCAAAATAAGTGCCTGGACAGGGTACTTAGTCCTGGCAGAAGCAACCATGTCAACAAAATTTGTTCCTGAAAAATCTGACATGCATACACATGCTAGAGTGAGTGAAGTGTTCGCATTCGGTGATTTATCACCTGCGTCTAGTTCTTTGGACAAAGATTTTGGTAATTCTATTCCAAATATCTAAGGCCTTGTTTAAGGCCTTGTTTAGTTCATCAACTTTTCAGTCACATCGAGTCATATCTTCTCTCACAGACACGCTTACCAATGCATTATTCACACCTCTAACTTTGCACAGCATGGTGAGGGGAACAGAACTGAAATCAGATTGAAGTGACTGTTTGCGCTGGCTGTGATTGATGAGCAGTAAAGGCGGGCTGAAGCCTGCAGGCTGCAACGACACCCTGCCAGTCGCCTCAAGGGAAGACAGATAGAGGAGAGAGGAGAGAGGGAGCAAGCACAGTGGAGGCAAGGAGGAGCAAGGACCTACAAGGTACTAGTGGATTGGCCTCTTATGGAAATACTCTGCTTGCTCGCATTTGATTCCCTACCCCTCTTTCCCCAGCTGTTCATGATGCTGGACACACAGCACTGCTCGGAGATCCAGCACAATAATAAAAGCAACCATCTCTCTCACACATGGTAAAGACAGCTTTACGACTATACAAGCTGCTCTTTTTACTGGCTGTCACTCTCTTCATCTCGCACTGTATGTGCTTTGCCTCCATTGCGTAAATCGTGTCTGGTCTCTTTGAGGAAGTCTTGTTCTGCGAAAAGGGTATTGAAAGGGGGAGTTCATGCATGGGCATGCCCTGCCTGATATGATTGTATTCTAGATCACTTTACTGGCATTGCTTTTGATCTTGGTCCCTTTGGGCTACAGTAGATCTCTTGCTTTTGAGGAGAACATAACTTGAGACACGTACCACAATGTTGAATTGTTGACCTCTCAGGATAACATCCCAGATGTGCCTCCCTTCATGGTTGCCTTTGGTTTTGGAACAGCAATATAAGAATCCCAACAACCTGGCCAGTGGACAGGAACTGTGATTTGGTCTTTTTTTTTTGTCTCGAACAATCAGGTATCCCAAGTGGCCTTTTTTTTTCTGTAATTTGGTAGGGCATTGAGCCAGCCAGCTCCTTGTTAATCAATCTTCTAACTCATGATCTTGGGCGGTTTTATAATGAGCATGACACCAAATGTTGTCACTCATCAACCACAGGAATCTATCTCAGGTTATCCATGTTAGTTGGACAATTCATCCCCAAGCAATCTTACCTGTTTACTTCAGCTCCTGCCAAAAGAAGCATGCACTGCTTTTGTTTGGCAACGCATAAACATCCAAGACACTTCCATAGAGAGAAAATAGCAACTAGCACCTCGAGATACATTGTTCGTAGCTGTCTTTTCAAATTAGTGATGTTAACTTGTGAGACGTGGCAAAAGTTTACCCTTTTTCTTATGGAACAACTTTTTTAGATTTTTTTTGTACTTTTTTAGGAAACTTTACTCGTACCATTTTCAAACATGACTCAACACATGAAAGGCACCACTAAGTTATCTACATTTGAGGGAGGGAGCTACCGAGCTAGCATCAAGCATCTGACGCACGCATGACGGCAATAAACCTAGATCATCAACAAGTAACGGGCATCATCACAGAATCCTATTCCCGGCACCCAATAGAACTACAAAACAATGCTAAAAGGTATCCCAAACAAAAAGAAATCATGCTTCCTTAGCGTTGCAACAATGCTTCAACGACCAGGATTAAACTAAGGTGCAAAGGCACAAATTAAAAGATCCTCTTGTGAAACCTTCTCCAGTCAACATAAGTTGCAGCAACATCGCATTCACAACGGCAGAAAACATTGATGCAGAAAAGGCATATCTCAACCACTTGCCTCCGTTCTTAGAGTCTGCTTAGTTGGATCTTAATTTTTACCCAGCCAAAACATTGCTCCTCAAAATTAAGGCATGCTAGAGTATGCTTAGTTGGGTGCTCACGTAGTTTAGTTTCCATATATGTATACGTAAGCCAATACATTTCTCCCTTTGAAGTTTAAATTCATAGTAACTAGCCATGATTTTAGTTAAAAGCGTAAGTGTGCCAAATTTTTTTTTTAAAAAAAAATTGACATGTGGCGTTCGGTTTGCGTGTTAGAGATCGACTGAGTGTGGTATCTTAAGAGTTCCTAAGAAGGCGAATGACGTAAGATATTTGGCATGGTCTTTCAAGTTTTTTTTTCTTATTTTCTTTTATATCTTTTGTGTTCCTCGGTTGAAGGTTTATTTGGAGTCTAAGTACTCTTGCAGATGTGGCTATGTGGTCAGATTTGTTCCTTTGTGGTCTTAGACATTCAGATATGAATATTCAAGACCGAATATTACCCTTAATAATCTAGACAAAAATAGCAAAAAATTATAATATTTTTTTGCATTGCTTTTGGCTGAGCAAACATTGAATCCAACCAAACAGGTTATTATTTCCATCCACCTTAAACATTATCCTATCATGAAGCGAAACAAGCATGTACGGGCTAGCTCATTACTAAGACACCACGAACCCTAATTACTATTGTCTGTTTTAAACTACGATCATAAGCTCGACAATACTCACTCAATATAATTATGTGGTCATGTACATATATAGCCCTACATAGATAGAGTACACTTATACAGATATACTTCTCGACACGACTATGTATTTGTGCGTATAGTACGTCCATCTACGGACGCGCACTCGGGCCACGCAATTAATGGCGCGTGGACACGCCATGCACGGGGCATGATGATGCCTTTCGATCCCGTTAACGTGGGACTCGGAGACGGAGGTAGATAGGAGACGATGATGATGCACATCTCTCTCTCTCTTCCCGCCCGCCAGCGAACAGTACATGACCTCGCGCTGGTATTGAAAGCCGGCCGGCCACTTTCACCGGCGAGGAGAGAGATCTAGAGAGAGACTGAGAGGGATCAGCAGCAAACGGAGGTGGGAAGGTGGGGGCCTTTACGCATGCAGCGAAGTGAATGCGGACAAGGGGCCAGGTTACATCGGAATAGGCAAGCACTAGTGTTGGCTGAATGCGAGAAACCTACGACCTCATCTCAACCGCCCCTCAGCATATTGCCCATGCCATGAGTAGTCCTTGCTTTGCCAATGCCAGACACCACTTCAAGCCCTAGGTTTTGAGTGTGTCTGAGACCCCCGAGTGGTTTCCATTTGACCCATGAAGCCTGGTTGTTAAAATTCACATAATGAGTTTTGATTAAGATGATAAACCGTGTTACCATTCGGATTCGAGTCCTAGACATGATGTCTCATCTGAACTCGTGTACCAATAAATGAGTGTCAAAATATCTTGTTTTCTACATTATGAATGTAGAAACTTCTTGTTTCCTAAATTACGAATATTTTATTTTTTTAGAGAATGGAAATAGTTTCTAGCCTATGTGGATTCGCACACGACGTTTAACGTTTAAGCTTATTATATTTCTCTAGCTCCATAGCTGAGATCAAAGAAACCCAATCAAAGACAAAGTAAAGAATATTTGATGTATATGTTATGTATAAAACGTGTGTTCATTTTGGATGGGGATGCTATTACAAGCAAGTGGTGTGTATAAATGTGCACTATGAAGATTGAAGAGACAGATATGATGGATGATGGTTAGGTGACATGCCAAAGCACATAGGCAGACAGATAGAGGAGGGGGTCCCTCTCGCTTGCGGCTGGACTGGTGTTCTCCATCCTTCCAACCCCATAAAAAGGAGACGATGACATGAAGTGAGGCTCAGAAATCTTTCCCTATCCTTGGCCTTTCCTTGATGCCTGCAGATTCTTTGACAGGCCGCAACGAAGTGCTAGTGTGCAACACAGATACAGAGAGAGCAAGCATAGAGAAGAAAGAGAGAGGCTGATCAGCTGGTATCATATCATCTAACTGCACAAAAGGAAAAGTTCCAATGATGCATTCCACCACATAGAGAGAGAGAGGCAGAACCTCGAGCCAAGAACACCGTGTGTGTGTATCTCTGACGACTCTGTAGTCTGTACGTGGCGGCACGGCCATGGCAGCCACCAAGAGATCCTTCCACTCCGGCGGCGTCGTCGACGGCATTGCGCGCGCCGTGGCGGAGGAGGATCTGCAGGTTGACCGGCGGCCCGCCGAGGAAGGCGCCAGTAGGATGATCTTCGGCTTCCCGGTGGCAGCCGGGGGGCCCACCCGGCAGGCCGCCGTCACCCAGCAGTTCTTCCCAACCACCGTGGCGGCCACCTCGCCGGCGCCGCCGGCGCAGCAGGCGGTGGAGCAGCGCCACGTGGCCGCCGCGGCGTCGGCGGCTGAACAGTGGGCCCGGTCGGCGTCGAGGAAGAGCCGGCGAGGTCCGCGCTCCCGGAGCTCGCAGTACCGCGGCGTCACCTTCTACCGCCGCACCGGCCGGTGGGAGTCACACATCTGGTCAGTTCTCCTGTAGCTCTATACGCGTGCTTTCCCTTTGCAGTTGGGTTCAAGAAAGATATAGCCATTGCAAGTAGCTCTGCTGTGTGATCTCCGGTCTCCTGTTCCATTTCATGTTCATTTCTCTCTCTCTTTCTCTTGTTTGTGCTCTGATTGGCAGGGACTGTGGGAAACAGGTGTACTTGGGTGAGTTGGACATTCAAGCTCTGAAGCTTATTAGTTAGTTTTATGATTGGATTTATTGGAATTTAATCAGGTGGCGAATTTTGTTCATGGGTGAGGTTTTTCCTTCCTTTCCTTCTCATTTTTGTAGGTGGATTTGACACAGCGCAGGCTGCTGCAAGGTTAATAAAACTCTGCAGATTTTTACCGTACAAAATAAGAGAAGGTATGTAATTTTCATCTGAAAAAAATACCCTTTGTTGTCCGTCCCCTGCTTGCAGAGCCTACGACCAAGCTGCGATCAAGTTCCGCGGCGTGAATGCAGACATCAACTTCACCCTGACCGACTACAAGGATGAGATAAAGAAGGTGATCACTGATCTGATCAGAGGCCATCACCATAAACAGTAGTGTAACAAGGAGCTAGCTGCTATGTTCATCTGCTTCTCTCTTCCACCGTTTGATTCTGTTCTTGCCAATGGCGCCATTGCCAGATGAAGAACTTCAGCAAGGAGGAGTTCGTCCAGGTGCTCCGGCGACAGGGCGCCGGCTTCGTGAGAGGGAGCTCGAGGTTCCGGGGAGTCACCCAGCACAAGTGCGGCAAGTGGGAAGCCAGGATCGGCCAGCTCATGGGCAAGAAGTAATACCGATCAGTTAGTTACTGCAAAATCTTGAAGCTGATTCGAGACATTTGGCTTGATTTCCTTGTCGTTGCAGGTACGTGTACCTTGGCCTCTATGACACGGAGATGGAGGCTGCCCGGTATGTGTTGTTTCCTCGCTGCTCTCCTCTGCATTTCTGTTATGCACATCGCTGACCGCTGCAGAATCGCTTGTTGTTGGCATGTGACACTTTTTCTGGTTGATTTTGTGCCATGCTCATCAGGGCTTATGATAAGGCTGCCATCAAGTGCTACGGCAAGGAGGCAGTCACCAACTTTGAGCCCCAGACGTACGACGAGGAGGTCCAAGTGCAGTGTGAGTCATCTGTTTTTGGTTTTGTTTTTTTTTTCCTTGATCGTAAATACAAGGCATGATCTTGAGGTGTTCTGAATCCAAGTTGTGTTTGTGATGACGAGTGCAGCGTGGGACGGTGAGCTCGACCTCGAGCTCAGCCTCGGCTTCGCCGGCAGCGACCCTTCTTCCACCGTCGCCGTCGAGGCCGCGCCGAGCAGACAGAGAACGATGAGCCTGACGGTACATAAATAATAAATTAAACCAAGCTGATGAACTTTTCTAACTTCCATTGCTACAAATGCCTGAACTTACTCGGACACTGACACTGAAATAACCGTTAATTTAATTTGCATTGATGCCGGAAATTACCAGCTCGATCTGCCGGAGGAAGAGGAGGCGGACGCCGGCTACCCTCGCAGGAGCATCCGCACCAGGCCTTCTTCCCCGGCTCCGGCCACGCTCCGGCTCCTTCTGGCCGACGACGACCACGTTCACCACCCCGTCGCCACCGGCAGCAGCCGGGACACGCTGCACATGCTCCAGATGGTACGACCCTGTACCCTACTGATCGTCTCAAAACTGTCAAACAGTAAACTTTACAAGCCATGAAAAAGATGCATAATCAACGCGTGCTAAAATAATTAAACCTGCAATCCGGTTTCCTTTCCGGTGAACACTGACCAACCCAGCAGCACCTGACCGATGCGCAGGGCCAGGTCGGCAGCAGTGGAGGAGGAGGAGGAGCAGCGGCAGCGACGCACACGCGGTGGCCCAGCAGCGGCGGAAGCAATAATTGGGCGCCGCCGCACCACGCCACCGGCGTCCACGACGACATCGACGACGCTGCAGCATCATCAGGATTCCCACTGGGGCAGCTGGCAATGGCAGCCGCCCGCGGCGGCGTCCAGATGAGGCCCAGACGCTGAGCCTGTCGACCACCAGCAACAGTGGCGCCATCTGCTCTCGATCGGCGACCACTGTGTGATCGATCGATCCTAGCGAGAGCAGCCGTTTAGCCTCGACCGTCGCGCGGGCGCTGAGGTTCCTTTTTCTGGGGAGGCAAGGTTGGCAGTGAGGCGGCCCACTGGTCATCGCTGCCGGGCAGGAACAATTCCGACGAGGGGATAGGATAGCTGTAGGGAGGAAATGGGGAGCACTGTGTGGCTACAAGAACTCTCTGCATCACTGCAGCATGGCTGGATCGTCAGTGAGGCTGGAAAGATTTGAGCAGTTTTGAACAACGAGAGCTCGAAATTTCCTGACCTGAAATAGACTTGTTGGGTGACATCGTAGTACCTTTGCTTTTTTTTTCCTTGCCTCGGTAATTTTGCTAGTACTATAACCTGCTACTAGCTAGTTACTACATGCATGATGCTGCTTTTTAGGTCTGTTGAATGGATGAAGTGGAAGTGGAACAGTATATGTGGTCCACGTACAAAATTATTGCTACAAATCATCGTCGAGTTCTACGATAAGATGAGCCGCTTACTAAATAATTATATGTATGCATGTCGAAAATATATAAAATGGTCCCTAAACTTTTTATTTATGGAAGTATAGGGACGATATTGTGCGGCATTGAGGCGGTCCCCACTTTGAAATATATTAGAATATCGCTAACAATCTTATTATTACTAGTTGGAGGCAGAAAGGGCCACTTAGATCTAAGTGGACACTTTAAAAAAATAAAATAAATTCTATCTCACAAAATCAGAAACATCCAGTCATTAATCCAACAACTCTAATCATAATAGCCCCCTAAATAACATATTAAATAACCCCTCTAAATGTGCATATAAATTATCTAATTGTGTTACCATTAAAAGTTAAATTAGCCTCTATGTCTGAATCTAAGTTATATAATTAAAACAAAATCTCAAAGTACAACAATATAAAATTCAAATTTATTATCATTATCATTTTAACTATTTTTATATGTTTTATATAAAAATAGTATAATGTGTCACATATCGATTTTTATTTTGTTCACATAGCTCAAATGAAGAGTTCAATTAAATACCTATCAAACATATATAGAGGTGTCATACAAGTGAAAAAATTGTTACTAACTAAACCTATTATATCTAGAAAATGATAATATTTATCTTATAGTATTTGTGAATTATTTAATAGATGAAAAAGAGCATGAGATAATTATAATTATTATCTATAAAAAATATTTTTAATTTAATTCTAATGAACCCATGCAGAAGCACGGGTTGATAGGCTAGTAGCTTCCAAATCACAGATCTACTTCTTGAATAAGGTCTTTTTTAAAAAAATAAAATGAGTGCTATTTTTTTAACCTTAACTCTACTAGTAGCTTCTAAGGACGTGTTAGCACAGCCAAACTAGCGAACTCCACCAATTCTAACCGATTTTCTAGGAAAACACCTCAACTCCAATACTCTATGGAGCAGTGGAAACGGGCTTAGAATTTTGGATATCTCTTTTGTAGCTCCAAAACCCTCAAATTCTCATCTCTATTTTAATCGAATGGATGAGACTCATTTGTCGGTGGATAGAGGACCCCTAGAGACACAAAAATAGATGGTGGATGAAGGGATTTGGGAAAAAAAAAACACTGTCATAACATCATTATTATACCGGGTATATCCTTCAAGCCTTAAGATTGTTCTTAAAAAAAGGTGTCGTAAGATTCTAGCTCAGAGATACCTAGGGGTTAGGGGGTGATCCAGCGTGGAGCAGGGGGGGCTGGAGCCCCCCTCTCCAAGAACTCCATTGGATTTTGGTCCCCCAAAAATCATATTGTTTACTGTCTCTGTGCCTTTTAATTTTTTTTAGAAAACTATGTGCCTTTTAAGAAGAGTCTTTATAATGAAAGTTGCTAGAAAGAAGAGAGTTTGACACAATAGGGAACTGCTATAAAGATCATGCACAATAAATCCAAGCTAATAAAAGAAACAAAAAAGTACAAGATATCTCATTTTTCATACATTGTACCGAATAATCATTTGAAAAAAGTACAAGACATCTCATTTTTCATACATTGTACCGAATAATCATTTGTGATTGAACAGCTGAATTACAGTTTCAGATTATCATGCATACCTTTTTGCCTTCAAGTTTTGAACCTTTTCCTTGAGCTTTGCAATTGCAGCCTAGAACAAGCCAAACAGATCACAAATTAACACACAGAAGTTCAGTCCCTGCCCCTTTAATGGTATAAAAAATGTTAGGGATTTACCGGTACCTGCAAACACATGACAACATTAGGGATTCCAGCACTGATGCTGGCAAGCTACACCAAGGAACTCTAGCATCTGCATGGGGCTCCTGTATGCACCGGCAGCGATTAAGACAGGTGTGCCGGAGGCGATGGTTCGGTAGCAGATAGGACGGCGATGCAGACGGGGGTAGTCGGTGTGCGCACAGCACCGAGGAGCAGGGTGTGACAGCGCCACGATTGATAAGAGCCTTTGTATTTGAGTGATGAGGGCTAGGACTTGATCTGAAGCATTGATTTTGATGTTGTTAATTTCATAGGTACATAGTTTTTAGTAGCCTTAGAAGTAGTCATGATTGTTGGAGACATAATTATGGGCGGACTTAGAAAAGAGCTGAAGCGGTGCTTTCAAGGGGTAGAGATAAGACAGGGAGAGAGATAGAGATAAGCTTTCCATAAAATTAAGGGGCTAGCCCATTGTTGACGCATTTAAGCCCATCAAACTTTAGAGAGATCGGAAAAGCAGGGTCCACCAAGGCCCAAGCCCAATACGACACGCTTGTCAAATCGAGCACTCCTGATCTCTGACCCGACCCGCACACCCACCACAGCTGTCCAATCGAGACCCGTTAAGCCGACCGCCACCGCCTCGTCACCAGCGCGTCACTAACGAGGCTCTGGAAATCTCCACGTTTTTTCCCCTCATCTTTTCGCTGCAACTTCCCCCACCGCCTTCGCCCTCTATCCGCGTCCCCCGCGCGATCGATCGCCCGCGGCCTGCCCCGCCGCAGCCGCCGCCCCAGCGAGCCAGCCATGGCGGAGATCGCCGAGCGGGCCGTCCCGGTCGAGCTGCCGGAGGAGCAGCGGCCGCCGCCCGTCGAGGAGGAGGACGAGGAGGAGGAGGAAGGGGACGTGTGCCGGATCTGCCGCAACCGCGGCGACGAGGACCACCCGCTCCGGTACCCGTGCGCCTGCAGCGGCAGCATCAAGTTCGTGCACCAGGACTGCCTCCTCCAGTGGCTCGACCATAGCAACTCGCGGCAGTGCGAGGTAAGACCGTCCCCGCCCACCCCTTCCCACGCCCCGTGGTTGGGGACGCCGCTGCGTTGTTGATTTGGGGAGTCGATTGGATCGATTGCGTGGTGGGATCGGTCGGTTGAATGTTGAGCTGGTGCTCTTAGTGTTGTTTATTTGACTGTGGCTAGATTGGGGGTGAACATGGTTAATACATATCACTAGATTGGGGCTGAACATGGTTAATACCTATCACTAGATTGGGGCTGAACATGGTTAATAACCATAGGCAGTCAGATATGCTAGTAATTTCTAGTTTTTTTTATGGCTTTGAGCTCCTATAATTAGGGGATTAGAGATGAAATTCATGCTGACTGGATGGTTTTGATGGATTATCCATTTATCCTGATATTGAAGGAATTTCATACTGCTGCTTTGCTGTTGTGGTACTTGTATGCCTTTGAGGTGCTAGAATCAGGGGGTTAGGATTGAGAATCATTCCAGCTGGGCAGTTTTGAGGGATTGTTCTGCTACCAAAGGAATTTCATTCTGCTGTTGCTGTTATGCCTTTTGTATTTTTAAAGAAATTTACTAGTCATAAGGACTTACATCTTGCAATCCTTAAGTCACCCAAAAAGCTAAAAGTAAAAGGCAATTATGTTTGGATAATATGCAACTGCATGAGCTGCTTAGCAGTGAAACTATTGACCTGGCATTGACAATTCTTTGTTAATTTCAGCTGCCTAATTTGCTTTAGAAGGAAGCTCCTATTAACTAATTCGTTGGATCTGTATAGCGCCTCACTTTTGGGTGTTTGTTTGGTTTAGGATAAATGAGTGAACAGGTATTAGTTAGTGGTTTGAATTGCACTGAAAAAAAAAAGAGAGGATGGTGTGTTTTTATTTGTCTTAACCCCAGTAGTTTCTGATCTGTTCATCTGTGCATACAGGTTTGTAAACATGCATTCTCCTTCTCACCTGTGTACGCCGATAATGCTCCATCAAGACTTCCTTTCCAAGAATTGATAGTTGGGGTTGGAATGAAAGCATGCCATGTGTTTCAATTCATCCTTCGGCTTGCCTTTGTTCTCTCAGTTTGGCTCATGATTATCCCATTCATTACCTACTGGATATGGAGGTTAACATTTGTAAGAAGTCTCGGTGAAGCCCAAAGGCTGTTCCTGAGTCACATCAGTGCTCAATTGATCCTTACTGATTGTCTTCATGGGTTCCTTCTCTCAGCTATCATTGTCCTTATATTTCTTGGAGCCACCTCATTACGGGACTACATAAGGCATTTGCGTGAGCTTGGTGGGCATGATGCTGATAGGGATGATGGTGGCCGTGAAAGGCATGGTGCTCGGGCTGTCAGGAGGCTAGCAGGTCCTAATAATAGGGTTCCTCCAGATGGGAATATTGATGAATTAGCAGAAGCCCAAGGAATTGGTGCTGGTGAACTTCTGAGGAGAAATGCTGAAAATGTTGCTGCTCGATTGGAACGACTCGAGGCACAGGTTGAGCAGATGCTAGATGGTCTGGATGATGCAGATGGTGCCGAGGATGTTCCTTTTGATGAACTTGTTGGTATGCAAGGCCCAGTCTTCCACTTGGTTGAGAATGCAATAACAGTAAGAACTATTCTTGCCTACAACACTTTTTGTACACCATGTTGCTGCATAGCTATTTTGAGTTTTGCAATTCTGTTTCCTTGCTTTTTAATAACGTACAGTTTGTAGTGATAAGTAGTCAACACTGGATTGGAGTCTGAGTGAACTTTTATGTTAGGATACTATTTTGTTCATAATTTAAGATAATTTCCACCTGGCTTTCGATTTGAATATAAGCATATCATATTCTGTTCATCCACCTGGCATGTCCAATCCGTTATTCAGTGGATAGTTTATTTCTTCTTGCATTATTGGGTACTGTTGATTTTATTTCTGAAATATGAAATGAAAGGGTCATGAGATAAGCTTGATATTCCCACCTTTCTACATGATTTATTATCCAATTGTTGCCTTTAAAATCAATGATGTCTTAACTCTGTTGTATCTTTTGCACGTTATAATAGCTTGTTTTTTTTTTTATCCTTGATTTTCAAAACACTGACAGGAATGTTTCTTCTCTCCAGGTTTTAGCTAGCAATGCTATATTCCTCATTGTTGTGATCTTTGTTCCGTTCTCATTGGGAAGGATTGTCCTGTACTATCTCTCATGGTTTTTCTCATCGGCCTCAACTCCTATGTTGGCAAAAATGATGCCCTTCACAGAAACAGCTATATCTATAGCTAATGATACATTGAACAGTGCACTTAATGTTGTGAAGAATTTTTCTTCTGACAGTAACAATGAAGGTGTTATTGGGCATGTGATTGAGGTTGTCACTCAATCCCTGAAGATAAACGCCACTAGTCTTAGTGTAATCCAAGGCACTGGGAAGAGCAGTCTGATAAAAGGAACGACTATTTACTCGTCGTATCTTTCCGATCTGACAACTCTTGCTGTTGGATACATGTTCATTTTCTGCCTTGTATTTTTGTACATCGGATCACTGGCTTTACTTCGATATGCCAGGGGAGAGCGTTTTACCATCGGAAGACTCTATGGTATAGCTACTATACTAGAGGCCATTCCATCTCTATGCAGACAGTTCTTCGCTGGAATGAAGCATCTCATGACTATGGTCAAAGTTGCATTCCTTCTGGTGATTGAGCTCGGTGTATTTCCTCTTATGTGTGGTTGGTGGCTTGATGTCTGCACTCTGAAGATGCTGGGCACAACAATTGCTCAGAGAGTTGAATTCTTTACAATGTCACCCTTGGCAAGCTCTTCTATCCATTGGCTAGTTGGGATTGTGTATATGCTCCAAATAAGCATATTTGTCAGTCTTCTTCGAGGGGTATTGCTCTATCAACTTAATATCTCCAGTAGCTGCACTTTTATTTTCCTTGAACACAGCAGCTTCACTTTGACACTTCAATTCTCCTATATCCCAGTTGCCTCATTTTCTTTTTACCTTTTTGTGGTAGGTACTGCGCAATGGAGTTCTTTATTTTCTGCGGGACCCTGCTGATCCGAATTACAATCCGTTTAGAGACCTGATTGATGATCCTGTGCATAAACATGCTCGACGGGTTCTTTTGTCTGTTGCAGTGTATGGAAGCTTGATTGTGATGTTGGTCTTCTTACCAGTAAAACTGGCCATGCGAGTAGCTCCTTCGATTTTTCCTCTGGACATCACGTGAGTTAGCTTACCCGACTTATTTTCTTCTTCTTTTTTTTCATTGGAATTTCAAGCCTAAGTCTTGGTTACCTCTGTCGGATTGCAGGATCTTTGACCCATTCACTGAGATTCCAGTTGATGTCCTTCTGTTCCAAATATGCATCCCATTCGCGATTGAGCATTTCAAGCCTCGTGCAACTATTAAATCTCTTTTGCACCATTGGTTTGCTGCGATTGGTTGGGCCCTTGGATTAACTGATTTTTTACTGCCAAAACCTGAAGAAAATGGTGGGCAAGAAAATTGGAATGGCAGGGGAGAAAGAAGAGATAGGGGCCATGGTGGGCGAGAAATGGTTGCCCCACAGGTTGAACAACGCATGATACAACATGTTCCGGAAGATAATGGCAGGGGAAATGCAAATGAAGCCAATGATGTCGTTGAAGAACCTGAAGTAGATGATCAGGGAGACTCAGAGTGAGTATAAGCTCTAGATTTGTGTAAAATAATAAGTAATACGTGTGTGTGGTCCTTTTTTTCCTTACATTGTGCAATCCTACACAGATTGCACTGTCAAAAGAAGTAAGCAACTTTAACATAACTGGTTTTCTGAATCACAATTTGACAAATTATTAACATAATCGATTGATGATTTATAGCAATCTTATTTATAGCAAATGCTCGAGGAATTTGGCAAGTTTGAGATTCTTAACTTACTTTTCTGAATACGTCAACACATTATGGTTCAGTTATCTGATATTTTCTCCAATCTTTGAAGGTATGGTTTTGTGCTTCGGATTGTGCTCTTGCTTGTACTGGCATGGATGACACTACTAATATTCAATGCTGGAATGATAGTTATTCCTATCTCGCTCGGGCGTCTTGTTTTTGAGGCTGTTCCTCGCCTGCCAATTACACATGGCATCAAGTGCAATGGTAATTATCTTGTGATTCTATTGCCTGAATTGATGTTATGTAACATTTATGTATAATGATCAGTCATGCAAAGCATTTGCTGACACCTTTGTGTATTCTTGATTAGATCTCTTCTCCTTCAGCATTGGGTGCTATATTCTCTGGAGTGCGGCAGCTGGAACGAGATATGCAATTGATTATATCAGATCACGGCAGCTGGGAATCCTGGTACAACAGATCTGCAAGTGGTGCTCTATTGTATTGAAGAGCTCTCTTCTCTTGTCAATATGGGTAATCTTCTGGACTGAACTGCTCTGTTTCAAGTTCCTTCTATCCACCTTTTGAATTTGTTGCACCTTTCTGGTTTGTTGCCGAAGAGGAGTTTCCTGAGTACCTTTTGTGTTATAGATCTAACTAGTAGCATTTTTTTTTTCCAGATCTTTGTTATTCCTGTGTTGATTGGACTACTTTTTGAGCTACTGGTCATCGTACCGATGAGGGTGCCTATTGATGAGAGCCCTGTCTTCCTATTATACCAGGATTGGGCACTCGGGTTAATATTCTTGAAAATATGGACTAGGCTGGTAAGATTATAGATAATTCTGGTTCTTATGTCCTTGCCTTCTGTTTTCTAGTTATTTATCAACCTCGCTTTGTACTAGAACTAGAAGAGGATTTGAGTTAATTAACTTACTTTGAGACTTTCCAGGTTATGTTGGATCAAATGGCACCTTTGGTTGATGAAAGCTGGAGATCAAAGTTTGAGAGAGTCAGAGACGATGGCTTCTCCCGTTTAAGGGGTCTGTGGGTCCTCCATGAAATTATAATGCCAATTGTGACCAAGCTGCTTACTGCTCTCTGTGTCCCATACGTCCTTGCAAGGGGAGTCTTCCCGGTGCTGGGCTACCCACTCATCGTGAACTCAGCAGTGTACCGCTTTGCCTGGCTAGGCTGCCTGATATTCAGCGCGCTCTTCTTCTGTGGCAAGAGATTCCATGTCTGGTTCACCAACCTCCACAACTCCATCAGGGACGACCGCTATCTTATTGGCCGTAGGCTGCACAACTTTGGTGAGGACACGCCTGAGCCGAGTGAATCCGGAGCAACTATAGGGTCAGATGACCAGGACAGGGCCTTAGTCCTGCAAGATCAGGAAGACGAAGTGGTGGGTTTGAGGGTGGTGAGGCGCAATAACGTGCGTGTGAACCAACATCCCAGGCTGGTTGAATAAGCAGATGAGTTTTGGATAAAGAGTGCATAACCATGGTAGAGCCTTTTCGGCCTGCAGCTTTCTGCCTGCGGTTTGTCATTTGGGTTGTAGAATGAGTTTGTGTGTTAGATAGGGATGAGTTTAAGGACTGTTGTACAACAAAGCCGGGGAGAAAGCTAACTCCCTTCCCCCCTCCCGTGGTGATAGCCTTGGCTGACTGTAAATATGGTTCCACTTCCACATTACCAGGCCAACTCAGTTTCATGTAATCCTGTATGGCTAATGAATTAAGTTTGAACTACCGAGTAGATACAACATAGATTATAGCATTGTCATCTTTGTGTGGGCGGTGGATTGTGTGCCATCTTTTTTTTTTTGGCAACTGTAATATTTCATTCTGTGCAGTAACTATTATGTGCCCACAATGTTAGATTGGCTTCTGCGGTAATTTTAATATTATGTGACAATTTAACAGGTACAATAGAATTGTTTATCTGGTAGAATTATAATGCCGTTGTGCATGGAACAAAACGAGTATGGCACTGAGTTATATAGCAACAGTTAAGCGTGAATTACTCGCACACAATGTTGTGCGGCTAACAACCACTAAATTTAACAATGTAGTATAACAGAATTGTTATCTTGTAGAATTATAATCACGTTGTGCATGGGAAAAAAAAACGAATATGCTACCAGCACTACTAAAACAAACGACATGACAACTCAACGGGCCTGGCGCGCACGCGAGAGGGAGAGAAGAGAGAACAACGACGACGAGGCGTGTGATTCCGGCCCATGTGTATACACGCCCGTGGTCGACTGTGTGGCCCAACAAGTTGGCATGGACTGGGCCTGACCATGACGTCGTCGCCCCCTCTCGCTTGCTCGGTCCGTTATGGCGGCCGCCCATAACGGCGGCGGGTGGAAGATACCGTTGGTTCCCGCGGCCCGGGCTTACCATGGCGCGTGTGCAACGAATCTTTTTTGTTTTTAAGGAAACCTTTAATGACGAGTTCGATTCCTTCAATGCGAGCGAGTTAATACACGGGGTTCTCTCTCCATCGAAATTGCAAGGCATCGCAACGGTAGCTAGGGACGAACATGCCAGGCAATTCGAGCATCGTCATCGTTATTGCTACCCGTTCACGCGTCGGCGTCGGTCCCCGCTCCCGCGTTTCCAAACTTAACCACCCATTCCATTTCGTCCTCCCTTCTCCTTCAATTTCCTCGCTGGCCCTCCTGCTTGAATCGAATCGATCGATAGGCATGGCACGTCGTTCTTACTGACTAGTAGAAACACAGCAGGATCGCTCGCCTCAAGAATACAGGTTCAACTCAAAAAGAAAAAGAAAAATAGAGGTTGACCTCGGGGTATTATTGCATTGGCCTCGATCGATGTCAAGAACGTGGTGCGCGGTTGCTAACGGATTAGTGCACATGCGATCGAGACGCGCCTGGCACTGGCCTATAACGGTCGGGTCCCGTCGTTTTGCATGCCGTATTGCCGTGTCCGTGTGCTCTCCGTCCCCGCGGTTTAAAGGAAAGAAATAAAATAATTTGGATCCTCTCCATACGCCCCAGGATCTAAATTTTTTCTTTCCTTTTTTTGTGTGTGTTGCCCTTCCTTTTGACCGAAGCAGCCCCAAGCCCAAGCAGGTCACGGTAATTTTTTTTTAGTACGAGGCAAACAGGTCACGGTGCTATATTTAAGACGCCACGCATCGCATCGCACAGCGTTAATTCGACTCGACGACCCTCTCACCTCAGCCCCCCCTTGGTCGTCGTCCTCTCTCCTGCCTGCGGCTCGATCCTCACCAGCAAGGCCGCGCGCGCCTCCGCGCCGGATGTCAATCCATGGGCTGATCCTCGAAGTCAGAGGTGCGCCGCCGCTCTACGAGCAACCCTCCCTCCTCTTCTCCCCCCTCGCTCCATCTCGGCTTCGATCGATGGGGCATCGAGGCACAGTTTTCACAGTTTTCCTTGTGTCCTGGTGGCAAAGTTGCTATAGGTGCTAGCAAATCTGGGCAGGTTCTTGGGTGGACCTGAGTTGTTAAATATGACAAAATCTGTCTAACCTGATTGTCTCAACCTGCCCCTGTTCTTTTCTTTGCCCTTCTTTCCTTTCTTTCTTTTCCCGGGGTGAAATAGCTGAAAAGGCGGCAATTTAGTCTGAAATAGCATGGAGGTGTCTAGGCTCACTATCCTCTGGAGCCATACTTGAATCAATTCAATCTTGGTTTTTTTTTAAAAAAAAAAAACAATTCAGATTGGAGCAGTACTTCTTCTGTTCAAAATAGAAAAAACAATGGGTACATGCCTTGCACAAGAACCTGCATCATCATTAACGTTAATTTCTTGCAAGATTGATTCAGGAAAAAAAAATATTGCAAGATTTCACCAGCTCGTCCATTTTTAACTGTTTTACTGAACCAAAAATCAACGAGCCCCAATTATTGCCTACGGAACATGATGGCTGGGTGATACAAAACACAAAGCACCAACCAAACACATGTGATGGAATGTAGATCATTAGATCAGGAAACCAGGTCCTAGGAACTCAGCATCATGTGTGAAACCAGACTGACCATTGAACAATCCACATTATACTCACCAACTAGCCCTCAAAAAGGGAAAAATTGTTATTTTTAACTCACCAAGTTGGGGCATCTATCGCCACCCACTTGGCGAGAGGAACAAACGACGACATAAACTGTTCATGAATTTGATAGTGTCAGTTGACCTTAACCATGCCCCCTCTCATTAAGGTTCATGCAGCGGCACACATGACACGGGAAATTGAACGGACGCGGTTGGGATCAAAAGGCGCTGCCTTTTTTTTTCCCTCTGTGCTCTTGTCCATTGCGCTTGGAAGCTCGCTAATGCCTTTTGCAAGGTCTCAGATGCTGCTGCTACAGCAAAGGGAAAGGCTATGCATGTTCTTGGATCAGAATTATCCACGGCATCACAGGCTTAGCTGTAGTCTTACCACGTCCTGGTTGTGTTCATGCTAGGCTGTTTGTTCCTGATCACCTTTCTTTTTTAGCTTTCTTGGCACTCGCATTGAGCTTTTTAACCTTTCATGGTTGTTTGGTGTGAAGCTTCGGCCTGGGCCATGGCGCCTGAATATAAAGGCTGAAGGTTCTTTGCACTGCATGTCACTGGACTGGAGATGACAGAAACGCGTAGGTCATATTGGTAGGTGAAACAAGGACAATGGAAGTTATTTTATCAGTACGTAACCCTGCAATTAACCGACACTTACGACCTCTCATCAGGGTATTTTTCCTTTCTTCCTACAGGAAAGATCTTGTGGCGTCCATCCACGGACGCGTACCCTCCGGCACATTTACGGCGCTCGCACCATACAGCACTGTTCCCTGGACAGGGTTGCCCGGAAGGACGGGCACGCCATGGCCATGGCTGGGCCTCGGTCGCTGCAGCGATGGGGAGCAGTGGCATTCATGGCCAGGGTTATTGTTTTTGGAAGGGGTGGTTGTTGCTGGCTTGCATTGCCAGTTTGCCACTGTGCCTGTGCGAGCTAGCTGGAGGCCACTACTGCTATAGTGCTATGCTACCACCACCGCCGCGGCAGCGTGCAGTGATGGAGCCATCCATGAGAGACGACGCAGGTGGCCGACGACAGCGAGCAGCGCAGACGACGACGACGACGACGGTGGCCGGGGACCATGGATGCGTGTGGTCCTGCACGTTAGCAATGGTGATGGCCTCGAGGAGGAGGAGAAGGAGAGGAATGGTATTGGCATGGCATGTCCTTGCCCGATCAGGCATCGCTCCATGGGAAAGGAAAGCCGGATCGAAGCATGCAGGCGGCTGAACCGGAAGGATCGGAGCCCGGCAGGGACCACCCGGGTGTTTAAATTCGTCGCCGGAGATGGCCAAGATCCAGAAGCTGCTTGCATGGGCACGGCCCGCCCTGTGCCGTGCAATGCCGCAGTGTGGCTTCTACTACTTTGTACAGTGGTTGTATGGAGTTACCATTTACCACTGCGTACATCATGTGATGAACTGATGATCAACGACATTGTATTTTTCATAGTAACTACGGCTGCGTTTAGATTGAGAGTGAAAAGTATTTTTGCTAGATAAACAGTGCATTGAAAAGCGTGTTATGTGAATGGGATGAATAGAAAAAACTAGTTGGATAAGTATTTTTCTGTGAATCTAAACACAGCCTACGTTTTGTTACCACTCTACTGCTAGACTAGTACTCGTGGTCGATGTCAGTTTTAGCAGCAGCTGGTTGACGTTTCAGACGAGGATTTTGACTTGTGTAGCATCTCTATCCGCCTGTCGATCTCCCTGTAACACAAAATTATAGTATTAACTAGGGAACAGCAGATGCAGTAGAGATGCTCGAGCCTAGCAGAACGGCCATGCACGCACACGGTTACGTCACGCACACACCCATTGGACGCGCGCCAGAGGTTTTTAAGACACGCGGCGAGGCACGCCGGAATCTGCGGCTGTGTTTAGTTGTTGAAGGTAAAAGATCTTTTGTTTCTGGGATGCGTGTTATGTGAGGGGGATGAATAGGAAAGGTGAAAAAGGAATTTTTAGGGATGCGTGTTCTGTGAGGGAAATGAATAGTAAGTGCAAAAGATCTTTTGCATCTAAACACAACCTGCATCTCAGGAGGAGGATTCGGTGGCGGCCAAGCGCAACGGCCGGCGTCGTCGCGGTGGCCTTGTCGCTTCCCCCGGCGCGGCGCGGCGAGTGGCGTGCCGCTGTCTGCTGGCCGCCGGTCGCGTCCAAGCGCGACGACCTCGCCGTGGCCGCGCAGCACCAAAGCAAAGCAGCATGTGACCTGACCGCGTGACGCCGTGAGGCCGACCGCGTACGTAAGCTACTACTAGCGTGCCGCCAAAGGTAGATTAAGCTACTATGGTGTACGGATAAGAGGCCGGCACGGCTCATGCACGTGGCCAAACTTTTCACCGTCGTATATGTGTGTAATCTTGCATCACACATTTTCACGCTTTTTCATCGGTGGTACTGATGCGCTTGTCTCACTCATCTCCAGGTTTGATCTCTCTCTGCATGCAGCTGATGGCACCGCTCTGCTCCTCTCTGTCTCACTGTTGGTCAGCGATACAATTACAAGAGAGTTATCGCTATCAAGGCTAGATCTGAATGTACCATTAGTCCAGGACAAGTGCTGGTGACAGATAAACTTTGTACGGGTGTGACCGTTTAGTGTACCGCAAGGGCATTTGTTATGCAGAGTTAACGCCAAGCGGACGGCCGATGCAGCTAGGTGAAGTAACTTGCCCTTTTTGACGGTGACTCAACACGAAGACCGTGCAGCTCGCTAGTCCAATACATGTGCTGATGGTGACAGAGATAAACCTTTTTTTTTTGTACGGGTGTGACCGTTAATGTACCGCAAGAGCATTTGTTATCCAGAGTTAACACGCGAAGTGAGACGGTGCTGCTATGTACAGTAATTTGCCCATTTTTACTAGGATGAGTCCCACACGTCAGGGACATAGTCTGCAGTAACTGCGGAGGAACTACTTGCTTTGACCATGCAAATGAACATGAAAGACCAACATGCGGTAAATTATTCTGACCATGGTACTAGGACTCTAGGAGTACTGCTGAAGGCTGAAGCAAGTTACCATGACTTTTAGCACACAGAATTTCTTGCCTTCCAGCTGACGGATGTAATGTGCTGGATTAACATAAAGATCCTTTTACCCTGCAGGTTGAGCAAAGAGGATGATCTTTTGGATAAAGCAGTACCAATACACGAGTAAACAAATAAAAGCACCTTTTTTACCCTAATGCTTGTGTTAGCTGGTCTTTGCTTAGCATGGGCCAGATGAATTCCACAGGCATTAAAGTAATTGAGATAACCAACCAACATCCCGGCCCGGAGGCAATACTGAAATAATAAACCCTAGTAGGAGAGAGTCTATCAAAAGATTCTTAAAAAGAGAGAGAAAAACATATGCACTCGAACAGAGGGCCCAGTGGCAGTACATCATAGGAATCCCAGAGGAGCTGAGACGAGCCACTTTTTTACTCTCCTTTGCCGTCGGTCAGATGAGATCCTTGCTGGAGTGACCGCCAATATCTCACGCTCGCATCATGGTGACATGATCGATGATCCAACCCACGTGGCCCGTCGTGCACTCATCACATGCAAACGCAACGCCCCAAAGCTACCAAGGTTGGAGGGAGCCTTTGGACCTTGGTGTGTGTGATCACACATACTGGCAAAGTATTGGCAGTGCAAGGGACCCCAATTCGACTCCGATTATTTCGCACGCGTGGCACACAACAATACCTCGATCCTTTCAGATATTGCCAATGACAGTTTAGAGATATGTAATTTGCAAGTACGGTTAAATTATATGGATTAGATGATATCCCACTAAATATAGAGAGCCAAATCTAATTGAAAAAAAAATAGATTTAAGGGTTCATAGACCCTCGTGGTATGTCCGAAAAAAAATGAAATACCGGCCATGTATTTACTACACGACTTTTTATGTAATGGTTGTAAAGAAATGTTTGACTTAGAAATAAGAAGCTAAAAATAACAAGTATGGTAAAACAGAACACGTTATAGGCCTTGGTGCCTCAATGTCACATCAGGATCTTTTCAGTCCCCCTTCGAATATTGACCAAAGTAATGAGCGAAAAATCATGCATCAAAGAACTCATGCATAGTTTAGCGAGATCGAGCTTGAATAATAATGTATATACTAGTAGTATGGAAGTGATCAGTGGCTCGGTGAGTTTTTTTCTCCGGTAACACCGTAACACCACCAGTGTCCACCACCATGCACGTCCTTGTTTTTCAGGTCAAAAATTCGGATGGATCATGGACGACAACAGACGAACATGCATGTCTAGCTAGCTCATGTACGATCTCAATCTGCCCTTCCTTTTCCACTTTCCAGTACGTAGACGTACGTACACTCACATGCATTATACTATATGTCTTTATATTATTCGTTTGGGCTCTATGATGTCCTTCAGTTCTCTTCTGAAGAAATTGTACATGCATGGGTATTGGGGAGGCCACTATACAGTGCCGATGACGTTGACCATCAGTTACACAGACAGCTCCATTACAACGTACTCCATGATTCTGGAATCATGGCCTACTAACTGCCTTGCGTGACGCTGAACAAGCAACCAAACGGCTGAAACTTAGCTGGACATGTATAAACAAAAGCCTAATCATTTCCTCAGTCGTGAAAGCGACTGCACCCGTCGATAAGATCCCTCACACTAAACTAATCATGTAGTTGTTGAGATGATATGAAGCATGCTTAACTGTGACCAACTGACCATGGCCAAAAAAATGCATGTCCATGTCTGTCGATCATCAACGTACAGTGTCGATGGAGAGAATGAAAAAGCATGCAGCGAGCACGACCACCAAACGAGCGTACACGCCATGTGACAAGGAACATGTGCAGCACAGAACCGGATATGGACGTACATGCCACGAGACAGACGGTGCGGCGTTCACTTCACTGTTGTCGCCTCGTCAACCTAAAGCCTAAAGGGACACGGGAGCAGGAGCGCTAGCCAGCCCAAGCGAAGCTGGGTGCGTGAACGGACACATGTGTTACAGTGTTAGTACTTATTGGTGGCCACACCATTAGTTGGCAACTTGGCATGGTCGCATGAACGACGAGACGATGCATGCATGCATGCATGAATCGATCAGTATGATACAAGATCAAGGATTCGATCGATTTCGTCTCGTCTCGTCTTTCAGCCCCCTTTTCACATTAGGGGCCCTGCATGCCCCTGTTTGTACAGTAATGTGACAACCGGGTTTCCTCTTCCGGCCGGGGGGGGGGGGGGGGGCTCTGCATTCATGGCACTACAATATCAACGACTCCATACAATAATCTCAAGCTAGCTAGGTGCACTGATGGCACAGTATCAAGGTTACGAAATGATCGTCTCGTATTAATGCCATGGACGATGGTTCATCATCCATGCATTTATTCCTGAGGACCCCCCATCCCTAACTCGAAGCAGTGTCGTCTCTTCCTGATAGCAATTGGCAAGGTTTTCGCTCTGTTCATATTTGCTGCTCACAGGGGGTATCTGCTCAAGCGTTGCTGTAGATTGTTCATGTTTGTCTTCTGCTGCTGCTTTAGGGCCGTTCAGTTTGTAAATCACTCTTTAATCACCAAGTTTTTGGATTAACTAAACAAACCCTTAAGTTTGATATTGTTTCAGTTTAGTAGGGTGGTACAAGTAATGTACAATCCTTTTTTTGAAGTTATAATCTACAATCCTTGAATTGACAAGGCAACCTCAGGGTTGCCGTTGTTTTCCTAAAAAAACAAACTAACAATATATATATACATATATTTTTGACGCGGATGTAGATTTTGATCAAAAAAATTAAATCGTAGTAAAATGGAAGAACATGCACGTGTCAGGGGGTTTGGTCGAAACAGCAAAAACTGTCTCGAGCCGATGGATCTTGTCATCCTTTCCGCCGCGCCCGCCGGTGGGTAAGCGTAACTGCGTATGAAAGCGCCATCCAGCCACCCGGTCGACGACGTAGCAACACGCCGCAGCGTTCAAGTACGAGTGAAGTGTCCGTTTCGTATCCAAAAGATTGGGAGTTTTTTAGGTGTGTTTAGATTGTAGAGAAAAAACTATAGCATAAGAAAAACACTAGTATTTGCTAGGAAACGTGTTTTGTAAGAAAAAATAGTAAAAAATTAAAATAAATAGTGAATAGTTAGGAATCTAAACATGGCCTTAAACGAGGCAGACCAGCAGTCCGGTCACGGTACCAAACTGTCGAGCCCACACCCATATATATATCATCACGATCCGCTGGAAGTAAACGAAACATTATCGATGGAATCAATACGTGTACATATACCCGTCACTTTCCTCTTTTTTTTTTTCCAACGATCAGCATATAATCGCAGAGAAAGACCACGTACTATCCGCAAAGGCAAACTAATCACATCCCCAACCGCAAACGAACCCAAAGCTGCGCCGCCTGCCGACGATGGTGACCTGGGCACGACGGCCGGTCGCCGCTCGACGTCACGCTTTCCCATCATAGCGGCCGTCGATACGGAGCGAGCGAGGGCGACGTGGGACCCGGCCCGGGGGCCCAGGCACCCGAGCTTGAGGCCGGGTTCATAGAAATACTTTCTACTTCCTATTTATCTTCTCATATAACACGCATCTTTAAAAAAAAATTTTATTATTCATTTTCTACGTAATATATATTTCATACTTTTTCCCACCCTCACCGAACACAGCCTAAATTTGTAGCGGCCCAACGGAGAGGAGGGGCGTGGAATCTGATCCCCGGGGGCCGCTCGAAACGGTTTTTTTTTTTCCTAGCGAGGACACGGCCGTTTCGGGAATTCTGTCGCCGCGGGGTGCCTCGGCTTCCTTCCTTCTTCCACACCACCACGCCACCCACCCGGCGCGTCGCTTCTTTATTCCGCTCCGCCCCCCGACCGCCCCGCCCAGACCTCCTCACATGCCATTGTTGCTGCTGCTGCTGCTGCCAACCAGACTTCTCTCACTTCCTCGGCTACCCGCCTTGCACCGCCTCTCCCTCCGGTCTCCATCCACCTGAAATTCCTCCTCCTCGGGAGCCCTGACCCGCGAGGGGAGGCCGCCGAGCTACCAATCGACAAGCGCTCCACCTCGCTGGCCGTCGGGTCAACCCGCCCTCTGTGTGTGTCTGTGTGTGTGTGTGTGTGTTTGTCCTCGGCGGAGGGCGGCGGAAGAGGAGGACTGGAGGAGGACATGGTGGCGGCGTCGGTGTTGGGCGCTTAGGTTAGGTACCTCGCGCCCGCGGCGGCGATGGAGGCGAGGAGAGGCGGCGGCGCTGCGTCGGGGTGGGCGGCGGCGCTGTGGCTGTGGCTGCTTCTGCTGGGGACCGCCTCGCTGTGCGGCGGCGCGGCGGGGCTCAATGCCGACGGCACGCTGCTCATGTCCTTCAGGGCGGCTATCACCTCCGACCCACTCGGCGTGCTGTCCGGGTGGAGCTACGACGCCGCCGAGCCCTGCGACTGGAACGGCGTCGTCTGCAAGGGCTACCCCCCAGCCCGACACGGTGAACCTCACCTCCTCCTACGACGGCGGCGGCGGCGGCGGCGCAAAACTCCACGGCGGCGGCGGCGTGGAACGGCGCAGCGGGCATCAACGCGTCGCTGGCGGCGGCGACGGTGTCGCGGGTGATAAGCCTGGTGCTCCCGAACGCGAATCTCACGGGGACGCTGCCGCCGGAGCTGGGAGCCATCGAGCACCTGCAGCACCTCGACCTCGCCGGGAACGCGCTCGCCGGCGCCCTCCCGGCGACACTCCTCAACGCGACGGAGCTCCGCGTCCTCTCGCTCGCCGGCAACCACATCTCCGGCGACCTCCCGGACGCGGCGGGGGCGTACGCGCGGGGGCTCCAGGAGCTCAACCTCTCCGGCAACGCGCTCACGGGCCACCTCCCCGCGTCGCTCTGCAGGCTCCCGAGCCTCGCCGTGCTGGGGCTCGCCGACAACAACCTCACCGGCGAGCTCCCCATCGGCGGCCTCGGGGTGCTAGAGCTCGTTGACTTGAGTAACAACTCCTTCAAATGGCTCCTTCCCGTCGGACTTCGGCGGGGGCCACCTACGTCTACTCAACATTTCGTCGAACAAGCTCGCCGGCGAGCTCCCGACGGAGCTCGCCACCGTCGTCCCGGCGAACGCGACGGTGGACATGTCGAAGAACAACTTCACCGGCGCGATCCCGGAGGCCGGGATGTTCGCCGCCCAATCGCCGGAGGCGTACGAGGGCAACCCGGGCCTTTGCGGGCCGCCGGTGAAGCAGACGTGCTCGATCCCGTCGTCGCTGTCGAACCCTCCCAACGCACCGACTCGCCGCCGGCGTTCGCGGCGATCCCCAAGAACCCCGCCCGTGCCTCGCCGGGCGGCGCCGGCGAGCAGCAGCAGGCGCCGCATGGGGAGGATAATAATAAGCTTAGTCCGGCGGCCATTGTCGCCATCGTCGTCGGCGACATCGCTGGCGTCGGGCTCCTCTTCATGTTGTTCTTGTACGCCGTACCATGTGAGGAAGAAGAGACGGCAGCGGCGAGAGGAGGAGGACTCGCCGCCGCCGTCGATGCAGCAGAAGAGCATGCGAGCAATTGATGGTGGGGTCAAGACGCTTGACCTCGCCGGAGCTAAAGAAGATAAGGCGTCGACGTCGATGGGTTGCTGCGGCATTGGGCGGCGAAACGACGGCTCGGATAGCTCCGAGTTCTCGGTGTCGTCTGATGGCGAGTCAGAGGACGACGAGGAGCTCAAGAAGCGAGGAAGCCTCATCGACCGGAGCACCCCGCAGGACCATGGAAGCAAGAAGCACAACCAGCGGCGGCGCCGGCGCCGGCGACGCTGGTGACGGTGGACGGCGACGGCGAGCTCGAGATGGAGACGCTGCTCAAGGCGTCGGCGTACATCCTCGGCGCGACGGGCTCGAGCATCGTGTACAAGGCTGTGCTCGCCGACGGCACGGCGCTCGCCGTCCGGCGCATCGGCGAGAGCGGCGGCGGCCGACAAGCTCAAGGACTTCGAAGCGCAGGTCCGCGCCGTGGCACGGTTCCGACACCCAAACATCCTCCGGCTGCGCGGCTTCTACTGGGGCGCCGACGAGAGCTCCTCATCCATGACTACGCCCCAATGGCAAGCCTCGCCAACATCGCGTTCAGCAGTAAGTCCTTCGTCTACCTCGCACCAATCACCATTTCTTGCCAGTTGCAACCAGTACTTTCAGAGCACTAAATTACTCCACATTCAAGCGTTGAAAAGTTGCTTAATTTGATATCGACATCTTAGCAGAAACTAGAGATCCAACTTGTAGTACAGTTCATAATCTCCAGCTTCAATCATTTGGCAAAAGTTTGGCTGCAACGGCAAAGATGGCACCTTTCCTGACTTTACTGTGCTGCCGCATTAATGCTCATTAGTAGTGCTAATCCATCTATTGTCCTGCTCTTAACCGTGCTGTCAGGAGGTACTGATTGTACAAAAATTTTGTCATTGTCACACAGATCCCTGCTATTATATTCTTGATGACTCATTTTTGGTAGTATGATAGTCCTTTGACTTACAAATCACTCAAAAATCTGAAAGAAACTGTCCTCGGCCTCACGAGTAGTTGCAGTTTTACATTGCATTGATCATTTGGCATTGTAGTACTGTCGCAATTTTCACTGATCTTGCGATGACATCTCGCTGCGTTGTGCAGGGCGGTTTGGGTCGTCGTCGCCGCTGCACCTGAGCCTGGAGTCGCGGGCTACGGATCGCCCGCGGCGTGGCACGAGGACTAGCATACATCCACGAGAAGAAGGGCGTGCACGGCAAACCTGAAGCCGAGCAACATCTTGCTAAGCGCCGACATGGAGCCATGGATCGGCGACCTAGGCCTCGACCGCCTCCTCTCCGGCGAGGCATCGGCCACCGCGCTGGCGCATCGGCGCGGCTGTTCGGTAGCAAACGATCAATGCACTCAAACAAGCAGCCTACCTGACCTCTCCCAGATGCCGGCCCCGGCGCGAGCCCCCTGCGGCTCGGCATCGGCGGTGGGGGGCGGCGGCGACGTCATCGGCGGCCAACCCGTCGCCGTACCAGGCGCCGGAGTGCCTCAAAGAACCTCCGGCCAACGGCGAAATGGGACGTGTACGCCTTCGGCATGGTGCTCCTCGAGCTCCTCTCCGGGAGAGTCTACTCGGAGGTGGAGCTCTGCCAGTGGCACGCCGGGCTCGTCGTCGCCGAGGAGCACGGCCGCGTGCTCCGGATGGCTGATCCGACGCTCCGTGGCGAGGCCGATGGCAGGGAGGACGCGCTGCTCGCGTGCTTCAGGCTGGCGTTCTCTTGCTGCGCCATGGCGCCTGGAAAGAGACCTGCCATGAGGGACGCCGTGGTGGTGCTCGAGAGGACGGCCATGGCGGGCCCCCCGCCGCGCGTCGGCCGGCTCCGGCCGCCGCCATTCCTTGACGGATTTGCGTTTCTTGTGTTTACTAATCTCAATAATTTTACTGCAAGGGTGGATGGTTGGTGGTGGTTGTAATCACTCGGTGGCGAGTTTCTAAGATTTGTTTGCTAGGGCCTGTAGATCTGTCACTAATTTTGCAGGTGCCCGCGAGATTAATTATTAACATTACTAATCCCTTGTTTGTGATTGTGAATCGAATTTCAAAGCTTTCTCTTTGATCTCTCGCTCTCGCGCATGCTCAGAGGATTACTGCTCGCCAAGCGCCTAGCGGCCACCGGTGTCCGGCGTGCACGGACGCGACGAAAATGGTGGCACCCGCCGTGCCCGTGCATGTCTGCTCCGAGTCCTGCTTCGCTTCCCGAGCTCCGCAGTGCTCTTTCTCGTATTCCTTTGACTGGATGATCCATGGCGCCGTCGCCATTGCCGTCCTCGACCTCGAGGTGGACCACCACGGCCGGCGAGCGATTCCTTCATCCACGGTGCAGCGTTTAGTGCTTCGAGCATGTAACAGCGGGCCGTGTCGGCCGGGGGTGGCAGGGTTTTTCTGCCGGCCGGGCCTCGTGGCACGTGACCTCGCCAGAGGTTAGCCAGTGGACAACGGGTTTCTTTACGTCCTAAACCCCAACTGATGACAGAGTTAACATCCACTTCGTGACTTCATACGACCTGGATCGCGGATAATGAGGTTAAACATATGGGCTAAAAAGTTCCCATGGCCGGCATGCTCCCCCAATGACATGCTGCTGTCACCAACTCACATGCTGCGTTAGAGAGAGAGAGAAAAAAAGAGGGTATGCATGCAGACAAGGCTTGTGAAACAAGCTAATAGGCTCTTAAAGCAGGTCAGCGTGAACTTATGGCCAAGAGGATCTGAATGAACTATGAAGGGGAGTGTGACAGTGACAGTATAGTTAGTGTGTGCATAAGCATGCTTCAGCCACACTGCTAATTCACATGCATAGCATATGCTCCCGTGCAAAGGTACACGTATATGTACTCAAACAGCACGCTTGACTAGCGCGGTTCTTCAGTTTTTGTGGCGCCATAGAATCAGTTCAAAAACAAGCAGATAGATTTCAGTTATATAATTTTACTGGTATATATGTGCAACTACGTCCAACAGTAAAAGAGACCAATTTTCCCCAAATTATTATACCAGCAAAGAACAGAAGATGGGGTGCCACACGGACAATGGACTGTCATAGCCCATGTCACAGCAAATCCAGCCTGCAGATCTCGACTAGCGCATCAGCATTATCATGCACTTACTTACAAGAACTAGTACAAACATATGAGTGATAAGCTTAATCAGATCTCGCACCATGTGTTAGTTAGCCACTCAGGGTGAGCAGACTTAAAGAAAAAGAATAAAAATCCGGCTTAAAAAATCTACATACAGATACAGTGACACATGGCAGAAATCAGTTAATGTTTGCCTATTACCTTCATGCAGACATTCAACAGAACTCATTGGATAGCTGTCTGGTGTTTACCAGATCCAGTACTCCACGTTAATTAAAGCCTACCGGTTCAGTTGCACAGTTTGCAGAAAACAAGCATCTTCTGTCTACGCTAGCAGTGGTCAAACATGACGTTGGCTTGTCAGTTGATCAGGAACTTCTGTTGGGAATCATCCTCGGATGATCTTGGATTTATAGTACATTGATCACATTGATGCCGCAGCCACAGCTCATACATGACATGAGCATGTGAACGCGTCACACGGGATGGGAAACCAGAGACGAATGCCACTTAAAGACCTGCAAAACTGCAATTCCAGGCGATTTCTTACTACCGTGCTATATCAAATTTGGCGGCTCCTTATCTTAAAAACAAGTGAAGGAACGACTGGAACGGTAGAATCTCAACCAAAGAACATCAGTGATCACTCTCTTTCAGTAGTTTCAGTAAGACTGCAAGCCGCCTCCAGTCAAGTACATCAGTGATCAGTGAAAGGAAGTACTGTCCTGTGATCATGTCTCCATTCAAAACATAAGGAAACCTTACTTGAGTAGCTTGAATAATATCGTTAAAGCCATATGAAGAATAGCAGGGTTCTTTAGTTAAAGTAAGCTGGAAGTTGTTTAGCCACAAAGTATCATTTCAACCTGTTAATCGATGTCATTTCCTCCTGCAGGAAGAGCAATTGACTGCAATACCCGTGGGGGAGACATCCTTGTGTCGGATGTAGGAAACAAGTAGCTCAGTGGACATACAACTTAATTAATAAGTATATAAATTTTAGAATACACAATGAAAATTAGTAAATATGGTTGTGAAGATGACTCTTGATGATCTCAAGAGAAGTTCTCCTTGCTGCCACCTGCTTGGGAGCATTCCTGTCACTAATCCAGCCAGAGATGTTGACACTTTAGAAGAAGGAAAGACTCCTATTTAGCCTCTAAAACTTTTGGCCGAGTCTGCATGCCAGTATCTGCTGTCAACTTGAAAATCGTGATGTTCTTTCCTAAAACTTTTGAAACCGGTTGTTTTTCCACTATGGGCGGTTTTAATAGTGATTTTGAATGGCGTGACACCAGCAAATCCTACGTGGTGTCACAAAGGGGTAAATTTGGATTGCGCTCGATAGTTCCAGAGGGGATTAAATGTACTTTATTAAATATAGTGGTTTATGTTAACTAATTTTTTATATTTTTAAATTTGTTAAATATAAAACTAGATTTACTAGGCTCAGCTTGGGATAAGGTGCCCCCGTGTGCGTGCATGTGTTTTGAAAAAAAAATTCTAGCATCCAACAAATACAAAACATTGTCTAATCTCTGTGTCTACGTATGTAATGTCACCAAGTACATCATTATCTTGCAGTATGGATTAGCTCTGATGGGATGTAAATATCCAAACAAAACCACGGTACAATTCCGGCATCCAAGGCTCCAGGATCACCGCGAGCTCACCGCCAAGAGCGCAGCAAGTCCAGCGACCAAACAAGCAAAGACCAGCGCTGGCGCTGGCCGCGTGGCGCCGCTCTTAGTGCTTGAATCATTTGAAGGCGATGCAGCTCCGTGACCACGACGGTTACTGGCGGCAGCGGTGGATCCACGACGTCGGCAGCTTCTAGCACTGGCGCCGGCCCCTGCGCCGGGTGGCAGGGCACCGGGCTCTGTCAGGTTGAAGCCCAAAGACCAGGTTGTGCAGGGCAAAGATTGTGTAGGACAGGTTCTTACTGAAGTCGCTGCATGGGCTCCCTGCGGTTGCATTCACAAAGAGATGAAAGAAATGTAAGCTTTACTCTTCATAAGCATGCATAATGCAAAAGGTAGTAGCAGGTTACGCTCATACTCACTGAAGTACTCAGCTACTGTTCCAGGGAACTCGGTCACAATCCCATCAACCATCAGAGAAGAGTAGGTCACGATCTCCACATCGGGTTACCCCAGAAGTCAAATCCAAGGTTCATGAACTCGTTCTTGAGCACCCCAACGTACACTGATAGTTTCGCGGCGCGCATCTTGTGGATCACATCTGTGAACTGCACAAGGAATGACCCATGCGCCTGGACAACCGACCCTCGGCTGATGGACACGGGCATCGCGAACTTGGCCACCTCCTCCACAGACGGCTTGGAGGCATCGCTGATCACGTTGCTGATATGGAGGACGCCGCCTTCAAGGCTGGGAAACTTGTTGAATGCTCCGAGCACTGCAGAATCGTCCGATGCGATGAGCACCTGTTTGCCTGGTCTCTTGTCATAGCTGGGATTGATGAGCGCACTGGAGACAGCGTCGACAATGGCGATGCCTCTGGTTGCAAGGTATGGAGCGTTCTGCATTGACGACAAACAGCATCCATCTAAAATTTGAAGTGGATTAGAATGACACGTAAGAATGAATTTCAAGAAAGCCTCCCTACACGAATGTCAACTAGTATGCCGGAGATGTTGCTGCTCTTTGAGAAAGCAAGGAAATCAGCTAATGTCATGAGCTTCCCGCTGTTCTTTGCTTCTGGATTTCTTTTCAGTCCTTGTTGATTGAACGGGCCAACAAGGTCAGCTAAAGGGATGAAAAAGAAGTGTTAGCTGGAACATGCTAGCCATTTTGAAGTGAGGAACTTGTGGAAAGTCAAATGTAGTTATACTTACGCTTTAGGGTTTGGATCTCTGCTCCATGAAAGATCAAATGAGAGATGCCAGGACTCGTTCTGTATTTCATTCACGTAGCACGATTTTGTCAGGAACATTGTTGCTGCTTGTTGTGCTTTCGTAAGATCTGGAGAGTCCAAGCAAAAACGGCACTGCATCCTTCGACATCTGTACTGAACAGTCAATTATATCTGCACCGTCTTCCACTGCTTGTTGATACGCCAAGGTTGGTGCCACCAGGGAAGATGCCTACTTGCACTCATTTGTGGTTGGTAATGTCAGTGGCCTGGTATCATTCTAGTCAAGTTCAGATATCAGGGCATCGCAATAATGGCAAAGGTATCAATTAGGATAGCAGGTTAAAGGACAGATTTCTTACCTCCAGGAGGAGGAAGTAGGGTTGTCTCATTAGTATGTGTCTAAACAGGCTGCAAAAGAGAAAGACAGAGAGCACTCAGATGTTAAGAGCACACAAATAGAATTGACATTCATTGTTTTCAATTGTCAGGTCATGTTATCTAAGAATGTCTTGTCATGCATTACAGCATGCACGATGAAGTAATCACAATCATACTGCTACTCTGTATGGCATACTTTAGCCAATGTTAAGTAGTTACATTAAACCACATACTTGTGAACATCAGTTTTTGCTTCTTTCAAACAATGGTCCTTACCAATGGCTGCTGAAGCTGTGGATGGGAGTCCGTGAGGATCACCATCGACAGAGAAGTCTAGAATTATCAATAAACTGCAAGTACTCGGCACTAGGATCGTAGCTGTAGTTGTAACTTGAGATGACTCATTGGCAAACTTATATGCATAGACCTCCAAGCCTAGGGCAATGAGCATGCTTTACCCAAATTAGTAGCTGGCTTGCATTCGGTACTGCATCTTGTTCAAAGGCCGAAATGAAAGTCTTGGGACGAGAATTCCTGAGGCAAAATCTTAACAGATTTCTAAGTCCTTTAGATGGCTCCTTGAGCGTTGTGTTTTGTGGAAGGTTTCAATGTATGTGTTCATCAGAACTCGCAATAACGTATGTTTTCACTATTGCTTTTTTCCCGAGTTTCACGACCAATGGCTTTTCAAGAATCCAACTTCAGGCGATGGAGCACATAATTTGTCGATCCCTTAAATTCTTTTGCTTTAGATGACTTATATACTCGTTTGATGTGTCTTATTTGTTGATGCAGGTGAAGAAAACTGGCATATACAGATGGACGTGTAAGATACACGTGTATTCAGCAATAAGTATAGTTTACATTAAGAGAGGAGAAATTAGATGTGTGTATCTGATATTCGATAGAATGACTAGCGTTAGCTGCAAAAATCATTTTTTAACCCTGTACATTAATCCATAAGTTGGGGTGTGGGAGGTTCTATAATCATTCAATAGGCTCCTTCACCATGGTGCCTATCTAAATACACACTTCGGCGTACAGAAACTATTCGTGGTCTAGCACTACAGGATATGTCAGAGAATTGGCATGCTATTTTGTCTTAATACTGATTGGAAGATAACTAAACAAGTAGGAAGTAAATACGATAAGAACTCCAATCCGTGTAGGTACTTCTAGAAACAAAAGAAATGTAAATAATTCGTTTCCCTGGTTTTTGTAAAATAAATGAAGCATACAGAATAACAAGAACATGACAAGGCTCTTAGAGGTAGTCCAAGTTAATTTTTTAGCTCACAGTGATTGTGCATCTAGCTGATTTGCAGTAAAGTCCACTGAAGAACATCATGCTGATTTCTCTTATTGTATGTCTTGTCCTTCTTAGGGAAACTCAGCTATTAGCGTTTGAGTTGTTAAGTGCCTAAGCAGGTCTTGCAGATCCACATTGTCGCTAGAAAGTTGCAGATCACGAAACAGAACAGATTCAGGGAGACTAATTCCGAAGGCAACTGGTCCGAGTTGACTTGAATCGGGAACAACCAAGAGTACCACCCGAGCTATGACTATGGAGGAGCACCTACAGAGTAGAGTG